>OZ026514.1:132207978-133407978 GCA_964019695.1 Loripinus fragilis | reverse complement strand
CGAAAAGAAGGGCATACAAGAAAGTACGTAACCCAAGAACCATATTGACTGAAGAGATACAAACAAGTACAGAAAAATGCTCACAATACATGCTGAACAGCTTATAATGACTAGATCCGGAACATGGTAAGCGAACCTAGCTCTTCAAACAAGAAACTCTACTCCAATCTTAAGGGTATGAAGTGTGACAGCTTGGGCTTGTCGGCATTAAAAAGAGGCGGAACCAACTATTCAGTAGCTATTGACAAGGCAGGGATGCTGAACAACCATTTCGCACCAGCCTTCATCTGGTAAGACTGCAGCAACTCCATAGAAAAAAGGCCTAGAAATAGAAGCTCTGCAACTGGTGATACAAGACAATGGAGTGAAGAAGATATACTTAAAGCCATTAAAACGCAACTGGTACAAGTGTTACATGATTTTTTCCTATAAATATCAGCTTGATACATTTTGTCTTTGCTCTAACAAGCGTTCCTAACATAGGAGAACGTTATACCAAAACTTGAGCTCAATTGCACACTTCTGCAAAAAATTTTGGTGAAAAATGACAAATGCATCAAAGTTTTTGGTAACCATATTAAATCGTGAAATGTTATTCAATTGCAGCGTGCAAGAACTGCGTTTCACTCAAACAAACAATAAATCGGTTTACAACACAAATTCACTTTGCTGGAAGGACCTAGAATTTATGTTTTAAATTTCATTTTTCGTGAAATTTCCCCAAAATTTGAGAAATCACTAAAGCTTCAATTAAACTGAATCATTTAAAAATTGGCAAACGTAAGTTGTAAGGTCATAACCTATGGTTATCATTTATCGCAATATTTACCGTCGGATGTATTGCATTTTCTTTAACTTCCGGTTTTCATGCTGAAACTTTGATGACCATTTTGAAGGTCAAAACTTCAAGACAAAAACTATCTGTTGCGTGTGCATAGAAAGTAGAGCAATGCTGAAATTTTCCGAAAGTTTGAATCCAAAAGAGCCATTCATAATGAAGATTTGATATCCAGATTAATAAGGTGATTTTGCAGTTTTTGTGTCGAAGTTTGGGTTGTGTCCCTTTATAAAAAAATACAGCCTGGCTTATTTGGACTGCTTTATCTGCACCAAAAGAGTATTGGCTGGATATCGCGACCATAGATTTATGCTTTTATATTAGTAGAATAATAAAATAGCATTAAATCTCGAGTAAGGTTATACTGTAAAAGTTGCATTTTTACTGGCGTTAAGTATACTTAAAGGCTAAAACCTGCACTTGGCAAGTGGCCCAGATGTTTGGTTTGCATGAAAGACCCCTAGCTTATCCATGCACCATCTCCTAGAAAATACAAATCAAAATTAAAAAGGAGATTAAGCAAAGAAAAAGACTCAACAATACATCAAACTGAATACTGGAGCTTAAGAAATCCATCAGGTAAACCATGGCGGGCCTGACAACAGCCAAAGCATCAGGTCCGTACCATCTCATCAATAGATAAGTCTTTAAGTCAGAACCATCATAGAGTCTGAAGTCCGACCCACCAGCGTGCAATTAAAGAGGAAAGCAAAGTTGCCAGCCATGATAGGGTTGACCACCAAGCTTGCAGTCTGTTGAAATACGTTAATGTTATAGCCAATCTTTTTATAATGGGAAACTATTTTAATGAACTGCGCTGAAAAATTTATAGAGCCAACATTCTTCTAACCAGTATAACGTAGGAACCTTGCCTTCGTTTTCTTAAGCCTTGGCACCAACATTTAGGACTGTTTGACAACCATTCACATCGACAAAATAAAAGCACCGCAAGCACTGCATAATACCCCGCCACTGCTGGGGGCACCAAAAGTTATTTTGTGAGATATATAATGCCTAAATAGCAACAGAACTGAGATAGACAGTGATATGACGTCCTTAGTCACAATATGTAACCGTTGATGGTCAACATATCTGTGAAGTTTCATTCAGATACTCCATATAGTAAATGAACTACAGGTCAAAAACCATTTTTCAGATCAATCAAGGGCGGATAACTCATGCACTGGAAAGGTAAGGGTGACGGTCCTTACTAAAAATATGTCACAAATATGTCCTTAGTCACAATATGTAACCTTTGATGTTCAACATATCTGTGAAGTTTCATTCAGATATTCCATATAGTAAATGAACTACAGGTCAAAAACCATTTTTCAGATCAATCAAGGGTAGATAACTCATGAACTGGAAAGGTAAGAGTGAAGATCCTTAGTCACAATATGTAACCTTTGATGATCAACATATCTGTGAAGTTTCATTCAGATATTCCATATAGTAAATGAACTACAGGTCAAAAACCATTTTTCAGATCAATCAAGGGCAGATAACTCATGAACTGGAAAGGTAAGAGTGATGGTTCTTTGTCACAGTATGTAACCTTTGATGTGAAATATATCTGTAAAGTTTCATATAAATATTCCACATAGTAAGGGAACTACGGGTAAAAAATTTTTTTAATTCAATCAAGGGCGGATAACTCACAAACGGGAAAGGTAAGAGTGACGGTTCTTAGTCACAATATGTTACCTTTGATGTGAAACATATCTGTGAAGTTATATTCAGATATTCCACATAGTAAAGGAACAATAGATCAAAAACCTTTTTTCAGACCTATCAAGGGCGGATAACTCACAAACTGGGAAGGTCAGAGTGACAGTCCTTAGTCACAATATGTAACCTTTGATGTGCAACATATCTGTGAAGTTTTATTCAGATATCATGAACAGTAAAGGAATAACAGGCCAGAAACCATTTTTCCAATACGAAAAAGGGCAGTAACTCCGTTAAAAATGGACGGATTTTGCCCATTAACAATCCCATACCACTCATCGCCGATAACAATATGTATGCAAAATTTGAAAAAAATTCCGTGAATAAATACTCAAGTTATCGATCGGAAATGGTGAGCACGGATGGACGGACGGACAGACGGACAGACACCGAAGGGTATAACATAATACCTCGCCACACTTTAGTGGCGGGGTATAAAAACCCTTTCACTCCAAGTAGCCTGTATATAGGCATTTGTGCCAATAAGCTCAAGTTTAAGAGCATCAACAAAATACAATCATCAAACAACTACAAAATTGTTTGAGGCATATATCTGCTAGAACCAAAACAATGTAAGTAAGGGTGCAAAGGTCAGGAATAGATACAACCAAGTATACCACACCTGAACCAGGATACCAATGGGAAAGTGACAAACTTACAGTTAGACACCACAAACGAGAGCCAAGAGGGTCAGCCCTTTCCCAGCAGGTGACCACAAGGCACAAATAAACAGACGCACACAAAGGCATAGCAAACACAAGACAGAAAAAAACATAAATGATCCACAAAAGAAGTACCGCCTTGGAACGGTCAGTAAAAATATCATACTGGAGGGCTTAACCAGATATGAAAATCCTGAAAACCTCATTTTGTCTTTATTAACTCCCTAATTATACAAATGAGGTTGATCTTAAAAAACATATATTGCGTGGGTTGCCTTGGGGGAGTCTTGGAAAAAGAGGTTGTTAGGCAGGCAGGCAGGCGCACGGGCAGGTCGGTCGGTTTTGATAATCACCAGGTAGTGCTGATGGAGGAACGTAACAAGTGGAATCCCACAATTCTTCATACTTGGCCCTTTACTTTTTGTCCTACACATCAACGACTTAACTGAAAACGTAAGAAACAGTAGTGTTCCATACATGTAAAGGGGTGATACAAAGATTTTGAAATATTTAAAGCATTTAAGACTGTGAAGTAGTCATACATTCCCAAACATTTCCTCAACATTGTATTTCATGCTACAAGAAGATGTGTATAACATGAGTTTATGGTCAAACAAATGGCTCCTGAAGTTTCACCCATATAAATGTAAATATCTGAAAATTGGTAGCTAATGTAGATATTATGGAATATAGACGCAGAGAGGATCGAATACCTATGGTACAATCAAACACAGAAGTGCTTCAGCTATTAGGATAAAAATGAATTTAATTCGACTGAGAGAAAACCAGGAAATTCACATTTAAACTATATACAAAAACACCAAGATTGAATATTATACAATTATTTCATGCCTGTTTTTAGTATAGTCAAAACTAATACCCCCGAGGTGCTGTGGACGACCTTTTGCACTATTGCATGAGGCCCAATGGTACCCAAAAATGGTAGACTGAATTAAGAGTCCACTTGTACGCTCTGATATCCAGGCACTCAAACAAATTTTGAATGGATGGTATAACATAATATTCTTTGACTTTTCGCTTACTGTAAAGGCGTCGCCTCATGAATGCGTAATTAGGACTGGTCAACCTTAGACATAGGTAAAAGCTGAAAATGAGGCATGGTTTTATTCAAAAGTGACTGTATCATCTTGCGCCATTATCTCAGTATGGACGCAAACACATTATTTAGTCCTTAAAACGCCAGCAAAATAACTGCATCTGAAAATGTCTATTTAACATAAGCATAGAGGCAAACATTGTGGACCCCGATCTGACTGCTCCTACAGGAGCAGTCTGATCTGGGTCCACAATGTTTGTCTATGAGTCTTCACATATCTTAGTGGACAACAAAAAACATACATTTTGTGATTATGCGCGTTAAGGGTTAATAAATGTGAGTTCAGTGTGTAAACGGTTAGGATTTTCATGAAATGCACACATGTTTGCGCAGCCCAAAAAGCTTATTAACTCTAAGTCTTTACCAAATTATAAATAGAACCTGATTTCCCTTCCTTAGCAGATGAAATAGCCAAACAACGCCCAGATATGAATATTAAAGTTGCCGCCTTTACAGTAAGCGAAAAGTCTATAAATACCCCACACTTTTTAAGAGTCTTGTTTTGGTAGAGAGTGACACAGAAAAACAAAAACATGACTTTATTATTAATGTTTTGGCAAATGTTTATTTCTTATATACACAAGAACAATCACCTACTTCTCAAGAATATGAAAATATATAATATATGACAAATAAATAAATGTACAAAGTAATCAACAATATGACCCATAACTTGTAGTCTAGTACATGATGTACACATGGGTGAAAGTTCAAAATTTCCAAAATCCTGAACTTCAGAACCTCAAATCTTAAAACTTGCCATATGCTCACTAAATATTCACAATTTCAAGTTTAAATGGTCAAATGTCCTTAGACAGACTGAAAATAAATCAAGAAAGCTGTTATGATCTCCCTAATTCAGCATTTTGAGGCTGACTTTCTGTGGAAAGTCAGCCTCAAAATCCTGAATTCAGGAATAATCCTGAAAACTTTCACCCATGTGTTCAAAGAAGGAATATTGTCAGGCAACATGTCCTTATGAATGTGGACATTTAATAATTAAGTTTCTTTTTTATATTGATAAAACATTAATGAATGGGTTTTTTTTGTTTGATTTGATTCTTTGCGTCCCATCAACAATCTTTCAGTTAAACAGGGACGGGTCTTCCTGGGTTGAACCAGTACTAAGCTAGGATTAAATGTTCTTGCTCAAGGACACAACGCAGTGACGCCAGTGAGGCTCGAACCCGCAGCCCCTTGGTCTCGAGTCAAGCACTCTACAACTGAGCCACTGCGCTCCCAAATGTATGTTTTATTTCATTTAGGAACTATTGGCATTAACTTAAGAAGCGCATACAAGATTAAGTCTAAGCTCCCAATTAATTGATTGCAAAAATATCACACCTAATATCCAGACTCTCAAGAATAGGACTTGTTTTCACAATGACAAAAAGTCATTAACCCCTTTTCAGACTGATGTTATTTTCCATAACGCTACATACAATTAAGTCAAGATGGTTCATTTTATATACTCAGTGTCAGTGAAAAGTTACCAGTATCTAAATTTCGGTAATTTGGAAAATATATAATACAGCTCTATTGCTACTTTTACGTTCATGTTTCTGGTCAACGACATACTGATTTGAAGAGATCAAACAGTTCTACGAGCCCTGGAACTATCGTGCACATGGTGCACGCACTTTTTATGTTTATCAAAGTTTTTTAAGAATTTGAAATAATCATTTACAGAAGACAATATGCCGGTACGTGCCCTAGTCGTTTTCATTGGAAAAGCCACCAAAATGGTTCGAATTATCCAATTAAACGCAAAAAATGAGGATCAAAATTTAAGGTAGCACCAAACCTTTGCATTGTCCTATACAGTGCAACAGAAACTACTGGGGTCCGTCGAGGATTCAGATGTGATTGCATACTTTTACATTTCAACACTATCGAGACACAGGCATGCAAAACGGTGATAAGGCTTTGCCTTGGATTTTTTTGTGGCAAAGCCTAGCCACCGTTTTGCATACATGTGTCAGTATATTGTTAAAATGTATTAGAACTCACTTTCTGACGGAACTTATTTCAGAAGGGCTATGTTGAAATAGTCAGTTCAAAAAACCGAACTTGTTTTCAATTTAAAAAAAAAACTAGAGTTTCATTATAATTTCTAGCAAAAATTAAAAATGGGGCATGCATATTACTGTCAGTTGATTTCAAATATAAACTAGATAAACAGAAAATAAATCATTAAAGCTAGTATAAACCGCCTTATTCAGAAATTGAGACGGATTTAAGGCTGACTTTGCCATGGATAGTCAGCCTTAAAATATTTTTTGAATTGTGAAATAATCCTGGTCCCAGGGTTATAAAAATTGATGCTCAATTCAGCTGAGCACAAAAATTATCCTGCTCATAAATTTTAAAATGCCAACAACTGTTGGCATTTTAACATTTAAAAGCAGGAAAACTAAACATCTGAGAGAATAAAAGCAAGAAACTTCTTCAATTGTTAGTATTTTAGTTTTTATGAGCAGTTGAAATATCATGCTAAGTTGAGTTGAGCATGAAAAAATATTTATAACCTCTGGGCTTGATATCTATCACCCATAGAAGAACACATGTCACATGGGTTGACCCATAATACTAAAGTAAAAAGAATGCCATTTGATCATAAAAAATACAAAAAAAATTGTAAACATAGTTGCACCAGAGTGGCTTAAAAGAGACAAATCTTTGAGCTCAAACAACTCAATAGAATCAAGGGATTCATTTCAAAGAGAACAGTAAAACGAGTGAAATTAATCAATTATGCTTTTTAATTATGAAAGTTGAACAAACATAATACATATATCTGAAATGAGAGAAAAAAGATAATCTATGCAGCAAGTTCAGAGAAATTACTTGTACACGTATCTGATGTATGTCAGTATATTTATAAATTCTTACTGATACTTACCATCTATGTTATGATTTAAGATTAGATACCTTATCTGAACCCTTGCCAAAAATGTTAAGTTCCCATGGAATCATGACCGAATATCAGTAGAATCCCTATAAAGATAACGTTTGACCTAGTCCCAAGTGATGTCATCTGGTAAGCCATCGGCAACCTGGGATTGACAAGTGGCTGATGAGCCTGGTCCATGTAGAAGAGGATTAGCTAATAAATTGTTATATAGGCCATAAAGCATCAACAAAAACAAACTGTCTTCTCTAATACTTTGTGTATGAGTGCAGGAAAGGCCCCTGGCAGACTGCACTCAGGCCGATTTTTCTGAGACTTTGCTGGTTGGCAATGCAATAAGAACAAAAATATCATAAGCCAAACTGCATTGTTTGTTTGTTTGTTTGCTTTATGTCCCAAGTCAACAGCTATGGTCATTGCGGGACGGTCAGTTCACCTAACCACACTTTTCCTGGGCAGGCTTGAACAAGCAGTTAACCAGTAATTTGTGCACATACGTTCGCTTGTAACTGACAACAAACCTTCTTGAATGAATCAGCGGAAGGGAGGAGAATGACCATAGAAGTTATTTCATGATCAATCTCCACGAAACTGCATTGTGAATTAGTCCCTGTATCATCTTAGTCAAGGCAAAATGGTCAAATTTTTATCCTTCAACAAAAGTGTTATTTTAAAAAAAAGAGTATAATCACATTTCTCTAACCCTTAACTACACAGGGTATCATTCAGATCATAACTAAAGCCTGTCAACTATGTAGAACAGTCTATGTTTTAGTGTCAACATGCTCAGTTCAATAAAATTATATTTAACTTAATGATTTCAATATATCTAATCATTCAGCCTGACTCTAGTCAGGTCGGGGGTGTGTTTAAGGCCTTGCAGGATGACCTATTCTTTCAGAAAAAAAACAAAAATAGTTTTGACCTTTTGACCCGACCTAAAGGGTCTAGGGTGTTTTGGATAGCAAAATATTTGCTAGTATGTTGTTCCCTTTAATTAGATGTGAAACCTGATAATATTCTGAAATAGATGTCCACCTAGGTGATGGTATCCAGGATTTTTAACCCTTTACCCAATAATGACGCCTTTGAAATGCAATGTATTTAAAAATACTATGGAAAATGGAGCATTTGCTCCTTTTGAGCAAATGCTTTATTTTCCATAATATTTTCCAAAGTTTTCAAAACTTAATTTTTTCTTGAATTTTTTCAATGTTGTCTAAATATAGAAAATGATGCAATGATCTATGAATAGCCTATGGGGGTAAAGGGTTAACTACAATCCTATCTGACATGCTTCAAATTTATTGTTCCTCTGCCAGCATGCAAAAATGTGGTTAAAATTGTTAATAACTGACTTAGTCATTGTGAAATTTTAATACTGTAAATTCAGAAATTTTTGGAAATGTTTTTATTTTCGCGAATAGCATTAAAAGACATATTACTAGCAACATTAAAAAATTGCGCCTCTGGCGTGATATACCTAAAGATGTATCAGTAAACCACAGAGTGATTTCCCCATTTCAAGAAGATTTCCAAATTTACAGTTTTTGACCTTTGATTACAGGTACTCAGATAAAGTTCCGGATGAATGGGGATGATGCCAAAACTAACCATCCAACTTTGTCGCGATAATAAGCAGGTAAGTAGTTTTATTGTGATACAATATTTAATTTGCCTAAAATATACACACACCAAAATTGTGACCTGATGTATTCATCACCAGATTAAAATAAAAAGAAAATCAGATCTTAATGAGACATGTCAAATGATCTACAAATATTCACAGCTGTAAGAGTATATAAAAAATGCATTTATACAAAAATATATCTATATGAATCAGTTTACGCAGAATATTGGACATGTATATCTAACAAATTAAAGAATACAGAGTCCTAAAGAACTATTTTAGAATGATTAGCACAGGTTTAGATAAACAAAAATGTTCAGCGTAAAATTGTAAATATTTTCTTACCCATAAATTTTAACATATGTTTTGGGTGCTCAAAAGAACCATCTCATTGAGATGGTTCTTTTGAGTACCCACAACATATGTTTTGGTTGAGAAATAAGAACATTAAATTTTTGTTACGCACTCCTCACTAAAGTCCTGGATCAGGTTTTGTTGAATTATGATGGTGCCTAAAGCCCCTACCACTATGGAGGTCATTTGGACATTATGCCACAGCTTTGAGTCTCATCTGACAAACCAAAAGAAGAAAGAGTTCAAAGTTCATCAGATCCTTCATTTAGACGAAAGTGCTTAATAAAAAAATAGTTTTCTTATTTATCAACCAAAACATACGTTGTGGGTACAAAAAAGAACCGTTTCATTCATATAGTTCGTTTGAGGACCCAAAACAAATGTTTTAACTGATGGATGGGAAAATTCACAATTTTACACCAAAATGTTTTGCTTATCTTGACCCAAGCCTGTGATGCCTCTTATATCTTTACATGTCCAAATATCCAGGGTAATTTGTAACAGATCAGGCCCTGAGGTTAAAAAGTTTTTTTCATGCTCAACTCAACTGAGCACAAAATTTCAACTGCTCATAAAAATTAAAATACCGAAAAATAAAGAAGTGTCTTGCTTTAAGTCACTCAGATGTTGTATTTATTATGCTAATAAATGTTAAAATGCCAACAATTGTTTGCATTTTAACATTTATGAGCAGGATAAATTTTGTGCACAGCTGAGTTGAGCATGAAAAAAGTTTTATAACCTCGGGGCCAGTCCTATATCTAGCACAACGAATCCTCGCACGCTTTCATAAGAAAATATACAAATTCACAAACTTAAATATATGAAAAAATATATGAAAAAAATACAAAATTCATAGAAACTCAGCTGTAGGATGCAATTGAAAATCAGCAAAGTTATTATAATCTTCCTAATATAGTACTTTCAGTTCCTGAAAACTTGTACCTATGCTATTAGGTTCATCATTCGAAACATACAGTAGAACTTCAATGGCTCAAACAGGTTTGGGACCATGAAAAATAGTTCTAGCCAAGGGTAGTTCCAGCCATCCAGGGTGGATTTAGCATAAAATAACCTATAGGGACCAGGATGACAGTTCTAGTCAGACCAGGTGAATGAGCCATCAGAGTTAGAGCCATTGAAGTTCTACTGCAAATTTCTTTATTTACAATCTCAAGTTAACCCTTAAAGCGCATAGTATAAAATACATCTGAAAATGTCATCTGCTGAAGTCGTCTGTTGCAGATTACTACCTAACATTACTGACAAAATAAGTATAGAAGCAAACAGCCTGGACCCAGGACAGACTGCTCCGATAGGAGCAGTCTGATCTGGGTCCACACTGTTTGCCATAGAGGCTTCTTAAAAATTTCAGCAGACGAGAAAAGCAGACGACTTTTGTTGCGATTGGCATATTAAGGGTTAAAGATACACTTGTGTGAAGAATGCAGGTAAAAGCATCATATTGAGTATTGCATTAATTAGGTGGGTTAATGTAAATAGTAGAGCTGATTATCATTTTAACATTAAATAAATCACATGGTAACAGCCACTTCAGAAGAAATTACTTTTTACATGAACAAAGAAAAGTAAACAGTACAGATCTCTCTGAGCACCTGCCCATTCATATCAGCACTATTGTAATTGCCTGCTTTCACAGTATAATAGCTATATTTGATATAATTAAGAAATAGATCAGCTCCAGCAGTGAATTGTTGAGTAACAATTCACTGTTTGGAGGTCAGTTGTAAAGAAGATCAAATTACGAGCGCGAAGCGTGAGTGATTTATCTTCGTACAACTGACCGACAAACAGTGAATTATTACTCAACAATTCACGCACTGGGGCTGATCTATTTCGATTCTAACACACAATAAACGACGAAAACACATTCCAAGTCTTAAGCTTCTTCCAAATTTCCGCCATTGCACTGAAGAACTCCCGCCAATACTTAGACTACGTCCCATACGTTCACATGTAATTGTAACGTCTTTCAAGCGTAAAAAGGACGTTACACCGTCTAACGCCATGAATGACGTCATTTGCCAGTGACGTCAGCTATCACACACTTTAGCTGTGAATTGTTGTCCGATATATCACAGTTTGTTACCGTTGGCTCTATAGGCGAGGTGTGTTAGAATAAAACTTTTATCACAATTCATTAAGACTCAAGCTAGTCTCTGCAGCTAAGCAAACTAGCTTGCAGCTTATCTACTCGACCACAAGCCCTATAGACAGGTATTTATGCAACGTGGCTTGAGTATCGAGACACAAGATGGCCATAAACCCTAAATACAGGTATTTATGCAACATGTCTTGTACATCATAACCATCAGGGCCACTACCTTTTATGTCAGCTTTTTTTTGTTTTGATTCCTTACATCCAAGTCAACAATTTTCTTTCATGTCAGGACAGGTCTTCCTGGGTTAAACCAATGCTAAGCAGAGGATAATGTGTCTTGCTCAAGGACACAAGACAAGACACAACGCAGTGCCTCTGATGAGGCTGAAATGCTCAACCCCTTGATCTTGAGTCAAGCACTCTACCACTGAGCCTCGGCTATCCTCTTTTACGACAGCTGATCTATTCAAAGCTCTTATTTTTGGCTTGGCCCTGAAACATCATAATAATATTTGAGCCGTGACATGTGATTTCCAACAATGTGGCGTTTTGACATGAATAGACTCAGACTAGCCTGTGCAGCCTACTGTTAAGCTTAGAGACTCCAAATGCTGTTCAGTCGGTTGCTTAACAGTCATTGAATTTTCCAGCCGCTAGCAATGGCTCTGATCAGACTGTGCGTATGCGCAGGCTGGTCTGAGCCTTTGCTGGTCGCACATACCACATGGTTGGAAATCCCATGTCACAGCTCAAATATAAATTTAAACATCTAACCACCTGTATAGTACCATACTGCTCGTAAATTTTAACATTTGCACTTTTACATCTTACAACATTCACACTGCTTATATGCAAAGTTTTCTGATGAACATGAAACAAAGATCCATGAATACTTGAGTCACAACATGAGAAACTGTACCCTCCAGATAAAAGTGTGTATCGGAAAACTATTTTCTTTATTTCTCATCCGAAACATATGTTGTGGGTACTTCAAAAGAACTGTCTCAATGAGACTATTCTTTTGAGCACCCAAAACACATGTTTAAATTAATGGGTAAGAAAATAATTCAAATTTAATGCAAATAAAATTTCCTTATCTGGACCTATGAAAGATGCATGAATACTTGAGTCACAACATGAGAAACTGTACCCTCCAGCATGATCAAACTATCAAACCAATAAGAGATTGCCACAAAGATAAACCCTTTTTATACTGATGAGTTATTCCTTTTTGTTTGATAGAATGAACTTGGGATGGCTCATTGTGCTTATCAAGGGGTTACAGGTTATGATTGACAAACTTAGATGTACTTCATTTTTATAAATTATTTGTTTTTATCTTAGCAAATAGTACAGACTCAGATGAAATGCTGCATTCTGCAGCATTTCATCTGGGTCTCCACTGCTTGCCAAAAAACCTGTTTAGGGGTTTCCAGTATACAAAGGGTTAAAAAAAATCATAGATGTACAAATCCTCATGCCTCAAGCAACAGAGTGTACTTAAATTTGAATTTTCTCACTTCTCACAAAAGCAATTGTTGTGGGCATTCAAAAGAAACCTTTTCAATGAGACGGTTCTTTTGAGCACCAAAAACATGTTGAAAAACACTCAAAAACTTTATTTACCTGTACCAATGAATCCCTAGAGCAATCAAAATGTTAGCAGGCCGGATAAAGGCACAGACTGTCCACGAAAAAGCCAATCAATAAACAATTAAGCTTCTATATTATGCATTATTCAAGATATTGAGGTTGGAGAGTCTGTTCCAAAACCCTGAAATCAGGCATAATCTTCAGAACTCCAAAGGATGCCTAAATCTGGCAGGAGCTTTAGTTTTATACTTACAGATATCTGCAGAGGATGCAATGTGTTGTGTTTTGATATCATTTTGTTTAGATTTTTTAGAATATTCATGGCTCAAGCTGGGCCCTGACAGTAGGGAGAACTGACTTCTCCCTCCAGTAATATTAGGGAGAAGTTACAGTCAGATAGGGAGAAGTTATAGCATAAAATTACGGCATTTTCTGTCAGTTAAGAAGCAAATTAGCGATTACACATACTATGGCCATGAAATGGAAGTAGATATAAGATGCAGTGGTAGTAGATTGTCACCACAGCTTGTGTTTGTGTGGTGACAGAATGTTTAAGTCTCCCTAAAAAAAAAAAAAAAAAAACTTTTTTTTTAAGGAGACTCCCACTTCTCCCCAGGTCCCATTTAGGGCCAAATTTCGGCCCCTAGGGCGACCATTTCCTCTTAGTCGCCCCCTAGCTTAGTCCCTGAATATTTTTTGATGAGATGTCATATATGACCTAGTGCACAATAAGGAGACTTTTTTTTTCTTACATCATCTTGAAATCTCTAGGAAAATATGAGTGATGCAGGACTTTAGTTAAAGAGTGCCTAACAGAAAAATATTTTTTTTTTGTCAACCAAAACATATGTTGTGGGTACTAAGAAGAACTGTCTCGATGAGACAGTTCTTTTGAGCACCCAAAACAAATGCTAAAAATTATGGGTAAGAAAATATTTACAATTTTACGCTGCTTATTTTTGTTTATCTAAACCTGTGGTCATGCCCATAAAACTATAGTCTTCAAAGCATCACTTATACTTCAGTCATTATATCTGTATGCTGTTAGCCATTAACAAAGGCAAAATGCAGTATGGATGATGTTCTAAAATTTCGAACAATAGTTGCCTACCAAAAAGGCCTAGACAAACAGAGCAGACCCAGTTCAGACTGCTTCTGAAAAAGCAGTCTGATCAGGGTCTTCCCTGTTTGTTATTCTGACATGCATTTTGTGAATTCTAGCAGAGGTAACCAACATTTTAGTCTTTTTTTTAGAACAAAAAGAGAAGTGTTTTAAATTTTAGAACACTTACTGTACCTTGCTACCTATGATCTGATACTGGTGGGGTCACACAGGCTTAGATAAACAAAAATTCAGCGTAAAAATGTAGATATCTTCTTACCCATCAGTTTTAACACATGTTTTGGGTGCTCAAAAGAACCGTCTCATTGAGACGATTCTTTTGAGTACCCACAACATATGTTTTGGTTGAGAAATAAGCAAATTAAATTTTTGTTACACACTCTAAACTTAAGTCCTGGGTCAGTCCCATGTAAATGAGTGAAGTGATTGATGTCTCGTTGTCTTTGATACGCTTGAAGGGACCCAATGTCTCATTGTGACTCATTTGTGTGTCTTCATTATTCTGTGACAAACTTTCTTAAGCCGTTGGCTCCACATTGCCAAACTTTTTCTTATCTGATGTGGACTTGTCCTGGGAAGCGGCCCCACGTAATCGTCTATTACGAACAAATCTCAAAATACCAAGACCAACTTGCATGAGAAGGAAAAGTAGTGCCAACCATGCTGCTGACTGAAATAAAAAATAATAACATAGGTTCGGTTAAGCAACAAATTTTGAGCGTAAAATTGCTTTTATTTACTTACCCATCACCTTAAGCATATGTTTTGGGCGCTCAAAAGAACCGTCTCACTTAGACGGTTCTTTTGAGTACCCACAACATATGCATTGGTTGAGAAATAAAAATAATAATTTTCAATTCACACTCTTATCTAAAAGCAAAGAAGAAGGCAAAGATCAGGAATCAATATAATCAAGTACCAAAACTGACCGGATACCCAATATGGGAAAGTGACAAAAACACAAGGAAACATCACACACAAGACAGCCTTTATAAGAAATGTATTCAGGGCACAAGCTTCACATGTCAAATGTGTCAGTTTTGCACATAACTGAGAGCCTTCTCAGGGAAGTAAAAATTAACATGTTCCCTTGCTCCCCAATTTTTTTCATGTTCCCTGTTCCCTAATATTGTCTTTGTTTACCTGTCCCACCTCATAGTTTTGGCCTTGTTCCCTAAAATAAACTTCCCTTTTCCCTGTTCCCCAAAACTCCTGGGGACCTTACAATTCATGAAATGCAAAATCAATCTGAATAAAATTATGTCCTGCAAATGATAATGACTTACATATTAAGATTTCATTTTGATCTGTAAAAACTTGAAAGTAGTTCATAACACAAAATATTCCCACATGTAAAATGTTCAAACTTTAGATTGTCTAATTCCAAGGGCAGATAACTCATGCGCATGAAAACAATCTGAACAAACAAACAGTTTGTCTTGCACACCTTTATATGGGCTTCGATGTTAGAAAACTTGTCTTCAGGAGTTAGTGAACTACAAAGATGCAGCCTGCACCTTTGTTATTTGTTTATTAGAAAGTATTATATCTAAACTGGTTTACACAAGTAAATTTTCAACTTTCTAGCTAGTCTCTGTAGCTAAGGATACTGGTTTGAGTTTCATTTTGTCGAAAAGCCCAAAGACAGGTTTTTTTTTAGTTCAGGCTCATATTATGGTGATGGCTGGTATCAGGTCTCATTATAATTTGATGAAAATTGAACAAGAAGTTCCCAACACAAAACTTACACAGAGGTGTGGAAATAACATGACCACCTTGTCCGACCTGGTCCAATTTCAATCAGGACATGTTAGAAATTGCTATTTACTTGTCCTGGGCAAGTTAAAATAAATTTACAATCTGTATTTCATAACATGTTGTAAACAAAACAGTGTAAGTCCTGATCTTGATCTACAAGTACACTGTTTTTGTTAATAGTTTATGTCTGGTTTCTTACTGTTTTTAAAGGAGTTTATACATGTATATTGTTTAAGCACAGTTAGGGCTGCGCTCATATCTTCGTGTATTATCTGTTCTTTAATATGGGAGAAGTACATGTAAGACTTGTTATGGATAAGTACCTTATGACAATTTAATGTCCCTGGGCAAGTACAAACTTTTGCTATTTCCACAACCCTGACTAACACGTCAAATGGACCAGTAAATGGATTACCCTTTATCAGAGGTCTAGATAAGGAAAACTTTATATGGGTGAAATTGTGGTTTTCTTATTAATTTGTTAAAAAAGAGCAATCTCATTGAAATGTTTAAAGTGCCCACAACTATTACATATATTTTGGTTGAGAAATAACAAAATTAATTTATTATTAATTATGTGCTCTTATCTGGAGGCCTGCATTACCATTATGTCTTGAGTATAAGGGCACATAACTCTACTACATTATCTGAAATGTGTCAAAAGTTTTTTCAGCTAAACTGGGCTATCTGTATAATTTGAGCCGCGGCATGAGATTTCCAACAATTTGACATTTTGACAAGTGTAGACTCGGATGAGCCTCTGCAGCCTTCTTTTAAGCTAAGAAACTCAAAAACTCAATCAGTAGCTTAGCAATCAAAGAATACTCAAGCGACTAGCAAAGCCTCTGATAAGACTGCCCGTATGTGCAGACTGATCTGAGGCTTTGCTGGTCGCACATTGTTGGAATCTCATGCACCAGCTCATTAGTTTTGATTCATTACATTCCAGTCAACAATTTTTTTCCAGTTATGTCAGGATGGGTCTTCCTGGGTTGAACCAGTACTAAGCAGAGGATAATGTGTCTTACTCAAGGACACAACGTAATGCCTCTGGACGCTCTAGTGAGGCAGAACCAGCAATCCCTTGATTGTGAGTCAAGCACTCTACCACTGAGCCACTGCACTCCTGTATGATAAAGGAGTCATTGATCATAGGTACAGATCAAAACTAGACAGCTGACAGCGCTGGGTATAAACTTAATTCTTTGCATGCTGGGTAATTTTCACACTTTTGCTGTCACCTGACTTTTTTCAAAATTAACTTTTTCAAAAAAACTCTTTCAGGAACACACAGGTTTAGATAAACAAAATTTTTGAGCGTAAAATTGTAAATATTTTCTAATCCAACATTTTGAACATATGTTTTGGGTGCTCAAAAGAACCGTCTCACTGAGACGGTTCTTTTAATTACCCACAACATAATGTTTGATTGAGAAATAAGAAAATTAGTTTTTTGGTACGCACTCTTAACTAAAGGCCTGGGAACAGTACCAGAGTGTAAAATGGTTTAGATTCAGATCAGGACCGACACTCTGTTAAGGTCTAAACTGTTTGCAAAGGTTATCAGGAGACCACAAAAGTTACCGCAGTTAACTCTTTGCTTACTAGTGTCGTCTCCTGCTGTTCTTTGCGAACAGTTTGGACCCAGATCAGGCCTTACTAAATGTCAGGCCAGGCCTTGAGGTTATAAAACTTGAGTGCAGTCTCAAACTAAAAATAAAGCGCAATGATTGGTTGCTTGCGGACACGTGTTCGCAAGCAGCCAATCACTGCGCTTTATTTTGAGTTTGAGAATGAACTCAAGTTTTATAAACCCGAGGCCAGATCTAAATCCAAACTGTTTGACAATCCGATGGTATTCCTGAAAGAATTTTTCGAAAAAGTTGCTTTTGAAAAAAATCAGCATACAACAAAAAAGCATGCAAAATTATCAGGCGTGCCAAGAGTTAATAATGAGAATTCACCACTCACCTGTGCCACGCTCATAAACACAGAATAAGGTCCTGACTCAAACGTTTTATCAGTTTGTAGATTTTTCCATGTAGCCTTTTCACCTAGAGAACACCTGAAAATACATGAAGGAGTCCATAGAAATTGTTATGAGGGATACGGTAAACACATATTAGATAAACATAAATTTTCAGCGTAAAATTGTAAATATTTTCTTACCCATCAATATCAACATATGTTTTGGGTGATCAAAAGTACCGTCTCATTGAGACCGTTATTTTGAGTACCTACAACATATGTTTCGGTTGAGAAATAAGAAAATTAAATTTTCATTATGCTCTCTTAATTAAAGTCCTGGATAAACGTTCTAAAATTTCAAACAATTTTCTGTTTCTTTTTTTCAAATAAAATGTTGGTTATCAGGGCCTGGAATTCGTAAAATGCTTGTCCGAATAACAATCAGGGAAGGTCCAGGTCAAACTGCTTCTTTGACCATGCCTATATTTTTGACCCCAGCCTTAGAATGTTTTTGAACCTCAGGGGATTTCCAGCAGATTCCCCTATTCTTCCCTATCATCCCCATTTACAAATTATTAACAAAATAAAATATTTTTTTCCAACCTACTGTCACTACATATTTATATTGTTAAAAATTCATGTGACCTGAAACACACTTTTTTTTGCCAACAATGCTGGATATTTTTCATGTGCGGATCCAGAAAGTTTTGCCAGAGGGGGTCCAATGGGGTTTTTTAGTTAATGAGGGAGAGAGGATCCAAATACCACTAAAAGTGAGCCATCATCGGCCCGCCAGCTAAACGCAATTTACATGGCGTTTTGCTGGCGGGACGATGATGGCCTAACATTGATACTGGCCTGGTTTTTCTGAGGTTCTGGACCAGTATTGCTAGAAAAAACTATATTTTTGTGATTTTTCAAGGAGGGGTCCAGAGTGCTTTGATAATACACAAATTATATAAATATCTATACATCGGTTATCAGGCAATTTTCCTTTTAAACTCTTTGCAAGCTAGCGGTGACTTTTGCCGTCTGCTGATTACTTTTGCAAACAGTTTGCACCCAGATCAGGACCGAAGTTCTTTCGGTCCTGATCTGAGTCCAAACTGTTTGACACTCCGATAGTGTTCTTGAAAGAATTTTTCCCTTAAAAATGATTTAGAAAAAAACAGCAGACGACAAAACAGATAAAAAAATTACCCAGCATGCAAAGAGGTAAATCCACTAACTGTAAGGTTAACCTCACTTTGTTGTGGGAGATTTTTAACACATGTGATTTCCTTTGTGGGACTATGTCGCATTGCATTGGTCAGTTATACACTGTCAGGTGGCTTTTGACTCAAGTTTTGAGTGACATTTTTGGCGTAGTTCGGAAACATCTATTGGTATTGTTTGATAAGTGCTTGTCTGCTTGTTTACTTGGACATTCTTTGATATAAATGACACAGTCTGATAGCTTAACCCTTAAAGCGCCAATCACAGCATAATTCTTCTGCTTTTGTCGTCTGTTAAATATATTTTAGAAGCCTCTTGGTCTTACAATGTAGAACCAGACTTGACTGCTCCTGTAGGAGCACCTACAAGAGCAGTCTGATCTGGGTCCACACTGCTTGTCCCTTCAATGACATAAGTAAATGAAGTTGACAAATATATGCAGCAGACAACTTAAGCAGATGGCACTTTCAGATGCATTTTTGGCAGGTGCTTTAGAAGTAAATCTCTAAACAATGCAATTTTTAACAGACAGTTGGCTTTTGACCAATTCTGCTTTGAAAGCACATTTTTATATCTTTGTGTTCGGTTTTCATCATCATGATAGTTCTTGTTTCAATTTATATTATTAGAGGCCTTTAGATAAGAGTGTGAAAGTAAAATTAATTTTCTTATTTTTCTACTAAAACATATGTTGTGGGTGCTCAAAAGAAGCATCTCAATGAGAAAGATGGTTCTTTTTAGCATCCAAAACAAATGTTTAAACTGATGGATAAGTTAAGAAAATATTCACAATTTTACAATCAGAACTTTTGCATGGATTAAAGTTCAAAATTTCCTAAATCCTGAACTTTTGAAACTCCAATCTTGAAACTTGCAGTATGCCTACTAAATATTCACAATTTCAAGTTTAAAAGGTTAACTGTTTTTAGACAGACTGTATATAGATACGAAAACCTATATCTCCCTAATTCAGCATTTTGAGCCTGACTTTCTGAATTCAGAATTAATCCTGAAAACTTTCACACATGTTTTAGTTCATATGGACCAATGGACTAAATATTCTTGTTTGACCAGTCCAATCATTGAGTTGTCAACAAGTACCAAAATAGCATAGATATGAGCGTAAAATTGAAATTATTCTCTTACACATCAATTTAAACATGTGTTTTGGGTGCTAAAAAGAACTGTCTCATTGAGACGGAATACAACCTGAATGACTGTAAAATTATGTCATGATCAAATTCCACAAAAGTATGGGGCCAGGCCGGGATCAAACTTGTGACCCCTGGCTCTACAGTCGGACTGGCTACTGACTGCCCCACGGGGAACTGTTTGCCTATCTGAATGTATGTAATTTGAAAACTTACTTGACGTTATCTCTGTCATTAATATATGCATCACAGAACTGTTTATATCCAACTGATATCATACAAGCCACAATCAACGAGACAAAACTCAGGACCACATTCGTCAACAGAAATGGCATCACCCACATCTGTGTTCTGAAAAGAGAAACATTATAAATTCACCTTTTGGAAAACCATGCCTACTTATACTTGTGACGTCTGCTGATAAACTGCAAACAATTCGGACCAAGATCAGGCTAGACATTTGTTGGGCCTGATCTGGATCCAAATTGTTTGACACTCTAATGGTATTCAAGAAAGAATTTTTCGAAAAAGATGATTTTGAAAAAAATCAGCAGATGCCAAAAAGCATGACTAAAAACCTAGCATGTGAAGAATTATACAGGTATGCTTCCCAATCAGAACTGCCTTGGCCAATTTCGCTAAATTGGAATCAGACCACGGATCAACATCGAGGATCTACTTTAATAATGCGGGTGATAATGTGACGTTGATGTTATATAAAGTGACGCTGACGTCACAGAAACTATGTTAACACAATAACAAGTGTGATTGCAGCAAAACAAACGGCTTTAATGAAGTTTATGTTTTTTCAATAAAATATCGCTATTGCCATATTTTATTGAAAAAAAAACATTAACTTCATTTATTCTGCTGATTAAACTTTTTGGATAATCAAAATATTCCATTTAATAGAGCTGAACCCACATGCTACAGAACTAATTTCCATACGCCAGTTCCCGCTATCAAAATGGAGCTTTTTGGTACATAGTACTATGCGTAATGCTCCTTACATACACCAGAGCCATGATTCAATTCTCAAATTGTAGCGGACTTTCACGAATGGTATATCTCCAGCCACTAACTGTAAGGTAAACCTTAGTTTGGTGTAAATGTAAGAAAGTTTGAGTATAATTCAAGGACTTTTCAAGGACTTCTAAAAGCCTCTCGTATAGTTTTCAAGGACTAAAAGTAAACAAAAATACTGAATTAAGTGTTAAAATTCTTTTTCAGAAATACTAGACTGGGATAATGGAGACATTATAAATGGAAAATAAGTATAAAATTGTTGAGCCTATATTTGGTGTAGTATATGCTGCACCAAATAAAGGCACAACAATTTTATACCGATCAACAGTGCTAAGTCCCACAGAAAATAGAGGAATTCAAGGACTTTTCAAGGCTCTTGAGTGATTTTCCAGTACTTTTCAGGGCATATTTAATTTTCAAGGACTTTTCAAGAAAGCCCTCTAAATGCAAGTACTTTTCAAGCCTGTGTGAACCCTGCTGAACATGTGCCACTTTGTTTGTGGGACTATGTCACATGCTAAGTTGTCATTGCATTGGTCAGATATATACTATCCGATGACTTAAGAGTGGCATTCAGGGCGTGGTTCAGAAATGGTTGTTGACACCAAACATGTTACAGTACATGCAATATATGGTGTTTGCCTCAACTCTTTTAGTGCCAGGGCCAAATTACTCAGACAGGAACAGTATGTGCAAACAAAATAGTCCCAGATCAGACTGCTCCAATAGGAGCACAGAGCTCCAGATAAGAGGGAGTAAAGGATATTTCAGTATTTTTTTTTAAATCAGCAATGAAAATTAGATTGAAGGGTAAAAATACCTTTTGCAATTTGAGGTTTCAGCGCTGGTATTCAATTTATGTGGTGAAATCTTTTATTACTAATATACACTGACTGTATAAATCTTGGAAGTTTTCCTAAAAAAATGTAACATGTATTTAATACAAGCAACTTTTCTTTAAAATATGTTACGCAAATATTAGCTCTTTTTACAAGGTGCATTTTCTGCAATTTGATATTTTAAGTAGGGAGTAAAATACTCATTAAATCAAAAAGTAGGTGGTAAAATACCCATTGGTCCAAATCCTTATCTAGACCACTGGGAGCAGTCAGATTAGGGACTGTATGTTTGCTTTCTTCACCTAATAATTTATTAATGGACACAAGTCACATAACGATTGTTTCAGGTCATTCCATTTTAGACTTTACGCACTAAGCTACTTAAAGAGTTTTTTGCATTACCCTAAAAAACTCCTTTCATTTCAGAGAAAGCACATCATAAATTGAATTGTACATCCGGTATCATATATGCAGGTCTACTTTATGCACTTTTAAGGTCTCAAATAACTAAACTGGTACCAATTTACACAAAATCAATAATATTATCATCATTTATGCCAAAACTTCAAAATTCTAGCATGTGCTTGTAGCTTAGATGATCCCAAAATTATATACATGAACAAGAATCTATATGCATGGATGCAGAGGGGGAGATTGGCGGCCCAGCCCTGTGCATGTTCTAGATAGCCAATGAAGCCTAGTAGATAAGCTTGAGTGTTACCTGATGCCCAACCTCCAAATCAGGGTGACTGTATCAAAAGCAGGCCCATTTTCTGGCCAATAAAAATTGACTATTTATCAGCTTAGAGTACAGATTCTGGGTCAGCAGTAAAGTGTTATTCAATATGCTGGGTTAAGTGCTTCTGATCAGCTACCTACAGTATGGATCATTTCTGGATCAACGGTTACCTACCCTATTGATGGGTCATTTTTGGACCGACAGAGGGCATATAAGTAGTAGATGCCCATCATGAGACAATAAATGATGAGTCCAAACACACTGAAGTAGATTGGGAAGTTGCAGTTAGATGCACTGCTGCTGTGTAGGATAAAATGCTTAGCATCTGTCCAGTCTATATCTCCATATAGAATACAACTGCCCTGGAAGTTACTCTGAAAGTAGAAAGAGAAAAGAATATGGCTGAAAAAAAGGCTTTAATTATACCCCACAACCGCAAATTACGGCTTTGAGCAAATTGTAAGATGGAACAGTGTGTTCCATCTTATGATTTGCTCAAAGCCTTAATTCCATCCTGTGATTTGCTCAATGGCTTAATTCCATCTTATGCTTTGCTCAAAGCCTTCATTCCATCTTATGATTTGCTCAAAGCCTCAACTCCATCTTATGCTTTGCTCAAGCCTTCATTCCATCTTATGATTTGCTCAAAGCTTTAATTCCATCTTATGCTTTGCTCAAGCCTTAATTCCATCTTATGATTTGCTCAAAGCCTTAATTCGATCTTATGATTTGCTCAAAGCCTTAATTCCATCTTAAGATTTGCTCAAAGCCTTAATTTAATCTTATGATTTGCTCAAAGCCTCAATTCCATCTTATGACTTGCTCAAAGCCTTAATTCCATCTTATGATTTGCTTAAAGCCTTAATTCAATCTTACGATTTGCTCAAAGCCTTAATTTCATCTTATGATTTGCTCAAAGCCTTAATTCCATCTTATGACCTGCTCAAGGCCTTAATTCCATCTTATGATTTGCTCAAAGCCTTAATTCCATCTTATGATTTGCTCAAAGCCTTAATTCCATCTTACGATTTGCTCATAGCCTTAATTCCATCTTATGATTTGCTTAAAGGCCTTAATTCCATCTTATGATTTGCAGAAAGCCTTAATTATCCCCACGCTTTTTTAAAAAAGCGAAGGGGATATTGTTATCGCCTCCGTCCGTCCGTTATGCTATCTCCTCCTAAATCATTGGACGAAATTCAACCACATTTGTTGTGTGAGTTACTCACATGAATGGGGCGCACAACTTAAAAAAAAATTTGGCCCCACCCCCTTGGGCCCTGGGGAGGGGTCAAAAGGTCAAATATCATTTAATTTCAATTACAAAGTCAATTTCAAAGATTTTTATTCCAAACTTTGTGTGTGTTCTCACAAATGAATGATACAAAACATATCAGACGGGTTTTTTATTCTGTCGCCTGGGTCATGCCCTAGGAGTGGGACTTTGGGGTACATAGGGGCCAAAATCAAATTCTGTCCTGCTGTCCGTCCGATATGCTATCTCCTCCTAAAACATTGGAGGAAATACAACCAAATTTGGTGTGTGAGTTACTCACATGAATGGGGCGCGCAACGTAACAATTTTTTTTGGCCCCGCCCCCTGGGGCCCTGGAGAGGGGTCAAAAGGTCAAATATCATTTAATTTCAATTACAAAGTCAATTTCAAAGATTTTTATTCCAAACTTTGTGTGTGTTCTCACAAATGAAAGATACAAAACATATTACACAGGTTTTTTATTATGTCGCCTGGGTCATGCCCTAGGGGTGGAACTTGGGGGTACTTAGGGGCCAAAATCAAATTCTGTCCTGCTGTCCGTCTGATATGCTATCTTCTCCTAAACTATTGGACGAAATTCAACCAAATTTGGTGTGTGAGATACTCACATGAATAGGGCGCGCAATATTTCTTTTTGGCCCCGCCCTATGGGGCCCTGGGGAGGGGTCAAAAGGTCAAATATTTAATTTCAATTACAAAGTCAATTTCAAAGATTTTTATTCCAAACTTTGTGTGTGTTCTCACAAATGAAAGATACAAAACATATGAGACGGGATTTTTATTCTGTCGCCTGGGTCATGCCCCTGGGGTGGGACTTTGGGGCATTGGGGGTGCCCAGGGGGTCAATTTTTTTTTCAAACATGGTCATGTGGCACATCAAATTGACGGGAAAGACAAGCAGAACAGAATGCAAGTAACATTTTCATCCTAGGGTTAAACTGGTGACCTTGGGGCGAGGTCAAAAGGTCAAATATCATTAACATGTCAATTTCAAAGATTTTTATACCAAACTCTTTGTGTGTGTTCTCACAAATAAAAGATAGAAAACATATCAGACAGAATTTTCATTCTGTTGCCAGAGTCATGCCAGGGGTGGGACTTGTGGGTGCTGGGGGGAGTCAAAATCTTTAGCGTGGGGATTTGGGATGGCGCCCCATCGACTGTGCGCTCTAGTTTCATCTTATGATTTGCTCAAAGCCTTAATTCCATCTTATGACTGCTCAAGGCCTTAACTCCATCTTATGATTTGCTCAAAGCCTTAATTCCATCTTATGATTTGCTCAAAGCCTTAATACCATCTTATGATTTGCTCATAGCCTTAATTCCATCTTATGACCTGCTCAAGGCCTTAATACCATCTTTTGATTTGCTCAAAGCCTTAATTCCATCTTATGATTTGCTCAAAGCCTTAATTCTATCTTATGATTTGCCCAAAGCCTTAATTCCATCTTAAGATTTGCTCAAAGCCTTAACTCCATCTTATGACCTGCTCAAAACCTTAATTCCATCTTATAAAGCCTTAATTTTTCAAAATAAAAAACACAGAGTGCCCGGATAGCTCATGTGAATAATGGCTCATAGCAGCAATATTTTTGACTGTGCAGTTTTGGTAGAGGGGATTATGGAAAATTATTGTGTGTTGTTTAATAAGTATTATTATGTCAATATTGCTAAGTTGTTTCTGTAATTGAATATTTAAACAAACCATGTCCAGCCCAAATAAACAACATCTACCAGATTTAAGCAGCAGAATGCAAACAATGACAATTGAATGTGGAGGTATCTTTATCTTTGTATCACAAAAACATGTAATATTCAACCTATGTATGTAAGTAAGTAAGTAAGTAAGTAAGGCTTTAATTTTTTGGGGTAAATTTATACATTTAGCACATCTAAAATAAAAACATGTAATATACGCTCACAGTACGTAGTCATTTTATTCCGCAGTCACATGGTAGTTTGTTCACTGGCTTCCACATTACTTGAAACAGTCATGTGGCGACGATTCGAAGCAAAAACCATTTGAATGATATGATTGGATAAAATTTATTTATATGTTGTGCACTAGTCACGTGACCAAGTCAAGTAATAATTGAAGCCAGGGAAAATGACAGTGATGTGATTTCGGAATAAAATTCATAAACTAAGTAGTACTGTGAGTTAATATAGGTGGAATACACCACAAAGCAGTGACAGCGGTGAGGCTAGAACCTGCAACACCCCAGTCTCGAATCAAGCACTTTACCACTGCACTCTCAGCAAAATTGTTACAGGTCCCTGTGGTTGGGCATGGGCGGATCTAGGTCAGGGGTCCTGACGTTTTTTGTTGTTTTCTTTTAGTCATCAACATATTTCACAGAGGGCATAGCAGTGCTCCAGTAAGGCTGTTTTACAAGGGCGCCACACCCTGCCTTACATGTCTGGAGCCCTGCCCCTGTTCATGACACCCTGCCCCGAAATCAACTATGTCCTTTATTTTATCTTCCCATATGGTCACGGAAGGTGTTATTCAATATTCATATTGATGCTTATCGGTTCAGCGACTTTCTGTTTACACTGCAGTCTGAAGTGGGAAATCCCCACTGAGATCTCGTGGAGAACTGACCAGTCATATGTGATTTTTAGCCGGAAAAATGGGAACTTTGCAATCAGCTTACTCGGCAATTATCTTCTTTTTCCTCATATTTGTAATGTCCGTTTTCACTTGTTAAACTCATTATCCCCACGCTTTTTTAAAAAAGCGAAGGGGATATTGTAATCGCCTCCGTCCGTCTGTCCGTTATGCTATCTCCTCCTAAACCATTGGACCAAATTCAACCAAATTTGGTGTGTGAGTTACTGACATGAATGGGGCGTGCAACGTCAAACTATTTTTTTTTGGCCCCGCCCCCTGGGGCCCTGGGGAGGGATCAAAAGGTCAACTATCATGTAAATTCAATTACAAAGTCAATTTCAAAGATTTTTATACCAAAGTTTGTGTGTGCTCTCACAAATGAAAGATACAAAACATATCAGACAAGATTTTCATTCTGTCCCCTCTATCATGCCCCAGGGGTGGGACTTTGGGGTGCTGGGGGTGCCCAGGGGATCAAAAAATTATTTTTTTCAAACATGGTCATGTGGTATATCAAATCGACAGGGATGACGAGCAGAACAAAATGCAAGTAAAATTTTCATCCTAGGGTCAAACTGGTGACCTTGGGATGATGTTAAAGGTCAAATATCATTAAATTTTGGTTACCATGTCAATTTCAAAGATTTTTAGACCAAATTTTGTGTGTGTTCTCACAAATGAAAGATACAAAACATATCAGACGAGATTTTCATTCTGTCCCCTGGGTCATGCCCCAGGGGTGGGACTTTGGGGCACTTGGGGTGCCCAGGGGGTCAAACAATTATTTTTTCAAACATGGTCATGTAGCATATCAAGTCGATGGGGAATATGAGCAGAACAAAATGCAAGTAACTTATCATCCTAGGGTCAAACTGGTGACCTTTGGGCAAGGTCAAAGGTCAAATATCATTTACATGTCAATTTCAAAGATTTTAATACCAAACTTTGTGTTCTCACAAATAAAAGATAGAAAACATATTGAACAGAATCTCATTCTGTTGCCAAGGTCATGCCCCAGGGTGGGACTGCAGGGTGCTAGGGGAGTCAAAAACTTTAGCGTGGGGATTTGCGATGGCGCCCCATCGACTGTGCGCTCTAGTTTTTTTTGTTTTCGGCAACAGCAAAGACATAAGGTGCTCCAGATAAATAGATTTTCTTGTAGTTTATAATGATATGAGGGTATTACAGCTCAAATCAAACAACTGGCACATATATAGTTTTTCGCCATCTATTATAAAAGAGAATAAATTGATACATTGTACAAAGTTATCCATAGAATCTTCCAATCTTAGGCTTTTTATCCCTTTGAAATCAGGGGACACAGTTTGACGTCTCCAAATGCAAGATACTTAGACTAAATGTCTTGGTAATTTTTATTCAACTAAATTTCTCTGCATGAAAAACATGAAACCAAAATAAATTTCTCTGCATGAAAAACATGAAACCAAACTGGTTTCAGATCAGCCTAATCCTGCACGAAAAGACCCACAGAGGGGGTGGGGGTCATATTTTTTATATATACATATATGTCTGGCCTTTTTTTATTTAGGTTCAAAATTTCATTTTTTTTTTTTGTTTTGTTTTTTAGAAAGGTGAATATTTTTTGGGGTATATCTATTTTTAGAGTATGCTAGCCTCCTCCCATCCTACCCCCTGTGCAGGGGATGGTCATCCCCTTCCACTCCCATTCTCTGTGTATCATAATTTTTGCGATGCGACACAAAGTGCCCTATTCAGGGCTTTAGCACCCTGCCCTTTTCTGATTCTAGCTGGAGCACTGCATAGTCCAATTGCTTCTCTAGGAGGGTCCCTACCAATATCTCTAAGGAAACCTATTGCTAAATGTAAATTTTAAGAGGTTGGGGCGGTCTGGACCCCCTGACCTCTGGATCCGCCCATTGTTGGGGTAGTTTCCATACCCTGTTCACTCCCACTGTAATGGAGACAACCAGACCGGTTATACATGTGACAAAATAAAGTAAACTTTGCGCTAGCAAGTGAATGTCTATCATTTTATCTAATTTTCGTTGTCAGCAGGTCGAAATTCTGTTATTTCTCGATTAATCGAGTTTGTTTTAACTTTTTCTTGCTTGTTTAGCAACTTCCTTGTGCTGGTTCCCGTTTCACTTAAGAGAAAAAATCGAACCTGGGAGAAACGTTCGACGATGGACCCAAACGACTGGAACATATATAGTTATACTAAACAGTGAAATCATCTTCATTGCTCTACGACACAACAACAACAACAACAACAATATCGTATCTTTGGTGGTATCTGATATAATGCAGCTATCATTGATAAACTTGATTATTAAAAGATCTGAGTTTTCAAATGACGCAAAACAGAGCCTTAGTTGCCCCCATTACATAAGAAAAACAGTTATTTTTAGATAAGGAAAATTTCCGTCCAGTGAGCATACGAGGGGTTTAGTGTGTAATGAAAACATCTATCTTTCTTACTTACTCTTTAACCCCATAAGAGGACGGCAGGAGGGTATCCCGCATACCCAAGTGCTAAAGGGGGTTAGTTGAGATAAAAAATAAGCAAAGTGTGTGGGATGAGTTTGTACAGTGCGAAAATAGTGTTAATATAGTTAAAAGATAAAAGCAGAATCTGGTGATTAGGATGACTAAACTGGTATTAAGTATGCATATGCAGGGATAGCAACAAGGTCATAGGTGACCTTATACAACATGACAAAGCGACTATCTATGCGTCTCTGGTCTAGAGTACGCCAGTTGAGGTTTCCAAGCATTGAACCAATTTTTTCTAAGCTAAAATATGATTATGTTGTTGGTACTCAAAAGAAACGTCTTGATGGGATGGTTTTATTGAGCACCCAACACATATGTTCTAACTTATGACTAAGAACATAGTTACATTTTTACTCATAAAAAGATCCTTCATCTGCGTCTATGATAATCATAATCATAATGACATCCTAGAACAGTAAATCTGTTATCAAATTAATCTACAGATATAGTACTTTTATATGATGGTTGGATATGCAAATTATTTATTTTGAATTTTCATGAATGTTCATGAAAACGAATAGAAATGAATAAAAAAAAGTGCAGAAAAATCAAGGGGCAATACTAACAAAATTACAAGGTATTCACTTGATAATCGTCCTAGAGTACCAAACATGATATCACAGTAATGCTAAAATATAGTGATTGAACCTTACGGACAGATAGGGAAAGAATCTAATTTGTATAATCATGAATTCGAATGAAAACATTTAAAAAGAATGAAAAATGGGCGAAAAATTAAGATTGACATACTTACAATTTTGCTCATATCTCACTTAATAAATACCATAGAGTACAAAACTTATTACCAAAGTAATGCAAAGACATAGCACTCTTATCTTATGGACACATATGAAAACAAATTTATATGAATACTAATTAATCTTTACGAAATCATTAAAAATTAGAAAAAAATTGCCGAAAAATCAAGCCGATATACTTACAAAGTTATTCATATCTCAGTTTATAATTGCCCTAGAGTACAAAACCTGATATCAGAGTAATGCTATGACAAAGTGCCTTTACCTTATGGGCAGAAACGAAAATAATCTAATTTGTATATCCATAAATTTTAATGAAAACATTTGAAAAGAATGAAAAAATCACATAAAAATCATGGGGGCATACTTACAAAAGTTCTCATATCTCAATAGGTATTTGTCTTAGGCTTCTAAACTTGGCATAGAATAAAAGCCAAGATAACAGTGTTTAATATTAGACCAAGTGTTCCACTCTAAAGCAATCAGCAGAAGAGAAATAAGTAATTTTGTATGTACGTGCCTTTCAGTTTGCCATAATTTTTCATTCTTTTTAAAGTTTTCATTACAATTTATGAATATTCAGATTAGATTTTGTTAATAACAACCCATAAGGTAAGAGTTAAATGTCTTAGCATTACTTTGATATTAAATTTGGTACTCTAGGGCAATTATCAAGTGAGATATGAGTAATTTTGTGTGTATTACCCCTTGATTTTCCACGACTTTTTCATTTATTACTGATGCTTTCTTTAAAATTCATGAATATTCAAATTAGATTTCTTTTGTAACTACCTATAAGGTTTTAGTACTATGTCTTAGCATTACTTTAATATCAAGTTTGGTACTCTAGGGCAATTATCAAGTGAGATATGATTAATTTTGTAAGTACTACCCCTTGATTTTTCTGCGATTTTTCATTTATTTCTAATGTTTTCATTAACATTCATGAATATTCAAATGCGATAATTTGCATATCCAACAGTCCTGTAAACGTGCTTTGTCTGCAAAATAACTTGATACTAGATTTAGTGTTCTAGGATGAGATGCTGCTGAGATATTGATCTTTTTGAAGCTATACTCCCAGTCTTTAAAATCGCATAATGGGTTGCCATGGAAACCATGCCATTTCAAATAACCAAATGGGTGTATTATTGAGGAATATAGAGTTTTTACTTTAAGTTGCCTCATTGAACCATTTGAAATCAATAAGCAATGCTCCTAGGAATTCAAGGAAGGTCTAATTACCCCTTGGGGTTCTAGTATATATAATGGCTTTGTCCTCGTTTTTAAAGATTTTACTAATTTTCATGAATATGCAAATGAAATAATTTCCATATAAGACCATAAGGTGACAGAATTTGTCGAATTGTATCACTGATGATATGAAAACATGCAACAGTGGTGGTTTGATGATGGTTTGGGGCTGAGATCAGTTATTTATGGTGTTTTTTTATGATTTCCCCCTTATTTTCAAGGTTTTCATTAATATTCATGAATATGCAAATTAGGTAATTTGCATCTCAGGTCATGGAATTAAAGGCATATGTCTAACCTTCAATTTGGTACCAAGAATAGTAGTCTATGATGAGTATCAGCTAAGATATGATTGAATTTGAATGTTCGCCCCTGCCTGCAAGAATTGCACAACAGGGTTGCCATGGTAACCATGCATTTTCACATAGCCCAAATGAGTGTATGTTTAGGAACATTTTTTCTCATTCAGGGGGACCCAGGAATTTTTTTAGGCACCGATGAAAAATTGCCATGGGGGTGCAAGGTAGGCCAAATTAGATTCCCCCATTTCTGTGCTAACTTGAGAAATTGCCTACCCCCGGGGTATTCCGCTGCACATAGAATTTTTGTGTACCAGCCGATCTTTTTAAGAGTTTGATTTTTGAATTCAGCATACTTTTCTACATAAGAACACACCTTCAAACCTTTTGGCCTCAACCACTTGATTAAAAGTATTGCTGGCTCTCTGACTATTTCTTTATGCGCTTGATATGCAGGATAAGTCATTCGAATTCCAGAAAATGAAAAGACAAGCCTCCTTGATAACAGGCCTCGAGGTTATAAGACTTAAGTACAGTCTCAAACTCAAAATCAATCGCAATGATTGGTTGCTTGCTGACACGTGTCCTCAAGCAGCCAATCATTGCGCTTTATTTTAGAGTTTGAGAATGAATTCAAGTTTTATATAAACTTCGAGGGCCTGTATTCCCATATTTAGTCACCTAACGTGCCAACGTCATACGTTACCATAGCGCATGTAGTTATCTCAATCCACTCAGTTGACAAAATGACTGTGCACAAAGATGCTTTATCATTTCACCATCAGCGTGGTGAATTCTCATCAAAGTCTACTCATAGGCAAGTTGATTCATTCCTGTACCTCGATGCAAGAAAATTTATCTGCTGGTTTTGCAGCCGGGTAAGGTTCAAGCCATTCTGCTTGGCTACAGAGACTAGCATTTTGTTTGTAGCAGGTTTATTGTTTACAAGGTGGCCAATCACGTGGTCAGCATGATTGGTTTCATGAATTTCCTGAACCAGTTAAATCATTCATAACTTTCGTAATACTAAGTCAAATTTCATGCGGTAAAATGCAAACCCCTTATATTTTTCTGCACAAGACTGTGTCAAAGTTTTCATCGGTTTGCTGTAGTTTACCAGATTACTACGACCATCTGAAGAAAAAACGGAAAATTCTCCGCGATTGGGTACACACTTTAGTTGGTCCAAGTGATCTGGAAAACTGCAGCGAATTCATACGAAACTTTTACATATTTTTGTGCAGAAAAATATGAGGGGGATTTTGCACTTTATCGCATGAAATTCGACTTAGTATAACGAAAGTTATGAACAATTGTCCTTACCTGTGGTTCGTAATCAGGCAGACCACGCGATTGGCCACCTTGCTTTTAAAATACTTTTCATATAGCGTATGGCACGAGCACTGATTAGACCGCAAGCAAAAAGATCAGATTTTCTCGCGATTCACATACAGAAGTTACATAAACTGCAAGCCTCAAATTCAAAAGTTATTATCTTTTATCACTTTGTGTAGAAATGCCTCAAAGAATTAAGTTATAGATAAGTGGCATCCACCATAGATAATGTTTGTATAAAGGTATGCTAGATAACTTTTTCTTTCATGTATTTTTACGTGATTATGTTGGAGGTTTCGGTGACTTAGTTTGTTGTACACTGTGAATTCAAAGGCTGTAAGCTGGTAGTGAAATCAAAAGACATAAGTGAATATATTTATTATGTTTATTATGTTCTCTTTCATTTTATTCAGGCGAAACATAAATTATTTATTATCTAGACTTCTTGATTTGGGAAACCAGATATACTACCTCGAATTATCAATTATTATGATGTAAATGTCTATATGCCTCAACATCAGTATTTAGCGTCTTACATGTACATCATAAACCGTCTATACTTCTTAGAACTATATCTTAAAGGATAAGATATTAAACTTAACAACATATACAGGTGTGATGGCAAACACAGACCTGAGCGTTTTTTCTTTATTCATAAGACAAAATTTCATAACAATAAAATTAAAACCAGCTAGCATCCATCCATTCAAATGTAGTTCCTTGGGCTACAACAAAGCAGTCCACGGTTCGAAACACAATATAGACTGCACATCAACTCAGAGTGAACATCAACTCATCTATAAAACCAATCTATCATTTTTTGCAGCCTGATAACCAATCAACTATCATACTCTAGAGCTTTGTAAACCGCCTATGATTCGTATTTGTTTTTGAACAATTATTACCTGGGCTCGGAATTACAATTCCTCCTAAAAGTTAAGCTAGATTTAAGTTAAGTATTGATATTTCAACATGCTATATTAAATGCTAAATAAATTGCCTGGATCGATGTGGTATTTGTGGTCAAAGATATCATTGTGATCTTCAGAAAAATTAAAAATATTTAATTTTAAACGTTATTTCTCGCATCCTGAAAAATTAAAACCTTACTTAAGTCTTCTTTAACTCTAATGAGGCATTGTAATTCCGGACCCAGGTCATCTATGTCATATATATGAAATGGGCTTCGTCGCAAGAAAACCTGTCTTCGGGGTGTTCGACAAAACCAGTTTCAAACCAGTCTCCTCAGCTACAGAGAGTAGCTAGAAAATTGAAATTTCATCTGTAGCAAGTTTACATATGATACTTTCCAAAAAACGAATAACAAAGGCGCTGATCAGACTGCGCGGATGCGCAGGCTGGTCTGCGCCTGTGTTGTTCGCAAACCCCCGAAGACAGGGTTTCTCTCGTTGCGGCCCAAATGTGGTTAACGTGACTTTACGCTGCTGGTGCGCCATTCTTTTTTCATTGATTACTACATTCTTTGACGCCAAATGAAGAAGCGTCGATTTATAAACGAAATTATGCCAGAACTAAATAACGAATTAACTTTTAACGTGTATATTGTAACAAATAAAAGTCATGCATTGAGTCTAAAATTTTGCGAAAGTTTGTTCAGCAGAAAAATGATTGGGGGGGGGGGGGGGGGGCATGAATATATACCGTTTCTGTTTAGCCGTAGTAGATCTATAAATGGAAACGCAGCTTAAATTTGTGTAACTGATTGAAAATCTTATCAAACCTAGAATACTGACGGGCTGTAATTACGCAACACTAACTTCCCCTTATATCTTCCAAAAGACTGTTGAATGTAAGCTTCCTTTGCTTTGATTATGTCATCATGAGTTGGCTTCTTCAGCAAACACATTAGTTTTAAATGTAAAACTAAACTGGACGACGTTATTTGCCCCGTATGAATTTAGCCATTTAAACATTTCTTAAGTAGAGGAGTTTTTAAGCTATTGAATGAAAGGGTACACCCAGATAAACGTCATATACGCAAATAAGCTGCATCGCAGACCTGCCAATCAATAAGAGAGTGATTTCTTGATGACTAACAAAGTCCATGATACAAATTTGATGCTTCTGGTGTTTCTTGATTTAAGGAAGTAGGGAATCTTTCATTCATAACATTTGGTCATATGAAACAGGTGACCCCTATCTCAAAAAGTTTACATTTTAATGCTTTACTTTCATCTTAGTTGGACAAGATTCCATGTTTACTTACAAATAAATGTTCTTTAAAATACAATCAAAATTATTGTTCTGCCTTCTTTTTCAAGACATAAATTAAAGCTGTTATCCAACTGTTGCGTTTTTAAAGTCCGACAGTATATCTATACTGAAACAATGTATGCAAGGAGTGGTTGAAAAATACAAAATAACCCGGACATTATATGTAGCCTGACTATATAATCAGACATGTTGCATACTCAATATATTCGACTTTTATTGCGTAATAAGATATAGTTTATTAATCTTTTTGAATCCATTTAAAGTCAATGCGCATTCTTTCGCCCATGCCGAAACAAAATGGCACGTATACAGTTGAGTTACAATTTGGAGACTCTTGTTTTTGATAACCCATTCACACATTGCACCGCATAAACTTGACACCACGAAAAATGTATACCCGGACGAGAAGCCACGTTCTGTGGCATCTCGTCCAGGTCTGCATTGTTTGCTAGCGTATAAATTGCATTAAGCGACAATCCCTTATTATGAATAATGGATTAACCCTACACTATGTTAATTTTAATGATGTGTGATTCTATCTGCCATAAATAGGTTGGAAAAGGGGGCGAATCGTGTGAGATGCGGATTTAGTACAAACTTGAAACGTTTCACCCCTGGTACTTTAAGGCTGAGTGGAAATTATCGAAGTGAAACGTTTCTTAAAGCTACAAAAATTGTTTAGTCACTTGTGTTCTCCAACCGTGATTTTACTACTTTTTGTAGTGATATAGGCGAGGAGTGTGCGAATCAAAGCGCACTGGTTGAACATGTTGTTGTTATTTCATTTGTCGTCGTCGTCGTTGTTGTTGTTGTTGTTGTTGTTGTTGTTGTTGTTGTTGTTTAAAACTGGTACATATAAAATATATGTATATGGTGCCTTTAACGGGAGAGTAAACCAATTTAGAGACTTATCATATCACAAAGTTTGAAAAGCGGTCTTGGGTCCCATTTCTAGCTCCCAAACACTGTCAATAAGTAATAAGATCGGTTAGTCGGTGAAACGTAGCACTTGCTTCCTGGATTCTCAAATTTACCGAATTGACCAAATATCCACCATGGGCGGATCGAACGGAGGAACAGGATCCGGACCCCCCCCCCCCCCCCCCCTAAAAATCACAAATCTATAGGGTTTCTTAGAAATACCGGTCCGGATCCCCTGAAAAATCACAAAACTACCAAAGCTAGCATTCAATGAAGGGCCATCATCGGCGGGCCGACGATGGTCCGCTATAGTGGTATTTGGATCCTCCCTCCTCTCATCAAGTAAAAAATCGTTGTTAGAGTTGGACCCCCTCTGACAAAACTTTCTGGATCCGCGCATGTCCACTGAACCTTTTCAAAAATAGTCGTGGAAACAGGTCACTTATTACCACCATACAAAATCAAAAGAATATAAATTATGGAATGTATTGGGCAGTGGGCTCTTAACAGCTTTTGATTTTGAAGGCTCGCTTGGGTATGTAAACCATGAAATAATTTTATTTTAGACTGGTGTTAAAGCTCATGTTCTGGATATTTTTACATGTCGAGTTTAATTTAACCGGTATTGTGTGAGCCCATATTTTAGTGACTACGTTTGTTGAACATAGGCATATGGAAACCCTGTTTATCGGTTAGCTCTCATATAACTGTAGGGCCCGCTAAACATGTCTGGCCCATCTCACGGTATGTGCCTTGACGTTGCACTTTTAAATGACGTCGCTAATGACGCTGAATCAACACAAAAATCTAAAATATCGCCATGATCGCTAGTTTGAAGAGTGTCTAACAATGGGTAAACACCAGGTTCGCGTCTTTTGATATCAAGTTTACCAGGCTCGGCGTTGAGAACACATGTTGAATCGCTCGGCAAGCGTTCTCAAAGCCTTGCCTAGTAAACTTAATATCAAAAGACACTCACCTAGTATTCTCTATTTATGTTATAACAACAAAAAGCACACGCCCGCGCAGTCTGATCAGATCCTTCGATTGAGCCTTGGGTTTAGTCTACCTGAGGTTTAACGTTTCTTCAGTTGGAAAACTATGAGTAAGACTGAGCTGATGCGCAGACTGATGTGAGTCTTCCATGGAAGCCCCTGCCAACTTGTACCATTTGCTGGACCAGGGCTCAAACGAGCACGATACTAGTAAGTTACTGCAACTTGTGCAGTATTGGTTTGGTCATAACGGAAGATGGGATTTCTCGTGATGTGCGTCATATGGACCAGCACGCGAGATGTTGGTACTTTCGTGAACGATCAAGTGAGCCTGCGCTAATATGTAGACACGCCACAGCCTGTACTGATGGCATTCACAAAGTATGGGTGTAGATGAAGACTCGCGGACAAAATAATTAGAACTCTAGTCTTGTTGGATACGTTAGAATGGTACTTATTGGATGCTTTTGTGCATATGCGATAAGTGCCCAAAAATCTCATGAAATGGCTCAATATTTGATATGGATTATACTGGTGTCAAGGATTAGAAGCAAAAATATTTCCTGTGTACCGTGCGTGTGACTTCCGACTACTTTCAGTTTTCACATATACTACAGCGGTCAAAAACATCAGAAGTGGTCAGGTCAGTTTCATTTCATTATAAGTGTTGATTTCTATAATAACCCGTTTACGCACCGATTAAATAAGTGCAAGACATTTGAGCCGCGGCATGAGATTTCCAACAATTTGACATTTTGGCAAGTGTAGACTCGGATGAGCCTCTGCAGCCTCCTTTTAAGCTTAAAAACTCCAAATGGTGTTCAGTCAGTAGCTAAACATTCATGGTATACTCAAGCGACTAGCACAGGCTCTGATCAGACTGCGCATATGCGCAGGCTGATCTGAGGCTTTGCTGGTCGCACATATCAAATTGTTGGAAATCTCATGCACTGGCTCAATTTTATTTTTGTTCGTCGATACGTAAAGATAATCCACAAGCTTTAGCAAGTGGGTTATCGCTCGTACAGATGCAAAACAATATAATATTAACTTGCTTGTTGCACCAGCATGCATTTGCACGTTGTGCATTGCTAGATATTTGACATTAAACATTGAAATACCAAAGAAAGCTGCAATATGTAAAATGATAAGTTCATTTACATAAATCCCAACTTTGTCACCAAAATCTTATTTCGTTAGTCCTCATTTGAAGAACCATCGGTACATATTTTATGATGGTTTCAGGAAATCAGGGTTCAAACTAGCACAAGATAACTGATATTTTGCTAGTTTTAATCCTGAATTTCATAAATAAACGACAGTTTTACAATTTGCAGCATTTCTCCCCTAGGAAAATGCCTTAATTATTTCAGGGGCACTTATTAGTTACTTCCCTTTGACTGTTAAATGCGTCGTTACGTATGAGGGCGTCGTTCCCCGTTTCTGATTGGTCAGTTATATAAGTACATAGTTTGAATGTTGCTTACTCGCTGAATGCAGAAAATTTGGAAGATTTGGATTTTGAATTTAATTTACGGATTCTGTACTTATTTGCTTCTCCAAGATGGCAGATATAGATAAAGGTGCTCGACCTAAGGAGCCAAAAATTGTGGATTCGCAGAACATGGGAGATGTTCTCAAAAGTTTAGAGAGAGAAGAAAAGGATTTGAGAAGGGATCTTAAAAAGTTGACTCCAAAGAAAGGTACTTTAGCTAAGGCAGATCCTGATCTAGGTGCGTTGCAGGCAGAAAGAGATGAACTCAAACGGCAAGTTTTATTGAAAAGAGAATGCTCAGAGAGACTGAAAGTAAACAAAGAAATACAGGAATTGAAAAAAGAGTTAGCTTCCCTTGATTCACCCCAAGCCACAGGTGGGGCACCCAAAGTGACTATTAAAGACTTAAGAAAAATGGATAGTTTAAAGTCGGTTGTCGATTCAAACTTAGAGCCAACATATTTCAATGATGAGGACAAAGAGGATTCACAGGAAGAAATTTCAGAAGGTAAATCTTCTCACAAAATTCGTAAAATTAAGTCTGGGAAAGCTGCTAAATCATCAGAAATTTCTGTGAAAACCCCTCAACACTGGCCTCATTCCTTTGTTCCTGGACAAACTGACCACAAAGACACTGAGTACAAAGATTTAACTATGACCCAATTCGTCGCTGGTTATTGCTCTATCATCGTGCACCTGATCAGCCGCCATGAGAATCTAACGGCTCAGAGTGAAATTGTCCACAGATTGCGTCACTTGAAATCTTTAATGTGCTTTGCATACTCATACCCTTGGGAATGCATTTTGGACATACATCATGAGGTTCTGGTCGAATTAGAAAGAGGGAATAGGAAATGGGGTGACAACTTCTCAGACATTGAAAGCTTAAATTTGCTGTTGCAACGTAAAAGTAAGACGTCTAAAACTGACAAGAAGAAGTATTGGTTTTGTGCTAGCTATCAGAGAGGGTCGTGTACTAAGAAGAGCCCACATTCTGCTGTTATAGGAAACGAGCGGAAAATGGTCAGGCACATATGTGCCACATGTTATTTGAAGGACAAGATCGCGAGTGAGCATCCTGAGACCTCAGATGAGTGTCCTCACCGTAACGACTGACTATTTGACGTTGATATTGACGTCAGTACTTTTATGTGTCAAAGTACTGAAAATTTTTACCGACATGAGACAAGTTGAAGATAACTGATATTTTGCTAGTTTTAATCCTGAATTTCATAAATAAACGACATAGACTTCAAGCTAAAAAAGGTCCTGCTCCACCCCCCCCCCTAGGGAATTTTGCAGACATATCCTATCTTGAAGAAAATTTCAAGCCGCATCTTTTAAGAGATGTTTGCACTCTGTGCTCCGGGGCGTTAGTCTCTGACAGCCTGTTACATATGTTACTGTAACAAACTAAGGAAAAAATCAAAATAAGTTTGAGCTACAGAAAGAAGACATTAAACCATCTAATTATTCAAATTTCTTAGATAGTTTGCAAGCTGGATGCCTAAGCTACATAAGAGCAGCATTTTAAACAAAATTACAGCCTTCAATGGTGTTATATGCGTTACGTAGATTAAATTTCCCTTTGAAAGTTGAAATCGTGACTAACATCATTCATTTTACAGACGATTTGTGCATTTTTACAAGTGTTTTTAATCTTAGTTTACTAAAGTACTCATTTGACTAATAGAAAAAACAAAGTTTGCTTTTCTATCTCAAATACATTGTTTTATATGAGCTATTAAACAACCCTACCCCCAATTTTAAGTATCCAATTTTGGTATCTATTATTGAAGAAAAATATATGAAAATATTTGACGCTCGTGGATATCTTACATTTTTGGCACTGTCTTGCTAATGCAATTAAGAATCATACATTTGCAAGTTTGACATCAGGATCAGAGCACTTATTCAAGTATGTAACATATGTTACATGGCATAATGAATGAGCTTGGAAATTTTCTTGGAAGTAAGAGATGATATTTCAGAAAAATACCGTTTTTCACATGTTTTCCTATTAATCTCTAGCCTCTGGTGCCTTAGTCTTAGTAATTACAGTCATTGCTGATAACAAGCCCTTGGAATTGTGTTACCTATGTTATATATAACCTTTTTAATCACATATTTCCTAATGCCTATAATATTAAAATATGTAGACATAAAGATAGAAAATAATAGTTCTTATTTAAATGACACAATTTAATAAATATTCCTATTAAATAAAATTATTCAAAAGCAATCTTTATTCAAGTCACTCTCACAATGTCTATCATTGTGTCTGCTTCTATTGCAAAATAATCACCCATTTCACCACAACCAGTAGAATCATGGCATTGTATTAGGACTGCAAACTGAGTACAATCCTGTTCCTCTCCACCCCTTTGGGAATTGTGCAGACATATCCTACCTTAAAGAACAATTCAAGCTGCATGAAATAAGATATGTTTGCACTCTATTAACTAGGGGGTTAGCCTGTAATGGTATGATACGTATGTTACCCTATCAATTTAAGAATAAATGAATTGAAAGTCTGAGAAACAGAAAGAAGACACAAAACTATCTATTTATTTGAATTATTCAGGTAGTTTGCATGCTGAATACCTTTGATACATAAGAAAAGATTTTTTAACAAATATACAGCTTCCTATGGTGTGATATGTGTTACATTAATTAAGATTACTTTTTAAAATTGGTAATTGTGACAAACATCACTTATAAGCATTTCGTGTGATCCTCCTCTTTAGCCATCAAAAGACTTAATTTTCTTTGTATGTGTGGCCAGTGCCAGCGTCAAACAACTTGACTCGGCCAAACTTGAATCATTAACATTCTTCAAAAGCAGAAACAGCATGTCAGTGTCATGGGATCAAACACCTGATTTAATATGGGTTTAATGCCATTACACATATATGCATACAATGGAGTATGGCTCTGGTATATATCTCTTCCTGTGAAGTGTCAAGAACAATCTAACTGCAGCTGCCTCTTCATCTGTGCTAATCAAATGATAACTTTGCTCTGATTTTGCAAAATCTATGTCTCTACCGTGTACCTCTAAGAATACTTTAAGATTTCTGACATTGGTCAAACAGAAATTTGATAGGCTGCTTTTTTGCATCATTTGCCATGGAACCTATTCAGTCTTTTGGTGCTTAAGTCCTCAGGTCTTAGATCAATAGTATATTGCTGCGCCCAAAGAACTTTATAAGTTTTCTTTAGTTACAATGTTGACTCTTGATGGTTTTGGCAGACCGTCTGAAACAATTTCTGTTACACCTTGAAAGTAATCTGGTATAAGAGAAAGAATATGCAGCTGGACATTGCCATCAATTATGTTTGCAGTTGGTTGTTTTTTGATGTCAGTACATTGAAGCATGTCTTAAAATAATGTAAAACCTATGATTTCTCAGTTTTTGCAGCCATATCATTAGCTGTTGCATTCAAAAGAAGGAAAGTGGACTATAGGTAGAATGGGATAACCAGTAGTTCTATAATATGCTCTATGGAAGATTTATACAGAGTAAACAAGTTGATAAGGTGCCTTATTTCATGATCCCTTGAAAACACTGAAATTGAAAACACTTGCCTCTGAGTGTATAATCAAAAAGGATGTCACGACAATGCCCTTGCTCATTTATTATGACGAGTTATATATGTAACATTCTTTAATAAGCGCTCTTATTTTAGAATCATTGAATTGAAAGGGTCTAATTTGCGCTCTTTTCATCCTGCATTTCATTGCTTTACCTGCTGTGATACATCTAGTTCGTTTATCTGAAGGGAAAGAGTTACCTCGGTTTCAGCACTTCAGAAGTACTAAGACTTCAAATAAGTTTTTGAATGCTTGGGAAAGATAATAAGTGCAGAGACATTATTAGATGAAAATATGTGGGTTGCATGTATGGAAAGGCTACATTTATAAAAGTTAACCAGCTAAGATATGATTCTTTATCACAGAAATATCAAGGTACATCAGTCCAGGTTCTCATTGCTCTTAATGGCATAGTTTTCCTCCTTGTAAAGCTTTAGTCTTTCTCCTACTTGGAGAATATCATTTGAAACACATACTCAAAGAGCCAACTATTAGGAATTCATATCAGTTTCCGAATGTTCCAAGCCATAAATGGCAAAATTAGAAAGTTGAGAATGGCTCATCAATTTTGAGTGGACTGGTGGTAAAATTGAATAACTCTAAATGATTGAAATATTGTGTGATGATTCTACTAGTTGCAAGGAGGCGTGTGATACCCGGTAATAATGATTACCACAGAAGCAGACAACGACAAACGTTTAACATGAGTGTTAAATCGATGAGAAATAGTTTGGACCATTTCATTTATTGTTTTTTCTTGTAAAAATGTAAAACTATCTTTTCTATTTGTGGCTCTATATTTAGCATTATATGCACAGTATTAGGAAATGTGTCCAAAAGGTCATTGATAACATCTGTAACACCAGTCAATGGGCTTGATAATCAGAAATGAATATAATTCCTAGTGTTTTGGCACCAAAGACTTATAAGTACACATTAAGTGTCCTGATCTTTAACTTAATGACATCTTGTAGATATATGAGCAAGACAGACTTAGAAAATGAAAAATATCCACATGCTGTAATCGCTTTCATGTGTTTTACTTAAACGGTAATAACAAAATTCGCTTCTCTGTAAAACTGGGAGTAGGGCTGTGTATTAGCTCCTATAAGACAATATATTTAAGATAGAAAAGCAAACTTGGTTTTTCCTATTCATCAACTGAGTATATATTTGTAAAATCTAATAAAACAGTTTGAAACCAAGTCATAGTAGTTGTTTAACTACATGACGATAGCCACAATTATAGCTTTTAAATTATTATTAGGTTTATGTAACGCACATAACACCACAGTTAGCCGTATTAATGTTAAACAGCTTCCATATGTAGTAAAGACATCCAGTATAAAGACTAAGAATGTCAATTTTTTTATTAGATAATTTTAATGTCTTCTTTTGGTAGCTCAAACATTCAAATTTCTTATTCTCAAATTGATATAGTAACATATGTAACAAGCTGTTACAGGCTAACGCCCCGACTTACAGAGTGCAAACATTTCTTATTAAATGCACCTTGAATGGTTACATAAGATGTTATTTGTCTGCAGAATTCCAAAGGGGATTAGGATGGAGCAGGCCCTTACTCAGCTTGATGTCAAAATACTGTTTGATGATTTTACTTATCACGCATATGTAATGCTCTCTGATATTTAAAACTTGATGACAACTAGCAGATCTATAAGTCTTTATCATAGGAGCCAGTTTAAAATCCCTAAAAAATGTAAGATATCCAACAGCTTCGAGTTTTTTCACAATTTTAGCTCAAACTTTCAAACAACATTTCCATTATTTGATATAGTAACGCATGTAACACGCTGTTTCAGACTAACGCCCCAACATAGAGAGTGCAAACATCCCTTATTTGATGCAGCTTGAGTTGTACTATAAGAAGGAATATGTCTGCGAAATTCCCTCGAGGAGATTAAAACATTATTAGGCATATCTTACGTAAAGACAAAGAGCTTGCCCATTTATTACATCAGGTAACATATGTTACAGCCTCTGATATTAAAAATTTTGCAACAAACTTGCAGATTTATGAGTCTTTTCATATAAGCAAATAAATTCCAAACAATGAAACACATTAATCAACTGCAAATATTTTTTAACTATTTTTACTTTAGTTTTAATACCAAACATTTCACCTTAAAACTGGGTAGGGGTAGGGTTGTTAAATTGCTTATTTCAGAAAAAAATATTTAAGCTAGGGAAGCAAACTTTAATTTTTCTGTTAGCCAATTGTATAAGTTAGTCAGACATGGTTAAAAACATTTTGTAAAACACACAGAGAGATTGTGAATGTAAATGATGTTAGCCACACTTGCAAATTTTAATGGGTTATCTGATTTATGTAACGCATATGACACCTTAGGAATCCGCAATTTTGTTCAAATGGCTGTTATACGTAGTTAAGATATCCAGTATGCAGACTATATGAATGATTTTTGAAAATAAACATTTTAATGCCTTTAATTTGTAGCCCAAACTTTCAATTTACTTTTTCTTAGTTTGATTCAGTAACGTATGTTACAGGCTCTTACAGACTAACGCCCCGGAGCACAGAGTGCAAACATCTCTTAAAAGACTCGGCTTTCAATTCTCTACAAGATAGGATATGTCTGCAAAATTCCCTAGGGGGGGGGAGCAACCCCATTCTCAGCCATCCGTCTAACAGTTTTACAATTAACAAGTGCACACAAGTGTAACAAATATGGCAAAAATTCAAAGTGGTTATTATTGAATATCATTATCATTTTTAGAAACTACTGTACCTGACACGCGAACTCCTAAAATCTCCCACTTATACCTCTCCGTTTTTGAAAACAATGGCTACAATCATAGGATACATATTAATATTTCCAAATTGAGTAATAAATATGTTATATTTCAAAATATGAGCCAAAATACTCCTCCATAGAGAAACTATTTGTTTAATGTATAGCTGATGTTTGTTTGTTTGTTGGATTTGATTCTTTACGTACCATCAACAATCTTTCAGTTAAACAGGGACGGGTCTTCCTGGGTTGAACCAGTACTAAGCTAGGATAAATGTGTCTTGCTCATGGACCACAACGCAGTGACGCCAGTGAGGTTCGAACCCGCGGCCCCTCGGTCTCGAGTCAAGCACTCTACCACTGAGCCACTGCGCTCCCATATAGCTGATGTACCAATATAGATTTTCAAAAAAAGATTTTATGGTATGTTTTAAGAAAATTTTGTGAAATTCTAGTTTTTGCTTCAATATTCACAATGCTTTAACTAATCTAATACTTAGACATTGCTTTAAAACTGAGTAATATACATGGAGACAGTCATTTTATCATAACTTGAAAATATAGTAACAATATATGACCATAAACTTGTAGACAGGTTACGTTAAAATCATCATATTTGAGCTTTTAAATTTGCACCGTTTTTGTTGCGGACACTACAATACAGTCAAATCCATTATATGTATTTATCAAACTTTATTATTAAGCAATAAAATGTGTTTTTGTACACATTTTCCTTAATACTGAATAGAATACTGAATTCAATAGAAATGAGATTTAAAGTATGCATAAAATAAATATGTGCTGAAATTTGTCAAAATAGCATAAACAGCTGGTTATTAAATAAGGTTTTACAAATGAACGATGAACCATTAAGTTCAATGAAAACCCTGAGTTGATAACTTTTATCAGACAAAAGGATGTGCAATGAAGAAAATAGTGTTGGTTGAATCTCGAAAACGATTCTGTTTTATGCTAAAGGTCATTTTTCAGTTCCGTTGCGGACACTACAGTAAGATTCATATTTGAGAATTGGTTAGAATTGTTTTGCTGGTTTACAAATACTAAGAGCATCACCCTCAAATCCTTTTAAAATGTTTATACTAAAAATGTTGATCAATGGTGACATTGCCACAATGCATGACAAATTGCTTGGCACTATAAAGGAGGCCTAACTGAGGATTTTTAGTTTTAGTTTTTATTTTCCACACATATTGCCTTTCTAAAGCCTTGCGCTGAAGTAAAGAGATAATAATTCCGTTCATGTTTGACATAAAGTAGTGCTCTTCTTTATAATTAATCTGTTGATAGTTTGCATTTGTGAAGAGTAAAACATTTAAAGCCATGTGGAAAACTGTTTATCTACCTAGGGCTGTATATTAAAAAAATATCGGTATTAAGGGATTGGAATTTAAGTTGCTAATTAATGGATGATTAAGATTAACTTGCACCGTAGAGACAACTCACTGCTCGACCCAAACCCTTTTCTGAATCTGTTTTGACCAGTCACCTGTCAATTGGAGCTCAATGATCATTGGCTTCTTGATTTTTTTAGAACATAAAATTGTTATATCTACTTCTTAAGTTTTTTGAATAAGATAACTTTTCACAATTGGCTTAATCAATGAGACCAGTGGTGTGTGTGAGGGATTCAATTGTGCTTTATTTGGCTGAATGTTACTCTTCAGTCCACTGACTTTGATGTCCAACACAACTGCTTACTAAAAATGTTTGCTTTGAGCCCTCTCCCACATCACAGAATATGGTCATGTTGCATACCAGATTGAATCAACTGAAACACAGAAGCCCCTTAAATGGTCCATTATTTCCTACAATGGAGCCAGGATTAAGTTCATCTTTTACAGAATGAGATCGCAATGCTCAAATTTAAAAGATAAAAAATAAGATTAACATAGAAGCAAATAAGAGGCACTTACACTTATGATAGACTCCTAAGGTGTGGACAGGGGATGTATTTTCCAGGAAGGAGTCGAGGTGTATATCAAATTCATGGAAAGGAGTTTATATCAATTTGCAAGCAATACTAAGCCCTTAGATACCCTGACTCTTTGGGACCTTGGTTTTACCATTGTTACCTCAGCTCTAAAATATGTTTGTCAAACTAGAGAAAATTCTTCAACTATTGCAAAATGTGTAGTGTCCGCAACGGTTTTTGTACCAATGAATAAACAAAGCGCGAAAAGGCATATATACATTTCTTTGTTTTGCTATGTTAAGTTTAATGCCAAACAAGGAGCATAAATATAGCTTAAATGTAAAATCACCTTATCTCCAACACATATTTCATCAGTACACTAAGTTATATCGCTATTAAAGGTATTTAAAGCTCTATACTAAGATACTTGGATAAATACTCATCTTAAAAGAAAGCAGCTAGAATAACGAACTGGATAATATATGCTTATACCTAACTCAACCACTAATGATAGATTTTCATTAATCTAAAAGGAGTATCGTTGCGGACACTACAGAATGTTGCGGACACTACATCATACATTTTCTGCTCCTGTTTTCTAAGTCAAATGCAGATGTGTCCAATATTTTCGCCAGTTATAAAGAACAATAAGCAGTCTCCACAGGAAAGGTGAACATAATCAGCTGAGATATAATAGAACCAGACAAGCATTTGTATGCATTGCGAACACTACACATTTTTTCGTAGAAATTTCGGGCTTCAATATAAACAGTTTAAGAAACCATAACAGATATAATACTTGTCTAAACTGTTGTTATTATTCTTCAATATCACATACAGGTACTTACCAATGTCAATCAAGTAATATTCATTGCTATTAATCTCTTATTTTCTTTCCAAATCGCAATCGGTAAAAAGCATCTAAAAGATACTGAAACATGCTGTTATTATGATATTTAAAATTTATAAAATGATGCTTATAAATATTTGAAATAAACCTGTGAAAATCAGTGGGTTTTTTTCAATGTTACAGCATAAAGTGAGGAATGGGTTATTTTTTTGGCATTATGTTGGCTTCTTGTGCCAATTGAACATGTATAATCATGTCATATACCATTTTGAAGGATCAAGTAATGACTTGTAAGTAAAACTAAAGTATTTTGGCTGTAAATGATGCACAGATTACATAGAACAACCACTTTAATAAAGACAGCTTCCTAATGTGCACTTTATTGTGAAACTGCCGAAAGGGAAATCCATTGTTAAACAACCATAACAACAAAAATTATCTGACAGTTTATCGGTAGATGACAATTCATTTCGGAATAGATAATTAAACGCCAAAACTATTAATGGGACGTGACATGAGATTTCCAACAATGTGGTATGTGTGACCAGCAAAGGCTCAGACCAGCCTGCGTATACGTGCATACTGATCAGATCCTCTGCTTAAATATTCTTTGATTGTTAGTATGCCCTACTGACTGAACATCATTTGTAGTTTCTATGCTTAAAAGGAGGCTGCACCGGATCGCCTGCGTCTACACTTGACAGAATGCCACATTGTTGGAAATCATGTGTCGCGGCTTATTTGAGCTTTTAGAGTAATCTTTACTTTTATTATTTGCAACTGTCTCATCAAACCATTGCTCCCTTTACTCATTGCTCCTCTTCGTACAATTTCATCTAACCAAAAGTCCCTTTATCGACAATCAATGGGCTATACTATATGTCAAAAGCCTTCCTGATGGATCAAGAACAGGTATGTCCTTGAACTGTTGGTAGGCAATGCCTGTGCCCCTAAGACGGGGCATTTGAGAGAGTGAGCTTACAATCCTGATTATCGCGGAATGCCACTATTATTGGCCTGTGGCGCACATTACCCTGTCGGTTTCTATCTTGTTTAATACGACCTATCCGATGGGCTTTTTGTATGCTAATAGCGTCACTGTCAAACTCTAAATTTTCTGTGAGAGCAGTCCGAATTACTTCATGACAGTCCTCGGTAAGAACCCCCGGTATCCCCTATAAAACAAGATTATCTCTACGCTGTCGGGCCTCTGCATCGATCGGCTTATAAGCTAGTAATTCCGACATATCGTAATTTGAGTCAATCTGGCCACGAATTTCTCGGATATTGCCCTTTGCGGCCTTTACCCTTGCATTGAACTTTGACACATATTGTAAACAGTCGAATATTTTCTCAAGTTTTTCGTCGATGCTAAAGGAATTAAACTGATCTAATGAGAGTTCGATGCGAGAAGGTAGAGAATGAGGTAAATTAACAGATCTGTAGATGCTGATGAACGTGTAGATGCTGATGAACGTGTAGATTCCGAAGATACACACGCACGTTTTACCGATGGCCTTGATGTTATTGGGTGTGCCCATAGGCGTGTCCCACGTCGAGTATTGTAACTGAGAGCTCGACGTGGCGGTTTCCTCGCCACAGTGTTCCATCCTGCTAGTAGCGTGTTCGAAGCCGTTCTAATGATTTAGTCCTTCACTTTAACAATATCACTTTACTGCGCGAACAATTAGCCCGACAAAAAGTCCTAATACCACTCAGTACTCCGTGCCAAACAAACGCAACTGCTTTCCGCCATGTTTTGACGTCACTTGGTAAACTTAATATGAAAAGATGTGAACATATCAAATTACCCGTTTGTTCACTCTACAAATTGGTCATTATTACCTAATTGTCGGTATTCTCGTTTATTTAATGTCATCAACATTATTCAACAAATGCAACGTTATGTTGACCTAATAAAGATAACAGTGCGCATCGACATCATTTTTTGAAGCTGTATCAGAATAAGCTAGGTGCACTATTGAGAAATTTCACGGTAATTAATGAAATTACATCAGAGTTAAGGGCAAGGTTGGAGCCGTGAGACTGGTTTAAGCCCTCCAGTAAAATATTTTTACTGACCAATCCAAGGCGGTACTTCTTTTGGTGGATCATTTGTGTGATTTATGTCTTGTGTTTGTCATGCCTTCGCGTCTGTTCATTGCTGCGTTGTGGTCACCTGCTGGGAAAGGGCTGACCTCTTGGCTCTTGTCGGTGATGTTTAATTGTGATTTTGTCACTTTCCAATGTGGTATCCTGGGTCAGGTGATGTACTTGATTGTATCGATTCCTGATCTTTGCATTCTTTCTCACTTTGCATCAGATTCCACTGCCACGTGTCCACCATAGATGTACTCATGATTACGCTTGCACCCTTAAGAGAATTGAGAGCATCTCCTTTTCAACCTAGGCATAGCTTTTCACTTTTAATCTTAACGTTTATGATGCATATTTCTTGATGTAACGTGTCGCCAATTCCGTACATGTATTTGGGAACCTTTAACCTGAGGCATAACCTCATGCTTGAGATTTAAGTGCTCCGGTACAGGACTATCTAACAGTAAGTCTGATGTTTTGGAAAGCTCAGTCATGACATTCATTCTAAACAAATTCAACGTTTCTCTTTAGTAAGTTCATTTATGGAGCAGTCAAGGTAGCTTTTGATACAACACCTGTACGGTACAGGTGTACTGTACCGTTCATGAGCATGACAAGTTTTGGTCATTTTCAGTCCTTGGTTTACCGAATACAAGAATATCACCGACTATTGCAGTGAACCCTATCACGCCTTTAACGATAAACATCCTGACAGCAGTTGAGACCAATAAAATTGGGACTCGCAAAAAAACGATAGCGTCCAAAAAAACGTATTCAATGTGGTGAGATTGTGGTAAAATATGAAGAATTATATTCACCACTCAAGTATGCATTATGTAAATATATACGATGTTGCTTTATAAAACGTTACAGTTACCTATCACATTGGCAAACAACTAACGTTCAGGCGATCCTGTGAAATTGTGCAGACTCGCCAGAGCCTTCGCTGCGTGTATACACAAAGTTTTTAATGTAGATTTAGACTCAGATACCCAGACTGATCTGAGCCTTTGCTAGGCACACATATCACCATGTTGGCCATATTGTATACTGACTCTAATCATGATTATTGTTATTGCTTTTTTCAGATGCCAAAATTTGTAAAGATGGACAGTTATTCATTTGTACTCTTTATATGGGCACTTGCAGTGTATAGAATTGATGGTGGCACTCCCTGTTCTTATGTTAAAGATTGTACGTGCTCAGAAATAGCAAGTTTTGAAAGTACAGTGGATTGCCGTGGAGTAGACCTAGGAATAAACAGAGTTTGTTCAATTTGCACAAACATAGAAAATGTAACCGTTTTAGATGTGAGTGACACTAATCTAACTGAAATACCAGCATCATGTTTCAAAGGTTGTTCCCACTTAGAAGAGTTATATATGGAATCAAACAATGTTTATCAATTGAACAGGGAAACATTTAACGGACTCATAAATTTGAAGACACTTAATTTAGATGGTAACAACCTATCATTTCGACAAAATATTTCAGACCCAGAAATCTTCAAGCCGCTTATACGCCTAGAAACTCTTTCGCTCAGAAGAAATAAAGATACTGTGGCCACTGCAAACATATTACACAGTTATCTCGAAAATATTGATAAGGATTCTCTGCCACAGCTACAAACATTGAAACTAGACGGTTTACTGTATGTAACATTTGGTTCAAACTTCCAAGGATTTACAAAACTACGGACTATTGATTTGTCTGGAGAGTATTCGAATTGTAATATTTCGATATTGACAAACAGAACATTTGAAAATCTTAGTCATTTAGCTAATTTGAATTTATCATTCTGTCATATATCAGAAATTGAGGCTGGAACGTTCAAACCGCTGAGCAATTTAAAGTATCTGAATCTCTCTAACAACATGGCATTGGGCTTTGTTACTTTAAGAAACGTATCATATGGACTACAATTTACACAGATTGATGTTTTGGATTATTCTAAGGTTTACAAAACATTCGGAATGGGCACTGAACTAAAAAGGTGTGATTTGTGGTATTTAAAAAATACCAGTTTAACAGAATTACGTTTAAACAGCAACAGAGTTGTAATGTTGGAAGTTAATGTTATGGCCCTTTTCCCCTCATCCTTGAAAGTTTTGTGGGCAGAAAACAACCGGCTATCTTATGGTCCATATGCCTTTCAATTGGGCTGTTTAGGAAATTTGACTCGTATCGAACTGAGCATGCAAGAAATTGCTGGTAATATATTACTGTATAATAAGGAATTACATATTCAGGAAAAATACCGAAATCACAAAGATGTTTGCAACATACCAAAAAACTTTTCAAAGAAGAATTGTCCACTTCTGGATAATAAACGATTACACTTGTGGGACTTTTCCTCGCCACTTTCCCTTAAGACAGTAAACTGCAGAATCATGAATATGGGGTATACACTCTATCATGAAGCTGTTACAGTACCTATACCGAATATCGTGGAATCATTAGATCTTTCGAGAAATGTTTTCATGCATTGGAGTAGTACACTAATTGACTTAGATAAGCTGCAGAAATTGAATTTATCAGGGACGTTCTGTTCTAATATATCTGCAAACTTCTTTAACACAGCACCCAACATAGAAATTTTAGACATAAGTGATAACAAACTGGGTGTGAGGCTTGCAACAGATAATGGCGGACTGATCTTCAAACCCTTGACACAGATGCGAAGTCTATATCTAGCCATAAATTCAATTGTAAGTTTACCGAAAAACATATTTGCCTACAATACCAGAATAGAATCGCTATCGTTGGCAATGAATAATCTCCAGAAAATTGAATTCAAATACGAGCATATGACTAGGTTAATAAGTATAAATCTATCACAAAATAAACTCTCGACCGTTCCCCTGGGTCTGTTTGAACTAATGACTAGAAATGCTCTTGAAGAATCGCAAAACGTTTCTATAGATTTATCCAATAATGTACTAGATATGTCGAGCTGTGCGAATGTAGAATTTCTGTCATGGATGCTTCAGCATCAACAGTATTTCGTCAACATCAATAATTACACCTTTAGAGTATATAGTGAAAAAACCATCTCATTTAAAGACTTTGTAAACGCCTTTGATACGTTTGAAAAATCCTGTCATTCGTACACAGCACTTATAATGGTAACTTCGCTTTGTATTGCTCTGTTTATGTTTATTGTTACCAGCGGTATAATTTATAGATATCGATGGCGCTTGAGATATTTATATTACATGACAAAAGCAAGATACAGTGGCTATACTCCAATCAGTAACCAGGAACCAGAAAAGCAATACAAGTACGACGCCTTTATATCCTATGCGCACGACGATGTTCTATTTGTAAAAGATCAATTGGTTACTAAATTAGAAGACGAAGCTGGGATGTCCCTATGTATTCACCAAAGAGATTTTCATCTCGGGAAATACATTGCTGAAAATATTCTCCAAGCTATCAAAAACAGCAGGATGACGGTGGTTTTGCTATCCCCAAAGTTCTTAAAAAGTAAATGGTGCTTATACGAGTTCAATATGGCACGTATGGAGAGTATATATTCAAGGGAAAGGGAAACTATTCTACTTGTTGTGATGTTGGAGGACGTTGACTTACAAGTCGTGTCTCCTGAAATGCGTATGTGTTTAGAATCTGAAAGCTTCTTAAAGTTCCCACATGATGAAAGCGAGGCTCGTTATTTTTGGGAAATGTTAACACGTACATTACAAGACCGTTAAAATGTGTAACAGATAAATAGTATCCTCATAATTCTGACTTACAACCCAGTAAGCATATGCAAGCAGGACACCATGTCCAATCAGTGATACGGCATTTGAATGGCGTTTCAGTGGTAGGCCAATAGAGGACCAAGACTGTATGCTGGGTAAGAATATAAGATTCTATCATGAGTGTGAGGGTAGGACAGAAAATCCGTCAAGAGGATCACCGTTTTTTGAGTGATGACAAACGGTGATCCCGAGGGACGGATTTTTCTATCACACCCTCCCACTCATGATACATTCTTTTAGTCTCGGCAAGCCTCGTGATGCCAAACGGCGATCCTCGGGACAGATTTTTCTATCCTACCCTCGCACTCATGATAGATTCTTACATTTTATCCCAGGATAAGATATCAGATATTCTTATCCTGTGTGCAAGAATACATTTTAAAGTGCAGAAAAGCAAACATCATGAAAACTGTTTGTTTGCAAGAGGAGGAGGGATATGATGTTTAACCCGTGTTTTTTTGTTTTGTTATGGGGTTTTTTTTGTTTGGTTTTGTGTGTGTGTTTTTAAAAAGTAGGGTTCATATAATTTTAACTGATCCAGCATCGAACTTGTAATCTATCTCACGGCGATCAGTCAGCACTCAGAGCAGTTTCGCCTCAGCCTTAATTGCACACTAGCAAAATGTGTGATAAAGGAAGGAACAGAGCAAGAACTATAAGCTATTTCGTCTCACTTATTCCAGATAAAATAAAGCTTTGTTCTCGAGCAGTTTGCAGGTTCTTCATACAAATGCATAGAATATTTCAATCGACTAAAAAGGTGTTTTTTTCTGAAAGTTTAACTAAGCTATAGAGCCACGTTAAGACCAGTTTCTGTGATATTGACGATGTCAAGGAATTTTCAGGTTTTGAATACAGAATCTTTTTTAAAACCCGTTTTACTTTTTATCAACAGTGAAATGTTGCTGCAAAATCTAAATGCATCACACAACATGTGATTTTTGTCGCCAGACATGAAAATTTAGCACATGTAATGGATCATACGGTTTTCTAGTGCATTGGTTTAGACATGTTTTTTGGGGGACGGTTACTTTGAGTACCCACAACATCTGATTTTTTTTCGCCAGATAGGATAAGTTAGCACAGATCCTATCATGGATGTTTTCTTGTGCATTCATTCAGACATGTGTTTTGAGAGCTCATGGGATCGTATCATCGACACGGTTCCTTTGAGTACCCACAACATGTGCTTTTTATCGCCAGATAGGAAAAATTAGCAAAGGTTACGGATGTTTTCTACTGCATTAGTTTAGTCATGTATTGTGGGAGCGCATTGGGAATCGTCTCATCGAGACGGTTCCTTTGAGTACCCGCAAAATGTGATTTTTGTCGCCAGATAGGAAAAGTTAGCACATATCTTGTATGTTTTCTTGTGCAATGGTTTCGACATGTGTCTTGGGAGCTCATGGGAATCATCTCATCGAGACGGTTCCTTTGAGTACCCACAGCATGTGATTTTTGTCGCAATTGAGTAAAGGTTAGCACATACAATGGATGTTTTCTGGTGCATTGGTTTAGACATGTGTTGGGGGCTCATGGGAATCGTCTCATCGAGTCGGTTCCTTTGAGTACCCACAACATGTGATTTTTTTCGCCAGATATGAAAAGTTATCACATATCATGGATGTTTTCTTGTGCATTGGTTTAGACATGTGTTTTGGGAGCTCATTGGAATCGTCTCATCCAGACGGTTCCTTTGAGTACGCACAACATGTGATTTTTATCGCCAGATAAGAACAGTTAGCACAGATAATAGATATTTTCCTTTGCATTGGTTTAGACATGTGTTGTGGGAGCGCATTGCGAAGGTGTCTTCTGAGTACCCATGATACATAATAAATTAATGAGCCGCGATATGTGATTTCCAACAATGTTGAATTTTGACAAGTGCAGACTCAGATGAGCCTGTGCAGCCTCCTTTTATTCTTAGAAGCTCCAAATGATGTTCGGTCAGTAGCTTAACACCCATGGAATAATCAAGCGGCAAGCAAAGGCTCTGATCAGACTGCGCGTATGCGCAGACTGGTCTGAGCCTTTGCTGGTCGCAAACACCACATTGTTTGAAATTTCATGTTGCGGCTCAATTTTTTTGAACAAGATTGAGTGATACCGAGGTCGATGCTTTCAAGAGCCAAGAAACCATTGAAAAATTACATCGTCTTTACATCGACTTAATCAGACAAGGGCCTCGATGGTCAAAACATTTAGTTTAATAGTGTAGATATATATTTGGTACATTAGTTTTATCATTTGTTTTGGTTACTCAAAAGTGCCATCTCACGAGACGGTTCAATATGTGTTTTGGGCCGGATATAGGAAAAACGCACTCCATTATGAAGACTTGATCATTCTTTTCCAAACTCTTTTTCACTCATACACTGCTGTGATTTTACTGTATTTATACAATAATGCGAAAGGCTGTGTTGTGGGCATGGTGTGTGTGAATTTCATACCCTCCAGCACAGATACAGGTGTTCATAGAACTGCACACGTATTTGCTTTGCTGTGTGGGGGGGACTCATGAACTATGACGTGAGAAAATCTGGCTGTACAGAGGGTTGATGCCGGTTCATGTGTAATGCATATTGAAATTGACACCTTTCTAGTTTTACTATAAGGCTGACCTCTGTGAAAGTTGCTCATGTATATGTTTTATAAATAGTTTTAGAATTGTAAATATCTAAAGAACTTAAATTCTTACTGTCCCTCACAATTCTTTTAGAATGGCAGTTGTATATAAATATGTATTTTATGTGTAAGATATGTTTTACTGTATACACTGGTGAGACAAAAATAAACGATACTTACTTTCATATTCTTTTGAATATTACCATTGCTGTTTGCTTTGCCTTGGCTGTTTTCCTTGTCTTTTAGTTGTTGGTGTTCTGTGGCTCTTCCTCGCGGTTCCGTAAGTTGGTCTGCAGTGTGTGATTATAATATTTCCTGGTCTTCTTCAGTGCATATATAAGAAGTACATTTTTCTAGAATGTCATATTCTGGCTGAAGAAATACCTTATTTTGCCTATATTAAGTCAATTGCGATGTTCCTATACTGATTAATCACGATTCGGATTATCGTCCGTGGTATTTGCCCCCAAATCGCTTTTTAGCATATGTTTGGGACTTACGGCCGAAATGAATAGTTTATAAAGGCATCAAAACTCCATAAAATATCATGCGTTAAAATGTGTGCGAAAATAAGCATTCAAATGTAGAAAATAACGACATGAAGAGTTAATGTGTGGTACTGTCCTGCCAGCCGAGAGTTACAGTGACGTCATGTTTTGTTTACAAGGTTATCAGGTGCCTAGAATCAATAGATCACTTGAGGATTATAGATACACAAGCGATATATCGATTCGCGTTAGCTCAAGTGAAGTGTACAAGTTAATGTTTTACTTGACAATTGTAAACAAAACATGACGTCACTGTCACTCCTGGTTGGCAGGACAGTAAATACGTAATCATCAAGAAAATTCACTTATATTTATAATATTTTCTTTTGTTTTGCCAATTCATCTTTACAATGAAATATCATCGTAAAAAATATGCAAAATAAAATTTCAAACTGTGTTAGTCCCAGCAGATAAGCTGCTTGATACGTATCGGCCAAGCTGTATGTTGTGTAACTATATATAGGCACAGCAAAACTTGAAAATTTGGCATGTCCGCCCGTTGAAGATTCAGACCAGCCTGTACATTCACTCAATCATAGCAGTCTTCACTGTCTGGTTAAGAAATCATCGAGACTAGCTACCCACAGAGTGCCTAGCCAAGACTTCACAGATACGCAGTGTTGTTTTGAGCGTTCGCTGGGCACTGGGCGCACAAAACAATTTGTACCTGTGCTGTGCCCCCGCTCATTTATTTATTTTTTTTTCATTGAAAAACCTGAGTCCAGCGCACAACCTATGACATTGATTAGTTACGCGTATATGCAAGACGTCGTGTGCCCTTTTTGTCCCCGCACACCATTTTTTCCCATGAGTTCAAATGCAAATTCATGAACAAAATCCCCCAATGAGTCCTATATTCGTTTCCAATAAATATATCAGCATTATATACTGACGTCAAGAAAAAACGCCTCATCCAAAAATAAACGTCTATATCTTTTAGACTGATCAGACTGAAGTTATGAATTTTAGTGCATTATAACATCTTATCAGTCAAGCGTATCTCATGAAAACAAAATTGCTGAAAGAATATTTGAGGCTGAGAAAACGACCTCAGTTTGAGACAGGGGTCACCATTTCGTGCGACACAAGATTTAAGCCACATTTGTTTGTTTCCAGACACAGTCCGTTGGCAGGAAAAACGTGATTTACCATTGTAAAACAGTCTCTTTTTTACCAAAAATGCGTTTATAATGTTCTGACAATGTTTGTATGCGTCTGCTGAACGAAAACTTACCCCACCCACCTTTTCGCCATGCATTTCAGTAAAACATAAATGTCATGACTCTGCAAAGTGGGTGAAAAGATTGTTACGAATCCTTTGCAAAATTCTTTAGACTTTAACCAGCGACGATTGCTGAGGAAACGCAATCTGGCACGTTTTCCAGACGGCCGTTTTGGATGACGTTAACGTACACCAACGACTGGCCATTGGGCGTTACAGCTCATCTTAAATAACGTAATTTTGTGTAAACATATTCTGTGTACATTACCTAATGTACCCCCTTACCAAATTTTCCATGACTTAAAGCAAAACGAGAATGTTGGCAATTTTCGTAAACGGGCGATTGCTGAGGAAACGCAATCTGGCACGTTTTCCAGACGGCCGTTTTGGATGACCTTAACGTACACCAACGACTGGCCATTGGGCGTTACAGCTCATCTTAAATAACGTAATTTTGTGTAGGCATATTCTGTGTACATTACCTAATGTACCCCCTTACCAAATTTTCCATGACTTAAAGCAAAACGAGAATGTTGGCAATTTTCGTAAACGGACCTTACATTTTGTCTTTAATATGACGTCATAATTTCACAAAGTTATTACTCGCAAGCACATCTGTTTGAAAAAATGATCCAAAATTTGTTCATTGATTAGCAAAACATTAATGGCACAAACTGGGTGCAAATTCAAATTGAAATCATAAGCGTTCGATGCACAATGCCGCCATGTGTACGTTGAACCTGTATGACGTCATCGGCATAACGCGTCACCTGCATATCAAATTTAAGTCATTTTCCAACATCGCCTAACCTCTACATAAAGAATCAGTGCGTGGCTTTTCATTTTTATATATCATCGATAATGAGTGAGGCGTTTTTAGTTGACGTCAGTATAGATGATTTCGGATCTCGCGGTATTTACCTGTATACAAATTTTCACTATTTCAATGACAGTCACGCCCTAATGCTTTTCAACCATTTATACCCGATATAATATTCTATTCAAACATGTTTCAATTTTGTATAACTTTATTAGTACCTCAGAGTTCAGGTATTTCGAAATACAGTAACATAATAATGAGCCGTGACATATGATTTCCAACAATGTGGTATTTTGACAAGTGTTGGCCCAGACGAGCCTGTGCAGCCTCCAGTTAAGCTTAGAAACTCCAAATGGTGTTCAGTCAGTAGCTTAACACTCATATAATATTCAAGCGACTCGCAACGGCTCTGATCAGACTGCGCATACGCGCAGGCTGATCTGAGGCTTTGCTGGTCGCACAAACCACATTGTTGGAAATCTCATGTCGCGGTTCATATAAATTGGGCCTGGGCACGAGTTTACCGTATACTTATCGCATTAGTGAGCAGCTACAGACTCACCAGAGCCTTCTGACATGAACGGACCCAAAAAGTTTTGTCAGTGGGGGTCGAACTCTGACATTTTTTTTTTTGTTCTTTTTTTTTTTTTTTTTGTTTTTTAGTTGACGAGGGGATAAGGGATCCGAATACCACTAAAAGCGGGCCATCATCGGCCCATCAGCGAAACGCCATTTAAAAATGGCGTTTCGCTGGCGTGCCGATGATTTTTCAGGGGATCCGGACCACTATTGCTAAGAAACCCATTTTTTTTATTTATCGGGGGGGGGGGGGGTGTCCGGTCCCCCTGCCCCCCCCCCCTCAGGATCTGCGCATGTACGACGTATGGATGTAGGCAAAGGCTCAAACCAAAATTTAGATCTCTAGCTTTACTGGATACGCCAGTATACGAGGGCTGTTCAAATATGAATGCAAGTAGCTTCATAGCTTTCTCCACATAAATGCTACGACAAAATGGTAACCGTTTCTATAAAGGACTATATGTCACCTTTAAACTCGCACCAGACCTAAAGAAAAATACAGAATACTTATCGAGTTATAGCCCTTTGAATGTAGGGTCATGTGTGTATACTAACAAACTCAATGCTCCGAACATACCAGTGATATAGACGAGCGTATAATTCTTCGAAGAAAAGGCGAAATTTCTTGAAATTTTTAAGAAAGTATCCCCATATACTTACATAATGATTCTGTGAAAGTTGCAAAAATCCGACATGCTTTTGTTAAATTACAACGAATCTTTTTCACTAAAGTCTCCTTATGTTGGCAAATAAATAGTAAACAAAACACCACCTCTCAGTTTTCAGTTAAACTTATCTATAACAAAATGCAAGAAGCAACATTTAAACTAGTTTTAACTCAAAGACAATATGTTGATTGCTCATACTGAGTTCTTGTTACAAATTATTGGTGGATAGTGGGTAATTTTTAAACGCTGAAAGCATTTTTATTAAGTTAAAAATGCCTTAAGTGAAGGAGTTATAGAATTTATACTTACTTTTTTTGTCATTTCATTGCGGCTTTATTCTAAATTTGAACGTAAACTTTAAGTTTGACCACTATTGGCATTATTTACAATAAAATTACTCACCTGGTCTTGAGGACTAGAGAGATTGAACATATTTTAATTAATGTAAACACGTCATTTAGAAGCAGGAAAATGCTTGAAAAATTATATAAAATGGGATAACTTTGTAAATAGAGGAAAGATTATTTTGAAAACATCCTTATGACATATTTAGCATTTTTTTCAGCAAAACGCAAGAAAAACGACGCAGCGATGTTTATTATTCACTCACCAGTAGATAACTCAAAATGACGTTTATCATAAAATAATGACGTCACAAATGTGCCGTTTTACTCGAGATAGAAACAGGATTATATAAACTTTTTCCTGCAAGCAAATTTTGGGTTGTTACTTAAACTTGCATTTAAAATTTGGTGCCATTTTGTCTAAAACTTACAAAGATATGACACTATATCGCAGATGTACCAAAACGTGCATTGCAATTTGCTCCAGAAAAACTTCAGTATACAGGAATGGCCTTTATATAAGGGTCTGTTACTAGAAAAATATAGTGAGTGTTTCTTTATGTTTGGTGCCATTTTCAAGGCGACAAATAGTTCTTTCCAGAAAGGTATGGCATTTTGTCGTAGCGTATATGTGAAGAAAGTAATGAAGCTACTTGCATTCATATTTGAACAGCCCTCGTAGGCGTTTATTAGTGGCTTCTTACCCGATGCGATAAGTACCGAAATCTCATATGTTTGACCACCGGTACATGTATATCACTGTGGTCATACTACTACGGCAATTTGGGGTTCGTCACCCACTCCGGTGTTATAGTAAAATTACCTTCAAATAAAGGATGACAAAAATGAGAACTTTCAAATATGTTTTATTTCGAGATTGCATCGTCTAGTTAACAGCCTCTGTGTTGTTTTGCCAAAACGGAGATAAAATCAGATGTTAAATGTGTTTTTAAAGCTATATGAAAAATGTCAATTGCGGTTAGTTATAATTATACAGTTTTGTCTTTGATTAAGTATCCACGATTGCAAAACCGTCATTAGTTATTTCATGCCTAGACATTAAACGTTAAAGCTTTCATATAATCTTGAAGCTAAAAGATAACAAAAATCAATCGGAACCCAAGCATTTTGGGTTTTTTAAAGAAACTGAACTGAAATTGAAAGTTACCTAACACCGGAATAAGTGACGAAACCCAAATTGCCGTAGTGGTATGACCACAGTGATCCCCGGCATTATGCAAAGGGGTATATAGTTTTCGTCCTACTGTTTGTATGTTCGTTTGTTCGTTTGTACTTCCTCCGCCACGTTAAATTGTGGTTTGATTTGATTTTTATGTCCCTGTCAACAATTTTTCAGTTATGTCGGGATGGGTCGTCCTGGGTTGAACCAGTACTAAGAAAGTATTACATGTAATGTCTTGCTCAAGGACACAACGCTGTGACGCCGATGAGGCTTGAACCCGCAACTCCTCGGTCTCGAGTCAAGCACTCTACCACTGAGCCACTGCGATCCCGGCTTCCACATTCGTGGAATTGACGACCAATTTTTGTTTCTAAAGTGGTAGTCATCTATATAGGTAAACGTTTATTAGAATGTCATTTTTCTTCCAAACCGATGGGATTTTTTATTGTTCAGGGTATCTTGTCGCATACTCTGGGCAGAAGTCCAAACAAATCGTCGATTAAACAATTCACAAATATCATCTGAGAGAAAGCTTTTAGCGAGGACTAAAGTTTACTATTGTTTTAATTCAAATGGTGAATGATCGTTACGGGATGACTAGCGATAGAGATCCCAGCGGGGTGTATGGGGTGCTAGAAATATAATTGTTACTGGCCAATCTTCGCCCTAGACTCTGCTGTGGTTATAGCACATATATAGAATGGTAAGTTTGCACGGATGCTTCCTAAATTATTCAATATATCATAACAGGGAGACAATCAATTCAATTTAACCAAAGAAACCCAATTATTACTCACAGACAGTCAGAGCTAAAGTAAACGATTTGTTGATCATCGGTGGGACCAACCAAAGACAAGCATCCAATGATGAAAGTTTTAGACAAATGTAAGCGGTGTTTGGGTTCAGACTGTGCCATGGCACACCTTTTGTAGTTTTTAATATCTTTCAAATATTGATCCAAAAGAAGGCTGGGCCAGGTCAGTTACGGTACTTGGTTGTATCGATTCCTTATCTTTGCACCCTTACTTACTTTTTCCCATCAATTCTTTTGAAATTATAAACCAAATCACCATAGAAAGGGCTCTGGTATTTTTTATGACAGAAGAGTTTTCAAACCAACAATGATTTAATAATTTAATAGTCAACTCTGATTGTCTGCGATAGAATTTAGAAAATGTGTACGAAGTTTATGATATTGATAGTCTTGTTTAAGTCACTTAGCAGTCAACCTTTTGTTTCTATTGTTGGAGTAAATAACATCAGAGCATACCCTCGCAAATCAAAAAAAGTTGCATAATATGTATAGCATAAGATGGGTAGTGAAGAACATCACCATTTAGAAAAAAAAAATAACTATTACAAAATTAAAATCACCTCGTTTATCATAAATTGTAAATAAAACTATACCATTTGTTATGACAAGTCCAAATCTAAAACAAGTCAGTATCAAAAGAATTTTCTTTATTTAACTGATGTTCAGCGGGAAATATATCTGACTAACAGTTTGTTTTAAATAATTATCCTTAAAAAGCAAGTGATTATGTCCAGGAAATTCTACAATTGCAGATAACCCACGGCACTGCCAGGAAGAGACACAAAGCACGGACAACCACAACACAATTAAAGTAAAGCAACCAGCTCAATATTCCTCTGCAATATTATTGATACGCTAGGAAGGACACAAGGAGCCACACCACAAACAAGGGCTCAACACAAAACCCTACACCCAATTGGACTAACAGCAATAAATGAGCAACAATAAACAATAGCAGAATCACCGCCTTAGAACGACCAGCAGTCTGATCAGAGGTTTTGACGAGCAATCTATGGGTAGCCAAGGGTCTAACGTTTCTTCAAGGAGAAAACTTACGTACACTGGATGCTTGATTTCAATCTCGAATTGTGCCGGACTTCCCCTATTGGTATCAGCGTAGGTTTCAGCGTTAGAGAGTGGACACGAAGTGTTGATTGATGGAACAAATGACAGATGGACAGACAGACAGACAAACAAACAGATGTATAGTCATCAAAAATATGTGTAGGTTATAATACTTATAAATGGCAGGTATAAAAAGGATGGAATGCAAACACTAAAATACTGCTTTATGTTCATTTTTTTATTTCTTAAAGATTACAATAAATTGCATTGCACCAAGCCCATGTAAATAGAAAGTGAGTGGATAGTTGTAAATATTTATATTCCCTATGATGATTTTTTATCGAGCAACTGCCTTCATTTGCTTGTGAAGAAATTTGCAACTGTCTCCATTTGCCGATGAAGAAATTTGCTCGGGTGAAATATTAAGTGTAAAAATAAAAATTGAAATTTTATTTTTCAGCCTTCATGATACGATAAAGGCATTGCGCAAATTAAAATTTATTTCAATCTGATAAACTTTTAGTATGTATTTCAGAATTAAATGATGGACACTTATCAGATTGTAGACCAGTAAAGGCACAGGTGAGCAAGTGCATATGCACATACTCGCCAGATCCTTCCATCCTGCTTTCAAACACAACACTAGATGTAGATGTAGAGGAAGATGAACGATCTCATTGGATATCTGCACATGTACATTTAAAGCATGATTTTAAGGTCATTACTTTAAAAACGTATTGTTTTAATTTAATGGAAAACTTAAGTTATTTCTTTTTCACACACATTCTAAGGCATAGATCTATTATATCATAGACATTTCAGATCAGCGGTAAAACTACATTTGTGTGTCCTAGCCTATTCAACTTAGTGAACTCACTTCAGAAAGCAAGATCTCCATTTAGGGTAAAGTTTGGTAAATTCAGACATTAGTCTAAATTCAGAAAGAGACCTTGTTTTTTCTTTATTTTTGAATTATTAGAATAAAAATTAAATTAACTAAGCAAACAATGAAAATCCTGATGAGACGGCTCATTAAGAGCCGTCTCATCCGGATTTTCACTTTTTGCAAAGTATGTCCGAATTTACCCGCTGTCCGAAGTTACATGACTTTACCCTAGTTTTTGCTTTTTTGATTTCAAATGTGTAAAATGACAGATGTAATTATTATTGTCAAAATGACACTGAATGAATGATTTTAAACTGGTATGCCTCATGTTGGTGTTAGAAAAGATTTGCAGCTTTTGTAAGTTGTATCACGTAATGGAATCAAGAGTTACTGTTCTTGGTTTAATAATTTGCTCTTCTGTCTCGTCATCAGGGATTTCGCCTTCAAACATTTGTTGTAACAGAACTTCCACTTTCTTTCGACCTGAAATGAGCCAGTATACGACATAAGGTAAAAGTTTGAATGTGTTTACAGCAAAGATTCAAATCAATCAGTATGTGCATCTGCACAGTCTGCCCAGAGTCTTAATTTTCCGCCTGAAGAAACATTAGTCCCTTGGCTACCCATACAGCGCCCATCACAGACAATAAAAATCCATCATGATTGTGAGGGTGGGATAGGACTATCCGTCCTGTGGATTACAGATTCGCATCACGAGACTTGCCGAGTGATGACAAACGGTGATAGCAAGGGACGGATTTTTCTATCCCATCCTCACACGAATAATGGATTCTTTTTCTTGCTCACCACTAAATACCACATTTTATATTGGAAAAAAAAAACATAAAAAAGGCCTCCAGACTTTCAAACGCCATCACATCGCCACAACGTTATAGACACGCACAACGTTTTCGCAAACAAAAGCATTCGCAAAATGATCAGTCAAGGCTACAGCGCTTTCCCATGTAACGTCTTGCAAACAATTCAGGGCTCAGTTTAGACTTTGTCAAGTTTAAAATCCAGTACAAACAGCACGCGAATCTAATAATTTGTACTTGGATTTTTGTTAATTTGACAAAGGCTTCAAACAGCTTCGCGCAACTAATTATATGCAAGAATATTCTCCTGAGCATGGCTCAATTATTTCCGTAATTATTTTTTTTTAAATTAAAAAGAAATAACAACAAATATTTGTATACATGTGGATGAGAAATAGATAACCTATCTCTTTACTAAACTGCATTGAAATTTGCTTAGCAATTTCTCACCTTTTTTCCTCAGATGAAATCTAAGTCCCTGTTCCGCTGATAAGTCAGGTATACTATCAGTATCTGACTCTTCTTCACTTTCCATCAGCGGTGGTGTACTCTGGCCTGGTTGTTGCTCATTAGTAACTAGATCCATTTCATCTCCCTCACGTGATCGGATAGGTACTGCTTTAGGTGCTCTGTTTGTAGAGATACAATGTATTTGGAAACTTTTGATGAATTTTTTATCACTCATTCAACAAATATTTTTCTGAATAATTAAACAAATTAATACTGGATCATGGGTTTCAGGATATTTGACCGAGGTTTTTTGTTTGTTGAAGTCTCTGCTTAAAGAGTACGTCTGATCAGCAAGCAAAACACACAGAATGATTTTGGCATCGGCTTTTGATATCTGTTCAGTGGCTGTGGCCGCTGTTTGTCTTGATAATGTTGGTGTTGATCTATTTGTTTGTTGCTTTCATTATGTGGGGTGTTTATTTTGTCTTGTTTTGTGATAAATATCCTTATGTAATTGTATTTTGCTTTAATTTGTGAATCTCTGTTTGTTTTCAAATATATCTTCCTCGGGTCGCCATGGTTTAGTGTGCGATTTGTGATTATGGGGTTTTTTGGTCATATACACTTGCTTTTTAATCCATAGGAGGATTTTTGTGTTCTATTTTGGTGTCTTGTTGTAATTACATCAGAATCTAGGGTGAAGATTTGGCCGATAAAATATAGTTTTCAGTTATAGCTCATATTATTGCATTGTTACACGTTGGCGTGATAAGCGTTGTCTATCTCACGGCATGTGCCTTTATCAGGTCATCAGGCATTGCACTTTTTAAATGACGTCGCCAATGACATTGAATCAACGCGAAACTCGATAATAAAGTCATAATCTCTAGTTTGAACAGTGAATCAGCTTGTAAACTGATAATTAGAATACCAGGTTTGGATCTTTTGATATCAAGTGTACCAGGCATGGCTTGGAGAACGCATGGTGAATCACTTGGCAAGCCTCGCGTTTCAACAAGCATTCTCAAAGCCTTGGCTGGCAAACTTTGCATTGTTTGTCTTCCTGGTGTCTCATGATTGTTGTGTGGCTCTTCTTCACGATACCACAGGTTTGTCTGCAGTTTGTGATTGTGGTATTTCCTGATCATACCCACTTACAATTTTTGATATCAAAAGACACTCACCAAATATTCTCTATCTATGCCCTCAGTTGCCTCTGATGCTGTCCATTCTAAGGCAATGAGTCTGTCTGTCGTTCTTGATTTATTGTTTATTTTTTCTCCCGTTGTGTGTATGGGTTTCGTGTTTGATCATTGTTTTGTAATGTAGAACCTAGTCGTCTTTCTAATTTGCAATAATCTCACTTAGGATTTATGCTGTTGGGTGGCTACCAGTACGCTTTGTCTCTCCTTATTGGTGTCATGGGTTACTCCCATTGTGGGATTTTGTAATAGTTTTTAGTTTTGTTGTGCGTTACTTTGTGTCTATTTTAGTTTTGCAATCATCTCGATGGGGATGAGAGAGCTGGTTGCTTTGCTTTGTTTTTCTTCCTGGTGTCTAAACATTGGTGTGTGACTCTTCCTCGAGATGCCAAGGGTTTGTCTGCTGTTTGTGATTGTGGTATTTCTTGATCATACTTACTTACTATAATTGTCTGTGGTCTGTGATTTTGGTATTTTCCGGTCATGCTTAATTGTTTTTGTTCATATTCATTGATTAAATATAGATGTTTATCATGCTTACTGTCCAATGCCAAGTCCAAGTCCCTTTATCTTTGACTCAACCACAGATTCCAATTTACCAGTTTTCTGCAGGGAATATTCTAGAATGAAGGCCTCTAAGATAAACGCCACAAAGATACTGAAATGACAGAACATTACAATTACAGTACAACCTGTGTAAAACGGCCACTCCAAAATACACAAAATATATACTTAATGACAAATGGTAGCTTAATGAAGGTCTAAAGTATTGCAGAATGCTCCAAGGGGAGCATTGGTCTTGAAAACTGATTTCGGTCTTTTTGAGAGTGGCCGTTTTACACATATATTTTACTAAAACTTTCAAGATGCACTGAAACCAATCTTATCAAATAAATGACAAAAACTGTATGAATTCGTGATAGTTTGTTAAATTAATGGTATATAATACCTAGATAGGATATCAAGATAACCAACTTTATTCAATTATTGAAAGTGTTGAGCAATCTAAGACAGATTATAGAAATATGAAGTTGATTCATTGAAAGTCGAAATGGTGTACTGCAGCAGGAAATGTACAAAAGATAAAACCTGTGAAATTTTCGCAGGTATTATTTTTGTACATTTTCTGCTATTTGAACGAAGAATAAGAACATGCACTTTAAGACATTTACCTTTATTAGTATTTTCAGCTCATCCTGTTGTTGTTGATTCATTGTTTATTGTTGCTCCTATTGTTTGCGGGAGTTTTATGTTTGATCCTTGTTTTGTAATTCAGTCATTTGTGTCCTTCTAGTTTTGCAATCATCTTGACGGCAAAGATATGTCTTCCTGATGTTGTGTGACTGTTTGTATTCGTGTGGCTCTTCCTCACGGTGCCTGCATTGTATGATTGTGGTATTTCCTGATCATACTCATTCGTTTTTTTGTATGACTTAGAATGAAGTACAAGTTTAAATGAAATACAATAGCTTATATTATTAAAAATCTGTCAAAGTAATCTAACCATTTCTATATATAGTACTTACTTTAACACTATAACAACACAGGCAAGATGAAACAAAATAAAGTAGAGCCTGGCTCCCTTGTTTGTCACAAACACAAATCCCGATGCAATTACTTGTATGAGTTAAGGAAGATCAGTTCATTGTACATGTCTATAATGCAGTATTAAATTGTAAATAATCTCTAAAAAATACAGTGAACCTACACAAAATAAAAACAGCAAATGATGTTTAATTAAGTTTGTTCATGATAGTTATTGGAAGAAGTAACTACCCCCATACCCTTTCATTGTACTATTTTAACTCTTCTCTGCCAGCAGCGACTTTTGCAAACAGTTTGGACCCTGATCAGGACCAACAGAACGTCAGTCCTGATCTGAATCCAACCCGATGGACACTCTGATAGTGTTATTGAACAAATAATTGAAAAAGTTGATTTTATGACAACAAAAGCTTGAATCAGTACCCAGCATGCAACGATTTGATTGTTAAAGCTGCATAGTCTGTAACTTTTGATCTTTTATTTTGGAAATAAAGTTTCTATATTTCAAGAAAACAGTAAATGCTCAAATTCAGGTAAACATTTTACCATTTTCATAAATCTTAACACATTATCACTATCAAAACAACAGCATTTTTGTTAAAAATCAACTATCTAGAATTATTGGAGGGACGTAAATAATTCCTAACAGGAGAAAAATCACCTGTTTTTATAAGATTCACTTTTCCATGCAGTTTTCAGCTGTACTGAACATATTTAATGTGAAAACATAACTTAATTTTACTTTGACAAATGATTTGAAAAGAAAATATTTTTGTTCGAAAAGTGTTCATAGTTACAGACCTAGTCTCTTTAAATACAATACTGACATCTCTTCTGCACTAGGGCATATTGGAGCCAGTAATTTATGGTGATTTAGTTTATAAATCGAAAAGAACTATTGCTTCAACGTTCTTCTAGTGATCAATTCAAAAAGATAAGCAAACGTTATTAACAGTTGGATATAACATGCGACAATCTGCATGTCTGGTTGTAACCCAATCACGGTTAATAGTTTTGGTTTCCTCTTTAATTGCACGACGATGGGTCAGGCCACAGACTCAATGATGGTCATGACATAGAGCTTTAATCGTTTGGTTGGTGCCTGATGCCTGTCTTTGAATGGGCCCATCGTGGCTTAACTTGAGGTTTTCTTTAACTCCGAAGCTCTGTGAGTCATGAGCCCTTTTCTTTGTATTAACAGAGTGTATTAATTTGATTATATGTTTCTCTGTGATGATACACTGAAATAAATTGGTAGCCTTCATGCGAGTTAAACATTTTTTGATCTTTTATGTTTTTGTTCTGCCTTGTGTTTGCTATGTCTTTGTGCGCATCTGTTTATATGTGATTTGTGGTCACCTGCTGGGAAAGGGCTGACCTCTTGGCTCTCGTTTGTGGTGTCTACTGTGAGTTTGTCACTTTCCCATTGGTATCCTGGGTCAGGTGTGGCACTTGATTGGATCGATTCCTGATCTTTGCACCCTTACTTACATTAACAACAACAGGATCTAGGGCAAAAATTTGGTGCCAGTGAAATGTATTTCAGTCCCCACCCCAGTGGCTTAGGCTGCTGTCCATTCTAAGGCGGTGGTTCTGTTGTTGTTTGGTTTTTTTTTGCTCCCATTCTTTGTTGGGGTTTTGTGTTTTGGTACTTGTTTTGTTATTCAGTACGTTGTGTCCGTCTAATTTTGCAATCATCTTGATGGGGAACAGAAAGGTTGATGATTTGCCTTGACTTTGTTCCTGGTGTCTTGTGACAGTAATGGTTCTGTGGTTTTCCTCGCGGTGCTGTGGGTTGGTCTGTTGTATGTGATTGTGGTATTTCCTGATCATATTCCTTTGCTTTTTTAAACAGTATTCTGTTTCCTATCTGAGCCCAACAGCACCAAAGACCAACCAAAATAAAGTGGATGTATAGGGCGAAGTTCTACAAACTTCACCTGTCACAAAAACTGCTATAGAGATCTTGAAATAATATGAAACGATGCAGTAAAGCAATAGACTAGCGCTAGTTTCCATGAATGATCTTTTTGAAAAAGAGTGAACTGCAAATTTTGAAAACAGCCTACTGTTTAATGTTCATGAGAAAAAAAATTAGCATCTCTAATGCCCCTAGCAATTACTTAGTTGGATTATGCTTTCCGTATTCATAATATAGGTATCGGTCCTTGATAATTATCTAGAATAGTTATATCAACGCACTGGCGTGCTGCTTACTTCAAAATACATTTTAAAATTACAAAGTCTGTCATCATAAATAAAATGTTATTCTTACATATTTCTAGTGGAAATAATTGTGAGTTGCTAAATTCATAGACAACATTTTATCAACGGATAAGCCAAATCAGGTGGTTGTTTAAGTGTGCCTAGATGCAGGCTCTACACTTTTTTTGAGAGAAAAAATGAAAAAAAAAATAAAGATAAGGATGCATGCTGCGTATGTATGCACTGTATATTGTTCTGTTAGCATTGATAATTCACCCCTTTGTGTACCATAAACGCAAAAAATAGTCACATTCGCGGAGCGCAGTTGCTTAGTTGGTAGAGTGTTAGACTGGGGATCAAAGGTTGCTAGTTCGAGTCTCACCACCGGCGGAGTCAAGTGCTTTGTCATTGAGCAAGATACTTTATCCGCTACTTGGTTCAACCCAGGAAGAACCATCCCAACATAAGTGAGAAATTGTAAAGAATCGAAGCAAACAGCATTAGTCATACATACATTGTTTTATCACTATTATGTGTATCCAGAGATATTTTCTGCAAATACGTGAACAAAATGTAGTTTGAAGTGATTTTGACTACATGCGGCATACTTTATAAGCAGACCATATTTTTAAAAGAATACCATGCCACTGATTGACAACTGTCAGTTCAAACATGACGACAAAGGAGTTGAGCAGATCGTTAAAGTTGTTATTGCAGTAGTGGGCACGATAGAACATACTGTTGTTGAGAGCAGGATTACCACAGAACTTTAGACTAGGATCCGACTCATTATAACCATGGAAATGTACCAGTCCTTGAAATATTTCCATACCAATGATAGCAAATGTATAGTACAACACCTGAAATGTAGCATTTGAAGGCTGATATTCATAGAGTATATTTACCATTGGCGTAGCTCCCATTACACAGTTAGGCACGTGCGTGATAAAAATAGTAACATTCAAGGGAGGTACCTAATGAGGTAAATTGATTTTTCCATACCATAAGGAACTGCTCTTAAAGAAAAGAATTTGTTCCATCTGGGAGCAAATTCTTTCCTTTAAGAGAAATTCCCATTGCGATTGAAGACAATCACTGCTGGAGCTAGTAGTCTCCCTTTGATGTGCGTACTTTTTTCAGCGTTCTGGCTAGGCCATTGTTAACACTTGTTTTTACAATTTACGTGTACACGTTTTCTCTTTTACTTATAAAAATAACATCTCCAGGTGTAGTAATTGAATTCCAATATTGTTCTGTAAATAATTATTCCTATTGTGGTAAACTTTTGTACATAAAGTGCAAGTGTGCTGAGCTCAATTTTAAGTATGAACGTTGAGTTAAATGCATTTTGTCTGAATATAATATGTTACTAAAATCGAGTCTTTTCGTATTTTTATCAAAACATACATTGTTTGAAGATTAAAAGAACTGTCTAAGTAAGTAACCTTAACCCTTAAAGCTCTATAAAAAGGCTGCATCCTAAATGATGTATTAAGTTGCGTACTGCATATATTTGCTAACATTATATATTAATGTAAGTATAGAGGCTAACAGTGTGGACAAAAAGCAGTCTGATTTGGGTCTAGACTGTTTGTCCAAAAGGCTTCTAAGACATTTCAGTAAATGGCTTTTGTTGTGAATGGCGCTTTTAGAGTTAAACTTACTTGTAAGAACACTCTATGTGTTACAGTTAATATATCACAACTGTACTTGAACTAAGAAGTCACTTTGAATTATCAGAATTCTAGTGATCAAATGATTACTCTATATGTATAGTGGTACTTAACCATGAATATCAACAATAAAAAGTCGGAGAATTATAATTCTAAAGTAAAATTTGATAATAATCTATATTCTCTGTTCTTCTGTATTTCCTCTATATGCAGGATAGAGACATTATGATCCACTTCTGTTTATACTATTGGGGTAAAGTAAATGTATTTGGATAAGACACAGTGGAGTTCAAAAAATAAGTGCTGGGACAAACTACAACAGTCCATAATCTTGGAGCAAAAATAAAGTAGCAACAAAAGGACTTATCATGCACTTATATTTACTAATATAACACTGGCATTTGTAGTAATTGAAGTTGTGATTTCCATGAATGAATACACATATGGCACATATATGTAGTAGTTGAAGGGATAAGTTTCGTACATTACATAATGTGGCATGTCAAAGAATACTTATAGACTTGTTCTTACAAATATAACAGCCCCACTTGTACAAATACAGCAGCATTATGTACCAATGGAACGTGTGATATTTATATATAGCATATATATACATTTGCACTTGTAAATTACGTCTCTTTGTGTAAATATTAATGGTTGAATTTAACATTGGTAGAATATGTCTATATGGTGGACTTATACATTTGTACTTACAAATATAACACCTCCATATGTAGCAATTGAAGGTCCAATATTCATTATTGTCATCAATATAACTTTAAATCTGAAACAAAATAGACAAAATATAACGCGTACACACAAGGGTCTTATTAAAAGTGTTTAAGTATTTTTTGCTTTAATTAATTATTTGAATACCCATAAAAAACATAAACCGTTCCAAGGCGGTATTTCTTTTGTGGATCATTTGTGTTTCTTGTGTCTTGTGTTTTCATGCTTTCACGTCTGTTCACCTGCTGGGAAAGGGCTGACCTCTTGGCTCTTGTTGGTGATGTTTATTGTATTTTTGTTTCCTTCCCATGTGGTACCCTGGGTCAGGTGTGGTACTTGATTGTATTGTTTCCTGATCTTTGCCATCTTTCTTACATTGATTGTGTCTCTGTGATGATGCATTGTTCAAGTTAGTAAACTGCCATGCTAAACACTTTTTGTGTGATAACAACAGCAAAATCTCGGAGGAAGATTTTACCAGTAAAATATATTTTATCATCCACCCTCCCCCGCCCCAGTAACTGTGGCTGATGCCCATTCTAAGGCATTGATTCTGTTGTTGTTACTTTATAATTGTTGTCCTTGTACTGGTATATAACACTTTTGGTCATTCAACGGCAGAGAGAATAAGTTGCTTTACTTTATTGCTTTCACGTATTTATGTGTGGTACTTCATTTGTGTGCGTTCTGGTTTCGTGGTTTAACAACTATAGAATCTAAGGCAAAGGTTTTGCCTGTAAAATATATTAAATTCCCCAGGTGGCCTTTGCTGCTGTCCCTTCTAAGGCGGTTATTCTGTCGCTGTTTATCCATTGTTTGTTGTTGTTTAGACATTAGATACAGGAAAGGATCGATCATATGGCATAACATAATTCTTATCTGGACCCAACGGAACTATTGAAATATGCCCTTTCAAATGTCTTGATAAATATTTTAAATTGTCCTACATTTAGTTTTATTCAAGCATGGAAAAAGAACACAATAAAATGTTGCTTGCTGAAAAAAGTAAGTGAGTATGATCAGGAAATACCACAATCACACAGAGACCAACTCATGGAAATGAGAGGAAGAGCCACAAAACACTATAGTCACATGACATCAAAGACAAGTAAAGTAAAGCAACCAGCTCTCTTTTCCTCATCAAGATGATTGCAAAACTAGAAGGACACAAAGTACTGAATAATAAAACAAGAATCCAACGCATGTAGAACCCCCATTAACAGTGGGAACAACAATTAACAATAAATCAGCAACAACAGAACAACCTCCTTAGACAAAACAGGGGACTAGGCCACCTTTGGGCTTACATGCATTTTATTGGTACTAAATCTTCGCTCAAGATTCAATTGTTGTTAAAACAAGAAAAATGTTTAACTCACATGAAAACTGCATACTTGTATATCCTGTTAGTTTTAACAAAAAAAAAAGTCTTAAAAAGCTGTCTCACCTGCTGGGGAAAACCTGAAGCCACTAACATACCTTTAACTTTACTAAGTATGATTCAAAGATCATGCATTCAATTATTAAACACACAAAACACGCAGCGAAATGCACATGTATTAACTCTATAATATGCATCAACTGTACAAATAGTAAGTAACTTCGATGGGTTTAAGAGGTAGAGAACGACTCTTTCTTTCACACCAGATCTAAGTTTCCGCTGTTTTAAAATTCTATCTCATATACTCCATACCAAACCATGGGAAAGATAGAAATTAGCCGCACGTCGAAAGACAAGGGACGTTATTTTCACGTTAAAGTGACGTCAGAACGTTATATCACATCTGATTTAATTCAAAAACTTCTGGAAGCCTTTTTTTATACAAAATGTGACATTTAATGGTGAGCACGATAAGGAATCTATTACATGTATTTGTGTGAGCATGGGATAAAAAAATACGTCTCTTGTGATCACCGTTTGTTATCACTTGGCAAACCTCGTGATGGCAATCAGCAATCCTCTGGACAGATTTTTCGTTCCCAACCTCACACTCATGTTGGATTCTTACATTTGTATATTAGCTTGGCTTATCGGTAGTTTTTGCATGAATTGTTATAATACAGCTAATAAAGTAGATAATCAAAGTATTTTTAATTCAAGGCAAAACTAGATAATGAACAGGGAAATAAGTTAGCCCGTTTGCACTAAAACTATCCAGGCAAGAGTGCAAGAAAAGCTGAACTAAATGTAATTTTTAGCAAATTTTGCTCCAGTGAATTGTAATTATCAATAATATAGTTTTTTGCATGCTGTGAGTTTGCATGCTTGGCTCTCGTTTGTGATGGCTAATTGTAACGTTGTCACTTTCCCATTGGTATCCTGGGTCAGGTGCCGTGCTTGATTGTATCGATTCCTGATCTTTGCCCTCTTTCTTACTTTTACTTATGTTATTTTTACGATTTGTATAGATGTATATCTTTGTTGATCTGTAAAATAGCCTCATGGCTGATGTTTACTACATCTTGTACAATGGAAAAACAGCGTAAAATAAATAATTTTGTATCTTGTATCTAAATGTAAACAGTATTTTACTCAAATTCAAGATACAAACAAATCATAGACACAATTCATTACATTTGAAAGGGATACAACAATAAGTCCCCAACTTGTTTAAATATGTATCTTGTAAAGCATATTAAGGCTTTATTTCTATAGAATAAACTAAACGTCACATCTAGTGAATATTTCAACTTGTCCTTTGACGACCGAGACCTGTTGCCGCTGTGAAACTGGTTTAAGCCCTCCAGTAAAATATTTAACTGACCATTCCAAAGCGCTACTTCTTTTGTGGATATTTTGAGGTCTTGTGTTTGCTATGCCTCCTTTGTGCGCATCTGTTTATATGTGCCTTGTTGTTACGATGTGGAATGTCAGGAACATCAGAATCAGTGATGGTTGCGTATACGCACAAATACGCAAAGGTTTAGGTATGCACCTGGTCACCTGATACGGTACCTTTTCCTCTATTAGTCCAATATAAGGGCTGTTTGTCTGAGATAGAGTTCACTGTTACTTTATTTAGTAACGCGAGCATGATTTTGTTATCTTTCTCGAAGATCTTGTGCATTTCTTACTATATAAAGGGTGGAATTGCCCATTTTTGTTCGGGGGACATTATAAAGTTACTGTAACAAGGTACGTTGTATCATAGAAAGGTACGTGAAGTTATATATATTTGACCGTGTTGAAATTATACATGTTAGAGCCATGGTGATTTAGTGTTATTGCATTGAATCACGATGTCTCTGGCAGGTCGCATTTAACTGAAATAATAAGTCACTTGTTTTCTATTTTGTCGTCTGTTGAATCGGCCAGCATTTTGTGTACGGGTTCTATCGGGCGTTATCAATTACGTCCTGTTTTTTTTGCAAAAATAGCGAATGTTAAGCACTTGCGTATTAATCTACACACATGCGTAGTGCCTAAAAAACCTTTGGGACCGTTCTTGCAGCTATAGTAAAGCTGTCTGGATGGACTGGAAGAGTTATTTTGGCCAAAGATGGTCGCAGACTATGTCGGGTCTGCACATAAAACCATAATTGCATGCTGGAGGATTTTACCTGAGACTGATAGGTGAATAAACATTTTTTTGCAGGTAGGTTTTAATTTGTTGTGATTTATATTGCGTTGTTTGGAAAGACGATTTAACTGCCAGTGATAGTCGACTTTCTGTAGCGACCTGTATGTGTCACATCGAGTTATATCTAACGCATATACAAGTTAAGGGTTAGGTGCATATACTAAAACACACTTACATAAATCAGGTGATAGCTGACATGTACCTTTAGAGATTAGGTGGTTTTTCACCAAAATACATGAAGAAATATTGTACATTATGCACGCATAAAACAGCAGAATGTAATCTCCCAATATTGATGTAAATATTATGTTTGACGATGGGTCATAATTAGCTGTTTATAACTGATACGGTATGCAAGTACAAAATTAGCACGTGGACAGGGTGATGTTCGACGTAACGTCCAAACGTTACGTCGGCACCACGTTGTCCAACGTTTTCCTGGAATTTCTAAGAGAATAGGTATCAGTATTTGTAAACCTCGAAACTATCTAGATTACGTGAACTGAACGGGAAATAAGGCCACAGGTTCTTGATGTTTTGGCTACGATAGCGTCACAAACCAGGGTGACGCTACGATAGCATACTGAAGAATTTGCAATGTATGGGTTTGTTTGTTTGGCATATGAGGTATTGTTTAGCGCTGACATAGGCCAGTCGCTAAAAATACTTCTCTATTACACCTATTTTAGTGTGGATATTTAGAAGAGCGGATCCATCCTAACTGCATGGGAGCCGTTAGCCATACACCCATGGGCGAGGGCTAATCGCGCGCTTATAGGGTTAGGCTGTAGTTCTAATAAATGGGACCACTGAAATTATTTTTATTTTTTAAACTTGAAACGAACAACTCCATTTTTGACGCAACAGAGTGATTCTGAGTAACCAAGATTCTATAAGTAGATTGTTTTTTGCAGAATTATCTCTGATTTGTGTCCCCTCCTACGTTAGAGGTAGAATGTTGGTGAACCATTGTATCTAAAACCTGAGGGCACCTAACAGTCGTCCCCTTAGGCCACAAACAGTGTGGGATCGGGTTCCAGGATTCATTTATTCTAACGTAGCCAGAAGTCAACTACATACCCTATGAGTTGACAAGCCAACTGGCTGGAATTGTGAATAAGCAAACAAAAGTGACTTAAAATATTTTACTGACCATTCCAAGTTGGTACTTCTTTTGTGGATCTTTTATGTTTTTGTTCTGACTTATGTTTGCTATGTCTTTGTGCGCGTCTGTTTATATGTGCTTTGTGGTCACCTGCTGGGAAAGGGCTGACCTCTTGGCTCTCGTTTGTGGTGTCTAACTGTGAGTTTGTAACTTTCCCATTGGTATCCTGGGTGGGGTGTGGTACTTGATTGTATTGGCTCCTGATCTTTGCTCCCTTACTTACTAAAAGAGTCAAGATCGCGATTCAAAATACGTGGGTTATAAAAGAAGTCCCATAGAAATAGATCTAAATTCTCAGTGCAAATGTGACGATTAGATATAAATTATCTCAGAGCCTATTGACTAAGAGTCAACGATCGTGTAGCCAAGAAGATGAAGTTTTTGGGAAACGTGTAAATCAAGGGAAAAAACATTTCATACCGCGATACTTAAGATTAGATGGGCCCAGTTTTTTTCTTAGATCTTAGATTTGTATGTGAATTATATTCTTTACGTTTCTTATTTCTGACTGGTTGACGTACATCTAGAGCAGGACACTCTAAGATTGATTCTTATTGAAACTATCTTAGAGTGGCAACTTGCCCTAGTATAGGATGGTCAACTAGCCAGAAATAATAGCGTAGGTGGTGTCATTGTATTATTAATGTGTTGTCGATGTTTTTTTTAGTACATAAAGTACTGAACAGTTTTTACTAGTTGTGTGCATTTTTTTTCCCTGGTAGCATCGTCATCGGATTTTCCAATAAAATTTCCCCTCTTCCTTCCTGACCCGCTTTATGTCGTAACACTTGTGGTCACCTGCTGGGAATGGGCTGACCTCTTAGCTCTCGTTTGTGGTGTCTAACTGTGAGCTCGTCACTTTCTCATTGGTATCCTGGGTCAGGTGTGGTAATTGATTGTATCGATTCCTGATCTTTGCACCCTTTCTTACTCTGTTTATATTTCAGCTAAAGGATAAGCTAAGGTCACGATGACATATTTTGCGAATTGATGAATGTCGTGTGAAACATAACATAAAAGAAGTATAGGAATGTGGCTGAAATTGCCAAAAACATGCACAAGAGTTACACATATCAATGCATTATCCAAAAAAAAAAACACTCTTGGGTGAAATGTCGGTACCAGTAAAATGTATTTAAGCCCCCCGTGGCTTAGGCTGCTAAGCGTTCTACGGCGATGGTTCTGGTGTTGTTGATTTGTTGTTTATTGTTACTCCCATTGTGGGAGTCTGTAATTGTTCTATGTTTTGTTGTGCGTTACTTTATGTCCATTTTAGTTTTGCAATCATCTTGATGGGGAAGAGAGAGATGGTTGCTTTGCTTAGTGTGTCTTCCTCGTGTCTCTCGATTGTTGTGTGGTTCTTCCTTGCGGTGCTATGGGTTTGTCTGCAGTTTGTGGTAGTGGTATTTCCTGATCATACTCACTTATTTTGATTCATATTTTTTCATCACAAATGATATTTTACCTTTTCACACTTGCTATAATTTTGACAAGCCTCATAACTCTGAGGACTAACAGAACATCTAAGGTACTTAATTCTTCTGAATTTCCTGAAACGATATATTGCAAAATAATGCAAAAATGGATCCATGTGCTAACAGTAAAACCTTTGAAAACGGCCACTCTCAAAAACACAGTGTAGGACCGGAAGTGTACGGTATTTGTGCTTGTACATTCTTTTGAGATTGTACATCGACGGATAAGTTATTTGTGCAATGAAGCGAGGGGTAGGTTGACAAGAAGTTTCTCTTTTTTCAAACGCCTTTCATTCTAAGTGGAATTCTGGTGGATGGAAATTAGGTTACACAGGCTGAGCTATCGATTTCCACTATTCGATTTTTTTCATTAAATCCGAAAGTTTCACAAAACAACGAAAATCACGCTATCACCTGGTTTCGTCCGAGTTTCAGTGTCTTTGCAAGCTCGATATCTTCAACCAGACATTTGTTTATTTCAGTTTTTCACTATTTTTCACATTTTTAGTAATCTGTAAACTTAGTTTATAGGCTTGTTTATCGATGCATACAATAAAACTGTCATGGGAGGGGTTTTTGTTTGCACTGTTTAATTCCATATTTGTACGGTTATTTGAACGGCAATTGAACCGGTATTTGGAAATTGCCATAAAAATTTGTACAGTCATCTGCAGCCCTATACCTCTGTAAGAAAGCGTATTTGTGATAAAAAAAAAAACTCTTTAGTAGCTGATCATAAAATATATGCCAGAGAATATCTTGAATAATGATTCAAGTTATGTGAAGTCCTAAAATGAATCTTGAACGTAAGTTTAATACAACACTCTGATTCCAAATCTTGGATACCTCTCCAAACTTCAATATTTGGGTGCATCCATGTTTAGCTCCCCTGAGCTATACTTAGGGGGAGCTATTACTATGGTCAGTGTCCGGCGTTCGGTGTCCGTTAACCTTTCCAGAGTGATCGCCGATCGGTTGCAGTCAACCACAAGCAGTCTACGGTCATCTTTTGCCTCTGCTTGTCGTACACCGATCGGCGACCGATCGCCGACCACTCTACAACCTATCTACGATCGGTCACTGATCACATGATACAGAATAAATATTCATGTATCCACATGCGGTAATCATTTTCGCCTTGGAATCGAAAGTAAAAATACCTATTATTAATTAAAATACTATGCCCACTTCTACATGTTGGCCAGTCAAAGAAATTAAAATAGTTAACTGTTATATGTGCAAAATCTTAATGTCAAAAGGGCCGTTTTATGAGAAAAGGTCCCTTATCACCTTTCTAATTAGTGTTGATCTTAGTCATTCTGTGGGGTGGTACGTTTTACCCAAATCTACCCAAATCCACAAATCTACCCAAATCCACACGTTTTACCCAAATCCACTTACCCAAATCCAATTTATATTATCTCATATGTAGAAAAATAAATAGAAAAAGAGATTGGATAATAATTTTGTACCAAAAAATGTATATTAGATACTTACCTGCTCAATTAATGTCGTTTTGCGGGCAATGGCTGCACATCGCATATCTTTTTATCCGTTTTTTTCCTTCATTTATGTCTTGAATGTTTTGATTAATAATCCTGTTTAAGATATATTCTATATTTAATGTACTAATTTAAAACTGGTATGACTTAATTATAATTAATTTCATTTAGAGAAATTCATATATATTGATAACTACATCTTTACAGGTATGATTAACAGGTGTGATAAACGTGTAACACCTTAACCCTTATTCTGCAATATTTATTAGTGTTTTCGAGTATATATCTATTAGTGTTGCATAAATCAGAAAAAAAACGGATCCAATCTCTTTGCATTCTTCTATTAATCAGATAATATAAAGTGGATTTGGGTAAGTGGATTTGGGTAAAACGTGTGGATTTGGGTAGATTTGGGTAGTGGATTTGGGTAAAACGTGTGGATTTGGGTGGATTTGGGTAGATTTGGGTAGATTTGGGTAAAACGTACCGCCGATTCTGTGTTTCCAAATGATCATTTTAAGCACTTACATGTCCGTGTTTGCTAATTTGTTAAAGAGGCATTAGAGATGCTTCTAGTGAACAAGGTCTCTAGCCCCTGATCAGACTGCGCGGATACGTAGATTGATCTGGGGCTACACTGGTCGCAAATACGATAAAGGACCTTTTTTCTCATGAAACAGCTCAAATAGAAAAGATTATGATCAGACGACTTCTAAAGAAGGCGCTGTTGCATACTCAAAAGTCCCTTAAACTCAATCCTTTTAGCACATATTATAATGAACGAGCTCATCAGAGATAATTTCCAAACGGTAGAGGCATCAATGAGAATGCTTGATTTTGTATATTCGTCATCTTAAAGGCAAATAATAAAGATCCTGATCAGGCGGCCCCTTTAGAAGCCGACTGATCTGAATCTATTCTGCTTGCAACTGCAACAAAAGTCACGATCGCCTACCGTTCGGCAACCACTCTACAACTAAACTGTTTGCAGAGAGATCGTAGAGCGGTTGCATGTGTTTTTCGGTCGCAAGTCAGTCGCCGATCGGTCGCAACACAGGTGTGACCAAAGCTTAAGTGAAGTTTTAACAAAATAAAACGAAAAAGTAAGCCACCAAAGGGGGCGTCGTTTTGGGTTTTATTTTGTTAAAACTTCACTTAACGACACTGACTGACTTAGTTTTTTAACCGACCTTTCATCGTTCTTAATAACTTTGGCGGGACAACAGAAAGTGGGACATGTCAATGAAAATATTCGTTGCGTCATAGACACGTAGTTATGCAAATTTAAATCTGTCCATTTTGTGACATTTGTGATTGTTTCAAAGGTAAATTATGAGTTCTGTCGTTGCTACGTCTGGCTAATGCATTGAAAGAAGTCAAGTAATTTCACTTACATACATGTACATATGTAGTCAGGCAATAGCAGCTGTTCAATGATATACGGACTTAACAGTGTTTGCATATTGCTATAGACACAAAAGGGTTACTACATATATTCTATTGAATTTGTTGTTTTGTCGATTGTCACCTGCTGAAGTACATATACGCTGATTTTTGTTTTATTTTCGGGCAGATGTCATGTCGAGGATGTTTTATATAGTGAATTGACTCGATGTAACAAAAAAGAGCTCTAGATAAAAGGAATGTTTAGCTTGCTAAATCCTTTATTTCTCATCCAAACCCTTAGTTGAAGTATCCATTACAATCGTCTAAATGAGACTATTCTAATGAGCACCGACAACATGGATTTGTATGAGAACTACGGGATATAGCGTTGCGAAAAGTAAAATTTTATTTATTAGATTTTCTTATTTGTTCGGATCTGTTTTAACCGTTCTGCTTAAAATCAGATATCTTAAGTTATTTTATGGTATTTTTGTTTATTATAGCCTTCTGAAATTTCGTTTAAATACGATTTTCTGTCAGTTTTTAAAAGCTCGTGTATTTTTTCTTGTGCGGTAGCCTCCACTGGCCGTCCTGGACTGTGCTTGTTTTCAAAACCAACATATCCCCTTTTTAAATTCGTCAGTCCATAAGTAAACTGTAGTTTTCGGAAGAGCATCTTTACCACAAACACTTTTCAGGGTATTCAGTATTTTAACTCTTTTAGTATCTCTGTAGTACTCGATTTTTATATACGCTCGTTGTTCAACGGCAGTGAACGTGGCCATTGTGCTTCGAATACCAGTGCGCGACGTGACGTCACGATTGATGACGTCATCATACGCACAATTGACGTTATGTGCGAATGGCTAACAAGACGTACCAGGTATATACCGAATTTCATCTGTCTAGCATGTAAACTGATTGCGCTATAGAAAAAGTCCAATTCCTAATTGGATGACCCTCGTATGATCTAAACATCTGGCAATACAATTAAGAGGATTTGTCCCCGGATGACTTGCATCATACTCAGATCTTATTCCAAACGCCTATGTACGTATCGACTGGCCAGATAAAACTTTCAGTCAATTGAATCGCGTTATTATTGCCGGACTCTGTGTTTTATAAACTATAATTTCAGCCAAGATTTCTTTTGGCTGAGGGTTTTCGCCATTTTCAGACCGAAATGCAGGCTCCAATACAATGGGAGTCATAGTATTAGGAAAGGGGATAATTTTTCCAAGGGGATCAACTATTTCATTACACTGGCACTTGAAATTTAGCAGTTTAACTTGCTGCCATTACGATATACCATGATATTATAACTTTAACGTCTGTACTTTGAAAGCGACAACCCTTTATCTATTTAATTATGACTAACAAAAGAAATAAAATGCGTTTTCTGAAAATTAGCTTACCCAAATTACTGTACAAACTAATGACAGATACCTGTACAAACGCAAAGTTGACTTTTGCAAATACCCCGTACAAAAATTAGCATTGAAACCGATGACCTACTTAGCATTTTACCTCATTGTGAGAATAAACTCACATACACTTGATAGTGCCGTTCATTTTTATTGCTGTTTTTTGTTCTTGACATATAAAGTTTCAAAAGGATACTCGATAACATCTCAAAAACGGCGTCTATTTTATGTCAGATGTTTTCACAATTCTTATGTTGACATGATTAAAGTCTTTTCGTTGCGAAACCGTGACTTTGAATAACATGTACATGCACCTGTAATGTCCCCGAGTCATTACGCAAACAATGCCGATACTTTATTTCACAGAAAAATAATCAAAACTGACAAAAACTACAAATCTGCTTACCGTTTCCAAGCGACCGCCTTGCACAAATAACTTATCCGTCGATGTACAATCTCAAAAGAATGTACAAGCACAAATACCGTACACTTCCGGTCCTACACTGTGAAAAAGACCAAAAAATTATTTTCAATACCAATTATCGCTTAATGCAGGTCCAAAGTATTGCAGAATGCTCCAAGAGGAGCATTCTGCAATACTTTTTACGTTCATTAAGCTTCCATTTGTCAATAAGATCTTTCTTTTGTCTATTTTTGAGTGGCCGTTTTACACAGGTTTCTGAAGGATCCTTTTTTCCAGAATATTTACTGCACAAGTAATTGCTTAAAAGAATACTCTAAGTTATATTTTTGTATATCTAGAATGGTCGCTTCAGCATTAGAGATAATCAATTTCGGAAATGTGAATCAGATTTTCAAATGAATGGCCTTATCTTGATCTACAGTAGTCGCAAATTAATTCTTTAATGTCTGCCTATTTCAAATACTTAGTGCAAACTAAAAGTCTTCAATACAGTTATACAACACTACATCTTGTCTAGATGTTCAAGTGAGATAAATTCGACATTTTAGAGTAATAAAAACATCCCCCTTTGATATGCAAACAGTGGTTTTGTATGAAAACACCAAAGTGTGTCCTGCTTATATGCTTATACATACCATCACTATTAATAGCTTCTGCCGCTGAAGCCACAACAGCTGCCCCTATCACAAAGAAATCGAATCTGGAAAAAAGTATAACTAATGTCATAAAGCAATAACTAGTTATATTTGCATGATGGCATTCTTATCTGAAAGGTCTTAAGCGGTGGAACTGAAGCAATTCAACCAAGAATACTGTGTTAGCCTCTGTCCTTTCTAGATTTCAATTCTCTTAGTAGCACGTAACTCATTACTTGACTTAAACATTCATAGCCATACCCAGATACCTAGATAAAGCAAAGTTGAGTCTGTGCTGAACCCATTTGAACACTCAATGGGCCAGTGAGTAAGCGTTTAAAGTTGTACAAATCAGACTGAACTGTGCTTTATTGAGGATTTTAGCATGTGTTTAATGATTTATTTTTTTTCTATCATCCAATATGTTATAACTTAACTCACAAGATCAAGTGATATTTTCCTTTCATTTTATATATTCCACACCTACTCGTAGTTAAAAAAAATCACATCTACACCACAGTCGCACCCGGTATATTGGGTTCTGCTAGAAAAGAGTTTCCATTCATTAGCCCAAACATATCTTATTTTGGTCTAAATTTTTTCTGGTCATATTCATTTTCTTTTTGCAATAAAATTTAAATAGCACAAGGCCCTCCTGTCCTTCATATACATATAAAGACGTACACTTAAATATTGAATATAGTTTTATATAGAAATGTAGATGTGCACCATAATATTTAATTTATCATCCTGTTCATTCTCCATATACAGTGGATTTCTAATCTCACTGGTTCATGTCCCAAAGTTAAGAACTTAAGGGTGGGGCCACAACAAGTCAGAAAATGGTCTCTTAATTTCAGATTGAGCATCATAAATAGCAAGGAAACCTCTGTGTGAACTTAACAATCTATGTGTTTTAAAATAATTAGCAGAATCTTTGATCAGTAAAATACATTTAAGCTATTCCAATGGCTTCTGATGCTTTTTATTCTAAGGTGGTGATTCTCTTGTTGTTGTTGTTGTTGTTGTTGTTGTTGTTGTTGTTGTTGTTGTTGTTGTTGCTGTTGTTTTTTTTTTGTTTTTTTTTTTGGGGGGGGGGGGGGGGTTGGGAGGACTTCAGACTCTATGATGGTTCCGACTTAAAGACTTATCTATTGATGAGATGGTAGGGGCCTGATGCTTTGACTGTTTGTCGGGCCCACCGGGGTTTGCCTGTTGGATTTCTTATGCTCCGATGTTCGGTTTAATTTACTGTTGAGTCCTTATCCTTGCTTCATCTCCTTGTTATATCTTGATTTATATGTTTTGGGAGATGATGCATTGATAAGTTAGGGGAATTCATGCAAACCAAATATCTATGTGTCTTGATCCACATCTGAATTAAGGGTGAGGTTGGCGCCGTTAAACCGGTTTAAGCCCTCCAGTAAAATATTTCACTGACCGTTCCAAGGCGGTACTTCTTTTGTGGATCTTTTACGTTTTTGTTCTGTCTTGTGTTTGCTATGTCTTTGTGCGCGTCTGTTTATATGTGCTTTGTGGTCACCTGCTGGGAAAGGGCTGACCTCTTGGCTCTCGTTTGTAGTGTCTACTGTGAGTTTGTCACTTTCCCATTGGTATCCTGTGTCAGGTGTGGTACTTGATTGTATCGATTCCTGATCTTTGCACCCTTACTTACTTTGTGTTTGATCCAGGTTTGTAATATATCCTACTTTGTATCCTTTCTATTTTTGCAATTATTGTGCTGAGGAAGAGAGAGAGAGAGAGAGATGTTTGTTTACTTTAAATATGTGTTTCTTTGTCTTTGCTCTAGTGTCTCTTTTCATAGAGTCATGGGCTGGTTGTGATCTGTGATTGTGGAAATCACTGTGCATGTACACTCATTGTTTATTCTAGAAAAAACTTATTGAAGACAACAGGATAAAACAAATTATGTTTTGCAATTAGATAAATGACCAATTTTGTCTGTAGTAACCAAAATATATGTGCACAGCCTTTATACCATAGGTTGCACAAAGTTGGCGTGGCATAATTTAAGCATCAGTGCCAGTTGATAATGTATACATAAAATGATACGCACACATTCCATGCCCTGAGAAAGAACTCCTTAGGTCCAAAGACATAGAGCTTACAGATGATTTCAACCATGAAGATAGCTAGGAAGAACCAATCTGCCTCATCAACGTCAAAACCAATAAACCAAGCATTAAGGAAGATCATGAAGTCAAAGAAGTATCTGAAAAACCTGAAATAAATTTAGAATGAATAAGTTTCATTAGTTTCTTTACCCCCTTATGCATAAATGGATTCTTCCATTTGGTTTGATACAGTAAACTTGGAATGGTCCATTGCATATATTTATTGATGGGCCCCATGTTATAGTTTCCAATGATATTGTATTTTGCCCTGCAGATCATTTTTGTCTTAGCAAACAGTGTAGACTCTGATGAAATGCTGCATTATGCAGCATTTCATCAGTCTTCACTGTTTGTCAAAGTACATAATTATGAGTCAGTAGTATACAAAAGATTAACAGCTGCATAAATACATGTCATTGTAAAAGGTGTGTTGGTCTTGTATGGTACAAAAGTAGGTAAGATTGGTAAGCGAATCTTTTTTTTCCTATTTTACATAATGGTCAACTGGAGAGTGTCTGGAATTATTGGTAGTGTGTCAGTTGATGCTTTACGACCCAGTCATTACGTTTAGACATAATGGGACGTTTCCTGTGTTAAACCAGTACGAAGCAGGGAAGCCAGTGCCTTTTTCAAATATACAACACAGTGTCTTCAGTAAGGCTCGAACCAGCAATCCATTTATCTCAAGTGAAGCACTCGTCCACTGAGTCACTGTGTTCCTCCTGACAGATATAAATATTATATATTATAAAAAGGTTATCATTTGGAAACAAAAAATACACCAGAGAACTTAAAGTGTAGAGTGTGCAAGCTCCCTAGGCCAGACTAGCTAGTTTCTCTAAAATAGTAAGTGAGTATGATCAGGATATACCACAATCACAAACTGCAGACAACCCCCACCGTGAGGAAGAGCCGCTCAACCATCACGAGACACCAGGAAGACAAATTAAGCAAAGCAATCAGCTCTCTCTTCCCCATCAAGATGATTGCAATACTAGAATGGACATAAAGTAACGTACAACAAAACATAGAACAATTACAGACTCCCACAATGGGAGTAACCCATTTGATTAATACAAAAAATAATCGCTTTCAGATAATGATGGTATAGATAAAGTGTGTACAATTAGTTTCTTTTGTATTAATTTGAGACTTTCTCTGGGAAAGCACATGTTATGATGGGCTATGCTGACCAGTTTTGATAACCTCTGATGTCACGAGGTTGATAAAATTCTGTGTTTGGTCCTTGTTTTGTTATGCAGTCTTTGTTATGCCAGTGAAATATATTTGAGCCCCGCCCCTGGTAGCTCCGGCTGCTGTCCATTCTAAGGGAGTGGTTCTGTTGTTGCTGATATATTGTCCTTGTACCTGCCATTGTTTGTGGGGTTCTGTGTTTGTCTTTGTTTGGTATGCATTACTTTATGTCAATTCTAGTTTTGCAGCCATCTTGATGAGAAAGCGAGAGCAGATTGCTTTGTCTTTATTGTCATTCGGATGTCTTGTTACTGTAAATGTTCTGTCACACTTCCTCATGGTGCCGTGGGTTGGTCTGCAGTGTGTAATTGTGGTATTGCCTGATTATACTCACTTACTTAGTGTCCACTCTACACTGTAGTTTAAAAATCATCTTGATTAGGAAGAGAGAGCTTGATGCTTTATTTTAATTGTCTTCTTGATGCCTTGTGACTGTTGGTGCAATGTGGCTCATACTTGTGGTACCATGGGCTGGTCCGCAGTGTGTGATTATGGTATTTCCTGGTTGTATTCACCTTTTGGGGATTCCAGCCAGATAGGGATCAAAGCAGGCTGCTCAGCTACAGAGGCTAGTTGGAATATTAAAATGTTGCATGAAGCAACATACGATCTTATAATTTGTAGGGACGCTGGCTAGGGTGCGTGGATGTGCAGGCTGTTCTAGCTTTTATTATTCGCATACAACAAAGTCAAGTTTGCTTGCGTTGAGGCCCACTTTATTTCTGTTTGTGTAAATGATTTGTTGATACATTGCATTAGTTAGGAAGCATTCAATTTTGTGTTTTAACAATAACAGAATCTAGGGCAAAGATTTGGCTCTAGTAAAATGTATTTAAGCCTCACCCCTGTGGCTTAGGCTGCTGTCCGTTCAAAGGTGACGATTCTGTTGTTGTTGATCTATTGTTTAATGTATTTCCCATCGTTTTTGAGAGTTTTGTGTTTGTCTTGGTTTTGTTATGCATTACTTTGTGTACATTCTAGTTTTGCAACCATCTTGATGAGGAAGAGAGAGCTTGTTGCTTTGTTTTAATTGTCTTCCTGATGTCTTGTGTTTTGTGGCTCATCCTCGCCGTGGCGTGGGCTTGTCTGCAGTGTGTAAATGTTGTATTTCCTGATCATATTCAGTTATTCACTTACTTTTTGAGGTTTCCAGCCAGATAGAGATCAAAGCAGGATGCTCAGTTACAGAGACTAGTTGGAAATTTAAAATGTTGCATGAAGCAACATATAAGATATTACTCTTTGCAGGGATCGTATAAAAAGCTGGCTAGGCTGCGTGGATGCGCAGGCTGGTCTGGCGTTTATTGTTCGCATGCAACAAAGTCAAGTTTTCTTGCGTCAAAGTCCACTTTATTTCTGTATATATGACTTGTATAACAAAACTAAGAACAGCAATGTCAATCTGTAGCACACAACATTTTCTGGCCCCGAGGTTATAAACTTTTTTTCATGCTCGACTCAGATGAGCACGAAATTTATCCTGCTAATAAATGTTAAAATGCCAACAATTGTTGGCATTTTAACATTAACTTGCGTGATAAATTCAACACCTAAGAGACTTAGAGCAAGAAACTTCTTCATTTGTCAGTATTTTAGTTTTTATGAGAAATTGAAATTTCGTGCTCATTGAATTGAGCATAAAAACGTTTTATAATCTCAGGGCCTGGTTTTGTTGTTTTTTAGAAACATTTAAAGCTAAGGAGATTAATATTTTTTATTCAAAAATAGTAAGTGAGTATGATCAGGAAATACCACAATAGCAAACCGCAGACTAACCCATGGCACTGCGAGAAAGAGCCATACCACCATCACGAAACACCAGGAAGACAAACTAAGCAAAGCAACAAGCTCTCTCTTCCCCATCAAGATGATTGCAAAACTAGAATGGACATAAAGTAACGTATAACAAAATATAAAACAATGGGAGTAACAATAAACAAAGAGTCAACAACAACAACACCACTGCCTTAGAACAGACAGCAGCCTAAGCCACCGGGGGGCTTATCCGGTGTTCTGCGCTGATGCTGTATTTATCATGCTAGTAAATCTTTAAATGCCAACAATTGTTGGCACTTTAACATTTATGAGCAGGATAAATTTCAAGCCTTATTATCTTTGTTTCCCCTTAAATGAAAATATTTATCATAAGTTGAATTGTTTTCTGTTGCAACAATGATTGATTATAAATTGATTAAGCTCACAAATAGATATCTCAGTAAAAGGTGAGAGGAAAACACAAATTCGTCAGAAAAGAAATAGTTTTGATAAACTGACTAATGTCAATATATCAAAAATATAGGATATTGTGTTCATCCTAGACATATAATATTTCCTCTGAATACTTGCCTGCCTCAGATGAGCAAATTGTATTGTTACTTTAACAGATATGAAGCACGTAAATCATATTATACTCATAAGTCAAATAACATTTCCAGTTAATTGGCTTAATCATTAATATTGTGGATTTTTTCACAACTAAAATTATAAACAATTTGAATGAGTAGTCTTTGTATTAAACCAGTGGTGTCACTTACTTGTGTCTAACACATATCCGCAATATTCTGCTGGGCTTGGAGTTATAAAAGTTGGTAAAAGTTCTCTCCAGAAATGTCAGCCTATCTTTGACTTCCGTTACTGGCACTTGTAGCAAATTCACCAAGTTCAGAAATTGTGATTTTGCTGTTCGTAAGAAAAATACACATGATGAAATATTAAATGATAAAAAAACAAGTGAATATTCATTGATGAACAGATAAGATCAATGCTTGTTTACTTATAATGTCTTTACTTTAGTTGATTGATAGTTTAATTACCAGTCAACATTTTCAATATTATGTCTGGACGTTTTTTTCTGGATTGTACCAATACTACTGTAAAACACTTTTAATTGGTGGCTATTTTTATTTGGTGCTACTGGGAGTAAAAACAAAAATCGCCAAAATACGAAACCGCGAAAATAGTTCCGATTTCAGTTACACAGTAAACAATTAATGGATAAAATGGACATTCTTAGTACATGTATGTTGGTAGCCATATCGTCAATAACCAAAATTTGAACGATATAGTATGTTTCAACATAGAGAAAACCTCATTATTGCACTGTATTAACTGATCTCACCACCTTTTCTATCACTTTGTTTCAACTAGCCCCCACGACACTTGGTATTCCAGAATACCCGTCTGATGTGCCCCACGGAAGTTAAGACGTAATGGAAGAAAGAAAACCACGTCTCAAAGCCCCTATGAGAAAAGAATATAACTTTAAAGGGCATTATATTGTGAAACCGCCAAATTAAACTACGCCAATATGTCAGTATTTAAAAATCGCCAAATTTTGATTACACGAATATGCAGTGTTTTACAGTAAACAATGCTGGTAAAATGTCTTAAGGACACAACAGAGCGCTTGCAGTAGGAATCTTACCAATTAGTTCTTGGTCACAAGTCAGGCATTCTACTAACTGAGCTATGGTGCTTCTTACCAGATTAAATGTAACGAAATGGTTATATACACTGTGTACTAATATAAAGGAAAACGCATTAGTCTCTGCACTGCTTGCTAAGTAAAAACAATCTTCATGCTTATAGATTCATTATAGTTCAGTATTCCATATGATCCATCAACATGTAAGAGCCAGTTCATGAGACACAAATGCTTAACCCATATAAGCCTAGTGTCTTTTTATGGAACATTGGCAAACAGTGCAAAACCAGATCAGACGCGACAAAACGCGGCATCTGATCAGGTTCTCTATGGCTTGCACTCATTTCAGGGAACAAAACCTAAGTTTGGGGGGATATAAGGAAAACAAAGTAATTATTATGAAGCAGGAAACAAAGAAATTTTTTTTTATTATTTTGGGGGAACAAGTCAATTTAATTTAGGGAATATGGGAAGAGGTATCTCCTGGGTGTGCCTCGAAAGAAATGAAGAAAAGTTTTTTTTATTGTTGCATTTTAAGATAAAGGTATAAACACGTGTCAAGTGAATTAAACATGCCTTACTTATATATCTTTGCCCATCTAAATCCAGTATAACCATCAATAAATCTAACTGTTCCTTGCTTCTTTTCGGTAATACACGTGACATGATAGCAATCCATATTGAGTGGGTGATTATATCCTTGCCATCACGTCTGATTTTTAAAATATCAAAGGCCTGTCGTAATTTTCTTCTCTTGCCAAACACTGCATCCCTTATTTCATTCTGCAAATGAAGATTGCGCATGTACAAAGCATGAGAACACTTTAGAATATCTGCATTAAATGCCCTGAAATTGTATACCAAAAATAAAGTAACCAATATTCCAATGTGTTGTCCATAACGAAATAACCAAGCTTGACTTATGAAATATAGAAATAAGAAATGTTCCATTTTGGCAAATGCATCGCTGAGAAAGAGCTGATTGCTTTGCTTAATGTATTCTTGCACGTTTAACGCACAGTCTTTCCACAGCCTTCGTTGCTTCAAGACAGAAATAATAGAAGTATACTTAAGGAATAAAGACACGCAACAAACACTTCGAGTCATTGTAAGCATACAATATGAACTAAGTTTTTAGTGCAAATGATATTATTCGTATGTGCCCGTCAAATATCAGCAGTTTCAACGTAATTATCGATTACGTAATAATTTTGGTATGCGCGTAAGCAGCCTGACCCCCATAGTAAACTGCTGAAACAGGATCATTAAAAGCAAAGTTTGAATCAACCATCAGTTTATTGTTATAAAAAGTCTTGGCACAGATTGCGGATCAAGGAAATGATCAAATGGCGACGTTTCTGTGGGATTCTGAAACGGCTTAACGTCATTAACGTCAACTCTGAATACTGCGTGAAACGCGTAAACTTTCTTTTCTGCTTGAGATTTATTCATTACAAGGACGTTTTGTTCAAGAATTATGACTTGAGATCTTCAGACGTCAAAAAACCTAAATTCTGACGTCAAAATTCGATATCCTACGTTTTAATGGTTTCCATAATGTTTATGCGTTTTTCCAGTGATAAAATGGTCCTGTGAAAAAGTTTAGGTAACAGTTAACAAGTTAAGTGTTCACTCTTGGCATGTAATCAGGTGTTTTTACTTGCATTAAGCCGTTTTTGGTTTGGCTAACGTCAATATAAACACCCTACCAGCTTATTTCTACGGTATCTGAAAAGTCAGTTTTTCCCAAGAAAGCATGTTCTGATGTTTCTATATTTATCTTATCCCGTATATTCACCAGCGACCCATACCCGACGGCTCTAAGTGGCGTTTATCGCTTATTCGCTACCATTGTGTATCTTGCCATTCAAGTAGCGTGTTTTGACGCAATATTTGACTGCATTAAGAATATGATTAGACGTTTGATTTATTTGCACATAGTCAAGTCGACGCCAAAAAACAAGCGCGGAAATGACAGGGTTTCTTGATCTTTATTCTGGCGTTTACGTTTTCATAGGTTTTCATCTTGTAGCGTAAAATGTAGCGTTAAAATGACGTTGTGGATTTTCATCACATGCTATAAATACTCAATAAGAAATTTTCAAAAGAGATTTCACCAAACCGTCATATAAACACGAAAATACTTCCTTCTGTTGCGTTTCTTTATTCCTGATAGATGAACATAAGCGTCCCTTTTGTGGGACAAAGGCAACCAGTACAAACCCAGATCAGATGCCGCAGAACGCGACGACTGATCAGGGTCTCCGCTGTTTGCTTACAGCATGCTCTATTAAAATCTGAATAAAAATGAAAATGAAAATATAAAAATGAAAAGTACTTCCCAACAAGTCTTAAAATGGTAATGGATTGGTCCAATTGATCAGAGGCGGAAATACTTTTTTGCATAAATGGGTTTAAGGATGACCCTAGGTTATGCAGAAGCACCATTACCCAATAGCTTTATACGTTTTATGCGATTAATACTAATGCCGTATGGGTAGGCATATATTAGCCTCAGGGAGCGCAGTGGCTCAGCGGTAGAGTGCTTGACTCGACCCCGAGAGGCCGCGGGTTCGAGCCTCACTGGCGTCACTGCGTTGTAGTCCTTGAGGAAGACACATTTATCCTAGCATAGTACTGGTTCAACCCAGGAAGACACGTCCCTGTTTAACTGAAAGATTGTCGATGAGACGTAAAAAAACAAATCAAACAAACAAAATATATTAGCCTTATTGCGAGAAATGCTTCTATGGGCTTACGACCATGTAAGCCTCAAACCAGTTTGCTCAGCGTAATAATATTTTTGTATGCACTCTTAACCAACGGTCTGGTTGATTCTAGTTTGGCAATCATCTCCTTGAGGACCAAAGAGTTGGTTGCTTTACTTCAATATAACCCCAGATAAGAGTGCGTAACTGAAAACTATTTTCTTATTTCTCAACCAAAACATACACTCAGTGGCCATAATTGAGTTCCCAAATCAGCTTACAAGAAATTGACAAAAAATATAGTCTGAAACCATGGTCTTTTCTAGCCAATCAAGACAATTTCCCCAAATGATAATTGCGCTGGATAAATATACAGGGTACATGTTTACGTCATCATCAAATTGTATGATGTCATCATCGGTTGCTATGGAGATATTGTGTATCACAAACATTGGCTCCATTTCTTCAAAAAAGATAGCAGGTGTTGAAAAATTGCTGTAAAAATGTCAGATTGTAATATTTTTTATTGAAAATTTGCAGAAATATTTGGAAGGTACTGGAAAACATTCTGTTAAAGTTTGAATTAGTATAGACACTGAAAATAAAATAATCCAGAGCAGAGAACTGGACGGAAAATAATACCACGAAAATGATGCGACTGCAGTATACTTTGGCTGTAAAAACAAACTAAATAAACAAATACAGGAATATGGGGCATTTATGTTTTGTGAGTTATCATAACACTGTTCTATTTGAAAATAATATTTTTTTGAATAAATGTTGATGGATATAAGTTATGGCTGGATCCCAAGAAAATCTGCTAATTTTCACTGCCAGTCCTGATAATGGTGCCTCAAGCAGCATAGCCAGTGATATAATATTTGTGTAATAATTCTTTTCAGTTGAAAGTACTATTTGTGGTTACATTTTTACAGAACATTTAATTTTTTACGAAGAACTATCCTATGATTTCGTATGAAAGTTTGGGTACCCCCTCGTAAAGCATAATTTGACCAAGGGGTTAGGTATCGCTGGGTGCTGTCTTTTCCATTTGAAAGACTGAAACATTTAAAGACTAATTGCTTCAAACACTCATATATAGACCCTAGAAAGACTGATACTTGTTGCTAAGCTACCATGTGGATTCATTCAGTAATTTAGATTTTTGGGTCAGGGGTATAAATACCCCACCCACCCCTAATATGACGATGAATAAATTAGGAAGATGTCAACACATCTTGTTCACAGCTCACGAGTATAACATATTAGCACCATTATCACCAAAAATATATAGAAAATAAGCAATATCTATAGTCATGTAAAAAAGGAAGAAGTTTATAACACACATCAAATTTTCAAATTGTTTCAGAAATCAGGGGTGGTCGAAATGAATAACATCCACAAACTCTAGATGATATTATTTCTATATAAATCTAGCATTCTTAAGTAGAAAATTAGCAAATGGTGATATGTTCAAAATTTCAGATAATTTGCATTCCTGGTTTTCAAATTATACAAATTTTAAATGTACTTAAATTTTTGCAACTGAAACAACGTTTGCCATTTTGGGAACTCAATTATGGCCACTGAGTGTATGTTTGCTTCAGTTGTATTTTTTGTTGTAGTGTGGCTGTCAGTGTTCTTGTCTGAAATGGTCTGCAGTCTGGTATTGTGGCTTTACCTGGTCATACTCACTTTCAATTCCAACGCATTCATAATTTTAGATTAGAGTGTTTACCATGATGATACATTGCATTAGTTAGAAGGCTTCCATGCGAGCTGAGCATCTCTTGTACTTCAACAACAGCAGAATCTAGGGCGAAGATTTGGTACCAGAAAAATGCATTTAACCCCCCCCCACCCCCCCCCCCCCCCCGTGGCTAGGCTGCTGTTCGTTCTAAGGCGGTGGTTCTGTTGTTCTTGACTTTTTGTTTATTGTTACTCGTGGGAGTTTGTAATTTTTCTTTGTTTTGTTGTACATTACTTTATGTCCATTCTAGTTTTGCAATCATCTTGATGGAGAAGAGATACCCCGGCATCCAATTTAGGTTACCTTGCACCCCCCCAGGACAATTTTTCATGGGTGCCAAATTGTTCATTGGGACCCCCTGGATGGGAAACGAAGGTGTCCTCAAAAAAATTTTGGTTTGGGCTATGTGAAATTGCATGGTTTCTATGCCAACCCATAGCGAATTTGAGATGGGGGGTCTGCCTATAAAACTACTCATATCTCAGCTGTTACTTATCCTAGACTACTAAACTTAATACCAAATTAAAGCTTAGACATATGCCTAATATCCCCTTGTTGCATATGGAAATTATCTAATTTGCATATTCATACATATTTATGAAAACATTAAAAATGTGTTTCACGATGGGGGTATACGTACAAGATCAATAATATCTCAGCTGCTTTTAGTCGTAGAGTACTAAAATTTGTACTAAAATAAAGCTAAGACATAGGCCTTTCATTCCATGGTCAAATATGCAACATACCTTATTTGCATAATTTGCATATTCATGAATATTAATAAAAACGCTAAAAAATAAGGGAAAATCTTTACAAATATAAATAGGCTGATTTCATCCCAATATTGTCATTGTTGCATGTTTAAATATAATCAATGTTACAATTTGACAGGTCCAATCATCCAGTGGTCCTATATGAATATTATCTCATTTGAATATTCATGAAAATGCCTGAAAACTTAAAAAATGAGGGAAAATCACGAAAAAACTATAAGCCTAGGGGAGGGGTTAAAGTACGATCTATCCTGCACTCCTAGGGCCTTTTCAATTCATGCCAAATTGTTCAGTGGGACAATCAGAATGTGAAATGAAGTTCTCCTCACAAGAAATTAGGTATGGGCTACGTAAAAATGCATGGTGTCCATGGCAACCGCTTATATGATTCTCGAGATCGGGGGTAGGCCTACAAATTCAATCATATCTAGGGTTCTACTTATCCTAGAGCACTAAAATTGGTGTCAAATTAAAGCTTAGACACATGTCTTTCTTCTTGTGGTCAGATTTGTAAATCATCTAATTTGCATATTTATGAATATTAATGAAAACCTACAAAAATGAAGTAAAATCATAAAAAAAACATAAATGAACATATTTCAGCACAAAAAAATCATCAAACCACTATTGTTGCCAGTTTTTATATCCTCAGTGATTCAATTTGATAAGTTCTTTCATCCAGTGGTCCTATATGAAAATTATCTCATAGTCCTATATGAAAATTATCTCATTTGCATATTCATGAATATTAATGAAATCTTAAAATGATGGAAAAAAGCATGGGTAAACTATAGTATGCAACAGGGGTAATCAGACCTAAATTGAACACATCAGACATTTTATTATGGGCATAAATTTGTCCAATAGGACCACTTAAATGTAAAAAAATATTGTCCTCAAAAATAAATGTTATTTGGGTTTTTGAAATTTCATGGTTTCCATGGCAACCCATTATGCCGACTGTAAAGATTGGGGGTATACATACAAAAAATACTCATATCTTAACAACATCTCATCCTAGATTACTAAACATGGTACCAAACTAATCCCTGGACATAGTAGTTTTATTTGGTAGTTAGATATGCAAATTATCTAATATCCATATTCATGAATATTAATGAAAACTTTAGATATGAGAGATAAAATCTCAGAAAAATTAGGGGGTGTATGTATAAATTTACCAATATCTCAGCAGCTATGCGTCCGAGTGTATCAAACTTGGTGCCAAATCAATGCTTAGACATAGTACTTTTACCTTATGTTCAGCTTTGAAAAATAGTTATCATAAATAATTATGAATTTTAATTAATACAGAAGAAACAAATGAAAAATCGCGGAAAAATCAAGGGGGTGCACTTACAAATCTAATAATATCTCAATTGCTAAGTGCCCTAGATTACCAAAATTGGTTTTAAACTAATGCTAAGACAATAGTATGTTTAACAAATCATCAAATTTTAAAACGGTCGTATTATAATATTCATGAATATTGATGAAACCATGAGCATTTTGAGAATAATATTTGAAAATGAAGGGGATATACCTACAAAATTACTCATATCTCAGCAGCTTATGGCCCTTACGTAGCAAACAAGGTGCCAACTTATTGCTATGATACAGCCCTTTATCTCAATGGTTATATTTGCCAGTTGTCGCATTTACATATTCATGAAAATTAATATAAACATTAGAATAAAGAGAAAATTCGCCGAAAATGAATGGGGTATACCTACAAAATAACCAATATCTTAGCTGCTAATTGGCCTAGAGTAGCAAACAATATACTTAATTTAAGTCTATGCATAGCAAATTTACCTAGTGGGAAGATATAAGAATTAACTAATTTGTTGAATATCAATATTAATAAAAAAAAACTTTAAAAATACAAGTAAAAAATGTATACAAATTGATAGCAGTGTAGTTACAAAATTACTCATATCTCAGCTGTTATAAATTTTATACTTTTTTCTTTTACTCAATTTTACTTAGGATTTTGCTGTTTGATATGGTACCAAGCTTGTTACTATTGGGCAATTGGAAGCCAATATATGAATCACTTTGTAGCTATACCCCCTTAATTTTCCTGTATTTTCTCTTAATCTCTCATGTTTTCATCAATATTCATGAGAATTTAAATTTGATGTGTTATGAATTGGATCATTTTGGTAAACATGTTGTGTCTATGCATTGACTTAAAATCAGGTTTTGCACTATTGGGCACTTAACTACTGAGATATGAGTAATTTTGGAAGTGCACCCCCTTGATTTTTGCCGCAATTTTTCTTTCATTTCTTCTGTTTACATTAAAAATCACGAATATTCATGATAAATATTTTTCATATTATACCTTATGGTAAAAGTACGATGTCTAAGCATTAAATTGGCACTAGGTTTGAAACACTGGAACACATGGTAGGTGAAATATTTGTCATTTTATATGTACATCCCTTAATTTTTCTAAGATTTTTTCTTTAATTACAAAACTTTTCATTAATATTCATGAATATGCAAATGAGATAATTTTCATATAGGACCACTGGATGAAAGAACTTATCAAATTGAAACACTGAGGATATAAAAACTGGCAACAATGGTGGTTTGATGATGTTTTTGTGCTGAAATATGTTCATTTATGTTGTTTTTTTATGATTTTACTTCATTTTTGTAGGTTTTCATTAATATTCATAAATATGCAAATTAGATGATTTACAAATCTGACCACAAGAAGAAAGACATGTGTCTAAGCTTTAATATGACACCAATTTTAGTGCTCTAGGATAAGTAGAACCCTAGATATGATTGAATTTGTAGGCCTACCCCCCAATCTCGAGAATCATATAAGCGGTTGCCATGGAAACCATGCATTTTTACGTAGCCCATACCTAATTTCTTGTGAGGAGAACTTCATTTCACATTCTGATTGTCCCACTGAACAATTTGACATGAATTTAAAAGGCCCTAGGAGTGCAGGATAGATCGTACCTTAACCCCTCCCCTAGGCTTATAGTTTTTACGTGATTTTCCCTCATTTTTTTAAGTTTTCAGGCATTTTCATGAATATTCAAATGAGATAATATTCATATAGGACCACTGGATGATTGGACCTGTCAAATTGTAACATTGATTATATTTAAACATGCAACAATGACAATATTGGGATGAAATCAGCCAATAAAGATTTTCCCTTATTTTTTAGCGTTTTTATTAATAGTCATGAATATGCAAATTATGCAAATAAGGTATGTTGCATATTTGACCATGAAATGAAAGGCCTATGTCTTAGCTTTATTTTAGTACAAATTTTAGTACTCTACGACTAAAAGCAGCTGAGATATTATTGATCTTGTACGTATACCCCCATTCGTGAAACACATTTTTAATGTTTTCATAAATATTTATGAATATGCAAATTAGATAATTTCCATATGCAACAAGGGGATATTAGGCATATGTCTAAGCTTTAATTTGGTATTAAGTTTAGTAGTCTAGGATAAGTAACAGCTAAGATATGAGTAGTTTTATAGGCAGACCCCCCTTCTCAAATTCGCTATGGGTTGGCATAGAAACCATGCAATTTCACATAGCCCAAACCAAAATTTTTTTGAGGACACCTTCGTTTCCCATCCAGGGGGTTCCAATGAACAATTTGGCACCCATGAAAAATTGTCCTGGGGGGTGCAAGGTAACCTGAATTGGATGCCGGGGTAAGAGAGCTGGTTGCTTTGCTTAATTTGTATTCCAGATGTCTCGTGACGGTTGTACATCTCTTGTACTTCAACAACAACAGAATCTAGGGCGAAGATTTGGTACCAGAAAATGTATTTAACCCCGATGGCTAGGCTGCTGTCCGTTCTAAGGCGGTGGTTCTGTTGTTGTTGACATTTTGTTTATTGTTACTCTCATTGTGGGAGTTTGTAATTGTTCTATGTTTTGATGTGCGTTACTGTATGTCCATTCTAGTTTTGCAATCATCTTGATGGAGAAGAGAGAGCTGGTTGCTTTGCTTAATTTGTATTCCTGATGTCTCGTGATGGTTGTGTTGCTCTTCCACGCGGTGCCAAGGGTGTGTCTATGATTTCACCGTGTAGCATCGACTCCGGAACTTGCTACCAACTTTATCGATTATAAACAAATGGCAGGCATGACGACGGTAAGAAAAAGTTGTAATTATACTGTTTTATCCCGACGTTATGCGTTAAGATGGATATATTTTTATCTGAACATATTTATCTTTGAAATATACACCCAACAATGATATGAAAGTGATTTTTAGTTGACTTTTTTACTGTAATTGTAGCTGCCTGGTACCGCGAAAAATCATGTCATCTTCAAAACTCGCCTTGTAATCTTGCAAGTAGGGGATGCAAATTCAATCCGCTATTATGTACATGTATTGACATAACTAGTGTTTATATTGAAGCAAAAGTTTTCTCCAAAAACTAACGGAGCTGGATATAATCAAGAGAAATGTCCGACGACTTGAGTACGGCAATTTGCGACACAACACAGAATCACAGGACGGCGTCTTGCTAGTGAACAGTACGGCGACTTATTTTGAAAATGATCGAATTCTACTCGAAGAAGCTGTCGTTGGGAACCAACCAATGTCCGTAATGATTCAAGAGGGCCAGTATGGTCTATTATGGATACATTGTACAAATTTGTGAAAGTATTCGGGTTTTACTATACTGAGCGTGACGTTGAAAGTGACGCCATAAGACATTATTTGTGATGAAATCGGAAATGTTATTTATGGGTCAGCCCACCACCAATCCTGACTTCATAACAAACTCTTTACTTGCCAAGATAAATGAAACACTTTGACAAACCGTTGCCTCGTTTACTTACATGGGGGGGGGGGCTCTGATATTTTCACACATATGTAGGCTCAGACCATTTTTGGGGGTTCAAAATATTTTAATTTCAATATTTTTGGGGATTTTCATGTATATATATAAATGAGAGTACCCACCTTCCCCCCCCCCACACACACACACAAACACTGGACATACATGTACGTCTAAGTGCACCAGGGCTTGGTGCTCATCGCATTTGCGCATGCGCGGATCCAGATTTTCACTTTTTTCGTCTGCTTATTTCACAGAGGGGCCAATATGCTTAGGTCCCTTACCAGTTTCTTTTTCTAACGGAAAACTATAGTACTTGTATTAATCGCCCTGTGAGAGGCCCACAAATGATGCGCAAAAGTCTGCTTTAAAGGTTGTGGTTATCCTGGTCGTGAGATTGTATGAAATACGTGCTGGTTAGTTTGCGGTTGAGCCTGGTCCGATATGGTTTTGTGGAGGTTTGGGGGTGCTTCCACATACCCTCTTGTATTGTACTGAAAATGTTGCAGGTATTCATGCATGTATCCGGGGGAGGGGGCAGGCGTCTCTGGATCAGCCTGAAAATCGCAGAAATATAGTATTCCCTTCCAATGCTGGTCCAATGAAGAATCACAAAGTCGCCAACTTAGCATTCAATGTTGGACCATCATCGGTTTGCCCGCATGCAATTTCAATGGCGTTTCGCTGGTGGCCCGATGTCGTCATGCTAACAGTAGTCAGGGCCCTTAGGGACAAAAAATAGGTCCCGTGCGAATTGTGTGCTGATTTATGGTGACCTATATAGAAACCTTCAGTGGAGTCTTACCTTTAATTTAAAGGTGGTCACCCATCTCAAATCCGCATCTGAGGCTAGTTATGACGTCATAAATATGGCGACCATAATAAGAAACTGCCCGTTAATAAAAGCTATAGTTTGTGTTGGTATGGTCATTTTTATCCAACACGAACGCTTTTTTAACATAATATCAATTATTTTAGTCATATGATGGTTACATCAATGCTTTACCTGACTTTGACAATGAATTATTTATCGATAATTATATTTTGCATGCAAAATACCGTAGAATTCCTATAAATACCCAGCTTATCGGGCCACCTTTAGACTGATGGCTGAGAATGTTATTGCACCCCCCTGGGGAATTTTGCAACCTTATCCTATCTAAAAGAGGAATCCAAGCTGCGTCTTTTAATAGATGTTTGCACTGTGTTCGCCGGGGCGTTAGTCTCTGACAGCCTGTTACATATGTTACCATATTAAATTTAGAAAAAAAAGAAAATTAAAAGTGTGAGCTACAGAAAGAATTGCTAATTATTTAAATTACTCATGTGGTCTGTATATTGACAACTTTAGCTACATATAAATTCTTTTGGAGCAAAATTACAGCTTTCTGTGGTGTTATGTACGTTACTTTAATTAGATTACCCTTTAAACATGAAACTTGTGACCTATATCATTTACTTTTTAGCTGATATGTGCATTTTCCAAAATGTTTTGATTATTTTGTACTAACAAATTCATTTTGGTTAGAGAAAATCCAAAGTTTGCTTTTATACTTTAAATATAGTGTCTTATACGTGCAATTAAACAACCCAAAGGCTATACCCAATTTTAAGGAGCCGAATTTGGTAGGCATCATTTAAGTAAAAATATATGAAAACATTTGCTGCTGTTGGATATCTTGCATATTTGGAATTGTCTTGCTCATATTATTAAAATTATAGAATTTGCAGGTTAAACAACAAGAATGAAGCACTTGTTAAAGGTTGTAACATATGTTACATGACATAATTAATGAGCAAGGACATTGACTTGATGTAAGAGATGATATTTCAGGATAAATGAATATATTTAGTATGTTTTCCTAGCTAAAGTCTCCAGCCTCTGGTGCCTTAGTCTTAGGTATTGATGATTATTAAGCCCCTGTACCTTTGTTACAGATGTTATGAATATTTGTTTTCAATATTTCCTAATATGAATAATTCTAAAATAAAGATACATCCTAGAGGAATATAGAAAATAATCGTTTCACATTTAAACAGTACAATTTAGTAAATGTCCCTTTCTAATGTAAATATTCTAAACCAATCCTCATCCAAGTCATATACAATATCGATTATTATTTCTGCCTCTCTGGTAAAATAATTGTCCTCCTAATCTCATAAAAACCAGAATAATCATCAAACAAGTTTTTGACTGCAAGCTAAGTATTGACCTGCTCCATCTCAAACTCTTTTAGATATTCTCTATCGTATGTACCAATTCAAGGTGCGTCGAATAGGAGATGTTTGCGCACTGTAAGCATGGGTGTTAGCCTGTAACAGCTTGTTACATATGTTACTTTATCAATTTGAGAATAAGAAAATTGAAAGTTTGAGCTACAGAAAAAAGACTTTAAAACTAGCTAATCAATGAACATTCAAATAGTCTGCAAATTATTGGATGACTTTACTATATATGACAGCTGTTTACGGCTACATGTTGTATTATGTGCGTTACATGAACTTAATTATAATTTAAAAGTGGTAATTTTGGCTATCGTCATTTAGTTTAACGACTGCTCTGAGTCGGTTTCAAACCGTTTTAGATTATCATTATAATTTTACTCTTAATTCAATAGTTCGGCCAAAGGCCATTATCAAGAAAACATACACTTCAATGTCAACTACAAGATGGTGGAACAGAGACTATGTAGTTGACATTGAAGTGCATGTTTTTCTTGATAAAGGCTTTTGGCCGAAATATTGAATTAATAGTAAAATTATCATATTTGTTTAACATTTTTCCCTATGGAATATAAATGAATATCGTTTTAGATTAGGTTTAACAAACCTATACTCAATTGACGAATACAAAAACCAAAGTTTGCTTTTCTATCTTAAATATTTTGTCTTATATGAGCTAATGCACAACCCTACTCCCAGTTTTGCAGAGGAGCAAATTTTGTTTTCACCGCTTAAATAAAACATATATAAACAATTGTAGAGTGTTGATATTTTACATTTTCTTAAACAGTCTTGCTCACATATCATCAAGTTTCTAAGATCAGAACACTTATTAAAGATGTCAATGTGGCATTGGTGATGTCACAACTAAGGCTCTGATCGAATTCCATGCACTTTCAGGTGCTGATATTAACTAGTTTAATGTCAGGAAAGAGCAAGAAATCATATTGGCAGGCATTTAGCTATGCTAGAGACTCTATCCACGATGTATTCTTTCACCTCAGCTCAGAAAGCACTATGGCGGATGCACTAGAGTAATATATTTGTAAATTGTCCTGACTTCTTAGCTCTCGTCTGTGATGTCTAACTGTGAGTTTGCTTCTTTCCCATTGGTATCCTGGGTCAGGTGTGGTACTTGATTGTATCGATTCCTGATCTTTGCCGTCTTTCTTACTTTGTATTAGCCAGTCACCGATATTGTTCGACATACTGCGTTGAATATTTGGGAGAAAAAAATGCTGAATTGCAAAAACTACCACTTCCAAGAGCTGTGTTTCTCGAAGGTGTCAAACGTGCGCAATACCAGTGCATCATTTGGGAAACCTCATCTGTCATTAATCCTGACAAATCAGTGCCTGACAATTATGGTTAGAAGCGGGACTGTGATAAATATTGTCCCGTGATGATGAAATTGCCCATGTGCAGATCCAGAGGGGGATAGGGGGTCCGGACACCCCCTAGAAAATAACAAGTACGTACATGGGTTTCTAAAGAAAATAGCATTTGGCACCCCCCCCCCCCCCTGGAAAATAATGAACCCCCTCTGGATCCTTGGTAAAGTATAAGTATAGTTTTCTCAGCAATAAAACCATTGGACCCCCTCTGTAAACTGTAAAATAAGCTGAGGACTAAATAAGACTTACAAAAATCCCTGGATCCGCGCATGTTGCCTCCTGTCCCCGAAACCCCTCTGCAGCTGATAAAATGTAGTTGAAGCATGTCTATATGCGAAACATCTTGGTGTAAGAACAATGTAAACCATTTATATTGTACTGATTTGTGTTGCCGTGGAGCAGAAGAGGACTCATGTAAAATAATGCCAGTGGTCAATATGCTTATGACTTTTGAACAACTATTTTCATGTGGATTCAGATATTTTTAGCCGTATCAACATGAATGCCTTATTGTCCGATTTTGACCTTTGAAGACGATTCTACCTATAAGCATGCGAAAGATAAATCAGATTGTAACAGTTTTCTATTGGCCGTGCTATCGAAGAACAATGGGTTTATCCTCATTTCCAAATCATGATCTTACTACTAAGTAGACTCTTCTAACGTTTAGTCCGTCAGGGGTCAAAATTGGACTATAATGAGTTTGGTTGATAGTGTATGCAAATGATTATTACTACCATCTTTTCTTTGAGTGTAGGATAAGCAGCTACAGATAAGCCAAAAGCTTTTGAGCGTGACTCTATTTACAATATTGATATGTTGTACTAGAAAAAAGGAATTCAGGCATTTATTTACATTTACTATAAAAGCTTTGGCATACACATATGTTCTACCCGGACTGGCTCATTTTACGTATTCTGCATCAATCGTTTGAAATAGAAAGACCCAAAGGTCATTGGTCAGAGGTTGTGGTATATATATATATATATATATATATATATATATGGTATTTACATATAAGGCGTCATTTCAATGACGTTTTTTTTTTGTTCTGATGCGAAAACACTATTGGCGATATGTTAATTTTAATTATTAACCTCCTAAGATTAAATTTGGTGCATTTCGACTGAAAATGGCAAACAAAATGCAAGAAAGTCCTGATCGCCATAGACTACAATGGACATACCGTTTAAATTGCACTGATACAATATACGTTATTTTGATGACGTCATAATGACGTCCAGACGTGAAACCCAGATGGGTGACCAGGTGATTTTCATTAGTTATCCCCTAAAGTTTGATTTGGTATAGGTCACCATAAATCGGCATCAAAGTCGCACGGGAGTCCCGATCGCCCCTGACTACAGTGTCTCCTATCAAAAAAGTAAAAGTTGGACCCCTCTGCCAAAACATCATGCCCCCACAAGTATTGAGGCTTAACACCTCCTTCCCAAAAGCTTCCTAGCTACGCCCCTGTGGTTTTCGTCTTGGTGTAACCAGAGCCGTTTGAACTCGATTTGAGTTGAGTTCAAGTGGCTTTGTGGTTGTGTTATCATTTAATTATTTCCCTTACTACTAACACAAGTTTAAACTTTTACAAAAAAAGCTTGGTCTACGCTGAACAATTCATATTTCAGACCCTGACTGGGTGTCTAATCTCGATGCACTTACAATACAATTCAAGTCGAAATCGAGAGTACAGGTTAATTTTACATTTTGTAATAATTCTTAACAATACTGGTCGTCCTTTGATGTCTTTTTGGATCGTTAGATTGCCCCATGTGGATCAAATCAAATCTTTGTCTACACGCTGGCGTATAGGTAGTAAAATAAATAATATTAGATGTAGTTTTGTATGTTTTTCAGACGTTGGACCTTGACGCGTCATTAATTAATTATAGGCTAATAGCAGAGCATGCACAAACATTTAATGAGGGATTATTCCTGCCATACTGTAAGCTCTATAATAAAATTAATGCATTTGAAAATATGTGAATTTTCCCTTTAAGGGTTAAAGGTTGTGAGCGTCTTTGTCAAGAGGAGTGGAAATATTATGTTCAAATATCCACCCACGGTTGAAGAAATTAACCAAACCACCACATTAAACCAGCCTTTCCAAATAGAATTTACTGTCCTGCCAGCTAAGAGTGACAGTTAGAGCAACCTTCAGGATAGGATTAAAACGGCATCTTCTAACGTGAGGTGTACTGTATAAGTTAATGTTTAACATTGTACTAACATTGTAGTATATACTTAGCAATTGTAAACAAAATATAACGTCACTGTCACTTTTGGTTGGCACGACAGTCGCTAATCAGTAAAATTTGGGCTCAAAAATCGCTAATCAGTAAAATTTAGACCCAAAAATCACTAATCAGTAAAATTTACGCCCAAAAATCACCTGATCAGTAAAATTTACACCTAAAAATTAGTAATCAGAAAAATTAAGACCCTAATTCAGTATCTGTAAAAAAATAGCCCCCAAAATCGGTTATCAGTAACGATTTATTGTAAAAACGAATTCTTGCATGGGAATTCGTTACGCGAAGCTGTTTGAAGCCGCAAAATCCATGTTCAAATCATGAGATTCACGTGCTGTCTGAACATGGCTTTTACTTGAAAAAGCCTAAACTGGGCCCTAATTTGCATGCATGACGTTACACTGGAATGTGTTGCGGCCGTGACTGATCATTTCGACGATGCTTTCGTTCCCGAAAACGTTGCACGCGTAAATATGACGTTGTGGCGACGTGATGACGTTCGAAAGTTGACGCTGACGCCATTTTGTTTTGAGAAATCAAGTGTAAGAAAAGGGATATTCAATGTTTAAGCGACGTTTTCGGCGCTGTTTATGCTGAAATCAGGTAAAATGTGCAAGAATAACGAACACACATGTTTGTTACATTGCATTAACACTTGCCGGGTCCCTCAGACGATGTTTTCACACTCGGTCCAACGGCCTCGTGTTCAAACAGCTTCCTGGGGACCCAGCAAATGTTAATGCATGAAAAAACATGTGTGATCCCTATATTCTTGCATGGAAATATGTTACGCGAAGCTGTATGAAGCTGCAAAATCCATGTTCAAATTATGAGATTCACGTGCTGTTTGAACATGACTTTTACTAAAAAAGGCCTAAACTTGGCCCTGATTTGTATGCATGACGTTACACGGGAGAGTGTTGCGGCCGTGACTGATCATTTCGCCGATGTTTTCGTTCGCGAAAACGTTGCACGTGTATATATATGACGTTGTGGCGACGTAATGACGTTCGAACGTTTGACGCCGACGCCATTTTGTTCTGAGAAATCAAGTGTAAGAACAGGGATATTTAATGTTTAAGAGATGTTTTCGGGCGGCTTATGCTGAATTCAGGTAAAATATGCAAGAATAACGAGCACACAGGTTAGTTTCATTGCATTAACACTTGCCGGGTCCCTCGGACGATGTTTGAACACTCGGCCTTACGGCCTCGTATTCAAACAGCTTCCTCGGGCCCCGGCAAATGTTAATGCATGAAAAAACATGTGTGATCCCTATATTGGAATAACTTTTTTTCCATCGAAAACGCGTCATTTCGATGTTTGGTATTTTTTCGCCCAAAAATCGCTAATCATTAAATTTTAGGCCGAAATTCACTAATCACTAGCACTTCTCATTCCGCTATTCGGTCAATTAACCCTAAAATCGCTAATCGTTAACTTTTAGGGCCAATTTTCGCTAATCGCTTAATTTTATGGCCATAATTCGCTAATCAGTTATCCCCATTTACACCCTTACGCATGTACATGAGATTGGGTACTACGAGCAGCCAAATGCTCATACTAGCCTGTGAATCAGCGCAGTCTCGCCAGGGCCTTTGCTGCTCTCATACACAATGCAAATGAATGGAGGTATAGTAAGTCTCCACAAGATCTACGTCAGCGTGAGCATATTAAATAAAACTTTTGCGAATAGTACCAAAGTGTCATGTGCTGGCCCACATCTGGTGCTGGACATGAGGTTGTTTGAAGCTGGAGAGGCTGGTTTTGGTGTTCGTTTAGGATGATTTGGGTGGTTTGGGGAGTTTTCACGGACAAACTTGTCGATGCGAATTGCCGTACTGTAAATTTAATGTTTTTTCAAGTTGCCGTACTTCGGACGGGTAAATTGCCGTACTCAAAGCGTTTTCTGTTTTTGATAATATATCAGTCAAATCAAGATCATTATAAATAAAACTTATACCGAACGTGATTTCCAATATGCTCATTATTTTGGTATTGAAAATGAGGTGGAAAACGGTTTTAAACAATGCAGAAACAAACATTTTTCGATGGGACATGCGGTTTTTATCGGTACCAGCTGGCAGTGTTTCACGATGTTTTGTGACATACAACAAGAATTGACCGTTTTGGCGAGCACGGACAAATGTTTGACTTCTCTAAAGATGAATTCTATTCACTTTGAAGGCAGGCGCTCACTATATATACAAACCACTTAAAAACGTTTGGCTCACGCCACTCCATGCCATGTCTGTGTTGACATTCGATTCACCTGGTACCAAGTTCCGGAGTCGATGCTACACCGTGGATTTGTGATCGTGGTATTTCCTGATCATACTCACTTACTATTTTTGCCATACAAATAAACTGTTACAATACCTTTAAATTAGATCTGTAGTTATTGTAGATTGCAGCAAGCACAATGCTCATGAACACATATAAGCAGAGTATAAGGTATATGACAAAGAATAATGCAAACCATTTACTTTCATCGTAGGCTGGCATCCTGTATAGCATACAAAAATTTAAAAACGTATCAGCATAACAAAACATAATCAAAGCAAAGCAACAAAAGTATACTCCGGAGTTTCAGTAAAAGTTTATTATATTCATTAAAACATTGATATGTCAGATTATGCATATAAATAAAGCAGTTAGTAAACTAACAAAATAATGATAAATTTGATTTTTTAAGTTAATGCCTATGATTGTACAGAAATCTAACTAAACTGTATTGCTTTCAACAAGGTTTTCTTATTATACATTAATATAACACTGATATTTATTGTACGTGCTTATAAAATAAGACTGATTGTTCATAATTGTACGAACTGTTTATAATGCAATTTTATCAGAGTTGCTGTGTCTGTGCTGTGTGGCGCTTATAACGTCTCCCTTCACACTCATTTAATGTTCTTATTATTCTAATCCTCAGTGATTGATGCACAATCTTTTCCAATATGATGCATCGATAATTTAGGGCTCTTTCATGTGAACCAACATCTGTGTGTCTAGATCCACATCATAATAAAGCGCGAGTTTAGTAACGTTAACATGTTTAAGCCTTCTAGTAATTTTTACTGTCCGTTCCAAGGCGGTGCTTCTTTTGTGGATCTTTTTGGTTACTTATGTTTCATGTGTGTCTTTGTTATGCTGTCTTGTCTGTTCCTTGCAGCCTTGTGGTTACCTGCTGGGAAAGGGCTGACCTCTTAGCTCTACTGTGTGTTATGTATTATTTATTTTGTCGTTAACCAATATGGTGTCCCTGGTCAGGTGTGGTACTTAATTGTATCGATTCCTGATCTTTGCCTTCTCTTTACTTTGTGTTATGAAAGATAATGACCCTTATTGCACAGCTATCTGACACCATTCTAAATAATAATTATTTTATTCGTTTTTGAAAAATAATGACTAATTACGCAGAAATCTGACACGCGCGCGTGTGTGTGTGTGTGTGTGTGTGTGTGTGTGTGTGTGTGTGTGTGTGTGTGTGTGTGTGTGTGTGTGTGTGTGTGTGTGTGTGTGTGTGTGTGTGTGTGTGTGTGTGTGTGTGTGCTGTTTTTGTTGTTTAGTGGGTTGTTAAATGAGTAATTGCACAGTAATATCACGCCTCTGCTGACCATCATCTTTGTTGGATTACTATTTGTACAGAAAATTAAAGTGAATTGTTGATTTGTTGTCTATTGTGTAAGTTTTGTTTGATATCAGACAATCATTGATTGATGTCCTTTTTAAATGCACGGTGGTGTTCTGGCGTCAAAGATAATGAAAACCAAGGCCTTAAGCACCATTGGTATATTGGTGTCTGGTGCTGGTGTTTGTCAGTCAGTCATCGATGGGTGTTTTACCTTTAACTTTAGCTGCTTTATTGGAGATATATTTCATTTGTTTTGATTGATTGTATGTGGGTCATGTAACACAGAGTAAGTAAGGATGACTATTTCATCTAAATAGTGTGTGTGTGCGTGTGCGTGTGCGTGTGCGTATGTGTGTGTTTTAACAAAAAAAAGTATCTAGAAGCAAGAATTGACCAGCAAAATATATTTAAGTCACCAAATGGCTGTTGGTGCTGTCCATTCTATGATGTTACAAGTTCTTTGTGTTTTGTCATTCCTTCGGTATGTGAGGGTTGTCTGTTCAGTCTATGTTTTGTGCGGTTATGATTTACAGTAAACCCTGTCTTAAGCGGCCACTCAAAAAAGACAAAACAAAGGTCTTAAAGACAAATGGTAGCCTAAACCGGTCAAAAGTATTGCAGAAAGCTCTCTTGCAGCATTCTGCAATACTTATGACTTGCTTCAAGCGATAATCGGTCTTGAAAAATTTTTGGTCTTCTTTTTGAGTGGCCGTTTAAGACAGGTTTTACTGTATATTCTTCTACTGACAGTAATCTCACTTAGAAAAATCATTTTCACTTATTCTTATTCTGACTTCCTCTTTCTCTTGGTGCCATGAGTCTCGGACCCAGTATAAACGGACTGGTCACTGACGGAAATACACTGTCGAGGCTTTATTTTAGCGCTATTTCAAAGTACTACAGCCAATAAAATTGATTCTGAACATACAGAAGATTATCAGAGGTTACTTTCGGTATGCGAAGCTGAAATATTACGAGTTACAGTACAAAGAATTGAAGTTTTTGAATCTTTTCATATTTTTTTCTGACGATTTTCGGCTAAAAGTGCCAAAAATAGCAAACAAAAGGGTAGCTAGGTTTCTTGCTAATGTTCATAAAGATGGATAATCTTTCAATAAATGGGAGCGCTTGACTCGAGACCGAAGGGCCGCGGGTTGGAGCCTCACCGGCGTCACTGCGTTGTGGTCCTTGAGCAAGACACATTTATCCTAGCTTAGTACTGGTTCAACCCAGGAAGACCCGTCCCACATAACTGAAAGATTGTTGAGTGGACGTAAAGAATCAAATCAAACAAATCTTTCAATAAATATAACAATACAGTCTTAATGATATTATATTGAACCATTGCTTTTTGAAGAAAATTCAAAGATATTCAGAGAAAAACGGAGATATGATTATTTAATCTTCAACATACGTCAGTTCTGAAAGCTCAGCGACCGTTGAGCCACGACAACGTATTTCCAATATATGGCCAAGTGCAAATAAGGTGTGATATTTTGTCTATTGGAAAGTAAGGTATTTAATGTTTCTTTATGACCTAGATTTGGTTCCATTCAATGGTTTACCTAATTCAAACCTTTTTTCAAGAAATATGAGTGGCATTAAGATGGGGGTATAAGCGTTACTGTTGGGACAATTTTCAAAATTTACCGGGGGTATATCAGAATATTGTTAGACCATACTTATCAAGTTTCTTATGTCCTCTGTGACTAAAGCTTTCTGAAAGATGTGTTTGGTCATTGTTTACCCATTACAAAGCTTTTGTAGCACCCACAATATGATGCATGAGAAATTGTCCCAACAGTAACGGTCCAGTAATAGCACTCTTAAGCATGATACACATAGATTACAAGTAAAACAGAACACTGAAATGGATAGCTATGTCCTATACTTATGATTTGGAATGGTTAAATAATAAACTTGACCTCAAGAAAGTTTGAGAATATAAATGTATGTCGGATATGCATCAGATTATAAAACTGTTTTGGGGGTTACGCTTAGACGTTGAATTATGTCCTGACAGCTGGTCAGTTGTGGTACTTGATTGTATCGATTCCTGATCTTTGCACACTTACTTACTGAAACTGGTACTTCCTATACAGTTGTTATAAAATTATGTTTCTAAGAATATTATAGAAGGGAATAAATTATTTTTGCAAGCAATGCCCAAATTAGTCTGGCAGAATTTGTGCGAATTTGAGGAGGACCTGGAACTTGATTTTAAACTTTTTTTTCTTTGTTCATTCTGGTAAAACATACATTGTCCTTGAAAATTCCGAGTGATGCCACTCTGGCATCATTAAGTATTTCGATATATCTAAGATGGCGTCCAAGAAGGAGTCTGATTACAAGTGAAAACATTATCTGATGTGGAAAAATGTCTCAAACCCCTTTTGTCCTTAAATTGTAAGCTATGAAGTTGGAATCTAGTTGAAGACACAAATAAAAAATAAAATAAGAATGCAGACAAAATGGCCGCCAAATGGCAGTTTATTGCAAAAATATAAGAAAAAAATTACCTGGGACTGGCAAACTCCAGGGATTTGCATGCAAAATGCTAATTTTACTGATTCTTGAGTTACAGAAACCATCCTTGTAACATCTCAATGATGCAAGTGATGCATCGCTCAGAATTTGATATTTTCAAGATGGCGTCCAGGATGGTAGCTGATAAGTTTTACAAACCCGTGGGCGTGCCACCTTACCTGTAGGCATATCTGGTGGATTTGTTACAGACTAGATATCTTGCCTGATGGAGAAGCGCTCTTCAAACATGTTTATCTGAATAAATGACCCAGCATGTATGTCTGATAAATTTGACTGTACAAGTAGGCATATCTGAGAGTGATACAGAATTAGCGGATGTCTGATGTAATGGCACCTCTGTAAAAGTAGCACCAGTATTGTAACCATCCTTCTTCTACTTGCACTCGACTAGTAAAATGTCGGTTGCAATGGCAACGGACCAGCATACATGACCTATAGTGAGGTACTAAGCAAACCGTCATGGTCTATAGTGAGGCACCACTCCAGAAGGCATGGCCTACAGTGAGGCATCACACCAGAAGACATGACCTACAGTGAGGCACCACACCAGAGGGCATATCCTATAGTTAGACACCACACCAGCAGGCATGGCTGATAGTGAGACACCATACCAGCAGTATGGGTGGCAAAATTGAGTGGCAAAATGTCGGCAGGCATGCTGATTGAGTGGTCACGGTCCAGCAAGTATCCATATTGCAGTAACACTCAACCAGTATGCATGTTTGAACAGCAGCGGTTTTGTGGCAGTAACACTAGGCCAACAGGCATATATGTTGCAGCTGCAGAGAAAATGCAACTCTCGACACGGCGTGTATTTTGTATTGACAATGTAGCAGTCTTGGCTGATAAAATTCACAGTGTTAGTCGCATGTCTGGTGTAGGGGCATCGGTCAAGTAGCTTTCTCTTTAATTTAATATGGACCAGGAGGCATGTCTGATTTAATTGTACATAGTCTGCAGGCATATCTGTTAAAGTTTCACTGAACAGCGACCATGTAATGCCACCAGCTCATCATATCTGACATTCTCACCGTCACGCGTGTTTTATCATGTGGTACTGAACCAGCAGCACACATGTCTTCTAATGTGACTCGGGGCCAGCAGTGACGTGTGTTAGTTACATCGCACCACCAATAATACAATTGCACCCAACTAACAGGAATGCTGGGTACTGTTGCACTGGACCATCGGGGAATGTCTGTTCAAGTTACATCTGTCCTGTATGCATGTCTGTTCTACTTTCTCCGGACCAGCAGCCCAGACATTATTGTTACAGGGTCAGCAGACATATTTACCATTGCGCATGTTTGTTTATGTGGCACAGGACCAGCACACATATCTGAAACCAGGCAGTTATGTCTGTAAAAGTTTTACCCGACCACCTGGCACGTCAGTTACAACTAAACTCTACCAACATGCATGTCAAGTAGAGCTGCGTCTCACTTGCAGATATGTTTTAATCAATTGCAACTGATTTGAAGGACACCTGTAGCTGTGTGGCTGAAACCAGCAGGTATATATGTTATACTTGCCTCAGACCCGCAGTTATGTACCTATGCTCATACCCAACTAACTGGCTGGTAAGCACAATTGCACCAGACCTTCAGGCATGCATTTACAGTTGCACCTGAAAAGAAGTGGTGTCTATATTAGTTGCATACTATCAGCATGCATGTCAGTTAGTTTCATCTTATCACCATCCATGTATATTACATTTGCACCCAACCATCAGCCATGTCTGTTACAATTTGCTTCCGACTATTACCCATGTCTTTAACAGTTGCATCTAACCAGCAGTCATATCTGTAAACGTGTGCCTACAAGCATGCATGTCTGATACACTTGCACCAAACCAGCATTCATAACTTTGTTATAGCAATTTTCAATCATCTGTGCTGTACCAGCAGGCCTGTACTAACCAGCAGTCAAGATGGTAACGAACATCTGCAGCATGCAGATACCTTACACAGGTGTTGTTTTGTGTTGATACACTAGTAATATGTATATTTTTTTGTAAATTTTATAAATCCATCAAGCTGATTTTTTTTACCCATATTGATTTTAAAAAAAAGGTTTGTACTTTGAACATACACTCTGTCACAAAGTTTCAGTGATACCGTCCGTTCAGCATACCCTGGCATTTATCACTTCATTTTTTGAAGGAATGTTTTCCCAAAGTACAAAATTACATGAGAATTATATATTACGGTATTATCAGATCCAGCCAAAAGTGGTCTGGAAAGTGGTGCATGGGTGGATGGATACGATTTCGAGAACAAAGACAAAACACTGCCATAACGAAAGATAAGTCTGTTATTTTTTCCGTGCAGTATATCATAGCAAAAACAATGTGATTCCAGATCCTGTTATTGCTGTCATTTTGGACGTCTTCTTAAATATTTTACAACGCTGAAAGACAACAATAACATACCGGTTAAATTCTCCAAATACAACCCAAAACTATCAGAAAATAGTTACTAACTGCGAATTTGACTTCCGGTTGAATGGTGCTTTAAAATGGCGGCTATCTTGGACACCATTTCAATATTTCAATCTCCTGAATCAAACCAATGCTTCATTATGATCGTTTGTATTATTTTTGGCCTCTAAACATCAATAAAAAGTCAAAATTAAAATGCTTTATATCGATTTTTTGGTCAGATAGGTCCTAGGAACCTACCTGACGGCCATCTTGGACGCCACCTTTAAATTTCAACCTTCTGAAATAAAACTATGTTCTTATTTAATCGTTTGTATCATTTAGCCTCTAAAAATCTATAAAAAGTCAAAATTAAAGTGTTTTTATTGAGTGTGTTGGTCATTTAGGTCTAAGAAGCCTGCCTAACGGCCATCTTGGACACCATCTTTAATATTTCAACCTTCTGAATCAAACAATGTTCCATTTTAATTGGTTGTAACATTTTGTCTCTAAAACATCCATAAAACGTCAAAATATAATTGCTTTTGGTCGAATATGTTGGTCATACAGGTCATAGGGGCCTAACTGACGGCCATCTTGGACGCCATCTTGAATGTTTAAAGACGCTCAATGATGCCAGAGTGGCATCAGTTGGATTCATCAAGTACAATGCCTCAACAACGAGAATCAACAAAGAAAAAAACTTTAAAATCAAGTTACAGGTCATCCTGGTTTTCTACAGGACTACATCTTGTTCGGTAATAAAAGCTAAGAAAACAGCCGTTACTATCGGGACATTTTCCGTTACTGTTGGGACATAACAATGTAGTGCTGATATAAGGTTTCTATGAGTAGTCACAGAAAACTTCTGCCGTAGGTAATAACTGGCCTCCATCGAGGAATGCAAAGACTGGCATATAAAGCTGTAAATACACTATCTGCAGATGCAAGTTAATAAAATAAAAAAACATATGGTGGACACCGTTACTGTTGGGACAAATTTTGGCCTGGTGCAAATGGCTCAGTAAACAAAGTAACATGGAAAGAAAGTGAGAGGAAGTGTAAAACTAGTATCTGTGTCCTATATACAATATTTCAGAGTACTTCAGTATCACCAAACCCTTTCCTGGTAAATACAGCTCATGCCTTTAGATACATGGGGCTGAATTTGACTTTTTGGCCCCTTTTGGTTAATTTTTGAAAAAACATTGCCAAAAAAATAATTTCTTGATTTTTCAAATCATTTAGCATTGCTTGTTGAGCAAATAGTTACAGATAATGTAGACATAGAGAAAAAGGCTATAGATATAAGTGATTTATAGCAATTTAGATAAAAGAGAGTGATTTTAAATGTTCGTCACAAAAAAACCAAGGTTTTTTTGTAGTTTTTGCAATCTTCTACTGTTGATTACTTCTGGACGGAACACCTGATTGCCATGAAATTTTTAGCATATTTTCTTCAGGCCCTTTCATTTTGAAAATACGAGAGCTTAGTATGATATATTCAATACTTTTGAAATTATTGTTTTGGTATATCCTGGCCCCAACAATATGAATCCTTATTTGCACTTGGCCATATACATTTACCTGTATGTAAGTGACCAGTCCGTGTTTATTGGGTCTGGGCATGGTATAACTTACGATTATGTTATTGCATCTACTCTTAGAAAGTCATAATGCATGATATCCAATAAATGCCCTATAATCAAATGAGGAAGTTCATTTTGAGGTGCAGACAGTTAGTTACTTGGTCCAGTTGTAACAACTGTGTACCACATGGAAGAGGACTGTGATTCAAACGTTTGCGCAGGTTCACCTGAACGTTTAATCATCACCAATGCGATAAGTAGCAAAATCCAATGTGCTGGTCGATGTGTTGAACATTATATCATAACCTAATAGTAAATTACATCATATTCAATGACTTAGTAGTAGATATATTTATAATATGGACTTACATGACATCTGGATTATTAGCTGTCGTGACAAGAACATACAAATCCCACACACTGTCCAAGTAATTTTTAAAATATGGTTGTTTGTCAGGATATATAAGACCTTTTCTGAAATATAAGAATTGTATTTAACATACTACTAATACCCACATAAAATTAGGGGATAACTGTATTCAAAATTTTCATTTGGGGAGGTATTTCGTCGGATATGCGGGCGGAAATTTAGTTTTACGGCGACGCGTAAGCGGAGCTGTAAAACGTGATTTCCGAACGTATATCCGACGATATACCTCCCCAAATGAAAATTTTGAATATGGCTATCCCCGTTCTAATGCACTATTACCATTTTGCCTTCAAAAGACAGTGAAAATGTACTATGTTGCGCCTACCTCAAGCGACTACCAGCTGCATAAAACCGCTCGCCAGCTGCATATATTCACTTGTCAGCCAATGAAAAGCGACGTTACGTAATGACGTCGAATTTGCCACAGTATATCACAGGATATACTGTCGCTTTATGACGTCATCCAATCAGACGTAGCGTTGCATTTGCAAATGCATTAGAATGACAAAATAAGTCAATGCAATGAAAAAAAATAAGTATGTTCAGTAGTAAGCCTATATCACCAACGTAGTCTTCAACATGACGTATATTAGTTTCTACTCATAAAATGACTGTTCATATTTTTTTTAAATCATAGCCAGTAAAATATGTTGAAGTCACCCTAAATCATGTACCCAATCCGTCACCCTCACCCTAGTCCTAAACAACTGCCATTCAGCAGGGTTAGCTATATATTTCAGGAAGTCAAACGATGTGGTAGTCCATCTAGCTAGTAAAGAGGATGGCTGTTGTTTTATTTTGTAGATAAAAACAAATAATCAAAAAAATAAGTGAGTATGATCACGAAATTCAACAATCACACACAGTAGACCAGCCCACGGCACCATGAAGAAGATCCACAGAACACTAACAGTCACAAGAATATCAGTAAAGCAACCAGTTCTCTCTTCCCATCCTATATGATTGCAAGAATAGAATGACACAAAGTACTGCATATCAGAACAAGAACCAAACGCAGAGCTCCGCAAAAAATAGAAGCAACAATAAGTCCAGTCTACATAAAATCTAGATTGTTCAATAAGACTGTAGAGGTAATATATCATATACCTCTGCGTTAGACTAGTGTCTTTTCTAAAAACGAATGAGTTAGGCTGTATTTGGTTGTAATCTGTGATTGTGCCGATTCCTGGTCATACTCATTTTCATTTTTGGTATTTCATCAGTAAACTATCTTGAGTGTTACTTTTACATGTTTGGGCGTGTTATTGCTATATAATGTTGTGTGTTTTCTTATTTGACATCAATCTCACTAAGGTAAAGAAAGTTGCTTGAACTCCCAAATGTGTGTTTATCTTTATGTGTACACTGAGTGGTAGAGTTATTTGTATCCCTCCTAGTTTGGCAATTCTCTCGCTGAGGAAGTGGGAGCTGGATGCAAGGATACTTAGCGTGTGCATGTGAGCGTGTGTTTGTATGCATGTTCATCTTGGTGCTATAGCTATTGATGTAATCTGTGATTGTAGCATTCAATGGTCATACTAAAATACAAGTGAGTCTAATATGTTCTTTAAAGGGTATTTGTTGTTTTTGTTGTTGTTTTTGCATGCAAACGTCTGCATCATTTAATAAGCGACGATTTTAATGTTATAATGGAAGGGAAAAAATCTAACGTAATAATACTAACCTGCGTCCAAACAGTTTAACAGCTAACAAAGCAAAGAGAAGAACATTCATAAAGAAGAGAATAAGCACATTGGCTATCTCTGGCACTGTTCGTCTAATGTTTCGGAATGCACGACGGATCTGTTAAAATAAATGAGCTAAGTCAGGAGACTTTGGTACTTAATGCATATGCTTAAAATCACTCTTTAGATATATATGCACAGTTAACTTGCTGGGTAGAGGCGTTTAATTTTGGACTGAGTCCTAACTCTGTGTGAGAGAGAGAAGCAAAGACTCTGTTGTGACTGTGTGGATTTGAAGGTATTTCTGAGCCATGGCTGCTCACATGTGCCATATTGACAATTTTCAATCACATTTCTACTTATTTCATCTTAACTTCTGACAAGAACGTGGCTGATAATGTAAGAAACTAATGCAGTGTCTCCAGAGCTGATACTATTTATAAAAAGTGATTTCTCAATAACTTTATTCCAGGTCCATGTAACTTCTTGTACCTCTTAAATCAAAGCTTCCCAATTAACTAACTCTTATAAGCACATATATTATTTGTTATTTTCTGGGAAATTTAAATAGCTATATATGATGCATCCAAAATGTCAAGAGTATCTGAGCCGGTAGGTAAACACTAACTGGTCACACAGCCGAAGAAACATTATCTGGTGATACGGTTCATTTGAAGGTGCTTTAGATTGTGCATATCTCATACGTGATTTAAATACCATTATTTACCTGCTTTCCATCTGAGAAATTAATAATGAGCCAAGATCTGAGTGGACGTGACCACCTCACAGCATGACTATCAGGGGCTGCGTTAATCCAGATAAGGTAACAGATCATGTCAAGAATGGTCAGCTGAAAATAAACATTATCTCATTACCAAAAGAAATGGATACTCTTAGTACAACATAAATGGGTAAAATTTAATTTATTCAAATCGCTCTTGAATTGGAAATAAATCTGTGTAAAGTTTGGTATATCATTGAGAAATTTATCAGTAATTAAACCACTCCAGGGAGACTTGGGACATTTTGCAAATCTAGGTAACCAATAGGCACCAACAGTATGGTTGGATACTTAACTTTCTCAATAAAAGTACCCACGACTCCTTATCTTACACCTCTAAAATTAAATATGAACAACTAAAGAAATATTAATAAGCATTCTCCCTAAGAATCATGCAGGCACAGTAGAAAAGCTGAATAGTGACTTTTTCAGAATGCCAAAAAAAAAATGGCGCAATAGATTCCTTATAACATAAAAGTCACATAGCCAAAAGGAAACGGTTATTGTCATGCCGTTACCATGGCAACGACCAGTTAAAGATTTTGCCTCCAGAAGCATGTTTTCTAGTTTTGGAAAAATGAAAAATTACACTTTTTGAAGACAATGTAGCCTATTTATCTTGTAAAGTCTAATGGTTTATGCTGTATGAAAAAAATCAATAAGGTATTAACTTTCAATATCACAAATGGAAAAGGATAAAAAAACTTGCAGATTATGTTTCTATGGCAACAAAAAGGGGCTATCTCTATAACATTTTTGGAGGCTAAAATTTACAAATTTCTATCCAAATTATCTTTTTACAGCAAAGGTGAGATTAAAGGTGTCAGCATAAGGAATATACACTAAAGCCTTGTGTCTTAAATGAAAGAATAAAAAAGGTCAAAATGTTTCTATATTCAGTATCCATGGCAACCAAAGTAGCAACAAAATAGCAAAATTGGAAAAATGCCTTAATTTATGGAATAAAATGACCAACAAACACAAATGTGTAGACATTAGTTTATATAGCATACGAATTGTCAATACAAACTTGAAAAGTTGCACACACGCTAGTTTGGTTTTGTGTCTCAATTTGGTTTCCATGGAAACATGAATATTGCTACTGGCCCTAAATTGCACTTTTTGTTCATTTTTAAATGATAGTTGTTGAGACAAGAAATAGTAAAAGGGATGAATTTGATTTTAGAAATATCCACTTTTGCAATGTGTCATTAATGAAAAAATAAAAATGTTCAAAATTTTTAATTTTTCTTGTAACCATGGCAACCAAAGTGGGTGGGGTAACCAGGTATGAAAAAACCTATTCTTAGGCATTTATGAACTACTACAGCCATTTTCATTGCCTACATAGAGATATATACAGTTAATGATAAGTTCTAAATGGTTTTCAGCTTTCATAAAACGCAAAGCATGCATAGAGTTTTACCACCTTCTGGTCGTAACCATGGAAACAATCAATGTACTGTCGCAAAATGGAGAATAAATTAATTGCATCTTAAAGTGGTTAAAATTTCCAGATGGTTGTAATGCAAGTTTAAATATAAATAAAAGGTAGTTTTGTTGATACATAATAACATTATCAATATGATTTAAGCAAAATTAATAAGTATTTAGTTTTATTTAGTAACATTTTTAGACATTTAAAGTGGGTGGGGTAACCAGATATATAACCAAGAATATTTTAGTGATTTTAAGCAAGTATTCCAAAATAGTGGTGGAGATGATGACATATTAGCATACTGCCAATACTTAATAGGGCCTTCAGGTTTTATAAACTGTAAAAAACATGTGTGAGGTTTACCTCCGTCTTGCCGTTACCATGGAAACAAGCACAGACCTGTTATAAAATGGATATTAAATAAACTGCATCTTTAAGCTTTTAAAATCTACGAATGGTTATAATGCAATTTTTAATGTGCATAAAAGATAGTTGAGGTGAAACATATTAACATTATCAATATGATTTAAACAAAAATTAATACGTTATGTTTTATTTGGTTACAATTATAGACGCTAAACGTGGGTGGGGTAACCAGATATATAACAAACAAACGTTTTAGTCATTTTAAGCTAGTATTCCCAATAGTGGTGGCGATGATGACATTTTTGCACACAGCTAATACTTGATCGGGATTTCTTGTTTCATAAACTGTAAAACATGCGTGGGGCTTTACCTCCTTCTTGTTGTAACCATGGAAACATTCAGAGTACTGTCACATAATGGAAATTAAATTAATTGCATCTCAAAGTGAGCTAGTTAAAATAAAATTTCAATGTGTTTCAAGGATAGTTGATTTGGGACATATCGAAATTATCAATTCGATAAGCAAACTTAATAAGTTACGTATTAATTTTGTAACAATTATAGATCTTTAAAGTGGGTGGGGTAACCACATATATGACAAAAAACTTATTTTAGTAACTTTTAGCAAGTATCCCAAATAGTGGTGGCAATCTTGACATATTTACAGAATGCCAAAATTTAATGGGAGCTTTCCAATTCTATAAACTGTAAAAATATGTGTGGTTGTTTACTTTCTTCTGGCCGTAACAAACGTAACAAGCATATGTCTGTAGTAAAGTGGAAATGGAAATTGATTGTGTGTTGAAAATGTTCCAGCTAATAAGAATAAGTTTTCAATGAGCTAAAAGGAAAAATGAGTTGAGTCATATCGACATTATCAAAATGATAAGAAAACTTTATAAGTTTAGCATTTTGTGACAATTACAGACCTTTAAAGTCATGGGGTAATCAGATATATAACAAAAACGTATTTTAATAATTTTTAGCAAGTATCCCAAATTTCCAAATAGTGGCAGTAATGCTGAAATATTTGAATACTGCCAATTCGTGTCAATACGTAATACCTTTGAGCTTCATAAATGGTACAAACATGAATCAGGTTTTACCTGCTTCTGGTTGTAACCATGGAAACAATCTCAAGCCTTTTAAAGAATGGAAATGAAATTAATTGCATTTCATAGTGGTTAGAATTGGTCCACCTAGTTTCTATATTACAGAATTTAATGTGCCTAAAGATAGTTGAGTATAAAATTTTAGTACAAGTTTTGGATAAATCAATTTAAAAGGATTTTATAACTTTGAAGCCAAAACAAGTTTTTGATTTTCTGTATGGGATGGCTATTGTTTCCATGGTTACGACCAGAGAGAGGTAGACTCCACGTTTGTTCTTTTATTTTTTGAAAGCTGAATACCATTAAGAACTTATCAATAACTGTATACGCCTCTTAGTAGGCGGCGAAAATGACTATAGCAGTTCGAAAATGTCTGAAAAGGGTTTTCCATACTTGGTTACCCCACCCACCTTTGATAGTCTGGTATAACATGTACGAAAATCATATTTTGTATATTATTTTTAAATCTACTTCCTTTTAGCTATAATGCTTCAGCATATAAATATCACAATCAAAACTGGTGTGTTATTAGACATGTGAAGGTGCAAAACTGTCTTTTTACATATTTTTTGGCAATTTTAGGCAAAATTCTTTTTTGTTGGTTACCATGGCAACGAGCAATAAACTGAGATAGCAGAATGAAGATTAATTGTTTCTTGGTGATTGTGGATGCACCCTTAAAATTTAAGCAAATTTGTGTTTGTTAATCTAAAATGTATATGAATTTTTAATACTTCTTTGCATAAGGGAAAATTTACTTTGAAAACAACAACAACATGGATTATTTGGTTGCCATGGTAACCTATATTCAAATAATTGCATTATTTTTAATTTTTCATTTTTGTTAAACAGAGTGTGTATACATCATGCATATTTTTGTTTGCACTAGCAAGAAAATTTGCTTTGAAATTGCAGTATTTTCGTAAAATGATTGATGGTCAGGTAGTTCCGTTGCCATGAAAACACAAAATTACAAACTTTTTGAGCTTTTTTATTTGCCGCATTTGTAAATCAAACATGGGTTATTCAGGCACTATATATGTCGTTCATATAAACCTTTGCTGTAAATAGATATTTAGATTTGAAAATGGTCAATTTTAGTGTTCTGAAAATTGGTTTCCATGGTGACGGGTTTGTTGCTAGGCAACACAATACAGATGGCATATTTCATTTTTCGTTAAAATTTTGAATAGATCCCTACAACTAATATGGTCCTCTAAATAGAGCTAGCAGTAAATGGAATCAAAAGAAATTTCATATCACAAAAGCCGGTCTGAAAAGTGTCAATTTCTCAGTTTTCCTAGGGTAAAACTCATTTTTTGTAATATTTCTTTGCCATAGAGTAAAACATTTTTCCTGTTGCCATGGTAACTCTTAAATGGCTGATGATATGATGTTTTGGTTGTCATGGTAACTTGTATTGGGATGATTCAATTGTAAATTTGATTTTGGTGTTGATAATCAAGTGCTGATTACATAATATGTGCATAAAAAATCAATTTGATCCTTTGTTTAAGGGAGATATTTTGCTGTTTGCTATGAATTTGCTCCTTTTGTGAAATCATTGACTATCTGATGGCTTGTTTGTCATAATAACCTATATTCAAATAATTGCATTATTTACTATTTTAATTTTTTGTTTCTGTTATTCAACAGATGTGGACCTGCCAGAATGTGTATACATTATGCATATTTTTGTTTACAGAAGCAAGATAAGTTGCTTTGAAATCGCAGTATTTTTGTAAAACTCTGACGGGCAGGTAGTTCCGTTGCCAAGGAAACAAAATTATAATCATTTTGAGTTTTTTTTATTCGTGGCATTTGTAAATCAGACATGGTTTAGTTAGGCACTATATATATCGTTCATATACACCTTTGCTGCAAAGAGATATTCAGATTTGAAAATGGTCAATTTTTAGTTTTCTGAAAATTGGTTTCCATGGTGACAGGTTTGTTGCTAGGCAACACAGTACAGATTGCATAATTCATTTTTAATAAAAATTATCACAAAAGCCAGTCTGAAAAGTGTCAATTTCTCATTTCTCCTAGGGCAAATCTCAGTTTTTGTAATATTTCTTAGCCATAGAGTAAAACATTTATCCTGTTGCCATGGTTACTCTAATCTGGAGTTTTTAAAACTATTATTTTTTGTATTTGTATAACAGATGTGGATTATATAAAATATGTTGAAAATTATTCATATGATGTCATGCTGGAAGGAGATGATTTGCCTTGAATAAGCCCTTTTCGTTGAATATGCCATTTTTGTGAAATCGCTGATGGTATGATGTTTTGGTTGCCATGGTAACATGAATTGGGATAATTCATTTGTAAATTTGATTTTGGTGTTGGTAATCAGGTTCTGGTTACATAATATGTGCATAAATAATCAATTTGATGCTTTGTTTAAGGTAGATTTTTTGCTGTGCATATGCTCTTGGTGAAATCACTGAGTATCTGATGGTTTGGTTGCCATGGTAACCTATATTTAAATAATTTCATTATTTTCATTTTTTCCCTTTTTGCTTAACAGATGTAGACTTGCCGGAACGTGGTTACATGATCCATATTTCTGTTTACAGAAACAAGATAATTTGCATTAGAAATGCAGCTGTTTGTAAAATTTCTGACGGTCAGTTAAATCCGTTGCCATAGAAACAAATATTATAAAAATTTTGAGTTTGTTTTATTCATGGCATTTGTAAATCAGACATGGGTTATTTTGACACTATATATGTCGTTCATAAACAGCTTTGCTGTAAAAAAAGGTTATTCAGATTTAAAAAAAAAGGTCAATTTTTAGAGTTTCGAAAATTGGTTTCCATGGTGACAGGTTTGTTGCTAGGGAACATAATACAAATGGCATGTTTTTCATTTTTCACTTGAATTTTGTGTACAACTATTGTGGGTTTCTAAACAGACCTTGTAAATAATGTTATCAAAAGAACTTGTATCACAAAGCCAGTCTGAAAAGTTTCAATTTCACATTTTCCTTGGGCAAAATTCATTTTTCGTAATAATTTGAGTAAAACAATTTTTGGCAATTCCTGTTGCCATGGTTACTATTGTCAGGAATTTTAAAAACTATTATTTTGTGTTTGCATTGCATATGTATATTATGTAAAAAATGTTTAAAATTATTCATATTCTGTAGTGCTGGAAGGAGATAGGTTGCTTTGAATATGCCCTTTTCGTTGAATATGCCGTTTTTGTGAAATATCTGATGGTATGATGTTTTGGTTGCCATGGAAATGAATTGAGATAATTCATTTGTAAATTTGAATTTGATTTTGAAAATAAGGTGCTAGTTACGAGGAGTGATCAGAAAGTTCGCGGAAAAGTGCTATTAAATCGCAATGCTTTTATCGATTTCTATGAAAATTCATAGATATAAACTGCCATTCATAGCAAGTTGACTGAAATTGAAATTTAGAGAATGTGTCGTCAGACGTATGAGCACGAGGCGCCGCTGTGATGTCACTTTGCTGGAACCGGCCCATCTATACCGCTAGCCTACTTCCCGGGGCTAAAACTCGTAGTTGTGTTTGAATTGATTGGTATTTTTAACGGAAAGTAATGTTCCGTCATTCTTTGAACATGATATGAGGTATTAATGTTATTCCGCTGCGCTATGTATTCAAATTAATAGGTTTCAGTCCGAGCGGAAGGCCTAAAATGCGTCAATTTTTTCGAGTTTTTTTGTAAATTTAAAATAAAAAACTATTTTCTTGTCAGTGTTTATCACAATCATTATAATATCGGACTTAACTATCAATATAAGATCTACAGTCCTAAAAAAGGGTGTTTTTCGAAGTATGTAAATGGTTTATTTTAAAGAATTGACATGCCAAAACATGCAATGGGTTAAATGAAGTTGAATGCTTTGCTTTTTTGACAGTACTGTTATTCGTTTCGATTTAGAACACCATCCTTTAGATATAAATCTTTGAAGTTTGCGTAAAAGATGAGTAAATATGTCGTTAAATATGCATGGAACTCAATATGGGCTATCACAGCAAAACAAAATTTTACAAAACGTTGAAGTTTATTTGGTTGTGTAGTAAAACGTCAAAATTCAATGTAAAATGGGCCGGTTCGTGCGATATAGCGTTGCCTTGACAACCGCTGTAACACACGTAGACGACTTTCATCAAGCATGTTGTAACCGATCAACTGCATATGTGTTGCAGTATTATGTGCTGTAATTCCAGCTTTACTGATTAAACGATGTAGAAATGGCAACCATTTTCCGCGAACTTTCTGATCACCCCTCGTACATAATGTGTACATAAATAAACAATCAAATCCTTTGTTTAGGGGAAATATTTTGCTTTGAAAATGCTCGTTTTTCGCAAAATCACGGACTATCTGATGGTTTGGTTGCCATGGTAACCTAAATTTAAATAGGATAATTATTTTCAGTTTTTGGATTTCGTTCATAAGATGTGGACTTGCCAGAATGTGTATGAATTATCCATACTTCTGTTTGCATAAGCAAGATAATTTGCTTTGAAATTGGAGTATTTTGTAAAGTTTCTGACGGTCAGTTAGTTCCGTTGCCATGGAAACAAAAATTAAAAACATTTTGAATTTTTTTATTCATGGCATTTGTTAACCAGACATGGGTTGTTTAGACACTATATATGTCGTTCATATACAGCTTTGCTGTAAAAAGATAATCGGATTTGAAAATGGTCTATTTTTAATGTTCTGAAAATTGGTTTCCATGGTGTCAAATCTGTTGCTAGGCAACACAATACAAATGACATATTTCATTTTTCACTAAAATTTTGTGTACAACTAATGTGTTCCTCTAAAGGGAGCTAGCAGTGAATGTAATCAAAATAAAACTAGAACTAGAATTGTTTTTCTACACAAAAAAAAAACAGATGTCTCCCCCCTTTTGATGTCAAAAGCATGAGTCATTAAATACATTTTCAAACAGAAACATTAAATACAATTTCTAGCGGAAATTATAGTCATTTCATGCAGACAATCAGCTCGAATCTAGTAAAGATATCTGTCAATGTAGTTAACTATTGCACAATCATAACCTGGTATAAAATAGTCATAGATAATTGTTTTTGTGATGGACAAAGTTCCAAGGAAAATAACTCAAAAAGTATAAATGAGAGAGTTACCATTCTTGCACTCTGCACATTGACTCATGGTTGATACTTGTATAAAGTTTCGTGAATATAGCTTAAGCAGTTTTCAAGTTGTAGAGCGGACACGATTTTTGTGATGCACAAAGTTCAAAGGAAAATAACTCAAAAAGTATAAAAGGCAGAGTTACCATTCTTGCACTCTGCACGTCATCTCATGCTGATTGATATTTGTATAAAGTTTTGTGAATAGAGCCTTAGCGGTTTTCAAGTTATAGAGCGGACAAGATTTGTGACAGACAGGCAGACAGACAGACAGACAGACAGACAGACAGAAGCCCGGGGAAAAACAATATGTCTCCCGACCCTAAAGGCGGGAGACATTATCAAAAAAGCCAGCCCGAAAAGTGTCAATTTCACAATTTTCCTTGGGCATCTCTCGGCCAATCTCCAGGAAATCTTAATTTCCGGTTTCCATGGCAACCACTGTCAGAAAAAGGGAATGCTTTGTTTTGTGAAAGTTTTTCATCTAGTCTGATTAAATGGAGGTGAAATCATTTATTTCAGTGACTAGTCACTTATCACCATCTGCATGATTCTTAAGCCCCTATCTCACTGGACTGCGACTGTTTTGCGACAACTGGCGACAGACATCGCGAGTGGGTCGCAAAGCAGTCTCGAAACAGTCGCCAGTGATTCGTAATTTGCTCGCATGTGTCGCCAAGTGGCGCAAAGTAGTCGCGAAAATTTTGAACATGTTCAAAAATTTTATGCGACAAATTTCCTCGCAAAATGGTCGCAATGTCATCGCGGGTGTCTCAAATCCGTCGCGAAATTTTCGCCGACCCCTCGCAATTTAGTCGCAATCATTTTGGAACAGGACATATTTGCGAGATATATAAGTCTGTATTGCGAACCAATTGCGACATAAATGAGACACTTCGCGACAACATTGCGAGTAAATTAAGCTAAGCGATGTTCTGGCGAACGTCGTGAGACAGTCGCACGAACGTCTCACGACTATCGCGCGAGTATCTTAAATTACTCGCAATTATGTCGCCAAAGGTTCGTTAAAAGAGTTCCTCCTATCTGAGATGATAGTTCCTTCTTAGTACAAGATCTGGGTTATACATACTTAAGTATAGAGTCATTTTGACTAATTCCAGTTGTCAAGTAATTCTTGCTATCTGAGAGGATAGTTTCATATAAGTATGTTGTATTGATTAGGCTTACTAACATGTATACTGTTTGGAGTAATTTAAGTTATAAAAAAATGGTTCTGCATTCTGAGAGGATAATTTTGTTAAGTATGTTTTATAAGGCCTACCTAAATGTTTATTATTTCTATTACAGTATAAAGGTATTATCATTGTGTCTTGGTAAGACTACAACAGCCTGCTTAGTCTCAGCAGCCCTTCTAAGGTTTGAATTTGGCATACAGAACCCTATAAACAAATAATCACTGCAGCGGACAACTAAGATTCTGATTAGAATGCGCATCCGTGCAGTCTGATATGTGCCTTTGTTGTGCGCATAACTGTATAAAATAGATTTTCGCAGGACGAGCGGTTCATCTTAACTCATTGCAATTTGGTTTTATTGTGGTCATCATGCCACATGTATGGGCAATTAGAGCATGTGCGCTCTCGACTGACTTTCTTAAGCTGCTTGATGGGCCATCATAACTGTGCAGTTTAAACGAGTTAACTTTTTTCTAACTCAATATTTGCTACTATTCAACAGTCCAACACCAGCCAGCAGCGTGACACCTTCCATCAATCTAGCTCCTTCCTGCCCTCTAGTTCCTTCCAACAGCGCAGTACCTTCCCAGTCTGAAGTTTCAATGCTTGCTAGAACGGTTATTTTTCTTGGTTTATCATTTCTCGCAAAACCATCGTGCGACAGTCGCACGACGTTCTCGCGAACGTCGTGAGGCGGTCGATGGTAATAAATGCTCGCAATTTTATCGGGCGAACATCGTGCGAGTGTCTCGCGAATGTCGCACGAATGTCTCGCGAATGTCGTGAAACATTCGCCAATGATTCGTGCGACAATCGTACGACATTCGTGCGACTGTCGCAAATATGTCTTAATCACCTTTTCGGTGTGACCGCAATGTGATTATAGTTGCAATGTCGTATTTCTGTCGCCAAAACGTGTCTCAAATTAGTCTCGAAATAGTCGCAAATTGCTCGCATCCCAGTGAGATACTAGCTTTAGGGAGAATGCTAATTAAGTAGACTGTGATAATTTTGCTGATCATAATAGTGATTCTTTATTTCCCTCCAAGATATAGGTGAGCAAGCTACAACAATTACAGAAATGCTGCATTTTTACTCCAATACCTGTATACGATGTCGTTTTACTGTGTGTTTTGCAATATGACGTCAAATACTAATAAAATTTGTGCAGAGTTTGACTTGTGCATCATATGAAACTACTAAATAGACACTATTATACTGATAATCATGATGTTCTTTGTGTCTTTCCGAACACCTTTGGTACACTACAATACATGCTTTGGATAACTCTTAACATTATACACCAACATGAGTGTATACTCCGACATGAGTGCACTTTCCCTGAATACGTACTTACAGCTATTATACTGATAACCATGATGTTCTTCGTATCTTTCCAGAACACCTTAGGTACACTAAAATGTATGCTGTGGAAAACTCTGAACAATATTGACAGACATGAGTGCACTTTATCTAAATACACACTTACTGCTATAATACTGATGACCATAATGTTCTTCGTATCTTTCCAGAACACCTTGGGTACACTAAAATACATGCTGTGGATAACTCGAACAATGTAGAAGAGGAGACAGAATGCTTCCATCAACATGGTTGCCTGAAAGGCCAAAAAACCAAGACAAACTATTAACAAATCAACTAACAGCAATATGCACGACCCGTGTAGGACGTATGGTAATTAGTATGAGGTACCAGTAGGAAATGTGTGGCACCAATGATTTGTTAACCGTCAACAGAATGATAGTGTTATTAGCGTTTATGAAGACCATACATGTACACTGCAGATTGAAAATCGAAATTGAACCAACAATATTTAGTCTTCTTGTCATTAAGTATCAGAATGATACTTTCATGATCCAAAGCAGCGAGAGATGGCTTTTTTATTGTCAAAATAATAAAAAAAAAACATTTCTCGCTGCTTTTTAATTGAGTTTCATGAATATATTTCATATAGTTTTAGAGATATGATTAAAAATTGGTGTGGTACCCCCATTTTTACATTTTTGCATCGGTGTAGCGTCAGACATTGAAAATAAGTATTTTGAAAGCCCAATGTCTCGATCTTATCAATATTTATCTTTCTGGGAAAAGTATCAAAATATTCCAAGAAGTTTCTGAGTTATTGCTCAAGGATCTTATAATACAGTCAAACCTTGAAAATTCGAGCTCCAATTGTTCGAAGTACTCGCTAATCCGATTTAAATTTGAGATTCAGAGAGAAAAGGGTGTATTTGGATAACAGTCTGTTAAAACACATGTTAAGGGTGCATAAAGAAACGTCTCCCTTTTACGCACTCAAAACATATGTTTGATAGGGAAAAACTGAAAATAATCATTTTGGGGTGTCAAATACTTTTACGTCTACCTCCCTATAAATAATGCTTATTCCATGTCAACGGCCTCATAAAAGTCCTAATAAACAAATGCTTACCCAAACTGGCAGATCCCATCCAGGCCGTGCTGGCTTCTCAAACAATGCCAAACACAAGTTGAGCAAAATAAATAAATATAACGACCATCGTAAATACCAGCGGTGATAGAGAATATAAAATCTGAAACGAAAATAAACTTTTGAAACCATTTTAACAGCACGCACGCACATCCATCCGTCCTTCCGTCCCTACCTACCTACCTACCTACCTACATACATACATACATACATACATACATACATACATACATACATGCATCAGTGCTATTGCCTATCATAGTGACATTACATTGTGATTTCTAAATAGTTGCATTCAAAATAATATACACAGCTGACTATGGAACTCGTTGCCTCTAGAAATCAGAAAAGTCCCAAAATGCTTTTTAAACAAATGTTAAGTCTTTGTGTTAAAACTTAGCGGAATGTAAATATATAAAACGACAGACGGACAGACTATTATTTGGTTCAAGATGGGGGAATTCCTTTTCCAAAATTATACCTCAGTCATACGCTATATCACTCGTTAACGTTCGACATTTTCAGTGGTAATTGAAAATACAATTGTCTACAGCTTTTCATGCAAACCACTCACTAGACGGTCATTTCTCCATTATTTCAAAAGATCAAAAACATCAAATGTGTTTGAGGAACATATTTTCAACCTTTAAATACTTGGTTGAAACACTTGTGTAACTGATATGAGAAGTTCTGGACACAATAACCACCATTTGAAAATTATGCACTTTTCTGTAAAAAAACAAACACACAATATTTGCATTTTCCTACCAACGGGCATATACTATACCATCAATTACGTGATCTGCATTTGAATCTGTAGCCTGAAGCAATCGTAATTACCGCTGCATATTTCGGTATAAATTAAAGAAAAACACCAAAAGCTATCGAGTGCCAAAGGGGTAGGTTCATTGCATTGAGCCCTATGGAAATCTATAAAGTGAATATTATTCCTCTAAACATGTATCATATACTCTGGCCCAAAATGAAAACTTGACACTTTATTTGTTGGAATATCTGATCTGTTAGCATACATGTTGTTGTACGATTTACACATGATTATCTTGATTTCAAATAATGATTTTGCAATTTTTTCCGACTCCTCGATCTAGTCATGCGTCCAAAATAGTGAGTATGATCAGGAAATACCACAAGCCTTACTTTGACAGAATAAAAGCACCGCAAGCACTGCAGAATACCCCGCCACTGCTGGGGGCACCAAAAGTTATTTTGTGAGATATATAATGCCTAAATAGCAACAGAACTGAGATAGACAGTGATATGACGTCCTTAGTCACAATATGTAACCTTTGATGGTCAACATATCTGTGAAGTTTCATTCAGATACTCCATATAGTAAATGAACTACAGGTCAAAAACCATTTTTCAATTCAATCAAGGGCGGATAACTCATGAACTGGAAAGGTAAGGGTGACGGTCCTTACTAAAAGTATGTAACCTTTGATGATCAACATATCTGTGAAGTTTCATTCAGATATTCCATAAAGTAAATGAACTACAGGTCAAAAACCATTTTTCAGATCAATCAAGGGTAGATAACTCATGAACTGGAAAGGTAAGAGTGAAGATCCTTAGTCACAATATGTAACCTTTGATGATCAACATATCTGTGAAGTTTCATTCAGATATTCCATATAGTAAATGAACTACAGGTCAAAAACCATTTTTCAGATCAATCAAGGGCAGATAACTCATGAACTGGAAAGGTAAGAGTGATGGTTCTTTGTCACAGTATGTAACCTTTGATGTGAAACATATCTGTAAAGTTTCATTTAAATATTCCACATAGTAAAGGAACTACGGGTAAAAAACATTTTTTAATTCAATCAAGGGCGAATAACTCACAAACGGGAAAGGTAAGAGTGACGGTTCTTAGTCACAATATGTTACCTTTGATGTGAAACATATCTGTGAAGTTATATTCAGATATTCCACATAGTAAAGGAACTATAGATCAAAAACCTTTTTTCAGACCTATCAAGGGCTGATAACTCACAAACTGGGAAGGTCAGAGTGACGGTCCTTAGTCACAATATGTAACCTTTGATGTGCAACATATCTGTGAAGTTTCATTCAGATATCATGAACAGTAAAGGAATAACAGGCCAGAAACCATTTTTCCAATACGAAAAAGGGCAGTAACTCCGTTAAAAATGGACGGATTTTGCCCATTAACAATCCCATACCACTCATCGCCGATAACAATATGTATGCAAAATTTGAAAAAATTCTGTGAATAAATACTCAAGTTATCGATCGGAAATGGTGAGCACGGACGGACGGACGGACGGACGGACGGACAGACGGACGGACGGACGGACGGACGGACGGACGGACAGACACCGAAGGGTATAACATAATACCTCGCCACACTTTAGTGGCGGGGTATAAAAAGTAACCCCAAATAATTTATAAACAAAATATATACGTTTGAATTAGCTTTCCTGTGGGGTTAGAGGTTTACTTGTTCTAATACAACTTCGCTTTCGGTCATTTACAGGTCATTTGAGGTAATAAAATCTAAAGTTTGATTTGTGAATTACCTTATAAACATTTATAGCATATAAAGTATTAGATGTCTGATCTAAGCATTTATCTGTGTTCTTATGATTACAATTTGATAACAGTATCTCGTCAGATTTATTTTCATCCACCCTATCTATATAATGACGTATCTTCCCTCGTTAACATTGACTTTTTATACTTTTGTATATGCCATATATATGTGGATGGAGATTTAAATTGTTTTATCTTGTTAGTTATTCAAACATACTTAAATTAGTCGTTTTATATGTTTTGCAAGAAAAGCATTTATAAGCCATACAAGTAATCTAATACCCCTTCAACAAATTCATTTCCAATGGTCAGTTCATTTTGAAGGTCCAACATGATTTGCAAGTATTCTTTACACATTCCTTAATAGGATTTAAGCTGACTTCAAATTGTCTTAAACTGTCTGACAAACACCATTGTTCAATACCAAAGCTGCTTCAGTAAATCTGTTCCTTGCAGTTCTTTAGGTGATGCCTATTTATTATGTAACTATAACGCCATTGCCAGATAAATGGCTGTCGCGACCATATTGTTACGATATCATTTGGAGATGTGGGAAAATGTTCCTGGAAAAAAATCCTTTCCAAAATCAATCAAATTATGTAGAAATTCGCAAATCGAACATTTCACTTGTATAGGATCAACCTAGTGCCTAATGCTTGATTTTGGCTGTGCCCAACGTAGTTCAACTTGAGATTTTCTTTAGCTCTGAGTCGTGAGCCCTATTCTTGTTTCATCATAGTGTATTAATTTGATAAGATCGTTTCTCTGTAATGATGGAATAGTTTAGAAGCCTCCATACGACCTTAACAAGTGTGTCTCTTAACAACAATTGAATCTAGGGCAAAGATTTGGTACAGATAACATGCATTTACATCCCTCTGAGCTTAGGCTGCAGTCCGTTCTATGGCGGCGGTTTTGTTGTTGTTGTTGATTCGATGTTGATTGTTGCTCTCATTGTGGAATTCTGTGTTTGTTTCATGTTTTACTATGCATTGCGTTGTGTCCTTTCTAATTTTGCAATCATCTTTATGTGGAAGGGGGAGCTGGTTGCTTTAGTTTGTCTTCCTGGGTTCTTATGACTGTTATTGTTATGTGGCTCTTCTTCACAGTGCCATTGGCTGGTCTGAAATGTGTGGTATTTCCTGATTATACGTACTTGCCTTTTTTAGAAAATCCTCAATGAATTCGTGAAGAATTTGTCTAAACATTTCAGAGCTTGATAAAGGGTGAATCACTTGTTTTGTGGAAATTGAATTGTGGAAGCGGTATAATTATGGTGGTGACACTGTTGTTTATATGTCTTACTGTATTTCATCTATATACGTTAATACATTTAGCATTCAGTCCTTAGTTTCATGCGATCATTTGGGGCCTTTCCATGATAGGGTATATAATGTGATTGTGGTATTTCTTGGCCATATTCCTTGTTTGTGGGATAAAATTACAGTTGTCACATTCAAAATAGTCTTGCGTATAAATTTCATTGGAGTTTCATCTGTTAGAATCAAGCAAAACATACTAGATACACAAGTCAAAATATTTCTAAGTGAGTCTTTTTTTTTCTTTTTTTTTGAAAACTGCATTAGTTTTGAATTAATAAACACCTTGGTAATTATAAATGTTCAATCTAGTGTACACCAAATATGCAGCTTTTAACTCAGCTGGGACACGTTCTACAGAGCAGTGTCAGTCAATTCTAAAACAGGTTGTTTCTGCCATTTACTCCTTTTCGTGCCCAGCAACTACTTTTGTCGTCTGGTCTCTCTCTCTCTCTCTCTCTCTCTCTCTCTCTCTCTCTCTCTCTCTCTCTTGTTCTTAGGTAGACTGTATTACAAATAATATGAACCCAGATCAGATTACTCCCAAGGTTCCAAAGCGCTTGCTTCCAGTTTTAAAATGTAATCTGAAGTGCATTTGAATATATGCAGCAGACGTAGAAACGCAGACGAAATTTTTATAAGATTTACACAGTTCATGTTTTGACGCAAACATTAGAAAATTAAATATGAGATAGATACCATTTACGAAGTGTTATTGGAAACTTTAATGAACAGGTCTCAGTCACAAAAATAGCATTGAATAAATAAAAAAAAAAATGTTGTTTTATTTTGTATATATTGTTTTATGTTTCGAAAAGTTCATGTTTATCAAATTCATGTGAAAATAAAGGTATCTAAATTACATGTTAGTTCTACCACGTTGGCACAGTTTAACTTGAGTATAACAGTTTAGGTGTGGTAAAAGATTGTATCGATTCCTGATATTTGCCTTCTTCATTACTTTTATAGTAGTTATGTCCAAAAGGTCGAGCTACTATATTTCATTCGCAGTTTTCGCAAGAAAAAAGTTCGCAAAACTCCATGTAACGTAACATACTTGCAAGATACAGATGGACGCGTTGTAATAAACGTGTAACATAGCAATGTTTCCGTTGTTTAAATAACGGTCAAGTTCTTCGGTCAGCACTACGATTACAATGAATTACAGTAGTATGTGTGAAATATAGTAGATTCTTTTCCACAACAGAAAAAATGGCTGCCTCTGAATTGACAATGTCTGTAGCCCTTGAAAGAAGTGAATTTCCCTATGCATATTTGTTTAAGAACTACATATATGTTATAACGATTGAATTAATGCATTCAAAAATTTACCTGACATAAACGGGTTCCGTCTTGTAGGTAAAATTTCTGCCGCTTTCAGCATCCTTTATCAGTGTCTGTGCCAAAATCAAATCCTATATAAGAAAAATGAAATGGTATATCTTATTATATAATATGCAGCTGAACATATTCTCAAAGGAATAAGCTTTATTGCAGGTATTTTTTGCTATTGCTGTTGTTGTTTTCTTATTTTTTTGTTTTTAGACCATTTTACCCTTAAATATTTGATTATCCAGTATCCAGCATATGTTACCAGTTAATATGTGCGTATAGCAAAGCTTTAAATCAGTCTGTGCATCCGCACAGTCGGACCAGAGTCTTAGATTTCCGGATGAATAATTGTTTGACCATTGGCTACCCATAGAGCGTCCATCAAAGACTCCGATCAGACTGCACAGATGCGCAGTCAGAAGTGATTCTTCGATGGGCACACATGCCAACTTGTACTTTTTGCTATATAAACATAAAGGAAATCTAAAATGAAGTAAGTACAAACCGGAAAGGCGGCAATCAAAAACGTTAATACTATCGACGAACGGTGATCAAAAATCGTTAGAAACAGAGTTTTTGATTGCCATTTGTCGCTACCGACTGTTTCTAGCGATTTTTATCCGCTTTCGTCGATTGTTATGAGATTTTTTGATTGTCGCCTATCCGGTGTGTTTGTAGGGGGGCAAGCAAAGTAAAAGTGTAACCCTGTGCTCAAAGCACTTTCCTTATTTAGGACTCACAACAACTACTTTCAGCACAAAATGGGATGTGTTGTTTCTGAAATTCCTAAACATTGTTAAAGATAGCAAACTAGAAAAGGACTCATCACAAATATTCGCACATACATTAAATACGGCAAAGTGTTGCATTTTTTAGCTTAAACTTTGTTTCCAAGGTCATACCAGCAATTTAATACCTTGTTGTCATCTACAAACCATAGTCCCAAATATGAAACACTTACATCTATAAGAAATGTTGGCATAACAAGCCACATAGACAGATTTTAAGTAGTTTGACCCTGACCTTTAAATCAAATGTCATATTGGCAGTCCAAAACAATTGTTGTCATCTGCACACCTTACGCAATCAGTGTGAGAAATATGAACCATGTACATCAAAACATGTAATAGGTACTTACATTACAAGCCATACAACCAGAAATTAATTATTCTGACCTTGACCTTTGACTCAAAAGCCACACCTCAGGCAAGTAGTGTGTCAATTATGAACATCCTCCGTCAAAAGAGTAAGCGGGGTTGGCATTTAAAATAAAGCCGCCTGAGTAAATATATTTGACTTTGAACTTTGACGCAAAATGTAATATTGCCAATCATTGTACAAATTAGGAAGCATCTCTTCAAAAAATACAAGAGGATTTCGAGTTACAAATATTGGAAAAGATTTTAAGTATATTATAGGCAATAATTGTGTTGAATATGAACAACAGTTGTCAATATTTCAAGAATGGTTCGCATCACAAGCCATAAAACTGATTTTAAGTGTACTTGACATTGACCTTTGACTCCAAAGTCATATCGATGATCAGAAAATTCTTTTGTAATATACATATCACAAGCAATCATTGTGCTAAATTTAAAGTTCTTCCATCAAAAATATGGAAGTTGAAATGGCGTTACGAGACAGATTTTAACATATTTGACCTTGATCTTTGACTCCAAGTTTTTAATAGTGATCTGGTACTTCTAATATAATAAACACATCCCAGCAATCAAAGTGTCTCATATGAGCCTTGGTAAAAATGAAAGAGAAGTCCACGTTAAGATCCGAAAACAGATTTTGAAGAATATTTGACCTTGACCATTGACCCCAAGGTCATATCCGTATTTCAAGACTTTTCTTGTTATGTTCATACCGTAGGTAAACATTCTGCCAGATATGAACATCCGACGTCAAAATAAAATGGAAGAGAAGTTCAGGTCACAAGTCATATGGCATATTCTTGGCTGAAATGTTGAGTTAACTTGACCTTAACCTTTGACTCCAGGACCATATTGATGATTTGAAACATTCGATGTAATCGCCATACGATAGACATGCATTGTGCCAAATATTAACACCCTCAATTAAAATGAAAGAGTAGTTCGTGATACTGGTCGTTAGACAATGATTATTTTTAAGTATATTTGACATTGACCTATGACTCCAAGGTCATATTGCCCATCTGAAACCTTCGGTGTAATCTACGCAACATGCAAGATATTTTGGTAATTATCACACTGTCGAGCAACGTTTCCGCATATGCGCAGACTCACCAGAGTCTTCGCTGCTCGCATACGCAAAGTATGAATGTAAATGACGAATCAGGCCTAAATTTTAGACCACTAGTCCCGCTGGATACGTCAACATGGGCGTTTATTAGAGGTGTTTGCACATATCCATTAAGTATTATAAAATTATCATGTACTGGTCCATAGGCATACAGCTTTAATGAAATATCTCACAACTCTCTCTCTCTCTCTTTTCTCTCTCTCTCTCTCTCTCTCTCTCTCTCTCTCCCAATTCTGATTAACCCACTATACTTTCATCAGCCGACGCTACAATTTAGAATGCAAAGGAGAAGTCTCAACAAATGTTTGTCACATGTCATCATGGTTTTCCTTGGTGTTCCTAGCTTTTAATTGAAAATATTTTATTAGACTCCGATGCTGGTTTTCTTTTATACAGATGACCGTGACTTTGTACTATCATATTTGTATAAATATAGCAGATAAATCAGATTTATGAGCAAAACATTTTTGTGGTTTACAACAACAGACTCTAGGGCAAAGATTTGGCCAGTAAAATATATTTGCGCCTCCGATGACCTCAACTACTGTCCGTTCTAAGGTGGCGGTTCTGTTTTGCTTACCCATAGTTTGTTATTGCTCCCATTGGCAGTGGCAGATCCAGAGGGGGTTCAGGGGTTCGCTTGGATCCCCTGCCCGTCCCCCGTTTTTAAATATCCTATGAAAATTAAATAATTTGGTCTCAGAGAGACCAAATTATTTAAGCTTTCATGGGCTGTTTAAGATAAATGAGATAAAATCAGCAAAGCGAACCCCACACATTTATGCATATGAACCCCCTTTCCCGAAATCCTGGATCCGCCCCTGCATTGGATGTTGAGGTTTGTGATGGGTCCTTGTTTTGTGTCTTGGTCTCCTTTCTAGCTTAGCAATCATCTTGATAAGGATTAGAGTGCTTTCTCTAGGTGTCGTAGGTTCTTCTGCGGTCTGTGATTGTGGCAGTCGTTGGCCATACTCACTCGCTGTTAGGTGGATTAACTTATGAGGACCTGTCACCATTTAGTTGTGTGTCAAAATAATTTAGCTGCATGTATGTTGTTTTAGGTGGGATCAGAACTATACCGATCCGATATTCATTCACACGTAATATACGTATGTTCTTGTTGTATTGTGTTACTTCGATTAGATTTACAAGCTCATTTCTAGTTCATAATCTAAGAAATTGCTATAGAGATGCCAACTAAATTGATCAGCTCCCCTTCTGTCGGCATATGCGGACCAGAGACCAGTCTATACGATACCAACCTCTTCTTTAAGATGTTGTAATTCCTCTTCTCTCAGCGTTTCCCGACTGCCGTGTCTACTTAGAGTCTTCACAGCACCGTTCTCAGTCTGATTCAAGTTAATCGTGACATGTGCAACTCTTGACCTTAACGTTGTTGCCCCACCATCCGCATGTTTAAGAGAAGACTTAACAGGCTCGGTTAAAGTAGCGGGCACTTGGAGCGTCACGTGTGAATTACCATCACTATCATCCTGTGTGTCACACTTATCAGATTTGTTACTTAATTGGTCATTTGTATCACTTTTACAATTACTTTGATTTGTCTTGTCTGTTTCCTCCTTGGTGTTACTTTCTGTTTGTTTCTCTGTTTCATCGTCCGCGTCATTGTCGCTATCGTAGGAGTCAATGACAATAACCGGTGGTTGTATATCAGACTTGTTCGTATCCGACATTGTATTGATAATGAGCTATGAGCCACTTGACCGTTCTTTCAACGTCGCATCTTTATTTCAGGAAATACTAACAGGTAGAGCTGTATTTACTAAATTGGGCCTCGACGCAACAAACCTGTCTTCGAGGTTTCCGACAAAGCGAGACTCAAACCAGTGTCCTCGACTACAGGGACTAGCTAGAAAATTGAAATTTCGCTCGTAGCAAGTATAGATATTATACTTGCCGATAAGCGAATAACAAAGGCACTGTTCAGACTGCGCGCATGTGCAGGCTGATCTGCGCCTTTGTTGTTTGCAAACCCCCGAAGACAGCTTTTCTCGTCGAAGCCCGATTAATAAAGTGAGTATGACCAGGAAATGTCACACACACTGCAGAGCAACCAACGGAACCGTGAGCAAGAGACACAGAACAGTAGCAGCAGAAGTAGTAGTAGCAGTAGTAGTAGTTGTAGTAGTAGTAGTAGTAGTAGTAGTAGCAGCAGCAGCAGCAGCAGCAGCAGCAGCAGCAGTAGTAGTAGTAGTAGTAGTAGTAGTAGTAGTAGTAGTAGTAGTAGTAGTAGTTACGTAGATACTCAAATCTGGGATGGGTGGGGGGGGGTAAGAAAAAGGAGCGAAGAAACTGTGAAAAAAGACAAACCGTGTATATCTAAATGAGACGGCTCATCTAGACTGTAACTATTTGTTGAGGCCTTTGTTAGAGGTTTTCGGATTAAAATGGTAAAATTCGCACTCAGCAGAAAAAAAATGAGTCGTGGCATGTGATTTCCAACAATGTGGTTATCTGACATGAACAGACTCAGACGAGCCTTTGCGCTTAGACACTCCAAACGATGTCCGGTCAGTAGAATATTCAAGTTACTAGCAAAGGCTCTGATCAGACTGCGCGTATGCTGATCTGAGCCTTTGCTGGTCGCACATACCACATTGTTGGATATCTCATGCCGTGGCTCAAATGTCAAAGAACTATTTTGACGGTTCGCGTGAAATGAATTCTGTAAAATGGTAAATCCTTTTTTGTCCGCGATTATTTAAATTTCACTGAGGTTTTTAGAATGTTTAAAGTATATCACTTTTTATATAAATCCATTTGAACTTCGAAAATTTTGGACGCGAGCATAGCTTCATTAATGAGCTTTGCAATAATTATTAAGATAGGTAGGCGTATATCACTAGTGACCTTCACCTATAGACAGATTTCTCCACGTTATCTTTAATAGTTAAGTTACGATATCGCTAGTCGTGTACCATGTAAAGATGCAAATAATGAAGTACTTTTATACTGACTGACAAAAGAAACGCTACACCAAAATAAGTTGCATTAATATTAGCCTTGAGGTTAGCTGAAATAAGGCAAGTTTGCTATCCCCCCCCCCCCCCCCCCCCACACACACACTACCAGGGCAGCCCGGTTGGCAATGTAAGTCTTCCCAAGGTCCTGTCGCGCAAAAAAAAAAAAAATCCATTACTAAAACTCGGATAGCTCAAGGTACTCAGCAGGTGCATGTGACGTCAAAAAACGTCAATACGACGTTGTTGAAGGTTGTGTGCCTGCTGGGTACTGTAAATCCGGAAATTTTCGCGAGGGTTTTATTTTCGCGAAACTTCGTATGAAAATAAAACCATCGCTAAACGGAGAAATCTCTCAGTTGTTTACTGATATAGGTAAATCATGCCCTAGTCGCAAATTTTTAATTTCGCAAGTATGTATTTTAACGGTTTATCGCGAAAATTAAATTCCCGCGAAAATTTCCGGATTTACAGTATCCGTTTATGTCGAATTGAACTTGTGCACAATTGGATTCAGGTTTTTATCGAACAGTAACTTTATAAAACAATCTTTCAGGAATACTATCAGAGTGTCAAATGGTATGGATCTAGATCAGGACCGACGTTCTGGGGCCAAATGTTTGCAAAGCCGGGTTATCAACAGACGACAAAAGTCGCAAAGAGCAGGTAATATTTAGTTTAAACATACTTTATTTCCATTCATGACATACATACATAAATATTAACACAATACAAAATGATAAGAACGGAAGCTAAAAGCTTATCTAGTTATTCAGTTTCACAAATGAAATGGCACTTATTCAGTTTCGAATGTTAAAGCGCAAAGGCAGACATCAAAGAAACATATTAAATTGAGTACACCATGACAACTTCGCCTTGTTTCTCATCTGTTCAAGTGAAATATACATTGTATACTGTATCTGATTATAAACAACTAATGAAGTAAAATGATCACGAATTACTACAGATTTCTAGATCATTTATTACAAGGGCGTGTTGTCATGTAGAAAAGAAATAAAACAATAACATCAAATGAATGCACATTTGAACACATTGTCAAGCGTCCCATAGTTAAACTAAATGTAGTTTGAAGGTTTATAATAGTTAATGTAATGACAAACATGATGAAGAGAGAGAGAGAGAGAGAGAGAGAGAGAGAGAGAGAGAGAGAGAAGATAGGGGTTAAGATTAGAAAAGCTTTGTGTCAGTGATATATTTGTGAACTGCTTCAAAAATTAGTGCATTTATGGGCAAAGAGAGTAAAGGATTTCCAAACAAGAGAATTTGTAGTGTAACTTGAGTGTGCTAGGAGATTTCATTAATAAGCTCTGCTCTCTGTGCATGGTGAAATAGACAACGCAAAAGTAGTGATCAGTATTTGCCACATTACCACAGAGACATAGAGGTAAATCATTGAAAGGTTTCTGAAAGAGGTCATCGTTAAGTGAGCTACACTTTGTACGTAATCTGGTGTGAAGTACCTGAGCACGTCTATTACCTGCATATAAATATCTAGGGGTGGATTTAATGTCAAAGTTCAATTAACCTTTAAAACGATAATAGAGTCGCTGTTTCTCACATCAAGTGACAAATTATTGCATTCGAATTGAACTATTGAGTAGTTCTAGAGTCTATAGTCTGAATATTCTTAATATTACGCAGATAGTACCTTGGTATATTGTTGACAGTAGGGGGAATTAGCGAAGAAAGATATTCTGGAGAGAGATTGTTAAACATTCTATAAAGATATAAAGAAGTAAAAGTCTGTGCTTCATGTGCCTAGCTTCCAGGGCTTCCCAGTTAACTTCATCAAAAAGTGCATGTAAAGATACAAGTTTAGTTGCCCCAGTCACAATCCTAGCGGCCTCTGTCTGTACTTTAACAAGTTCTTGTTTGCAGCAAATATTTTAACAACCTTCTCATGGGGCGAAGATTTGGTACCAGTAAAATGCATTTAAGCCCCCCGGTGGCTTAGGCTGCAGTCCGTTCTAAGGCAGTGATTCTGTTGTTGTTGACTTTTTGTTTATTGTTACTCCCATTGTGGGAGTCTGTAATTGTTCTATGTTTTGTTGTACGTTACTTTTTGTCCATTCTAGTGTTGCAATCATCTTGATGGGGAAGAGAGAGATGATTGCTTTGCTTAATTTGCCTTCCTGGTGTCTCGTGATGGTTGAGCGGCTCTTCCTCGCGGTGCCACGGGGTTGTCTGCAGTTTGTGATTGTGGTATTTCCTGATCATACTCACTTTCTATTTTTTACTCACAACCTACATATTCCAAGTGAAACAGGATCAGGATTGCTTACTTTGGGGGTTAATGCTCAAAAGAACTGCCTTAATGATGCGGTTATTTTCGTTTGACCATATCTTCATTAATTGTTGGTTTCCAATAATGGAAGAACTTGTAAACAGTATCCTCCCTACTACCTGGAAATGGGGGGCTCTGGCACCTGTATTTACATTTTTGACCACCTGTAGACCGGAAGCCAGCAAATAATGTATATGTGGTAAAAATCCACAGCTTATGGTTTGGTTGAGAGGTAATAAATGATTTCTTGATTAAACATTCCTGCATGTATTTGGAGGCATGGATGTTATTTTGGTAATGCACTGACTGATCTGAGGTCATTATGTTCCAGGGTCTCATCTATACAAATGTACAGCTGTTTATTCCTAGTAAACAACTAAAAGCAGACTCGATTTTACTTTCAAATGCACGAAAGTGTTCAGATATCATAGATATATGAGCCGCGACATGGGATTTCCAACAATGTGGCAGTTTGACAAGTGTGGACTCGTACAAGCCTGTGCAGCCTTCTTTTAAACTTAGAAACTCCAAATGAAGTTCAGTCAGTAGCTTAACACTCATAGAATACTTCAGAGACTAGCATAAGCGCTGATCAGACTGCGCGTATGCGCAGGCTGATCTTAGGCTTTGCTAGTCGCACATTCCACATTGTTGGAAATCTCATGCACTGGCTCATATCATATTGGTATTTTTATGACCACCCTTCTAAAAATTTGAAATGAAACAGCAGCTTAATTAGATTTAAAATTGGTTCGCGTTTACTATTTTCTCATTTAACAGTCAAAAGCGGTGGAAGAAATATATTATACAATTTGTCATTGAGCTGTCTTCATTTCTGTCTGTGAACGGTCTTCAATGTTTGTCGCAGCTGCACATAATCCTCGCCAGAGGATGATGATGGATGAAAACCTGTCTATTAGTGCATGTCGGTGATCTATCTTGTCGCTGAACGGTCTGCACCAGCTTTTATTATTTCCCTTTAGCGAAGAAGTGACCTACATTCGTTAACGATTGGAATGGCTAAATGATAGCTTTCGTTCTTTCTTTTATGTGCTTTTTGCTGTAATAAATCATTATTATTTCCTTTTTTGAATTAAAATAAATAAACTTAGAATTGTTCTTGCATGAACATTGATAAGTTATGGGTCTTTCATGCAAACCAAACATCTATGTGTCTCCACATCTGAACTAAGGGTGAGGTTGGTGCACAGTTAAACAGGTTAACGTCCTCCAGTAAAATATTTTTACTGACCGTTCCAAGACGGTGCTTCTTTTGTGGATCATTTATGTTATTTCTGTCTTGTTTTGTTATGCTTTCATGCACGTCTGTTTGTTGATGCCTAGTGGTCACCTGCTGGGAAAGGGCTGACCGCTTGGCTCTCATTTGTGATGTCTAATTGTGACGTGGTCACGTTCCTATTGGTATCTTTGGTCAGGTGTGATGCTTGATTATATCAATTCCTGATCTTTGCCTCTTTCTAACTTGCATTTTCCTAAAACCGTTTTTGTCTCAACATCAAGGCAAAAGGGCAATGTATTGAAAGCTAGAGTATTGAAAGATCACCTCTAGGTGGCGTTCTACTTTTTCAATAAAATGACATAACTAGACATACTAATAGGGTGTGAATTAAATTGGGGAATATAAAGACATTTTATATTAAAAACTAATAAAGAGACTCTTCATACCAGAAAAAAAATTTATTTCGGTTTTTTTATTTAATATAATTTGATTTATCTGATGACGAGTTCAAGTCAACGAGGGCGAACTGCAACTACACTTGAACTGCCGCGGTAATGAGAACACGACATAGCTCCAGGTAAGCAAATGTTTGTGCCTAAAATTACTTTACAGTAAGTGGCCGCTTAAGACAGGTTTTACTGTTTTTTTTCTATCAAATGAACCAATGTATATTTTAGCCAAGCTCTGACACTTTGATAGGGTATCTGCCTATTTTCAGATGCTTCCCAAAATTCTCTATGCATAAGATATCACTGGTGTCCTTTGATCAGGACGCTTGGTGTATTAGAACGAATTAAGGTTATAATTAGACATGCAGACCCCTATAACAAAACATGAGCTGCTACCAAAAGGGGTAGTGGTTGCAAAATTTGACTTCACCAAAACATTTAGAAACCAACATTTTTTTACGTGTAAGGGTATTATATCATCAATTTTCGATTACAAATCACAAAGAAAGTACTTTAAGGTACAAAAGCATGAGCATTTAAATAATTATTATTGTCGTTGTTTTTCTATCTGATTTTTAAGAAATATTTTGAAGTGCAACTGTAGTCATTATTCAAACTTGATGACAATGTATTTACCTGGTGCAATAATATGCAGCAATGTACTATAACCATTCATCCATGCGTTAAGTACACCTAGTCAATGGTCATGTAGTTTATGTGTATTGGATAGATACACTATATGTGCAAAATAATCTACCAACTTTAGTAAAGGGACAAACTTTATAATCTAAAGAAAAATATGCTAAAACGTTGTAATATTACAAGACTAATGGGTTATAAAAAGAAAGCTTACTTGTACTAATTATTTCATTATACTGGGAAAAAAATTCAAAGAGAGTACACCAAAAATCCAAATGCTGATGTTCGGGCTCGCCCAGACGTCACATTTTGGGCTGTAGGATATCATCCCCCCCCCCCCCCGAGTCCCAACTAGCTTTTCACATATATTATGTAAAATATGAGAATACCCTTATGTGCAAAAGGATTAGTTGGGACTCGGGGAGGAATGATGTTTTAAAAATAGTTTTCTATTTCCTATATGCACCCAGGTAAACCGCATGTCTAGATCTCAGAGGGTGTTGGCTACCGGAGGTAAACAATCAGAATAGGGATGGACAGGGTCTGTATTTATCCATTTTATTTCTTATAAAGAGTTTCTTGGAGACAAAAGCAGCATACAGATTGCTTCTATATTGAATGATAAGGACTCATAATGTGTTAAATGCTTTTGATCTATGTCCGTAAGACCTAGGGCGACTTTTCAAACGGCGATTGCGATATTTTCACTGAAAAAAAAGCTATTATTTTGATCATAGCTGGAATTACACCAACCTTTGACACAAATTGCATGTGCCGTCACAATTCTATATCATTCTCCTGCATGATATATAAGAGCCATGTCCCCAAAATGCAATTTAAGTGTCAATATTTGAAATTTGCTTGCGGTCATATCATTTTAATGGTTAGCCAAATGTTCAGAGGTAACTTGATGGCTGGCATGCTTGCTATCGGAGTGACAGTAGTTTTGATTTCGGAGATCGATTCATTTTGCCACACAATTAGTGCTTGAATCTGATATAGTTTAAGCATGCCATGTTACAAAAACATGCTACAAACAGAAGACTACCAGGGAACGAAATTCAGAAGACAAATTGAGAGGGGTTTCAGTTGTTAAGTGTTGTGAAAAGCGTTCATCTTCAGTCAGGGGCATGCATGTTTTGTCTAGTCGGTCAGGGTAAACGAGTTTTAATTCTGCACTGATAGATTTAAGGTGAAATCAGTATGCTTGAATTAGGAAGGGGATATGATAGCAAGGTTGGGTGGGGAGGGGATGGTCCCTGAAGGAAGGTAAGAACAAGTGCCAGATTCTTACCTTTAACAAAATACGCCAACAGGATTACTAAATGCAGGTTCACATTGCTGTGCCCCCACCCACCCTCCCTATTTATTTATTTTTATATGCGACATAGCGTGTGCTCATTTCTTGTACCGACATCTTTCTTTGCACTTATATGCATTCTTCGATTTTGTAAAATTTTAGTGAGAAAATGCACATACTTATACAAAAATAACAAATGTTCCTGAATGGGCAAGCTCATGTGAGCCGCGCCATGAGATTTCAAACATTGTGGTATTTGCAACCGGCAAAGGCTCAGGCCAGCCTGCGCATATGTGAAGACTGATCAGAGCCTTTGCTAGTAGCTCAAATATTTTATGACTATTAAGCTACTGACCGAACATCATTTGGAATTTCTAAGCTAAAAATGAGACTGCACAGACTCGTCTGAGTATACACTTGTCAAAATGCCACATTGTTGGAGATCACATGTCATGGTTATTATTGCTTAATCATGCGCGGATCCAAAAAGTTTTGTCAGAGGAAGTCTAACTCAACAGACGCATTTCTTTTACTAAATAGATGAAGGGAGTGAGGAACCAAAATACTGCATAAATGAAATACTGGCTTGGTAGCTTAGTGAATTTCCATGGGATCTGGACCAGAATTGCCAAGGGGCCCTAAAGATTTGTGATTTTTAAGGGTGGGGGATCCGGACTCTCTACCCCCTTCCCTCTGGATCTGCGCATGTTAATCTTCGTTGAATGCGCAGTTACCAAGTTATGTGAGTCCTGGCATTCATCTACGTCCATATTTACTATACTATGCAGATATGCAAATGTTACCTCTAAAACCGCGGTAACTCCACCGACTGTCGGTGATGCGAATCGGCAGGTATTCGGCCGACAGTTGGCCGATTTGTATGCAATTTGACTGCTTTTTAGAGTGAGCCTACTGTCTTTGGGATTTGGCAATCAGTTTGGAGTCAGTCGACCGTCTCCCGACTATCGGCCAAGGGTGGGCCAACTTCTATTTGTAAAATTAGTCAGTTTGTAAGGGAGAATTATCTCTTACGTGCTCACAGTGTGGTATACCTTTTGCATCCAAATCCACACTCAAACGTCATTCTGATTCTAAGCATCTCTGAAAGTCATACTCATGCAAATGTGGAAAGACATATGCATACCAGAGTGCATTGAGCAGACACAATGAGAGGAAGGGCCATTAAACTACAGGAATTGAAAATAAGAGTTTGGGTGTTTACTTTCCATTGGCCCAAAATTACAATGCCTCCTTGTATTAAGTACTACTGTCCTGCCAGCCAAGAGTGACAGTGACTTCATGTTTTGTTTATAAAATTATCAGGATATTCGATACATCACTTGTGTATTAATCCTATCCTCAGGATATGATTAATAAATAAGTGATCTTTCGATTCGCGTAAGCTCAAGTGAAGTGTGCACGTAAGTGTTTTATTAAGCAATTGTAAACAAAGTATTTCGTCACTGTCACTCTTGGTTGGCACGATAGTACCTTAGTTAAGTATTGACCGTTTACAATACGAAAACAGAAATAACTAGAATTGTTTTTCAACGAAAATAAACAGATGTCTCCCCCTATTAGGAATATGACAAAATCACAAAAATGCATTTAGTTATCTTACAAGGGGAATAATTTGAAGAATTTACATGCAAGAGTCATGGTTCTTATACATGACACGTTGTCTAAATGTGCTTTACAAACATATGAAGTTTCGTTAAAATATCTCTGACGGTTATCAAGTTATAGAGCGGACACGATTTTGTGAGAGAGAGTGTGAGTAGAACAGAAAGAGAGAGACGGGAGTAGAATAGAGAGAGAGGGGAGTAGAACAGAGGGAGAGAGTAGAACAGAGAGAGAGGGGGAGTAGAATAGAGAGAGAGTAGAAGAGAGACAGGGGGAGTAGAACAGAGAGAGAGAGAGAGAAAGAGGGGGAGTAGAACAAAATTAGAACAGAGAGAGGAGGATTAGAACAGAGAGAAAGGGATTAGAACAGAGAGAGAGGGGATTAGAACAGAGAGAGAGAGTGAGAGAGACAGGGAGAGTAGAACAGAGAGAGAGAGAGTGGGAGTAGAGCAGAGAGAGAGGGGGGGTAGAGCAGAGAGACAGGGGGTAGAACAGAGAGATAGGGGAGTAGAACAGAGAGAGAGAGGGGAGTAGAATATGGAAAGGGGGAGCAGAACAGATAGAGAGAGAGAGAGTAGAACATAGAAAGAGGGAGAGTAGAATAGAGAGAGAGGGGGAGTAGAACAGAGAGAGAGATGGGAGTAGAACAGAGAGAGAAAGGGGAGTAGAACAGAGAGAGATGGGGGGTAGAACAGAGAGAGAGAAAGAGGGGGGAGTAGAACAAAGGGAGAGAGAGTAGAACAGAGAGAGAGAAGGAGTAGAATAGAGGGGGAGTAAAACAGAGAGAGGGGGAGTAGAACAAAGAGAGAGTAGAACAGAGAGGGGGTAGAACATAGAGAGAGGGGGAGTAGAACAGAGAGAGAGAGAGAGAGAGAGAGAGAGAGAGAGAGAGAGAGAGAGAAGGGGAGTAGAACAGGGAGAGAGGGGAGTGGAACAGAGAGAGGGGGGGGTAGAACAGAGTAAGTCGAACAGAGCGAGAGGGTTAGTAGAACAGAGAGAAATGGGGGAGTAGGACAGAGAGAGAGGGGGGAGTAGGACAGAGGGAGAAGGGGAGTAGAGCAGAGAGAGAGGGGAGTAGAACAAAGGGAGAGGGGGTAAAACAGAGAGAGAGGGGGAATAGAACAGAGAGAGAGAGGTGGGGTAGAACAGAGAGAGAGGTGAGGTAGAACAGAGAGAGAGAGGGGGAGCAGAATAGAGATAGAGGGGGAGCAGAGCAGAGAGAGAGAGAGAGAGAGAGAGAGAGAGAGGAAGAGAAAGAGAGAAATAGAGAAAAGTAGAATAGAGAGAGAAGGGGAGTAGAACAGAGAAAGAGGGGAGTGGAACAGAGAGAGAGGGGGAGTGGAACAGAGAAAGTAGAACAGAGAGAGAGGGGGAGTAGAACAGAGATAAATGGGTGAGTAGGACAGAGAGAGAGGGGGAGTAGGACAGAGAGAGAAGGGGAGTAGAGCAGAGAGAGAGGGGAGTAGAACAGAGGGAGAGGGAAAGTAAAACAGAGAGAGAGAGGGGGGATAGAACAGAGAGAGAGGGGAAGTAGAACAGAGAGAGAGGTGGGGTAGAACAGAGAGAGAGAGAGGTGAGGTAGAACAGAGAGAGAGAGAGGGGGAGCAGAACAGAGATAGAGGGGGAGCAGAGAGAGAGGGGGAGTAGAATAGAGAGAGAGAGAGAGAGAGAGAGAGAGAGTAGAATACAGACAGCGGAGAGAAGAACAGAAAGAAAGAGAGCGTAGAACATAGAGAGAGGGAGAGTAGAACAGAGAGAGAGGGTGAGTAAAGCAGAGAGAGAGGGTGAATAGAACAGAGAGATATGGGGAGTAGAACAGAGAGAGGAGTAGAATAGGGAGAGGGGGTAGAACAGATAGAGAGAGAGTAGAACAGAGAGAGAGGGAGTAGAACATAGAGAGAGGGAGAGTAGAACAGAGAGAGAGTGGGAGTAGAACAGAAAGAGAGGGAGAGTAGAACAGAGAGAGGGGAGTAGAACAGAGGGAGAGGGGGAGTAGAACAGAGAGAGATTGAGGGAGAGTAGAACATAGAGAGAGGAGAGTAGAACAAAGAGAGAGAGGGGAGTAGAACAGAGAGAGAGTAGGAGTAGAACAGTGAGAGAGAGGGGAGTAGAGAAGAGAGAGAGGGGGAGTAGAACAGAGGGAGAGGGGGGTAGAACAGAGAGAGAGGGGGAGTAGAACAGAGAGAGAGAGAGAGAGTAGAACATAGAGAGGGAGAGTAGAACAGAGAGGGAGAGAGAGGGGAGTAGAACAGAGAGAGAAGGGATGAGAACAGAGAGAGAGGGGGGAGTAAAACAGAGAGAGGGGGGAGTAGGACAGAGAAAGAGGTGGGGTAGAACAGAGAGAGAGGTGGGGTAGAACAGAGAGAGAGGGGGGAGCAGAACAGAGATAGAGGGGGAGCAGAGCAGAGAGAGAGAATGAGAGAGAGAGAGAGAGAGAGAGAGAGAGAGAGAGAGAGAGAGAGAAAAGTAGAATAGAGAGAGAAGGGGAGTAGAACAGAGAGAGAGGGGAGTGGAACAGAGAGAGAGCGGGGGTAGAACAGAGAAAGTAGAACAGAGCGAGAGGGGTAGTAGAACAGAGAGAAATGGGTGAGTAGGACAGAGAGAGAGGGGGAGTAGGACAGAGAGAGAAGGGGAGTAGAGCAGAGAGAGGGGGAGTAGAACAGAGGGAGAGGGAAAGTAAAACAGAGAGAGAGAGGGGGATAGAACAGAGAGAGAAAGGAAGTAGAACAGAGAGAGAGGTGGGGTAGAACAGAGAGAGAGAGGTGGGATAGAACAGAGAGAGAGGGGAGCAGAGCAGAGAGAGAGGGGGAGTAGAATAGAGAGAGAGAGAGAGTAGAATACAGACAGCGGAGAGAAGAACAGAAAGAAAGAGTAGAACATAGAGAGAGGGAGAGTAGAACAGAGAGAGAGGGGGAGTAAAGCAGAGAGAGAGGGTGAATAGAACAGAGAGATATAGGGAGTAGAACAGAGAGGGGAGTCGAATAGGGAGAGGGGGCAGAACAGATAGAGAGAGAGAGTAGAACAGAGAGAGAGGGGGTAGAACATAGAGAGAGGGAGAGTAGAACAGAGAGAGAGTGGGAGTAGAACAGAGAGGGAGAGTAGAACAGAGAGAGGGAAATAGAACAGAGGGAGAGGTGGAGTAGAACAGAGAGAGATTGAGGGAGAGTAGAACATAGAGAGAGGGAGAGTAGAACAAAGAGAGAAAGGGCAGTAGAACAGAGAGAGAGTAGGAGTAGAACAGTGAGAGAAAAAGGGGAGTAGAGAAGATGAGAGGGGGAGTAGAACAGAGGGAGAGGGGGAGTAGAACAGAGAGAGAGGGGGAGTAGAACAGAGAGAGAGAGAGAGAGAGTAGAACATAGAGAGAGGGAGAGTAGAACAGAGAGGGAGAGAGAGGGGAGTAGAACAGAGAGAGAGAGGGGATGAGAACAGAGAGAGGGGGGGAGTAAAACAGAGGGAGAGGGGAAGTAGAACAGAGAGAGAGGGGGGAGTAGAACAGAGAGAGAGGGATAGTACAACAGAGAGAGAGGGGGGGAAGAACAGAGGGAGAAGGAGTAGAACAGAAAGAGAGGAAGTAGAACAGAGAGAGAAGGAGTAGCATAGAGGGGGAGTAAAACAGAGAGAGGGGGAGTAGAACAAAGAGAGAGTAGAACAGAGAGGGGGTAGAGCAGAGAGAGAGAGAGAGAGAAAGTAGAATATTGAAAGAAGGGGAGTAGAACTGAGAGAGAGAATGGGGGTAGAACAGAAAAGGTAGAACAGAGCGAGAGGGGTAGTAGAACAGAGAAATGGGGGAGTAGGACAGAGAGAGAGAGGGGGAGTAGAACAGAGAGAGATGGGGAGTAGAACAGAGAGAGATGGGAGTAGAACAGAGAGATAGGGGGAGTAGAACAGAGAGAGAGGGGAAGTAAAACAGAGAGAAAGGGGGAGCATAACAGAGAGAGAGAGGGGAGTAGAACAGAGTAAGAGAGAGAGTAGAATACAGAGAGGGGTCGTAGAACAGAAAGAGAGGGGGGAGTAGAACAGAGAGAAATGGGGGAGTAGGACAGAGAGAGAGAGGGGGAGTAGAACAGAGAGAGGGGGAGTAGAACAGAGAGAGAGGGAGTAGAACATAGAGAGATGGGGGGTAGGACAGAGAGAGAGGGGGAGTAGAACAGAGGGAGAGGGAGTAGAACAGAGAGAGAGGGGGAGTAGAACAGAGAGAGAGGGGGGTAGAACAGAGAGAAAGAGGGGGAGTAGAACAGAGATGGAGGGGGAGCAGAACAGAGAGAGGGGGAGTAGAATAGAGAGAGAGAGTAGAATACAGAGAGTGGAGAGAAGAACAGAAAGAAAGAGAGAGTAGAACAAAGAGAGAGGTTGAGTAGAACAGAGAGAGAGGGGGAGTAGAGCAGAGAGAGAGAGGGGGAGTAGAGCAGAGAGATAGGAGAGTAGAACACAGAGAGGGGAGTAGAACAGAGAGAGAGAGAGAATAGAACAGAAAGAAAGGGGGGAGTAGAACAGAGAGAGAGAGGGAGTAGAACAGAGTGAGAGGGGGAGAAGAACAGAGAGAGAGGGGAAGTAGAACAGAAAGAGAGGGGGAGTAGAACAGAGAAAGTAGAACAGAGCGAGAGGGGGAGTAGAACAGTGAGAAATGGGGGAGTAGGACAGAGAGAGAAGGGGAGTAGAACAGAGAGAGGGGAAGTTGAATGGAGAGAGAGGGGAGTAGAACAGAGAAAGTAGAACAGAGCGAGAGGGGGAGTAGAACAGTGAGAAATGGGGGGAGTAGGACAGAGAGAGAGTAGAACAGAGAGAGGGGGAGTAGAACAGAGAGAGAGAGAGAGAGAGAGTAGAACACAGAGAGAGAGAGAGAGAGAGAGAGAGGGGTAGAACAGAGAGAGAGAGAGAGAGTAGAACAGAGAGAGAGAGAGTGGAACAGAGAGAGAGGGGGTAGGACCGACAGGCGATAAGGGAGTTGAATGCTTTGCTTATTGTGGTTTGTGCGTGTATCTTATTTGTCTGTGTTCCAGTGTCTCTTTCTTTGGGTGCCATGTGTTGGTTTGGAATTGTGCCATTACCTGGTCATTTATACTTGTTTCAACCCAAAGGTTGTCGTTTTAGCGGGGTAACTCATGTTGTATAAATGTGAAAACACCAAGTTATAATTCATGTATCTAGTGGTGACTGATTAGATAGTACAAGTGCTTGTCTGAACACCTGGTACACTAATTGCATTGATACTTGATCATCACTTTCACAAAAAAGGTATGTGTCCATTTCATAGTATAATGCTTTGACATGATATATTACTGTAAGATTGTTTCCTTAGTGTGGTGCAAAGGGTTATAGATTTGTTAGGCTAAACCATAAGCTAATGAACTAAAACAACTAATGCACAAAAACGCCACCAAAACACTAGTAAATAACATTATATAACCTTGCATCTCTTTTGATACATTCCTCGCCAATCAAACCGCTTGTTTTTGAAAGTGTTTGGATGTTACAATTTGTTTTCCATATGGGAGAGCTGGTTTAATGAGCATAATCATTTTGTCCATCTCCGAAATCATCGTTAACATACACATGCCTTCCCTCCGAAAGCTACCCAACATACCTCCGAATGGAATGCTACCCATGAACATGATACCAACGTCATAAAAATGCAAATAAACAAGTGTTTTACAAGTATGTTTGAATAATATTTGACTGATACATTCTAAACAGAGGCTATATATTCCAGCGGTGGCTGTGAAACAAGTCAAAATAAAATAATAGATATGAATTTTAACTGATGAACTCGAAATATTCGTTCAATCTACTGCATTTCCGAATTCAAATGTGATTTAAACTCAAACAGATTCAGTTGAAAAATATGTATTGCTTTCAGACTTCTTATCAATCTGTAATGTATCGACCCGTATGTTGTTCTTATCCCTCAAAGTGAATCTAAATGAAATAAAATCGCCTCAATACAAACCATGTCCAACCCAAAAATCGTTTGTTTACCTCCGGTAGCCAACACCCTCCAAGATCTAGACATGCGGTTCACCTGGGTGATATGTATGATGCAAAAAGACTTAAGTGACAATTTTTTCCCCAAAATGAAGCTGTACATTTATGGAAATAGGAAACCAAACGCAAACCGTAAAATAGAGACCAACATCGAGCTTATTTATGAAGATGGACGCATTTGATCGACTTTAATATTTATCAAAATTATAGGCAGCGATACGCTGTGATTCCCATTATCACCGTCAGGGGTCCTTCATGAGATTGTGGTGCTTATCGCATATGCGAACAGCGACGGCTCAAGCGAGACCGTGCAAAGATGAAGATTAGCCTAAAATTATGATAATTTTATACCTAATGCATAAATCTTAATAGTGGGGCGGATATGTGAAAAAATCGTGCACTTTATGATAAAAGCATGGAACTTGGTACATGGCCAGTTTAGTAATTAACAAAATTTTTGAGGGTCAGTGCCAAGCCAGACATGCACCTTGATGACCGCCATCTTGAAATGGCGACCTGTTTTCATGTAAAGCCGCTTAAGCTGGATATCATTTTGCAATATTTTTTTCTCTAAAGCTGGTGGAAGTGTGCATTTTAACAATAGAACATTTGTTATTATCTGAAATCACATGTAGATGGGTATATTATCCAAGATGGCGGCCATGTTAAAAATGGCCGCCATTTTTATATGTTAAATCAAGCTTGCTTTGTGAAAACATCATATAATGAACTTTATTCAGATTATTGCATCAAATTCAAGTTGTTCCATGCATAGACAGGCTCAAAATGTGACCTTGTTATTTGATAACAATTTATAAGCGATCTTTGATGCAATATGACATCTAAGATGGCTGCCAAAGAAGTAAGATTTTATTGTTTTTGTTTTTATAAATAAATATCTCTTTGAGATTTGTATGAGTAAAATTTGTTTTAATTGCAACGAAGGTTCGTTTCATATATATATAATATGTAATTTTGAAATTTTCTCAACTGTTAATTCAAGCATGGCATCCAAGGTGGCCGCCAAATTCTTTCTGCAATTCTTTCTGAATAAATATATACATTTTTGTTATTAGGCGTTTTCGACATCGCTTAAGATGTATCATGCAAGTGAACTGTTCATAATCAAGGAAGGGCCTGGTCGTGCTGGAAATATAAACTCAACAAAAACACAATGAATGCATGTTAACTACCTGTCTCGAATCAAAAGGCAGCAGATGTTAGTTGATCATAAGGTTTAAAAGTTTACTGAACTTCTGGCATGTACATTTGCAATGTATGACTGCAGGCAGCTCGAGGATGTCTCCAGGGTAGAGTGTCCATATGGTTACCGAAATCCTACCTCAAGTTTTATCAGGTGCTGCCACCTCCATCTTCCATCATAAAGTAGTGTTGTGCCACAGGCATTTGGTGCACTTGAGCTCACGGGACCACTTTATATGACTCCATATATTATAGTCACATGCAGAGCCTTCTCCTTCCATGTACCAAATTTCACCAGCAATATCTTCATGGACTCAGCCTTGATCACCGGATCATCTTTGTACAATAGCAAATATGGGCAGTCTGTTCTGAATTCCGTGATTAGAGCCTCTTGCAAAACAATTAAGAGCAGTGGAGTCAGAACAGAGCCACGATGAACATCGACACCAAAAAACTTCTCACTGCTACAATTGCAAACTTGATCATGCCATGCATCAGTCGCACCAGCTACTCGTTGATTTAAAAGCAGGCACACTACATACTTGCTGTCCTTCTGTATGTTAATGAAAATGATGTAGAATGGCTTGTTAGAATTCAGGAGCAACTCCTGTAGCTGGCTTAAAATGAAGATGGTAACTGTAGTGCCACCATGGCCTGACGTACACCTGCGCTGCATCTCGTCAAATTCAACTCTCTGTCTGATATGTGTCTCCAATATGCACCCAAACACCCTTATTAATTGCTTAATTAACTTCAAGCCTCTGTTCAGAGCACCCTCTTTGCCTATGTTCATACTGTCAATTTTGCTCTCCTACCAGGTAGTTGTACTAACTCTCGAGATTATGTTGCCGATTAGGTCAAACACCTCGACTTTGCCAGTTTCCCAAATACATGTAGAATAAAGTATCTCGATGACAATTGCTGAAGATGATATGTCTGCTTTGACAGATTATATCCTGTTAATGCTTTTGTGATAATTCCTGTACTGATCAGCAGGCTAGAATTTCAACTGGAATTTCCTCTGCCATGCCTTCTGCATTCCAAAGAGTTCGAATTTGAGTAACTTCATAATTCTTTTTACACTTCTCCACCTAGCGACTGTTGGTCTGCGTCATTCCAGACATGTTATTCCCATTTTGGCTTATATACTAGGTAAAATCAAAGCAATGACCAGGAACTAGTACAATCAGAGCTAACATTTTCACTACAAAACAAAAATGATGAAAACTAAATGTACAGATATATAGTATACAGTGGTCATGTATAGCTCTCCCCTTGAAGGTAGTCACTAGGCTACCTTAACATAACCAAAATCATTCACATACATGTATATAAAAAGTATATACAAATCACATTTACACCAATAATAATAAAATGAGAACCACAACAGCACTGCTACCTTGGAACAGGTTCTAGGACGAACTTTTAGCTAGTCAATGAATAACCACAGTGAACAATAAATCACGAAAAGCCAAAAATGATGCAGCAAAGGCAAGGATTCGACAGAATATACGGTCTTGGACACCTAGCTGAAGATCCCTGGGCTGTAAAAGACCATCACTGTAAATACAGAGCGAAATAACATCATCATTTAAACCCCCTACATACCTAAATAAGCAAATAAGCTTTGGTTACAACTAGTTAGACTGAAATGGTTTTTGGACTGAGCTATTATGGAACCAAATGCCGGACTCACTAGCAAGCAATTAGTTAGGGAAGCTTTGGCTAGAAACTAAGATGTCTGCAGCATTATATATTGGATTGACTTCAGAATAGTATAAACTTCGATTACTTTCGAGTAGATGTGATAGTGCCAGCTACATCATCAACACAACATAATAAGGCTGACTGCAGCAAATTCGTCATTTGTCAAGAGCAAGTCGAAAAGTTGATGTGTGTGAAAACGGAGGATTGTGGTCTAAACACATTTTTTTAAAAAAATCGTATACAGTTTTATGAGATGTATAGCCCTTTTAAGCCCATGGTAGCTTGATGAGAAGGAGACAGGTCAAAGAGAAACTTTGATATCTCTATTAAAGATTTATAGGATTTTCTGCTAAAATCGGATGTAAACAAATTGTATTTTATGCCATGACGATTCTACAAAAGACAGTTTTAGTTTGCTATAGATACAAAAATTATTTGTATCTCGTTTTGATCATATCAATTTTATATAGAACAACATCTGTATAAGCCTCTAAAACAAAATAAGCAACCATCGTGGATGACAGATTGGATGTCCCCTTTACTATCCTAATTCATTAAATATAATTATTTCGTGAAAATCATTCTCATAACTTCAAACAGTCTCAAAATATTTTCCTCCTGAAAGTAAAAATACATTTCTTTTTTTTGCTAAAACTAAATACAAAGCCATCTTGAGTACCATGTTATAATAAGTTAAATGAAAAAAGAAATCTGATAAGTTCGCCCCTGGTTTGTATAGCTATTTCTACTTAATTGCATAAGAATTTTGCGAGGAAATTCATAATTTGTCAAGTTGGCATACCACCACTGTTGAGGATGCAAAATGTGACAGCCACCTTGAGACTATGTCCTAAATCTTGTGTTTTATAAGCCCAAATGACAATTTTGAGGCAAATTAGTATGATTGACTGCAAAATAAGTGAAAATAGATGAAGACAACATCTTGGCTTGCAAATGAACGAGCTTAAAATAATTCAGTTTAAAATAGACTGTAAATTTTGGAATAAAAACCAAAATGGAGGCACTTTATAAATGGTGTCCATCTAACAATTCTACTTTGACAGCCATCTTGGGTGGCATGTTGGATGTTCTCTTTTTTATCCAAAGCCATTCAATAAAATTATTCTTGAAAATCGTTTGCATAAATTCAAACTACATACTTCCAGTTCTAAATGAAAGCAGATATTATGTTATGATTTGCACATTGGTAGCTATCTTTAATACCATGTTGGAACAATAAGCAACTTTAAAGCCATGCTGATAAGTAAGTTACTTGTTTAACGGGATTATTTATACTTGCTAGAAGTAATTTGCATCAAAATCTATAACTTTGTAAAGTTCTAATATACAACTGCACTTTTAGATACAAAAGTGGCGGCCATCTTTAAAATACAGCCTCAATCTTGATTTTTTTAAATTGAAAGATGATTTTAAGGTATTTAGATATAACGGAGGGCTATATAAGTAAAATTAACTGAAGAAAACATGATGTTTGCAAATAAATAATGAGATTATGATGAATAAGTTGAAAAAGGCGGCCATTTTGGAAAAACAAGATGGCGGCCATTAGATGACATTTACGACGTGGCACTGACCCTTAATTTTTTTGTATTGTTATCAACTAGCCATGTACCAAGTTTCATGCTTTTGTCATAAAATGCACGATTTTTCTCAAAATTGTTACATATCTGCCCCACTATAAGGAGTTCTAACGATAAGGCGTATATTTTCCCTAGTTTGACATGATTACAAATACCAAATTTTCAAATTGCCCTATTTTTTTAAAAAAAAAAATGGTGTAGTTCAGCAGTGAAATATGCATAGTAAACAACAAAATTCTTTTCAAAGCGATTCACCATTTACAATACCGTAAAAACGTGCACTTTCTACTCCCATCCCTCTTTTTACGTCTTTATACTGGGTGCCGTTTAGACCAGACTTTGATTAAATGCATGCTAGTTTTAAAAAAGTAAAAATGCTAAAATGTTAAGGATGGGAGCGCTCTTCATTTCTCAAACCTTACCGTGTTCCTTCTACGCATGCGTACGAGATACGCCTAAAATGGTGACGTTTGTCATTGGAAAGATGAAACTGGTGAAACCTTGGTAGTATTGGCGTTTTCGATTGCCGCCTACCCTGTGTGAAATTGTTGTGGAGTACTTGCTTTGCCACCATCGCGCTGGGGTGTAGAGAGATGTTGCTTTACTTAACATACTGGGGAGTAGAGAGATTTCGCTTTTATTTACATACCCTCTGATGTCATGTGAGTGTTGTTGTTCTGTTTCCCTTCCTCCCCGGTGACGTTGTTGTGATTGTGACATTTTCTGGTCACACTCGGTTACTTTTTGACATAGCTTCATCAACATAAATCTTTTCTAATATAATAATGAGTTCCAGCGTGACTTTCTGTAACGGGGTCTTGAAACCCAGTATATAAGGTGCACAATGAATTGAGTTTGTTGAATGTAAATGAGCTGCATTCTACCATAGTTAGGCAAATATGTCCACAGTATGTGCTACTCGATGTATTAGTTGCTATAACGATAGTAGAAAGAGTGGCAGGTTTTGTATCCTTGCCAACCACTGTAAAATATCCCTTGTATTCTGGATAACAAGTCTGTGGTATGGTGGTATTACTGATGTCTGTAAAAAAGAAATATCAAATTTAATTTTAAAGGTGTCAATCCGCAAAATGTGAGCAACATGTGAACATGTATTAAAATTTTTGCTATTGTGGCATCAACAGACAACCTGAGGGGTGATGTAACACCATTTACCATATGGCTACGCAACTGAGAGGGATACAACGCCTTGCATTAAAATCGATAAACCTCTAGTGATTTATAGATTTTGTAACTATTTGTAATGACGTTCAAAGGTTATGTACTGGCGCATAAAAATGATACATTCTTGAGCTATCACGTCAACATACGATCTTAAAGTAATTATCGTGTATGATAAATAGAATCTATCATTCGTGCTCCTGTATTATTGAATTTACTAAACTCGTTGCAAAAATCGATAAAGAGCTCGGCAAAGCTCACATTTTATCTCTTTTCCCAACTCATTAAATAAATTCAATAAAACATGAGCACTTCGGGAAAGTCTTCTATCTAATACAATCAACAAACCACTCGTACATCACATATTAAGTTACTTTACATATCGACGTCCATAACAAGTTTGCGTACATAATGACAAACTCTTAATATTTTTAAGTAAAAAAATGATTTCAAAGTAATTGTAATATCATATTATGATATTAAAATCTATAATTCGTGCTAAAGTATCATTGGCCTTATTAAACTCGTTGCAATACATGTAACAATAAGTGTGTATGATCAGGAAATACCACAATCACAAACTGCAGACAAACCCGTGGCATCGTGAGGAAGAGCCAAACAATCATCACGAGACACCAGGAAGACAACAAAGCAAAGCAACCAGCTCTTTATTCCCCATCAAGATGATTGCAAAACTAGAATGGACACAAAGTAACGCACAACGAAGTAAGAAAGTCAGCAAGGATCAGGAATTGATACAATCAAGTACCTCACCTGAAACATATTTTTAGACCATACATATTTCGATATAGAAAAAACTATATATATTTTTTGTCCTAAAATATATATTTTAGCCCATAAATATTTCAATATAGAACAAATATATTTCCAGATACCATATTGCAACGCCTGACATGCCAAACTTAGACCCAAAACGGGAGTAACAATCAACAACGAATCAACAACAACAGAACCTTCACCATAGAACGGACAGCAGCCAAAGCCACTGGGGGCTTAAATGTATTATACTGGTACCAAAAACTGATAAAATGCTATTTCGTATTTTTTACTTTTCTTCAAATCATTTAATAAATTTAGTAATACATGAGCACTCAGGTAAGATCATATTGATGTCAAAACTGTAGAGAAAATACAGTCTGTGTCTGTAAGTGTATAAGTGCATTTTACATACATATCGGCGTAGCCAGAACGCTGAAAATGTTACGCACATCGGAGACTACTGGTCAAGCAGTCTTTCTTTTCAATTTGGGTCCTTTTTCAAAATGGGACCTTCTCTTAAAGGAAAGAATTCGCTCCCATAGGGAGCGAATTCTTTCCTTTAAGAGCAGTTCCCTATGGTATGAAAAATCACTTTTATCACATGAGGTGACCTCCCTCGAATGTTACTACTTTTATTACGCACGTGCGTCACTGAGTAATGAGAGCTACGCCTATAGAAAAGTAAAATAAAAAGAATCACTCAATATATAAGAGGACACAACAACCGCTACTGTATACATGCGCGGGTCTGGGGTCTTGGGACTGGGTCCTCCAATTGTTCTAGAAATCATAAAATTATAGGTGTCCTTAGGGTACTGATCCTGACCCCCTAGAAAATCACATAGCTACTCTGCCAGCATTCCATGTTCTGTCATCATCGACCCGCCTGTGATAAGCATTTTAACCCTTAAGCGCCAATCGCAACAAAAGTCGTCTGCTTTTCTCGTCTGCTGAAATGTTTAAGAAGCCTCTATGGCAAACAGTGTGGACCCAGATCAGACTGCTCCTATGGGAGCAGTCTGTTCTGGGTCCACGCTGTTTGCTTCTATACTTAATTCGTCAGTATTGTTAGGCAATTATTTGCAGCAGACGACTTTTGCAGACGACATTTTCAGATGCATTTTTTTTTCTTGGCGCTTTAAGGGTTAAAATGCTGGCAGGACGATAATGACCCGCTTTAATTTGTTTACTTGGTTATTAAAGGAAAACACAAAAACAAAATAACAAAGAAAAAAAACGAAATAAAGAAAAAAAAACATGGTTCAACTTACCTATTTCAGTTGGTGTAACAGGCCAGTTGCTCGGCCCACAGTCAATATACGTGCTTACGAACGACAGTGTTGAAACTGTTTTGTCGTATACTGTAAAACAAACTACACTTCCTTTGAAAGGCGATGATTCGTTAAACGCCCCTGCTATCTTTATTTTTGCTGGCTGAGGAAGCTTGATATGGTTAGGGTTATCCTGGAAATCTTTACTCTCATAGAATTTCATTCCTAAAGTTTGTAACGTCACATCACCGTTACTTTTATCATGTACTAATCCAAGAGGGATCCACATCTCCGCGGTAAATATAGTCCCAACAATGGCTGACCCGTAATCCTCACCTGAAGGACCAAGCATTTCCAATAAAATATGAGAACCATTTAGCTCAAGTTTAACTCTGCTCGAAAATAATGAATCCGGTAACTGTGTATCGCCATCATAGACTAAGTCAAAAATAGTTCCAGTGTGTGGCGCGATAGAATACACAAACATGTTGAATGACCAATCATTTGTCAGTGCAGCTTCTTCGCCTAACTTTAGTTCTGCGTAGGAATAATCGGAGCCGAAAAAATACAAGGGAGCATTCTCAATGGACGGATGTGGTGAGAAAGCAGTGACTGCCCCTAGGCCTTCATAGCCGCTATATCCACCATGAACCACCTCAGCCGTGCCTGTAGTGTTGACAAGAGGATAATTATATACAGGAGTATCAGCACACTGCAGCTCGTGAAGCCCTGAGAAAAAGAAGAAAGCATAATCAGCTGACCAAAGGTAACTGCCTCAAGTACTTGCCTAAGTAATAAAATTTGATAATTAAGCACGCAGCAACGTCCAATATTGATTGCTAATTTCAAAATTTAACTTTTTCAGAACAATGTCATGTTGCATATCAAATTAAAGGGAATCAGGAATGCAGCAATATGGTAGTAAATGTTTTGACTGCAGACCACCCCCCCCCCCCCCCGACTCTGAGGATGTGGTCAATAGGTCACAAGTCAACTTTTTCAGAACATGGTCATGTTGCATATCAAATTAAAAGGAATCACAAAAAACTGTTGCAGACCCCCTATCCCCCTGACCCTAGGGTTGGGGTCAAATGATCAAAATGCTACTTTCAAAATATGGTCATGCTGCATATCAAACTAAAGGGAATCGGGAATACAGCACAATGGTAGCAATTATTTTGCCCGCAGCCCCCACCTTCCCTCCCCCCACGACCCTAGGGAATAAGGTTAAGGAATGCAGCATCATGGTAGCTTATATTTAGCTCGCAGAACCCCAAACCCCACTGACCCTAGGGGTCAAAAGGTCAAAATTCAGCTTTTTCAGAACATGGTCATGTGCATATCAAATTAAAGGCAGCGCGAATGCAGCAACATTGTAGCAATATTTTTGCCCGCACTCCTCCCGCCCCACCCAGGGGATGGGGGAAATAGGTCGAAAGTAAACTTTCTCAGAACATGATCATGTTGCCTAGCAAATTAAAAGGAATCACGCAATGCAGCAACACGGTCGCAACATGGTTGAATCTGTATAGGTTAGTTTATTTCTATTGAACTGTTCACTGAAAACTAATTGATAGGATTTTAACTTTTATCTGTATTATACCCAAGGCAAACTTAGGGGTTGTAGAAATGTGTTTATGTTCTGTGATTTATAAGTTTTCGTAAAATAATCGGGATCTAAATTCAACAATTTGCCTTGTTTGACTTCTGTTTTGCCAGGGGACACATCTGATTCTCGGAATTCTAGTTGTATAATGTGAAAAAGGTAAACAAGTTATTAGGGCAGAATTGACTACAGTTGTACTACAAAAAGTTTTTAGAATAAATTTTAATAAAAATGTCATTATAGTTTTCATAATTTTGAATTATTAAAACACTTTTAATGTCACGTTTTACCTATTTACGATGTTTATTACCGTAACACACGAAGATAATACTTAATGTAATGGGAAAGTAAAATTTTGCAACCCCTACGATGCCGCTGGTTTGTATGCAGTGGGTGATTGTGGTGTTTCCTGATCATACTCACTAGCCTTTTGGTTGCGTCACCTGTTGTGTCATAGGGATTTGCCTGTCTAATTATAAACTGTTTATTTATTTCTAATACTACAAACTTTATATTCAAGTGGATACCAATAATATCTGAAGCATAGGAAATTTTGGAAACAATCTGAAAAATACGCAGAATCACTATTAAAGTGTCACGGACATTCTGTTACATTTTACGCTATCAAATCAGATATTGCAATACAAAGAATAAGTGCATTCTAATCAGTAATGGCATTGTATTGGTTTTCATATTATAGTTTAAGGAATCAATCTGCCAATGATCATGTAAGAAAGGCAAACTGTATAGTATTCATTTCTGCAATGTGGAACTTTGACGGACTCGCTCTTTCCAATGTGAGTCCTTTGGCCAAAGACACTAATGTGCTTGTTGTCTCATGAGTAATACCTTTGATGCCTTAGATAGATCATCTTATCCTCTCACCTCTTTTATATTTTATAGATTTGTTACTAAACATGCGTATCTAATTGCGACCAACGAACGTAGACCAAACTGTACATAAAGTACGACCACCAAAGTTCTCAAAAGAAGACGTATATCAGTATTCATGACCATATACAATATTTGATCTGCGATGTGCTTTGTGGTCACCTGCTTGGAAACAGCTGACCTCTTGGCTCTCGTTTGTGGTGTCTACTGTGAGTTTGTCACTTTCCCATTGGTATCCTGTGGTACTTGATTGTATCTATTCCTGATCTTTGCACCCTTACTTACTTTGTAAAAATAACCAGCAGTAGGGACAATGATCTAACTATTTATTTGTCTGATCAAGAAAATTGAAACTAAGATCCTAGCTTCTATCAGCTTTAGCACCCACCATTTTATTATTTCCAGAGAGAGAAGAGAGAAAGATAGAGAAACCTACCTATCAGAACTTGTGCATACAGCAACAAAATAACTGTGTCGAATGTCATTTGTGTTATGGGTCACCTACATCCAGTGATTCTGTTCATCAGTGTCAAGAAGGTGTCATCCATGCAGCAATGGTAAATGTGAATGTTTATATGGATTTATTGTGCCTATAATAAAGAGAAATGCCAGTTAGCCAATTATTTATTCAATTTGGCACAAAAGACAATTTTCCTGCTTTAGCTTATCCAAGTAATCATATAAGGTTACTATAGCACCGCGAACTTATACTTGCTATGTATGTGTGACTGTGAAAATGTACGATAATCCTTTTATTTTCAAATTGCCTCAAAGAAATAGGCTTTGCTGTCTATTCCCAGTTTCTGACCAATTGCATCGCGTCACCTTAATAAAACGACGTTATTTGTTCAGCAAAAAAATAACACATACGAAACAAGTACAGAATATTATATCCAAACTCTATGAACAAATTAAATGTCTTTATACCCTACCATAATAATTCGTACGACCGGCAACGAAGACTCCAGCCTACTACTACACAAATATTGCTATTTTCTTTCTCAGCCTGTCATAAAGATCAGTAAACTCGTACCTGCACTCAATACCCGACCTTCACATATCAAACTTTTTATTGTTTGCGACTAAACTATCTTCCTGAGATAGAATAATGTCACATGCTTAAAAACAACGGAAATCTCGATATGGTGTGCGAAAAAAACACATGCCTAGAATAGCACAAAGTTATTCAGTCTTCCCAGAAAAATGCTGTATGAGCCGTGCCATGACAATTCCAGTAATGTTATATGTGCGACCAGCAAAGGCTCGGACCAGCCTGCGCATACTCGCAGACTGATCAGAGCCTTTGTTAGTCGCTTAAATATCCGTTAACTATGAAGATACTGACCGAACATCAAATGGAGTTTCTAAGCTTAAAATGGGGCTGTACAGGCTCATCTGAGTCTATACTTGTAAAACTGTCGCTTTGTTGGAAAGCACATGTCACGGCTCGCATTATCTTTAAAGGTGAAAAATTTACTAATCAAAATAAGATGAAGAGAGAAAACCTTTAGCAGGAATTTTCCCTGAACGACTCTTGAGAAAAAAAAAAGGTACCTGTACAGGTTGCCTGAACAAATTGTGTTCAATTTTCTGCCTTTATATTCTACACTGTATTGAAACTAGCGCTGTACTCTATTGGCATATTTTTAATCTAGGTGAGCTTTCTGAGCCTCTATGGTGGATTCTTTCTAACGGTTTGATACACCATATCATGGGGTCGCAGTTTATAAGCTCAAATGAGCCGTGACAAGTGATTTCCAACAGTGAAGCATTTTGACAAGTGAAGACTCAGACGAGCCTATGCAGCCTCCTTTTAAACTTAGAAACTCCAAATGCTGTTCAGTCAGTAGCTTAACAGTAATAGAATATTCAAGCGACTAGCAAAAACTCTGATCAGACTGTGCGTATGCGCAGGGTGATCTGAGCCTTTGCTGGTCGCACATACCACATTGTTGGAAATCTCATGTCGCGGCTCAAATATTTTTTATTCTGTAGCACCTGCGGGCTATGCGGATTCATCGTGGTATTGACTATGGCAAACATACATTTAAGAGTTTATTAGTATACAAAGGGCTCAAGTTTGAACAGCATTATAAGACCCTAAAACGTGTCGCAAGAATCGCCGTTTGGTATCACGAGGTTTTCCGGGTGATAACCAACGTTGACCCCGAAGGACATACGTTTTCTATTCCACCCTCAAACAAATAATTGACTTTATTTTATGGTGTCCAGTCGAAGAAAATGCGAGAGAGTGATAATAGTGGATGATCATAGTTCACCTGGACTTGTTTCTAATGGCTGTGCCTAATTTGAATAACTTTTAGTCTAAAGATGTAAGAAATTCCTGGTAGGTACAATGTACAATGTACAAGACTTTGGCCAGAATTTTTTTATTAGTTGATTTACAAACCCTCCTACTGTAATTTTCCGGAAAGTAGAAAAAAAAATAAAATTTAATTTTTAAAAAAAAATTATTTTATCCGCCGACTCTAAATATTTTTTGTTTCGTTGAAAAAAATAATATATTTTTGAGGTTCTGTCTGTGTATTTTTGAGAGTGCCTCTGTTAAAAGTGATTGTCCTGTCCAGATTTTTAGGAAAATGATAAAATATTTAAAGATTTAATACAGACTGTTGGTTTACCTATTACTAGTTTTACTGTTTCTGGAGATATTAAAAAATAATGATAAAAAACCTCTAAAATATTTAAAAAAAAAAAAAAAAAAAAAAAAACTCTGAAAATATCATTTTCAGAGCTTTTTTATTTATTTTTTTGTTCGTCCCCCGACCCTTTATCTGAAAAAAAAATTCCCGTAAATCAACTAATAAAAAAAATCTGGCCTTAGTATTTACATTTACAAGGACTTTAAATAGACTGTGCGAATGCGCATGATGGCTACGTTTTTTTTTTGTTGTTTTTTTTTGTTTTGTTTTTTTTTGTTATTCGCATGCAGAAAACTCAGATGTTTTTATCTGACGACGTGGCTCATACCATACTAATCCGAGCCTTCTCTGATGTTTAAGTGGCTTTTCCATATTTTGATATTTGCCACTAGTGGCAAATATCGAAATAAAGAAAAGCCACTAAAACGTCAGAGAAAACTCGGACTAATCCCATACATGTACGAACAATCTTATAAAAGGTTCGACTTTAATCCGAAATCGAATCAACGGAATCTTGGCCGGAAAAGACACATGTAATCCCTTACTCATATGGTGTTTTCTTAGTGCTTGAATTAAAATACGATATATGCAGAAGGTCATGAGAAAGATGTTTATGTCCTGAGCGGATCCAGGAAAAATCACAAAAATATAGGGTTTCTTATCAATACTTTTCCGGAACCCCTGAAAAATCACAAGGCTACCAAGCCAGCATGCAATGTTGGGTCATCATCGGCCCGCTAGCGAAACGCAATTTAAATGGCGTTTTGCTGGCGGGCCGATAATGGACCTAATTCAGTAATATTTGGATACTCTCTCCCCTCATCTACTAAAAAAAAGAAACAAAAAAAAAATGTTGTCAGAGTTGGCACCGCTCTGACATTACTTTCTGGATCCGCGCATGCATGTCGTAAGCAAACAACGAACGTCAAAGTCAGCAGGAGTACCCGTGCAGTCGTATTAAAGCAATCGGTATTAATTTGCAAAACATTGTACAAGCTTAACCTCAAAGTCAATAATCATTAGGGCCATATGGAATAAATTGGAGCTAAGAAAATGGCGATGTTGCCAGTTTACATTGAAAAAAACAACAAGAGGAACGCAGAGTGCTAGAGTGCTACACTTGGGATAGAAAGGTCGCTTGTCAGTCGAGACCCACAATATTTCTATCAAATGCAATATACTGAATGTTTTATTTTTGCCCAGTTCTCACATTCACGGATCACCCCGCCGTGAAATGAGCGATAGGGCTATTTGTTATGGTCCAATACGGAACATACAGTTTAATTTGGGAACGACACGGTTTAATACAGAACGACACGTGTCAATGCGTGTGCACTGCGGGTGGAGAACGGTTTGCTACGGTGCAAGTAAGGGTTAGTACGAATAAGAAGGGTCTGAAGCTGGTGAGTGGTTCAGGGCATCTTGGTCCTCTTGTTTTAGAAGTTTTACGGAATGTAAAATGTTAGCCTGTACCAATAAAATTTGGTTCTTCTCAAAAGCCTATAGAAATTTTGACAACTTGTGTTAAGAGATGATTGTAATTATAAACTGTACCACTGAGTGTTGGGTGTAAACAGATAAAAACCTGATCAGACTGCATCATAATATATATATATATATTTTAATTAGTTTGAGCCGGGTCTGAACCGTTCCATTTCAGTCACGAATAGTAATGATTTAAGGTGGTATTGTCGAGTTCTCTTACTACAAATGCTTGGTCCTAGCATCTACTGTTGTCAAGCATATCAGGCATACCCAAAAAGTATTTGAAATTTTACCATATTCTAAAAAATATTCCAATTCAGAATCTTTACTTTAAAAAAGATCTTAATATGACCATAGCAGTAGCGGTTACCTCCAAAATTTTATTCACAAAATTCACATACCAAAACTTATTCATTTTTCTGAAAACCTCCAAAAATATCGAATTCAAAATGTTGACCTCCAAATAATGGCCTAGCCTATGTATATTACATGTATATAAAGATCAGGGTACACCCCAAACGTGTGGGTACGTGTACTGGTGATGGTCGTCTGTGAAATCAGTACTTGGCTATGTCACTAGGGAAAATGGTATAGAGGCATAAAGAAATTATGTTTGGCTAAGATATAACTTAGAAATTCATGTTTCTGACAACTGGTCTGGTTTGAAAATGCACCTGGTTCGTCCATTCCCTTGTTAGAGGCGATTTTTTGTCACCTGCTGACATTTTTAATATACTGAACAAAAGTAAAAACGCTATGTTGTACACCTGAATTGTTTGCCATGCATATACAAAATTATTTCGTCACTGTCACTCTTGGTTGGCACAACTGTAGTGGCCGGTTGTAAGCTTAATCTGATAATTATGGTTATAAAATGCGTGGGTACTGTACATGAAATCAACTCTATATTATTTTATGGTTTATTACGTAATACTAAGGTAAAATACGGAACAGTTCGGTCCACGACTGTTTATATCGAATTAGCCAACCCAGGAGATTTAGTTTGGTCTTGCCAGACAGAGCTTTTCTGCTTTAGGCCATGAGCTACTAAGGGTTTTGCCCCCCCCCCCCCAGGGGGAACTTTGTAGACTATGTTTTTCCTAAAGCATAACATCTAACAAACTTTTTGCAACATGTTGGGTATCTGGCAGATGGGGCGTTATGGTGCTACAGCGTTTTAAATACGTTACCTCTTTTTTTTTTAAAAAAAAATATACAAAATTAAGGCTATCAAAGAGGTACTCGAACTATTCAAATTGGCTAAACAGTCATGTAATATGTAAGAACAGTTAATTTAGGCCCATTATCGTGTCATTTACGTTACATTTTCAACTTCACCCTATAAAATCATTGATATTTTGTTATATAGTTTCTTTTTACAAACTTCTACATGGATATTTTAGATTAAAATATCATGTCTCTAAAATATAGTTAACTGACCATTTCAAAACTGCAAACAGCTTGCTTCTATTACAAAAACGTCAGGATTCATAAGCTGTTGAATATGACAACCCCTAATAAAGCGTTATGTACAGTAAGTACCTTTTCATGCAAAACTTAAGCCTGTAATCCTATATGTAAGCTTTTAAACACCATATATGAGCACTATATTGATAAACAAGGGTGAAAAGGGCATTAAACATTGTTTCTGGTGCAAAGTATCAGTTCTTTGTTTGTTTGACAATATGTAACGTATATTACAAACTTTACGGCTTTCTATATATTGCTTAATTCCCTAAATGATACATCAAAGGGTATTTTATTTCATTCCAGAACTGATTTTGTGTTAAATAGACATAAAGATACTAGTTTGTCTACAATAGAAATTATCTGCTTTTATTAAGAGACTATGTCATATTGTCAAAAGATATATTTACTTTAGTGAAATAGTTTATTTTAGAACCTTTTTTTAAAAAAACAAATGAAAAATTCGATTTGGCCAAAGTTATAGGTTTTAAACCTCATTAACATAGACGATTTTGCTTTCAAATACCAGCTGAATAAGGGTAAGGTCTCGTGCTCTGTCAAAATTGTTAAAGTAACATATATTACCATATAAAATATATCATAAGGTACTACATTGTATGTATGTCTAAAATGCTGTGGAAGACAGTATTAAATTGAGTTTGAAGTGTTTATGTATGGTGGATTTAGATTTTTTGTATTACTTATCTGAAGAACAGTAGGTTTAATCTTGTCACTTATTTAACAGCAACCAAATAGTTTAGTGTACCCAGTTAACTGCTGCACAAATTATACAAATATAGAAACACAATGCACGCTGGTATTCCTTGTATATTTTGGTTCATCTACAATAACAAAAACTTTTTTTAACTAAATGTTGTATGGTAGGTAGTAGCATACAAAACCTTTGTGCTATTATAGCCCCGATAGAATCAAGTATTTGTAAGTTGGTAGAGCAAAAAATGATATATATTACATAGATACTATGCATTATAAGTGAATGTAATCATAAACTGTTTGAAGAGGCTGTCTCCAAATCAAATTTTATACTGACATTGTTGTATTTGCATATACATATGTTGATGCATTACTTTACTTTTGACTTTTAAATAGATTTTAGTTTATCTTCAGCATAGCTTTCTTCATTGTTTAATGGATGAAACTGATAATTAAATCAACATAGTTGATCTGATCATTTGCTTAAGCAATGTAAATTTTATAGGTAAATGGTTTTATTTAGAATAAATATTTCTGTGAAATGGGAAAAATAAGTGATAATGTTGGAGTTTACATGACAATTATCACAAGTGATATGAGCATATCCAAGAAAACAAGTCAATTGTTACTTACGATACCAATTTAAACTTATATGACTTTATTTGCCAGAATAAGGCCAGACCAAATTTGACATTCAAGTTGATGTAAAAAAAAAGCTTTCACAATGTTCTTTTAGAATGCTGTATGAAAAAGTTGAATATTTAAAATAAAAAAGTGCAGTCATGAACTCTTACTTACATGTATTGGTAGTTTAAGCAATTAATGCTAAAATAGATGATGCTAATTTCTACTATACAGAATGTGAGATGACCAAATTATAGCAAAGCGTTATATGGGTTTTACCTATGATAATGAATTGCAAACACAACAGGGTATTGATTCAAGACATATACAAAAAGTCAACTCTTCTGACAAAAAGTATTGGGAGAACACTCTAGTAACTTCTCAGTATAAACATTGTTATTGATGATAGACTTAAATGCAGTGTTAACAAAGTATATATGTACATGATTTTGGTGGTAAGTAACTGTGCATTTATAATTACCATGGGTCTTTTAATTTAATCATCTCCAAAACAAATCATATTTCTTTCACGTTGAAAAAGATACCATAAAGTTCAGATATTGCCAGCAGTGTAACTTTAAAGACTCTATTGTCATTTATGTTACTTGTGTGTATGATATAGTATACCAAATATTGTAACCTTATATCAGATTTGTATTTGACAGTATTGCCTTTAGATGTAAAAAACAATTGTTGATCTCATTTACTGTAATTCATAAAGCGCTCAAATGAAGATTTGACCAGCACGTGATATTTTGGTACTTATCACATATTAGCAAATATCTTGGATCCATTGATTGCTCATGCTGATGCAGTCGAGCTAGTCATATTAATTCTGGTCTGCATCTATATATTCATACTTTGTGGATACAGACAGCAAAGGCTCTGGTGAGTCTGCACATTCGCAAGGCTTGCCTGAGCCCTCATTTCTTGACACTGCAATGAGTACTTAGGTACCAAATCAAAGTGCTGGCTCATTTGATTTATTCTTTGATGCTAGTTATAATCTATTTAGCTTGATTTGAAATATCCAAAGGATTAATAGGACGCAACTTTATAACTATGATCATGTTCCCATGTGTACCAAATTTAATATAAAACAAAATTTCACTGTTAAACTAAGTCTTTTTGACAGAAATAATTCAAATAAAAATCCTAATGAACTGTTGAAGTCCTTTCATTTAGTCATGTCTATAATGCAAAACTAAAAATGCAAGAGATCTATTCTAAGCATTAACTTATCTCTTTTAAATATAAGTTAAATTGAACATTTTGAACAAATGCTGCCCTAGCTACTGTAGCTGTTTAAATGATTCACAAAATTGTAGAAACAAGTAAAACAGATAAGTGTAATAATCTCCTTAAATACTCTTGTTATGCATGTTACCAAGATTATTTTTTCTTTCTTTGCCAAACTAGACATGCTGATTACTAACATAGGTAGGTATTATAATCAAAGGTACAGGCATGTTGGGTACCATATTTGGGATAGAAATTGTTATGATTAAAAAGAACTTCAGTTTTCATTAAAAGGACCATATATATAAGACCTATATAAATTCTTCATTTCTCAATGTTAACCATGCCTGAAATGACTTAAAATTTTACAAATTGTGAGCTAGCTTTCATCCGTAGTTGTTTTCATTTTAATAGTTGTTGTAATCAAAAGCTGATAAGCTGTATTTGTATTTGGTTGGCTCACACTTTTGGTAATAGATCTTACTAAGCTACTACGTGTCTAAAATCCTGTTTCGTCTAAACTGAACTGTAGACAGTATGGAAAAATGTCTTGTATATATCATTTCATGCAAATGTCAGAGATAAATGCTATTATTCAAACCATGGTTTGATTATTACAATAAGTAGTTCCTATTAGCAATGTTTACGTATTCGATAAAAAAAACCTCTTAACTGAAATAGCATTTTATGGGCGTTGAGTTCATGTTACTTCCTTTACATCACCTGTTCTCTTGTAAGAGTTAAATTTCACTTAAATTTTATGTTAAAAAAAGACACTTTTCATTATTTCTCTCATTATTGAGCCCTTAAATGGCAGTAATTTACGCCCATTAGGAGTTTAAACTCATAAAATGCTATTTTTGCATTAAATTGACGTATTCAAAAGAAAGTAACGTATGTAACAGTAGTAAAAAGTTCCTAAATGTGTTAAAATTATACTGCTAGTCATTTACTTTCAATTACAAGATAATAGTGATTTGTAAGAATAAGGAATAATTTTTATATTTACACTAAGGGAGTTCCTATTATTGCAGGGTAACTTCCAAACCCATAAAGAGCTAACATGCATTATTTTGTGGCTTATATAATGTGGGTTTTAGAAAATCACAATGTACAAAACTCTTCATAGGAGGTATTTTGGCAGCACATGGTCTAGTGATTGCACAGGGCTAAATAGTAGTTTATTTGAAATAAAGTAACGTATATGACTGCAATATGGTATGCACAAGTTGCTTTAAAGCATGCTGGCTATTTGCTGCATTTAATGAAGTGTTTTAAGACAATCAGCATGTGGATAAATAAAAATAATGTATAGCTTTATATTGGAACGATATGATTTTGAGATGTTTTAGGGTAACGTAGTTAATATGGCTGTCACACGGTAACGCCCCAACTGCCAGATGGCCAACGTGTGTCATGTTGTTTGTTGTATTACGCGGTTTTAGAAAATCATAGTGTACAAAATTCCCCCTGGGGGAGGGGGGTCTATTAGCAGCTCATGGTCTGCTTGCCCTTCCTGTCTTGCGCTACAACGGATGGTTGTGGTTCGAAGTTTATAACCATTTGACTCCTGAATGAGTACTTTGTAGACCCAGACGCATTAAGGTAAAAATAATCTTTAGTTACTCGCAGGTATAAATCAGTCGTTAATTTGACTGCACTATTACGCGGAGCTGTTGATGACGTTACATTGGTGCATGCAGCATCCAGCACCATTCTGCAAAGCCATTTGAAGCTTTTTGATTACTTTTGTGTTTTAACTGCGGCGTGTATGACGTGTATGAAACCATAGCCAGCATCGCAGTTTATGGACGTTTTCTAATTGAAAATAATTGATAAATTCAATATTTCGATAATAACGTCAAATTTGAAATCAATTTACAGCTCCTTTTTAGAAGCATCTCCAAAAGTCACCTTTATGCAGACTTTCATGACTGATATTGACTACTTACACTGGCAATTGTCTGGGGAAAATATTTTGATGTAAATCACGGCAGGAAGTATGCTGTCATGTGATCGAGAACGTCTTAAAAGTTTACGTTAACATCACTTGCATATAATACAACCGTAATTTATGAACAATCTGTCATTTGTATATGTATTTAACCTCTTCCGACAAAACCAGACGAAAATGTTGAAGCTTTGAAAGGCCCTAGATGTTGAATTTTATTGCTAGACTATAGTAATCAGAGTGGGTGGGGTATGTCAGTTTCTTTAAATGGGTTTGAATTCCAATCGTTCAATGATGAATGTGCAATCGTGAAGAAGCCCTGGGCGCTTATCTGTTGAGTCAAGATTCAAAACTAACGTCTGTTAAATTGCAGCTGAATTCAAGATCGACCACACCTGTCTTAGAACAGATACTTTATTCATCTTAAACTGAATTTACAACCATGAATTTTCTAGGGCACACTCAAAGGAATGCAATAGCATTTATCCCGCTGACATTATCAGGGTTTGTGAAATAAGGTGACGCGTTTTCAAAGTCCTTAAATACACATTCTGAGTTGCATAATACCCTATTTGCCGCCCGGTAAATTATGCAGAGTAAAGATAAGAAACACTCAGTGAAACCTGGCTCTCTGACAAGCAGGGGTACAGATACGGGGTAATATCTCGCAGTCATGCTCAATTGTTACCTAAGACCTTACTTTATTTTATTTCTTTAGTTATTTATTTTGAAATAAAGCGATCTGGCGAAATAATCTAAAACTGCCACTCTTCAATATGAAAATGCAGACCTCAATTGTTCGAAGAAGTCAGCTGGTCTGTATCTACAATGTTTTCAAAAAATAGCAGAATAGGAGTTGTTTATTTTCAAAATTAACCTTTACCAAAAATCTTTCAGAAACACTTTCAGATTGACAAATAGTTTGGCTACAGATCAGGACTGACGTTCTGTTAAGGCCTGATCTGGATCCAAATTGATTGCCAGGGTTATCAGCAGACAAAATCTGGAAGCCATTAAACAGGTCTTAGGAAAACAGCGAAGACCCAGTCGAAACAGGAGTCAGGCACTGTTTGCTTAGATAAAAAGACTTTTCGGCACAGAAATACATTATAATCTTGTCGTTTCAAACTAAAATACAAAATGGAAAACGCATGCTTATTGGGAAAATTCACTATAATGAAAAACGTTTAAAATGAAATCATTAATTTAAACATTTTTTTTTTTTTTGCTAGCAGCTACTTTTGCGGTCTGTTGATAACCTTTGCAAGCAATTTGGTCCCAGTTCAGGATTGACAGAGCAAGTTAAGTTTGGATCAAGATCTGGCCCGACTTTCAGTCAAAGCCATTTGAATATTTTATTTACATATCAGCAGACAACACTTTTAGGTAAAATCCTAATAGCTGCAATTCATATACTGCTCATCATGACAAATTCCATATTCTCATGCACAACCCTCAGAAGATCGTTTGTCGTTGTTGAGGTGGCTTGCTACGGAATTCTTCTGAAAGAAATAAGAAAAGAAAATAAGATTCTCTACAAAAATGTATAGGACGGTCGAATGACGGTTTAAAACGACGCCACGCTAGTCTGTGTAGTAAGTATCATTAGACTTTATCATTGGCTATAGTTGTAGGGTGTGTTAGAATGTATCATTCTGCACATCAGATAAGAATAGTTGTCATCGTGTGATATAACATCTCAGCCTATATATTCGGGGACAATTAGAAGCTTAGTCAATGGTGAGCAAGAAAAAGAATTCATTATTTGTGTAAGGGTCGGATAGAAAAATTCATCCCTAGTGAGCACCATTTATCATCACTCAGAAAGCACCGAGGTGCCAAATTGCGATCCTTAGGACGGATTGTTCTATACCATCCTCTAACTCGTGGTAGATTCTAATACTCTAGCCAAACAATTGATTTGGCATTCTTTGAAAAATGATCTATAAGCATGCGCATGTAGTCTCAGTGTTCTACCAGAGTCATTGCTGCAAGCACACTTAAAGAAAGCGTATGTGTAATGAGATGCAAATTTAGGCCTTTTGTCATTTACTGAAAAAGAGGATCTTACATGATTGCTCATGTTTTATTGAATTATAAAAACGAGCTGAGGAAAAGAGATAAATGCGAGGCTTGCATTTTATCTCCTTTTTGCAACGAGTCTAATAAATTCAATACAGGAGCACGTATGTTAGATTATCTTATCATATGACATTAAAATTATTTAGAAATCTCATTTCTGCCGTAAAAACGTTATGACTTTGTCATTATGTGCGCAACGTTGTTATGGACGTCATAAAGTTTCCCACAAATCTGTAAGCCAATAGTGGTTTATCAATTTTATTGAATGACATCATTTCACTCCCAGTCGCGACGTCATAAAATAAGGCACTTTATACTTTAGAAATCAAAATTTGCGAATTCAAAATATTGGCATTTTTGTGAAGTTAATTAAGAAGTTCTAGCGATAAGGCGTAGATTTTCCCTAGTTGACATGATTACAAATACCAAATTTCATATTGCCCTTATATTTTTAAAATTGGTGTAGTTCAGCAATAATATATACATAGAAAGCAACAAAATACGTTTCAAAGCGATTTACCATTTACAATACCGTGAAACGTGCACTTTCTACTCTCACCCCTCATTTTATGTCGTTATACTGGGTGCCGTTGAGGCCAGACTTTGAGTAATTGCATTGCTACTTTTAAAAAGTAAAAGTGCTAAAATGTCAAGAATAGGAGTGCTCTTCATTTCCCAAACCTTACCGTATTCCTTCTGCGCATGCGTACGAAATACACCTGAAATTGTGACGTTTGTCATTAGAAAGATGAAAGTGGTGTATTTCAGTTTATTTTTAGATGCTCCCCCCCTAGACCCGAGATGCCCTTTGGACAACGACATGTCGCTATAAACATTTACAACATATGTAAAGGGCATTTTGGGTCTAGGGGGGAAAGCATCTATAAACAAACTGAAAGACACCAGTTTCATCTTTCCGATGACAAACGTCACAATTTTAGGTGTATTTCGTACGCATGCGCAGAAGGAATACGGCAATGTTTTGGAAATGAAGAGCAGTCCTATCGTTAACATTTTAGCACTTTTACTTTTTTAAAACTAGCAATGCATTTACTCAAAGTTTAGCCTAAACGGCACACAGTATAAAGACGTAAAATGAGGGATGGGGGTAGAAAGTGCACGTTTTCACGGATTTGTAAATGGTAAATCGCTTTGAAACGTATTTTGTTGCCTGCTATGCATACTTTACTGCCAAACTACACCAATTTTAAAAGCATTAGGGCAATTTGAAAATTTGGCTTTTGTAATCATGTCAACTAAGGAAAATATACGCCTTATCGCTAGAACTTCTTTGATGGTCTTTAAAGCTAAATTCTTTTCTCTTAGCGGCTACCATAAACGAAAACTCGCATATTATTTTCAGTGACCACGTGTCAATAATAGGATAGAGGAATTATACAAAAGTCAACAAAAACACGCCCCATCTAGAAGTTCAGATATAACATATATTGATATTATAATAGTTTAGGTTGGTAAAACAACCTTGGTTTGAGGCAGGGGTCATCTTATTCTTGTAGCACAGGATTTAAGTTACGTTGTTTCCAGATACAACCCGTTTGCACGAACGACTTGTTTTATTATTTTAAACCCATCTATATACTACATTAAATGCGTTTATATTATGCAGACAATGTTTATAGGCAACTGCTGAATGAGAAAACTTGCCCCACTCGGGTTATTAACTTATCATTGTTTCCTCTTTGAAACCCCCACTTCAAGCTCAGCCACGGATTACTACGTCCTTGAAAAATTGGAGTGATGCACTAAGAATGTATTTGTCCAAAGATTGTGAAAACGATTATCTCACTGTCGTGGTAGCTTTTCTTCAAACTAAATCTTAATGGTGACATCTACAATGACGTCGACCGACGTTGCCAATTGACGTCGATACCCCGAAAACCACAGATTTACAAACCGAAAGTCAATGGAGATTCCTGGCGGTGCGTTACTTATCTAGACATTTCAATTTTCATACATTTCTGATCTGGCAATCTTTCAAGATTTTGAATGTTTGCATGGATTTGCAAAATCCTTACTGTGTGCACGTGAAAGGTGGAAAAAGCATTTTGTACCCTGAAGCGATAATCTGTGCTTGGGCACTGAAATCTTGGGTTTGATAATGGTAATCTGACACAAAAGGAATCAGATTCTTTATTTATTCAAAAACGAGAGGAAAAAATAAAGTTGCGTTGGCAGAGTCACTCAGTATATTGGTGTGGCTTTTGTAAGGATTTAATGTTTTCGTGTGCATTTTCCCATGCAGATTGCATGAACCCTGTCTGAGTTAGTTCTTGAACCACGGTATTGTTATCAAAAGCTGGTGAGGGATTTTGACTGACCCATTAAGATTGCAGCAACACATCCACAGTTGCGTGTGCCTTGCGTCATTCCACAAGAAATTTCAGCAGGGTAGACCATAACTCTTTCTGTATACAGCTAGAAAGGGATGAGGGCTAGCTGATGGGCATTTCATCTAAAACATGACTTAACGTAAGTAAGTAATGGTGCAAAGATCAGGAATCGATACAATCAAGTACCACACCTGACCCAGGATACCAATGGGAAAGTGACAAACTCACAGAAGACACCACAAACGAGAGCCAAGAGGTCAGCCCTTTCCCAGCAGGTGACCACAAAGCACATATAAACAGACGCGCACAAAACATAGCAAACACAAGACAGAACAAAAACATAAAAGATCCACAAAAGAAGTACCGCCTTGGAACGGTCAGTAAAATATTTTACTGGAGGGCTTAAACCGGTTTAACGACGCCAACCTCACCCTTAATTCAGATGTGGATCAAGACGTAAGCCTCTTTTGGCACTGGTAAGACTTTATATTAGTTATGAGGTCAGAAATAACGCCACTAAGATAAGACGCTCCATTTATGATTTTTGGTGAAATATTGTCACTCCTGTAGCCCAATTTTTATGATGTTTTTGTCCGACGTGAAAAAAATGCACGTTTTAAAATTATTTATTGGTGCAACCGGATGCATGCACAACACACTATGAACGAATTTTCATTCATCGTGTATTGTATAAATTCTCCAACATAGTAAGTGAGTATGATCAGGAAATACAACAATCACAAACTGCAGACTAACCCATGGCACCGCGAGTAAGAGCCACACAACCATCACAAGACACCAGGAAGACAAACCAACAAAAGCAACCAGCTCTCTCTCTTCCCCATCAAGACGATTGCAAAACTAGAATATACATAAAGTAATGTACAACAAAACATAGAACAATTACAGACTCCCACAACAAATGACGAATAAACAACAAATCAACAACAACAAAACCACGGCCTTAGAACGGACAGCAGCCCAAGCCACTGGGGGTGTGTGTGGGGGGGGTAAATGCATTTTACTGGTACCAAATCTTAGCCCTAGATTCTGCTGTTGTTGAAGTTCAAGAAATGTTCTGCTCGCATGGAAGCCTTCTAGCTATTGCAATGTATTATCAGGAAGAAATTCTGTTTTAGGCTATTTTGACACTATTTTTAATACCGCAAATAGTGATAAGCTAAAATACCCTACATAAAGAGCTTTACAGTAGGGAGAAATGCATGCATGATAAATGACTTCAGCCCTTTGCGATGGGTACCACAATCTCGTCAGTTGTACCATATTTATAATACATACCATTACTTGCTGTAATTTGATATATATAAGCCTCCACGCAAGAAAATCGGTCTTTTGGTTTTGCGTGCGGATCCGGTTCAAATCACTCAGTATTGGGCGTTCCTATGTAGCAGTAGTGGTCATTATTCCTTCCAGAAAGCTTATCACAAAGGGGCTGGTCAGAGTGCGCGGATGCACAGGCTGTAATGCACGTTTATTGTTTCAATGCAACAATGTCAGGTTTTCCTGCATAGAGTTTCAGTAATGGATATCCAATGACTGTGTATTGGTGTATTTGAAAAATATTTAAATATATCAAACTAATGCTTACCTTTTGTCAGAAATTGGCAAAACTTTATTGTTTGATGATCCTCGAACGTTATATATGTAACTACATAATAAGACAAGGAGCAGCAATAGAAGGCCACAAGCTGAGGTAACAACAATGATTGCAATGATATAAGAATTTAAAGATGTATTGGAATCTACTGGCGGAATGCTGATCTTAGAAGCTGATATTGATGCTGAGGTAAAAACAGTTGTCTCTGCAGCTGATGAAGCTGTGGTCACAAATGTCTCTGAAGTTGTTGGAGCTGTGATCACAGTTGTCTCTGTAGTTGTTGGTGTTGTGATTACAGTTGTCTCTGTAGTTGTTGGTGTTGTGATCACTGTTGTCTCTGTAGTTGTTGGTGTTGTGATCACAGTTGTCTCTGTAGTTGTTGGTGTTGTGATCACAGTAGTCTCTGTAGTTGTTGGTGTTGTGATCACAGTTGTCTCTGAAGTTGTTGGTGCTGTGATCACAGTTGTCTCTGTAGTTGTTGGTGCTGTGATCACAGTTGTCTCTGTAGTTGTTGGTGTTGTGATCACAGTTGTCTCTGAAGTTGTTGGTGCTGTGATCACAGTTGTCTCTGTAGTTGTTGGTTTTGTGATCACTGTTGGCTCTGTAGTTGTTGGTGTTGTGATCACAGTTGTCTCTGTAGTTGTTGGTGTTGTGATCACAGTTGTCTCTGTAGTTGTTGGTGTTGTGATCACAGTTGTCTCTGAAGTTGTTGGTGCTGTGATCACAGTTGTCTCTGTAGTTGTTGGTTTTGTGATCACAGTTGTCTCTGTAGTTGTTGGTGTTGTGATCACAGTAGTCTCTGTAGTTGTTGGTGTTGTGATCACAGTAGTCTCTGTAGTTGTTGGTGTTGTGATCACAGTTGTCTCTGTAGTTGTTGGTGTTGTGATCACAGTTGTCTCTGTAGTTGTTGGTGTTGTGATCACAGTTGTCTCTGTAGTTGTTGGTGTTGTGATCACAGTTGTCTCTGTAGTTGTTGGTGTTGTGATCACAGTTGTCTCTGAAGTTGTTGGTGTTGTGATCACAGTCGTCTCTGTAGTTGTTGGTGTTGTGATCACAGTTGTCTCTGTAGTTGTTGGTGTTGTGATCACAGTCGTCTCTGTAGTTGTTGGTGTTGTGATCACAGTTGGCTCTGTAGTTGTTGGTGTTGTGATCACTGTTGTCTCTGTAGTTGTTGGTGTTGTGATCTCAATTGTCTCTGTAGTTGTTGGTGTTGTGATCTCAATTGTCTCTGTAGTTGTTGGTGTTGTGATCACAGTTGTCTCTGAAGTTGTTGGTGTTGTGATCACAGTTGTCTCTGTAGTTGTTGGTGTTGTGATCACAGTCGTCTCTGTAGATGTTGGTGTTGTGATCACAGTTGGCTCTGTAGTTGTTGGTGTTGTGATCACTGTTGTCTCTGTAGTTGTGGGAGTTGTGATCAGAGTTGTCTCTGTAGTTGTTGGTGTTGTGATCACAGTTGTCTCAGTAGTTGTTGGTGTTGAGATCACAGTTGTCTCAGTAGTTGTTGGTGTTGTGATCACAGTTGTCTCTGTAGTTGTTGGTGTTGTGATCACAGTTGTCTCTGAAGTTGTTGGAGTTGTGATCACAGTTGGCTCTGTAGTTGTTGGTGTTGTGATCACAGTCGTCTCTGTAGTTGTTGGTGTTGTGATCACAGTTGGCTCTGTAGTTGTTGGTGTTGTGATCACTGTTGTCTCTGTAGTTGTTGGTGTTGTGATCACAGTTGTCTCTGAAGTTGTTGGTGCTGTGATCACAGTTGTCTCTGTAGTTGTTGGTTTTGTGATCACAGTTGTCTCTGTAGTTGTTGGTGTTGTGATCACAGTTGTCTCGGTAGTTGTTGGCGTTGTGATCACAGTTGTCTCTGTAGTTGTTGGTGTTGTGATCACAGTTGTCTCTGAAGTTGTTGGTGCTGTGATAACAGTTGTCTCTGTAGTTGTTGGTTTTGTGATCACAGTTGTCTCTGTAGTTGTTGGTGTTGTGATCACAGTTGTCTCTGTAGTTGTTGGTGTTGTGATCACAGTTGTCTCAGAAGTTGTTGGTGCTGTGATCACAGTTGTCTCTGTAGTTGTTGGTTTTGTGATCACAGTTGGCTCTGTAGTTGTTGGTGTTGTGATCACAGTTGTCTCTGTAGTTGTTGGTGTTGTGATCACAGTTGTCTCTGTAGTTGATGGTGTTGTGATCACAGTTGTCTCAGAAGTTGTTGGTGCTGTGATCACAGTTGTCTCTGTAGTTGTTGGAGCTGTGATCACAGTTGTCTCTGTAGTTGTTGGTGTTGTGATCACATTTGTCTCTGTAGGTGTTGGTGTTGTGATCACAGTTGTCTCAGAAGTTGTTGGTGCTGTGATCACAGTTGTCTCTGTAGTTGTTGGTGTTGTGATCACAGTTGTCTCTGTAGTTGTTGGTGTTGTGATCACAGTTGTCTCTGAAGTTGTTGGTGTTGTGATCACAGTTGTCTCTGTAGTTGTTGGTGTTGTGATCACAGTTGTCTCTGAAGTTGTTGGTGCTGTGATCACAGTTGTCTCTGTAGTTGTTGGTTTTGTGATCACAGTTGTCTCTGTAGTTGTTGGTGTTGTGATCACAGTAGTCTCTGTAGTTGTTGGTGTTGTGATCACAGTTGGCTCTGTAGTTGTTGGTGTTGTGATCACTGTTGTCTCTGTAGTTGTTGGTGTTGTGATCACAGTTGTCTCTGTAGTTGTTGGTTTTGTGATCACAGTTGTCTCTGTAGTTGTTGGTGTTGTGATCTCAATTGTCTCTGTAGTTGTTGGTGCTGTGATCACAGTTGTCTCTGTAGTTGTTGGTGTTGTGATCACAGTTGTCTCTGTAGTTGTTGGTGTTGTGATCACAGTTGTCTCTGTAGTTGTTGTTGTTGTGATCTCAATTGTCTCTGTAGTTGTTGGTGCTGTGATCACAGTTGTCTCTGTAGTTGTTGGTGTTGTGATCACAGTTGTCTCTGTAGTTGTTGGTGTTGTGATCACAGTTGTCTCTGTAGTTGTTGGTGTTGTGATCACAGTTGTCTCTGTAGTTGTTGGTGTTGTGATCACAGTTGTCTCTGTAGTTGTTGGTGTTGTGATCACAGTTGTCTCTGTAGTTGTTGGTGTTGTGATCACAGTTGTCTCTGTAGTTGTTGGTGTTGTGATCACAGTTGTCTCTGTAGTTGTTGGTGTTGAGATCACAGTTGTCTCTGTAGTTGTTGGTGTTGTGATCACAGTCGTCTCTGTAGTTGTTGGTGCTGTGATCACAGTTGTCTCTGTAGTTGTTGGTGTTGTGATCACAGTTGTCTCTGTAGTTGTTGGTGTTGTGATCACAGTAGTCTCTGTAGTTGTTGGTGCTGTGATCACAGTTGTCTCTGTAGTTGTTGGTGTTGTGATCACAGTTGTCTCTGTAGTTGTTGGTGTTGTGATCACAGTTGTCTCTGTAGTTGTTGGTGTTGTGATCACAGTAGTCTCTGTAGTTGTTGGTGCTGTGATCACAGTGGTCTCTGTAGTTGTTGGTGTTGTGATCACAGTCGGCTCTGTAGTTGTTGGTGTTGTGATCACAGTAGTCTCTGTAGTTGTTGGTGTTGTGATCACAGTTGTCTCTGTAGTTGTTGATGTTGTGATCACAGTTGTCTCTGTAGTTGTTGGTGTTGTGATCACAGTCGTCTCTGTAGTTGTTGGTGTTGTGATCACAGTTGTCTCTGTAGTTGTTGGTGTTGTGATCACAGTTGTCTCTGTAGTTGTTGGTGTTGTGATCACAGTTGTCTCTGTAGTTGTTGGTGTTGTGATCACAGTTGTCTCTGTAGTTGTTGGTGTTGTGATCACAGTTGGCTCTGTAGTTGTTGGTGTTGTGATCACAGTAGTCTCTGTAGTTGTTGGTGTTGTGATCACAGTTGTCTCTGTAGTTGTTGGTGTTGTGATCACAGTTGTCTCTGTAGTTGTTGGTGTTGTGATCACAGTAGTCTCTGTAGTTGTTGGTGTTGTGATCACAGTTGTCTCTGTCGGTGTTGAAGTTATTGGCATCACTAGTGTAGTAAGCACATATGAGCAGGTATGTGGTTCTGGAGTAGTCCCTGCTGGATCAAACCCTGTTGTTTTTCATTAGGATTCATATGAAATTTGAAATATGTATTAAAGAACAAAAATGCATTCGAATTATGATCAGAACAGTATTATTCAATTTGATAAAACCTGTGTAAAATGGCCACATAAAAAGACCAATAATTGGTTTTTATGACCAGTTATCGCTAAAATGCAGGTCAAAAGTATTGCAGAACGCTCCCCATGGTGGGGAGCGTTCAGCAATACTTTTGACCTTCATTTAGCTACCAGTTGTCATTAAAAGCTTTGTTTGGCTATTTTTGAGTGACCGTTTTACACAGGACCGGTTTTACGAGGGCTGTTCAAATATGAATGCAAGTAGCTTCATAACTTTCTTTACATATACGCTACGGCAAAATGTTATACCTTTCTGGAAAGAACTATTTGTCGCCTTTAAAATGGCACCAAACATAAAGAAACCCTCGCTATATTTCTCGAGTTACAGACCCTAATATAAAGGTCATTCCTGTATACTGAAGTTTTTCTGAAGCAAATTGCAATGCACGTTTTGGTACATCTGCGATATAGTGTCATATCTTTGTAAGTTTTAGACAAAATGGCACCAAATTTTAAATGCAAGTTTAAGTAACAATCCAAAAAACGCTTGCAGGAAAAAGTTTATATAATCTTGTTTCAATCTCGAGTAAACAGGCACGTTTGTGACGTCATTAATTTTATGATAAACGTCATTTTGAGGTATCTACTGGTGATGGAAAAATAAACATCGCTGTGTCATTTTCTTTGCGTTTTGCTGAAAACATGCTAAATATGTCATTAGGAACTTTTCAAAATAATCCGTCCTCTATTTACAGAGTTATCCCATTTTATATAATTTTTCAAGCATTTTTCTGCTTCTTAATGACGTGTCAACATTAATTAAAATATGTTCAATCTGTCTAGTCCTCAAGACCAGGTGAGTAATTTTATTGTAAATAATGCCTATAGTGGTCAAACTTAAAGTTTACGTTCAAATTGAGAATAAAGCCGCATTGTAATGACAAAAAAATAAGTATAAAAGCTATAACCCCTTTCACTTAAGGCATTTTTTGACTTTATAAAAATGCTTTTCAGCGTTTAAAAATTACCCACTATCCATCAATAATTTGTAGCAACAACTCAGTATGAGCGATCAACATATTGTCTTTGAGTTAAAACTTGTTTAAATGTTGCTTCGTGCATTTTAATATAGATAAGTTTAACTGAAAACTGAAAGGTGATTTTTTGTTTACCATTTATTTGCAAACGTAAAGAGACTTTAGTGAAAACGATTCGTTGTAATTTAACAGAAGAATGTTGGATTTTCGCAACTTTCACAGAATCATTATGTAAGAATATGGGGATACTTCCTTAAAAATTTCAAGAAATTTCACATGTTCTTCGAAGAATTATACGCTCGTCTCTATCACTGATATATGTTCGAAGCATTGAGTTTGTTAGTATACACACGTGACCCTCATTCAAAGAGCTATAACTCGATAAGTTTACTGTATTTTCCTTTAGGTCTGGTGCCACTTTAAAGGTGACATATAGTCCTTTATAGAAACGTTTACCATTTTGTCGTAGCATATATGTGAAGAAAGTTATGAGGCCACTTGCATTCATATTTGAACAGCCCTCGTACTGTACATACCAGGTCGTTGCAGGTTTAATGTTATCACAAGTTAGGCTTCCATTCAATACCTTCACAAGTTTTTAGCAGCTTTGGTTATTTTATCTATGTCATTTTTCCACGAAAACTTTTAATTCGATAGAATGACTCCTATAAAATACCTCCTCTGATTGGCTTAAACTAGCTTTCACAGGTTGTGACATATTTTGATGTCTGCCCGCGATGAACTTAATTTAGCTCAGGACAGGAAGACATCAGGATTTGCCTATGCTGCCAGACAGCTAAAATATATATTTGAAAACTGGCAACAGCTATAAACCTTAATTTAGCTCAGGATTGGTAGACATCACTTTTGACAGCTAAAATAGATATGGAAAAACCGACAATAGTTTTTTCTCTCAAGCGAGGGATAAAATAGACCAGCAAGATTTCTTATGAATATGTTTTGAATTTATTATTTGATGATTCTATCAGAACAGTAATTTTAAAAAATGCATTTCATTTGTACATCTCATAAGCGTTTCAGAAACTTGAAAAACAATTGTTGAAATATGCTTGCTTCAGTAACTTGGTCCTTTGGGAATATTGGATTCTGACGGAAAGCAGAATACTGCTTAAGCCGATGCTAGTTGGCGTGAGAATTATTGCACTTTCCATTAGTTATCATGAACAAATCGAGTCTGCTTTTTTCAAATATTGTAGGTTCTCTCTTTTTCCAAAGGATCCTTTTCCCATATTATTTAGGGGTCGCAAAAGCTGTTGTTGCTTCTGTGTGGAGTAGGTTAAACTTATCCCCATGCATCGATACGGTGTTGATATTTTTTCATATTCTTGTCCTTCAAGAAAATGGATCCTGACGGAAAGCAGAAAACTGCTTAAGCCAGTGCTTGTGTGCGTGAAAATTGCTGCACTTTCCATTGGTTCTCATGAACAGACTCAATTAAACATTATGCATTTCATCTAGGTCGTCACTGTTTGCAAAAGTGCTCATTTAGGGGTTTCCCGAATATAAAGGTTTAATATTAACTGTTTCACCCATATAAGCCAAACAAAACGCGGCGTCTTGTCAGTGTCTCCACTGCTTGCTTGCAGAATGTTCTATTTACATTTGAATAAAAATGAAAAATACCACCTAACATCCCTTAAATCAGAAATGGACTGTTCCAATTGGTAACGATGGGAAATTCCATTTGCCTTAAATGGGTTAATTAAATATATACTCAACTACAAAAGAAACCCATCAAATACTTTTTGGGGTAATTATGGAAAAAAATAAAAAACGAAAACATGTTTTATACCATATTCTTTAACAATCAATTATGCATCAAAATACTGAATAATGTAACAGTTTTACTTAAACCCGTTTATGCTGTTCGCCAGTGTATAGACAAGGGGTCATTTCTGAAAATGACAAGTTTCAGACAATTGGTTTCCCTCGAGTTCTCGTCTAAATCAGTTCACTTTGTCCAATAACTGATATGTTCCTCTCTGACGAAGCCATCGAGTATGTGCAGAAGCTAAACAAACCGCGTTAGTTTAGTAAGCCCGGATCTCAATCCGATAGAGTAGCTGTGCGGTGCGGTCTGGCGATCGGAATCTTCGATAGTTTCATGTTGGTCTCCATTAAGAATGGGCGCGCATTCACATGAACGTTGTACGACATTACGTGCATACGATTGGACCTTATTATGACGCAGTTATTGCTGCAGTAGAGGGCTAGGGCCATGGCCGTTTTGACGAAATTAACTCAAGTGAACTGAATTAGGCGAGAACTCGAGGGAAACCATTTGTCTGAAACTTGTCATTTCTCCAGTGAGAAGCTTGTCATTTTTGAAAATGACCCCTTGTGTAAACAGTGACGAACAGCATGAACAGATTTAAGTAAAACGATTGCATTATTCAATGAATTGATGCAGAACTGATTGTTAAGGAATATGGTATAAATATATTTTCATTTCTTACTTCTATTTTCCATAATTCTCCCAAGAAATGACTGATAGGTTTCTTTGGTAGTTGAGTATAGATATTTCTTACATGCACAGACGTCAAATAAAGCATCACATCCATTCCAGCTTGAAATACCGCCTGGTATCACAGAATAACCACCATCAGGACTAGAACCATATAGTATACAAGACACGGACGATAATCTGTAGGCAAGTGTTACACTTGTTGGAGTCGCATCAATAGAACAGTAATTAGTTTGACCTGGTAGGCTGCCACATCGAACACATATAGGCGTATATGCACATGAAGGTTCTGAAATGGGAGATATAATTTTGCTTTCTAAACAGGACCAGTGGCTTGGAAATAATATTAATGGGTGACATAAACATTGACCTTCATATATGTTCAAATAACAAGTGGCTTCACCTCATTCAGCTTTTTGATCTTACTCAGTTGGTTACTGACTATACAAGAATAACGTCATCAACCGCCACTATTATCGATCATATCTATTCTTCCAACCCTGAGAATATTGTTGAATGCTTTGTCCAACCATATGCAATAAGTGATCACTTTCCGGTTTGTATAACGAGAAAGATTAGCCATAAAAATGCTACAAGAGAGCATATGTCCACATCCTTTAGATGTTTTAAACATTTCAACGAATCATCATTTCTGTGCGATCTGGGTTCTGATTTAGAGTCGTTTCCTCTATCTAACTCTAAAGTCGATGATGACTTTACAGATTGTTTTTCAATACTTCAAAAGCAATTAGATAAACGTGCGCCTATAAAAACTAGGAGGGTTAAAACACAACGTTTATCAGAATGGTGTACGCCTGAAATAGTCACAGCACGACGAATGCGGAACAGTTTTAAAAAAGCTAAAAACAGGACACTATATAAAATATTTCTAAATAAAACACAATATCTTATACGCAAAGCAAAAATCAATCATTTTTTCAGAATCAATTTCTTCACAAAAAGAGACAAGAACTATTTGGAAACACTTTCGATCTTACACCAAGAAAACCAATTCGCCGCTTAACACTTTACCTGACGAGCTTAAGATGAAAAACGTAACATACTCTGATTCTCAAAATATCGCATGTAAACTGAACGAATCTTTTGCTTCTGTCTGAGACCATTTCAGTTCACATAATGATCCCGTAGATGCACTAGATATGAATAAACTAAATGAATATATAAATAGCAAATTTCCATCACATGTCTACTTTTCTGTCCCATATATAACAACTCAACAAGTGATTGAATTCATACGCGGACTAAATCCCACGAAAGCCACAGGCATGAATGGTCTTGGACCTAGGATACTAAAAAATGGCTGCTAGAGTACTGGCACCATCCATAACATCTCCCATTAACAAAAGCATTGACTCGTCATGTTTCCTATCACAACTAAAGATAGCAAAAATATTCCTGATACATAAAAGTGGTCCAAAATCTGATCCCTCCAATTATAGACTAATCTCAATTCTACCCACAATCTTTAAACTTTTTGAAAGATATATTAATAAACATCTCATGGGATTTTTAAATTGATATAATTTAATTCATGAGAACCAGTCTGGTTTCAGACCAAAACATAGTTGTCAGACTGCATTAATAAGATTAGTCGATCATTGGATGACCTGCATAGATAAAGGAGACATTGTGGGAACATTATTCATAGAGATTCGTTAAGCATTTGACCTCGTTGATCATTCCATTTTATTAAAAAAAACTTTCTACTTATTATAAATTCAAACATTCTACTCTTAATCTATTTGCCTTATACATTCAAAACCGCATGCAAGTCATTGATAGCGGAAATGGTTTGACAAAACCAGCCAACACTAAACCAGGAGTGCCCCAGGGCTCGATCTTGGGCCCTATATTATTTTTGCTGTTTATCAATGACTCGCATTTGTTCATTGAGCAATGTGATTCAGATTATTATGCAGATGATGCAAAGGTTCACACAAGCGGTAAAACTAAATATGACGTTGAGGCTTAATTACAACATGACGGAAATAAAACGAAACAATGGGGCAAACAAAACAAATGAACATGCACTATGAAAAAACATCCTGTATGTTAATAGGAACGAGACACAGCACTCAGCATTCTCAAGAATTAAACATTTATATTGATGGTAATAAGATTAAAAACGTAACTAAACAGAAACTATTAGGCATATACATTGACGAAAATCTACAATGGTCTGATCATATCAACTATCTTTGCTCAACAATATCACCAAAAATCTCTCTTCTCAAACAATTGTCTTTATATATTCCAGTCGAGGCACAAAAGCTTTATTACCAAGGTAACATCCTTCCCCTCATTGACTACGGGTCCTGCACTTGGGGCACGACTTCTAAAGCAAACATAGAAAGAATTTCAAAACTACAGAAAAGAGCGGCACGAATTATTCTTAATGCAGACTATGATACCGCTTCTTCTGAAATGTTCAATACACTAAGTTGGCAATTAGTGACTCAACGTCACAATTATAACAAGGCAGTTCTCGTCAATAAAGCGCTTAATAACCTTACTCCAGCATATATCTCAGACCTCCTTACTCCTTTATCACAATCTCATAATCGCACACTTATATCTACGACAAGTGGCTCTCTAGCAGTGCCCAGGTCAAAGAAGGCAATGTATGATGGCTCATTTTCCTCCTCTGCACCGTGGCTATGGAATACTTTGCCAGAATCTATTAGGAAATCAGCCTCTCTTAAAGATTTTAAACGGTGTGTAAAAACATATTTGAAATATAGTTTTAAAGGTATTGTCGCATACATGTAACTTATCAGATAAATATTTATATTTTAAAATAATGTACAAGCAAAACTAGTGCTTTTATACCACAATCTTGTTTTATGCTCCCGTTCTCAATGTATTTTTTAAACATTTGAATTTTAAGAAGTGCAAGTGTTTTATGTCCTTTTTATTGTTTTATATTGTATGTATTTGTATATATGTAAATATGTCTAGAGGACCACATGGTAGACTAGCTAATGTAGCTAAATGTGCAATCCTCTAAAAATAGTGTATAAATAAAATAAGTTCAATTCACTCCAGGATTTCACTTGTACAAGATTTTTTTTTTTTGTTTTGGACCAAAAATCTTCTGAAAGAATTGGAAAATTACAAATAGGAGTGACTGTGTCTTTGTTAAGCATGTAGAGGAGATCAAAGCTCCAGATAAGGATAGTTTACATTGATTTCCTTACCGTAAAATTGCATTTATTTCATTACCCAACAACTTAAACGTGTGTTTTGGGTGCTCAAAAGAACCGTCTAATTGAAACGGTTTTTTTAGTACCCACAACATATGTTTTGGTTGAGAAATAAGAAAAAAAAATCAGTACACACTCTTATCTGGAGGCCTGGAGATTATTGCACACATTACATATTTTCGTCGTATCATAGTCTTACCTTGAGTGGTTGTCACAGTCGAAGTAGTTTCTGAAAAACGATAACATAATACTCTATTATTTACTAAATAGGAAAGAAGGCAAAGATCAGAAATTGATACAATCAAGTACCACACCTGGCCCAGGACACCACATTGAAAGTAACAAAACACAAGAAAACATCAAACACAATAGAGCCAAGAGGCCAGCCCTTTCCCTGCAGGTGACTACGAGACTGCAAAGAACAGAAATGAAAGCATGACAGACGCGAAAACATAAAGGACAACACAACTACCAGGTTAGCCAGCACATGTTGGTATAATACCTAAATGTAAACATGTTGTGTCAAAGGTGTGCTTTGTTTTCCTGTTCCATTCACGTAACAGGTAAACAGATAAATGCATGTGATCTTGAGTCCACAGTAAACTAAACTCAAACAGTACTTTAAAATCGAATTTTGAAATATAACGCCATGCAAAAAAATCAATAAACCACTAGTGGTTTACACATTGACGGAAACATTATGACGTCCATACCAACGTTGCGTACATAATGACAAAATTGTAATGTTTTTACGGCAGAAATGAGATTTCAAATTATTCTTAATATCATATTATAGATAGAATCTAACATTCGAGCTCTTGCATTATTGAATTTATTAAACTCGTTGCAAAAAGAGATAAAATGCTCAACAAGCCTCGCATTCTATCGCTTTTTCTCAACTCGTTTGATAAATTCAATAAAATATGAGCACTCGTGTAAGATCCTCTATATAACAGCTGCTTGGTTTCATAAAATAAGTTCAATTCACTCCAGGATTTTATCACTTGTACAAGCTTTTTTGTTTTGGACAATAAATCTTCTGAAAGTATTGGAAAATTACAAATAGGAGTGACTGTGTCTTTGTTAAGCATGTAGAGGAGATCAAAGCTCCAGATAAGGATAGTTTGTTCACCTAAAATTGCATTGATTTCCTTACCCTAAAATTGCATTTATTTCATTACCCATCAATTTAAACATGTGTTTTGGGTGCTCAAAAGAACCGTCTGTTTAAAATGGTTCTTTTGAGCACCAACAACATATGTTTTGGTGGAGAAATAAGAAAATAATTTTCCAGTACACATTTTTATCTGGAGGCCTGGAGATTATTGCACACATTATATATTTTCGATGTATCATAGTCTTACCTTGAGTGGATGTCACAGTCGACGTAGTATCTGCAAAACAACAACATATAGTATGTTATTCACAAAGTAAGAAAGAAGGCAAAGATCAGAAATCGAAACAATCAAGTACCACACCTGACCCAGGACACCAAATGGGAAAGTAACAAATTACACAAGAAAACATCACTCACAATAGAGCCAAGAGGCCAGTCCCTTCCCCGCAGATGACTGGGAGGCTGCAAAAAAACTGAAAAGAAAACATGACAGACGCGAAACAGGATCCATAAAAGACAACGCAACTACCAGGTTAGCAAGCACATGTTGATATAATACCTTTATGTAAACATGTTGTGTCAAAGGTGTGCTTTGTTTTCCTGTTCCATTCACGTGACAGGTAAACAGATAAATGCTCGTGATGTTGAGTCCACAGTACTTTAAAATCGAATTTTGACATATAACTGTCATGCAAAAACAAACAAACTACAGGATAATGACAGGAATTTTATTACCTATTGGACAGTTTATGATGATTATAAGAGGCAAAATCATCAGACATAGTACTTTGCAAATTTAAAAACAGGGATCCTTATTACATTTTTTGTTGGCACACATTGCAACAGATCTATTATGTGTACTTAGAACATATGTCTTTTTCTGCCACAAGCTTTTTCTTTAAAAAAAAGTCTCAGCTTATTGTGCCGGCAAAACGAGCATGTAGAAATGACCACGTTTGCATGTAGTGTGTCATGCACCTGGATGACTAAAAATAAATTGCATAGTTGATGCCTTTGGAAGCTAATCTAGAGACTTTTAATAGGCATCTCATAGCGAGCTACATTAATGATAAGTGCTGGTGATACAATGCGTATAAAAGAACAAATTCATAAGTGTGAATCGTGAATTAGAGTATGCACACATTTTCTATGCAATCAAAGTAAGAAAATGGCAAAGATCAGGAATAAATACAATCAAGCTCCACACCTGAACCAGGATAACCATTGGGAACGTGACAACGTCACAATTAGACATCAGAAACGAGAGTTAAGAGGTCAGCCCTTTCCCAGCAGGTGACCACAAGGCATCAACAAACAGACGTGCAAGAAAGCATTTCAAAACAAGACAAAAAATAACATAATGATCCACAAAAGAAGCACCGCCTTGGAACGGTCAGTAAAATTATTTTACTGGAGGGCTTAAACCTGTTTAACGGTGTACCAACCTCACCCTTAGTTCAGATGTGGATCAAGACGCATATATGTTTGGTTTGCATGAAAGACCCCTAGTTTATCAATGCATCATCTCCTAGAACATATAAATCAAGATATAAAAAGGAGATAAAGCAAAGATACGCACTCAACAGTAAATAAAACTGAATACCAGAGCAAAAGAAATCCAACAGGTAAACACAGGTGGGCCTGACAACAGCCGAAGCCTCAGGCTCCTACCATCTCATCAATAGATAAGTCTTTAAGTTACGGCGGTCACAGAGTCTAAAGTATGACCCACCGGCGTGCAATTCAAAAAGGAAAGCAAAGTTGCCAATTGTAATTGGGTGACCCACTATGCATGCAGTCTGCTGCAATACATTAATGTTATAGCCAATCTTTTTAGAATGGGAAATTATTTAATTAACTGCGCTGAAAAATTATTAGAGCCAACAATCTTCTTCAATTTGATCTTCCAAGTCGCCATAGAATTCAGGTTCCGAAAGTCCTTGGCCCAATAGAGATTTAAATCCAATTTGGAATTTAGATATCAAATCATAGTATCGTCTATAAAATTTAGAAAAGGTTTTGCAAGTTTATGATACCGATACCCTTGTTTAAGAAGTTTCGGAGTTAACAATTTATTGCGAGTGTTGAAGTCAGCAACATAGCTAGATGCTCTAGCAAACCAATGAGTTGAGAGATATAGACTCCAACCACATTGGATACAAAATGGCATATTAATATGTACTTTATGATTGTACCAAATATTAGATTATGTTCAATATCACCAAACAATTTATTCCAGATCAGAATCAGATATCACTTGCATTTGCTAAGAATTTAAAAGTCTACAGCTATTCTAAAATTGTTGGTGTCTGTATGAATTCTTTTCTGAGACGTTTAATTTTGGTACACATTAGATTAAACAAAAACATGCATATCGATGCCTTCCATTGCAAACACGGTTTACAAAGGTTCAAAGTTACAATGTGTACATGTATTACTATAATATGACAATAAATAACAAATAACACAATCATACATTGCAGACCTACCAACTACTGTGTAATGAGCCACAGAAAAGTAACAGCTACAATACCACGATACATCAGGCAGACAATAAAAGCATAGCTATCAGCTCTCTATACCTCATCAAGATCATTGCATAACTGGAAGGAACATAAACTATGCACAACAAACCCACAAACAATTGAAGCAACAATACACAATGAATCAAAAATGCACAAGTTAGTTATACTCTTTTTCTACAAAAATTGTATGTCCATATTTGCAACAATGAATGGAGAATTCTATGATTTGGACGCTTTCTATTAATTTTGCATTTAGGGTTTATGCAAAGTTTTAGTAGGTCTAAGACAGTATACTAGCTGCTGTGTTAGATAGCTGTCTTTCATCTTGACCAACAGTTGGGAGAAGGGAGGGGGCAAAGACACATTCTAGGTAAGTTAAACAAGTAATTAGTCCACATTTTTATGAAAAATATATTTTAAAATGTTATGATCTAAAAGACTATCAAGAAATATTGATAAATATGTAATACCTACCAATGCATTGTGGGATATTACAATAGTCCCAACGGAGGTTTTCATCCAGTGTATAACACCAAAGATAGCCATCACCACCTGGATCACGGCAGTAGTTCTCAGCCGCCAACACTGAACCATCCATAGGAAAGTTTTTATCAATACCATAACCATGGTCATGTGGCACTTTGCTGATCCAGTCCTGACACTCATCTCCGTATTGTGTTACAGAAACTATGCCATTGTAACCACGGGTATCAGACCCATCCATGCAGTTTACTGAAAGAATACTTTACTTATACATATTAAAAAGTAAGGGACACAATGAGGAACATCAATTAAAAAACAAAATCAAGTTCGCTTTATGACTTTATTTGGTTGATTTGATTCGTAACGTCCCAAGTCAACAGTTTTAGTCATGTTGGGACTAAGTTTCCTACGTTGAAACTGATACAGCGCTAAGCAGCAGATAATGTGGCTTAAATCCCTCTTGCGCCAAGGACTTTCGGAACCTGATTTCTATGGTGACTTGGTGTATAAGTTGAAGAAGATTGTTGGCTCTAATAATTTTTCAGCGCAGTTCATTAAAATCATTTCCCATTATAAAAAGATTGGCTATAGCATTAATGTATTGCAACAGACTGCATGCTTGGTGGTCAACCCGATCACGGTTGGCAACTTTGCTTTCCTCTTTAATTGCACGCCGGTGGGTCGGACTTCAGACTCTATGATGGTTCCGACTTAAAGACTTATCTATTGATGAGATGGTAGGGGCCTGATGCTTTGGCTGTTTGTCGGGCCCACCGGGGTTTACCTGTTGGATTTCTTTTGCTCTGGTATTCAGTTTAATTTACTGTTGAGTCCTTATCCTTGCTTTATCTCCTTGTTATATCTTGATTTATATGTTTTAGGAGATGATGCATTGATAAGTTAGGGGTATTTCATGCAAACCTAATATCTATGTGTCTTGATCCACATCTGAATTAAGGGTGAGGTTGGCGCCGTTAAACCGGTTTAAGCCCTCCAGTAAAATATTTTACTGACCGTTCCAAGGCGGTACTTCTTTTGTGGATCTTTTATGTTTTTGTTCTGTCTTGTGTTTGCTATGTTTTGTGCGAGTCTGTTTATATGTGCTTTGTGGTCACCTGCTGGGAAAGGGCTGACCTCTTGGCTCTCGTTTGTGGTGTCTTCTGTGAGTTTGTCACTTTCCCATTGGTATCCTGGGTCAGGTGTGGTACTTGATTGTATCGATTCCTGATCTTTGCACCTTACTTACTTTGCTCAAAGACAGAACTCAGTCACTCGGCTGGTGGTGAGGCTCGAGTTTGAAAATAATCTGGGAAAACGGAAACATTTTAATCCAGAGTCTAACACTCTACTAACTGGGCCACTGGGCTCTGCTGGAATGTATATCAAAATGCACATATTCTTGAAAGGCCGAGCTTGCTTTAACTTAAGCTTCTTCAAACACAACTAGCAAATATCTAAACAAAAACTTTGGAGCATAATACCCAATGTCAACGACAATAATGTTTGGACGTAAAGAAACACTTGTGCCACCACATTATAAAAGACAGCAACAGAAGCTATAGGGCTGTTTAAATCATTTAGATTCTGCTATTGTCAAAACACAAAACGTTTTAATGGTGATCTGGCTTTTCCTTTAAGGGTTAAGGTTAAGTATTCAAAATCTGAATATATGGCTCGTATTACCACGAATTTTAGATGTAATTTGTTTAAACACATGCATTTTTACACTGGCTGTCTGTGTTTTTGATGACACAAAAGTTTCTGAACTGTTGATATGATCTTAGAAGCACAGACCAAAGTAAAACAAAGTACCTCGCCCTCTTTCGGAAAATCATAAGTGGTTATAGGTTTCCTTAGAATTTCTGATATGGAGCCCCCTCAATGATGACTAAAACATCGTCAGGACCCACTAATGTAAGTTTCTTGATCCTTGTATGAATGATCTCGATAGCATATGTCTTATGGCTTTTTTATTTGGTGCTGATCCTAAATTTGTTTATTAAGAATATGTTTCAGTTTACATTTCTTCAATGTATTAGCAGCGTTAAGGTCGTTTGCCTAGTCTTTTTGCAATGACTCAACAGAACTGTTGATGATATATTCATTCGCCTAACCACTTTTGCAAAAACACGATGATTTTTAAGCTTCCTTTTCATAAAAATTTATGGTTAAGCTATTGTACAATGTAGGACTAGTTTACAACAGTATAACAGCTATTAAGTTCTATGCCTTTCCGTCATGTTGACCAAAACATATTCTGTGTAAAGAATTCAAATTCTTGCCAAAATGTTAATGGAAAATGCTTATATACAATTCTTTTTTTAACTTGGAAGCATAACATTAGCCTCAATGCAAGAAAATCTGTCTTCGGAGGTTGAGAACAACACAAACACAGACCAGCCTGCGCATCCGCAGTCTGATCAGTGCCTTTGTTATATGCTCTATTGAACGGATCATATGTAAACTTGCTACAGTTTAAATTTCTGTTTTCTATCTAGTCTCTGTAGCTTATGAGTCTTGTTTGAAACTCGCTTTATCGGAAACCCCGAAGATGCCCACATATTTTAAGGATAACTTACCAATACATTGTGGAACAAAACAATATTCCCAACGAATATTTTCATCCAGTGTATAACACCAAAGATACCCATCACCACTTGGATCCCTGCAATAGTTCTCAGCCGCCAACACTGAACCATCCATAGGAAAGTTTTCATCTATACCATAACCATGGTCATGTGGCACTTGGCTGATCCAGTCCTGACACTCATCTCCGTATTGTGTTACAGAAACTATGCCATTGTAACCATGGGTATCCGATCCATCCCAGCAGTAGCTGATGTCTAAAAATTTAATAATACTTTCACATATTCAAAAGTACGAGACAGAGTGATAGAAAGCACACATTTTAAAGCTGCATAGTCTGTAACTTTTGATCTTTAAATTTTTGAAATAATGTTTATATTTTTCAAGAACACAGTAAAAAACTAAAATTCAGGTATTCATTTTACCAATTTCGTAAATCTTTACAAATTATCAGTAACAAAACAACAGCATTTATGTTAAAACTTGACAGTCTATAATTATTGGAGGGACGCAAATAATTACCAACAAGAGAAAAAAAAACTGTTTTTATAAGATAATTCACTTTTCCATGCAGTTTTCGGCTATAGTGAACAGATTTATTGTGAAAACTTCACAATTAGACATCAAAAAACGAGAGCCAAGAGGTCAGTCCTTTCCCAGCAGGTGACCACAAGGCATCATTAAACAGACGCACGCGAAAGCATAACAAAAACAAGACCGAAATAACATAAATGATCCACAATAGCCTTGGAACGGTCAGTAAAATATTTTACTGGAGGGCTTAAACCGGTTTCACGGCGTGCCAACCTCACCCTTAGTTCGGATGTGGATCAAAACATAGATGTTAGGTTTGCATGAAAGAACCCTAACTTATCAATGCATCAGCTCCTGGAACATATAAATCAAGATTTTAAAGGGTAAAGACTCAGCAGTAAATAAAACTGAATACCGGAGCGAAAGAAATCCAACAGGTAAACAACGGTGGGACTGACAACAGCAAATGCATCAGGCCCCTGCCATCTCATCAATATTTAAGTACCGTCATAGAGTCTGAAGTCCGACCAACCGGTGTGCAATGAAAAGGAAAGCAAAGTTGCCAACCGTGATTGGATTGAAGTCTTTTTCATGTTTTTCCAGCATTAAATGTGGTACTTAGTGGTGAGCAAGAAAAATATTTCATTATTTGTGTGAAGATGGGATCGAAAAATCCGTCCCCCACGATCACCATTTGTCATCACTCGGATAGCCTCGTGATGTCAATCGGTTATCCTCAAAATGGCTTCTAATTCATTCTGTCCAGATTGTGAAAGCATTTGTATAAGATTAATTGTATACATTTGTATAAGATTAATAACAATAACACTCGTCTTAGCCCTCCCCGATCTCCCATGTGCGATATAAAGGTAATCAGAAGGGTAGATTCACACAGTACGACCGACTTTGAAGACAGATTACTGTTTTAACGACAGATGCCGATAAAGGAAGGGAAAGGGTAGTTGAAGACTTTTTTGTTTGCTAAACTCAACAAACGAATCTGTGGGCCCCTGTTGACAATGGAGCAGATGCTAAATGTTTGAGGATACTGCAGCAGCAACCTGACTCTATTTCACACACAAACAAGCTTTTTATCAGCTCTTCAACACCTGAGTTTCATGTTAGATTATGCAACATGCAAACTGAAAGGCAGGAGGCCATTTTGGTGGCCATCTTGGTTATCGTTGGTTATCGTTCGTTGGAAATATCTGTAGTCAATCTTGGGAAACAGGTTGATGAACGTATTCCAAATTTGACATTTGGAAGAAATTTGGTGATAAATAACTAATTTAAAATAAGAGTGTGCACAAGTGCAAACTGCCCACAGGCGGCGAACATATTGGCAGCCAACCTGATTATCGTTCATTAGGTAAATTTCATGTTCAAACTTGGCTGAGAGCTTGATCAATGTACTTCATATATGAAACTTAAAGCAAACGGGTGATAAATGATTAAGCTAGAGTGTCCACAGGTGCAAACTGACCACAGGCAGCAATCATGGTTATCGTTCATCGGATAAAATAGTAAGTGAATATGACCAGGAAATACCACAATCACAAACTGCAAACAAACCCATGACATCGTTATGAAGAGCCACACAACCATCACGAGACACCAGGAAGACTAACAAGGTGAAGTAACCCATCAAGATATTTGCAAAACTAGAATCGAATCAAAGTAACACACAACAAAACATAGAACAATTACAGATGCCTAGAATGGACAGCAGCCAAAGCCAAACCCTAAAATCGAACTTGGGACAGACTTTGGTAGACGCAATCTATATATGAAATTTGGAAGAAATTCAATGAAAAATGACCAAGTAAGAGTGATCACGGAAAGACAGACAGACTGACAGACAGCTACGCCTACATAGTTGGCGGGGCCCTGTATATATATTTTATTACCTGTAGCCACTGGAGTCGTAGTGGTAGTTGTGATAGTTTCTGTAGTCGTAGATTCTGTGAAGAAGAAATAATGCACGTTGCACTTAATATGTGTTAGCCATGATAATCTGTTGAAAATAAACTGGTCAAAATAAGTTTAGCCCCATGTCACGTTTATCCATAGCCATAATGTTAAATTCCTAAAGTTAAGAGCATTATTGAACTGGCTAAGATTCTGTATTTTCCTGACAAATAGGCAAAATGAAACTGACTTGTAAAAATTGCTCATTTGGATAGTCATGTGTGTATTTTTCTGGCTCTGCTGCAGGCTTTGGTAATGAGTCACCATAGTGAAAATGTCAGACTCAATGTTTTTGCATGCTACTTGCGAATCACAAATTGAATTTTAGGATTTTAGGGCCTTAGATTGTTTGAAGCTCTAATTTTGGGCGTGATTTATTATGTTCTCAACATGTTAGGCTGTGGGACCATATTTATTGTGTCTCCATGAGTTAAAAAGAAATTGCATTGTTGATGAAGAGGGTTTAATAAGGGTTAGAACTGGTATTTAGAATTACCTGTGTTTAAAATGAACTTTCCCATTTTTTCAAAAGTTGGAAAATTAACTTTACAAACAGTTTAAAGTAAAGGATTTTACTTGAAAATGATTTTAAGCATATTTCCTGGCTGTCGGATCCTTTCAAAATACTGAAATTATCCAAATTTATAGATCTTTGATTGGGGAAAATAACAATATTCCAATTGAAAAAAGTAGTTCTGTCATTCAGATTTTGACCTTCACATACACTTTTTGATTCAAGGATTTTGGGGCTTTCGTTGATTAATTGTTGAAATGAAATAGGTTTTCATAAATACTAATTATTAAGTATATATTAGGTGTGTTAAGCTTATCTGGCTTCAGATAATTCAATAGTTTTTTAGGACTATTTTGCTTCAGTGTAGGGGCATTGGCCTAATAACACATCAGTTAAGGGTTACCATATAATAAGTTATAGTTAGACCACTAGATTGTATAGGGCCTTATTAAAGGTTGTTTTGGCTAAGAGTTTATCATTTTAGAGGTGATTTGACTGTTGTATTGAGGATTCACATGAAAATACTGTTTGCATGCATTTGTTTAATTTAGAAAGTAAAATGTATTGATATTTTGGTAAAAACTGAGGTGTTGCGCAATACACAGGAAGTGATGTTTATTAATAAGTTTGGGTTATTATAATGTCATTTCCTGGCAAAACATATGTTGAGTTCCCTGAGTAGAAATAGACTAGTCCAGCTAGATTTCAAGTAGCCAATGGAAATGCATTTATTTTGTCATGTGATTTTTGCTGAAAACGCTTGTCGTTTCCTCATTCTGTTGATTCTGAGGGGATGTGTGATGTACTAAAAATGCTGTGATATTTTTGCAAAAATAAATAAATATTTTTTATCTTTTTCTACTTAGACAATTTTGAACTTAGAGAATTTGCTTTGTGTGTTTTCTCAAATTAACACTAAACAAGTTTATGCTTTAGAACTTTGAGTTTGGTAATCTGATCATATGTGTGACTATGCACACTATTCAGAAATCTTGATATTGTTAAGAGGGATAACATGATTCCTTCTGGAGTACAAGAATGCGTGTGCAGTACAGGAAAGCCTGTACGCGATATAGCTAAGATGACTGAATACGTTTCTGAAATTATTAATTTGAAATGTTGAATTTAAGATACCTTTATGTTTTGGGACTATGTTTTAGTAGGTTTACTTTGCAGAATATAAGGAAATATTTTAGGTGATGACAGACATTTGAGTCTTGTTAATCTGTTCTGGTGGTTTGGTACTTAAAAAGGCCGGATATTGCGTTGGTTCTAGCCTAAATAAGGGTTTGCCCTGAATGTGCTCAGTCTGCCGAATAGCTTCTGAACTCTCTCTAACTTCAAATGCGTTCTGCTATACGCTGAAAATTAAATAATTTGTCTTTGAGATTATAAAAAGGTACATATAATTTATAGTTTTGCTAGGTTAAGGATGAATTCTTATCAGAAACATTGAATGGGGATTTTATCAAGGACAATTTTAGAATAAGACCCCTCTATCTTTCTTTCTTTGTTCTGTCTCTTGTCTCTGATATGGCTCTGGTCGTGCATATGCTTGCCTTTTTGGGTGCTTTCCAGTAAATTCATCCGCTTGTTCTATGGGGTGATCAGTTGTTTACTTCTGAGACATCCCAGTTGTCTCAGGAACCTGAATGGTGAATTTAATGACGTTAAATTTTATTGGAATTACTAAAGTAGTGATTCTAACACACCTCGCCTATATAGCCAATTGTTAAACTCAGTGATTTATTGGTTGATAAATCACTGCACGGACTGGGCACGGACCGGCGTAACGTCATTCCGTCGCCAGTTAAATTTTCATGACGTCATTTAACACATTGTAACGTTGACAAAAGACGGCGTAACGTCGTTTTCACAACTACTTGACGTTGAAAATGTTCGTGAAAATACGCGTTTCAGTCTAAACAAGAGTTGCGGGAAATTCTGACAGTCTGTTCAAGAAGCGGAATCGTTATAGACTATGAAGGATTCGTTCGTATTTTTAATCTTTTTATGTGTTAGAATCGAAATAAATTCGCACTGGCAGTGATTTGTTGCTTAATATATCACTGTCTGTCGGTAAGTCGTAAGTGGATAAGTCATTCGCGCTTCGCGCTCATGATTTATTCACTTTAACGACTGACCTCCAGCCAGTGATATATTAAGCAACAAATCACTGCGAGCGCGAATCTATTTCTTAATCATCAGTACTTTTTGAGCAGTGCTTTGCGGTAGAATGATCATTTAGCAATTATATAAGGTGCATAAGATGGATTGTTCAGCTACACATTTGTGGGTTAGCCATTTGTTTGAACCTGTCACAATTTTCTTCCTTTTTTCCTACCCGTATGCAAATGAGTTGGCATTAGTTAAACAATTAAATACTTAAATCTTAAATAGATAAATTGGCTAGTTTGGTTATGCAATTAAATAGTTAATTAGTATCTTTGAAATATGTACTTTGCATGCATTGTTGTCTGTACGCTGTAAAAAGAAGATTTTCTATATAAACATATAAAAGGACCTCGGACAGTTTCCTATTCAATCTGCCCAAATTCTGACAGCCTGTGGCTAGGATATTGCACAACTGACAACTATATTTTTGTGCTTGAATCAAACCCTTACATTTAGTGCACCTAGCAAAATAAAAAATATTTTGAAATTTTGCATAAGTATGCCAAAACTTTAGGGTTTAGGGGGCGTGGGTTTTTTGGGACCAAATTTTATTTCACAGAAAGTCAAAGTTTCGTCGAGTATTCACCTAAACACATGTAAATATTATGTTATAAAACTTGAGACGAAAGTTATGCGCTTGCATAAAATTCGGATTGAGAAGATTTCATTGTTTCATCTAAAGAAGTGTGCTGTCAATGACTTTTGACTATTACCTGTAATGTTTCAAGTTAAGCAGTTTGACTTGTGCATTTCCGCATGCTGTATAAACCATAGTCTAGATAAACAGGGTTTTGAGCGTAATATTTTTAATATTTTCTTACACATCAGATATAACCTGTAAGTTGGTGCTTTAAAGAATCGCCTCATTGCGACGGTTCTTTTGAGTACCCACAACATATGTTTGGCTGAGAAATGAGTGGTACGCACTCATAACTGAAGCCCTGATACATGCCTTTACCTACAGGTTTGTACAAAATAAGTTTCTAATAAGTTTTTATCATAAAGTGTTTTGGGACATTTTGACAGCGTTCCCCCCGTGACCAATCATGCCGTTTTCATATGATGTAAGAAATGTAAAACAACAACTGTATGCAAAAGGTTTAGTTTGGAGAAAGCACTTCAGTAAAACTTTTTCTATTTTCTATTATGTTGAATAGCAAAAACAGAGTTTTCTACCAATGTTTTTCAATTAGTACTTGTCCAATGAAAAAACGGCTTTTGTGGATAATACGAGGGTTGAACCTACTATTTTTTTCATTGAAAAAATATCACTTTCTTTGAAACTTTTCTCTGGTCATTTTTATTGGCAATCCTTCATAAAGACTGTCCGAGGTCCTTTATCCTTGCCTTTGTTGTTATCTAAATTCCCATTTTAAGGTATTTTGGTACACTTAGTATGGAAATTGGTCACAATACAGCTATCAGGTTGAGCGGGGGCCCGTTTAGCTAAAATCAATCTGTGGTGTCATCCTGGCGTGTGTATATAGGTATTCAAAAGGGTTTGTGGCTACGCCCCCGAGGTTTTAAAGCCAGCTTTACCACAGGAGCAAAAGAAATCCAACAGGTAAACCCCGGTGGGCCTGACAAACAGCCAAAGCATCAGGCCCCTACCATCTCATCAATAGATAAGTCTTTAAGTCGGAACTGTCATAGAATCTGAAGTCCGACCCACCCGCGTGCAATTAAAGAGGAAAGCAAAGTTGCCAACCGTGATTAAGCTGACCACCAAGCATGCAGTCTGTTGCAATACATTAATGTTATAGCCAATCTTTTTATAATGGGAAATTATTTTAATGAACTGCGCTGGAAAATTAGAAGAGCCAACAATCTTTTTCAATTTATACACCAAGTCTCAATAGAATTCAGGTTCGGAAAGTCTTTGGCGCAAGAGAGATTTAAGTCCAACTTGGAATTTAGATATCAAATCATAATATTGTCTATAAATTTTAGAAAAGGTTTTGCGAAGTTTATGATATCGGTAGCCTTGTTTAAGGAGCCTTTGAGTTAAAAATTTATTGCGAGTTTTGAAGTCTGTAACATAGCTTGATGCTCTAGCAAAACTAATGAGTTGAGAGATATAGACTCCATAGAATTTAGAGCGATGAACATCACCATCTAAAATGGGAAATTGACAATTTCAAAATCAAAGTCGTCACGTTTGTCATAAATTTTGGTCGAAATAATATCATTAGAAATTGACAAATGCAAGTCTAAAAATGCGGCTTCGGTATCAGAGGTATTAGCTTTATTAAGTTGGAGGACTGAAGGGTATATTTGACTTACCATATTGTCAAAATAAACATTATTAATTTAAAATATCGGCCACATATCTGGATGTAGTGTTAAATGCATCAATAACATCAGCCTGCTTATCATCAGAAAGAGACATCATAAAGTCCTTCTCATAACAAAACAGGAATAAATCTGCAACCAGGGTAACACAATTAGTGCCATAGGAATCCCAACTACTTGTCTATAGAGCTTGGTGCCAAATCGAATAAAAATGTTGTCCAACAAAAAGGTCAGCGCATCACATATATTTTGACATGACCATGCATGATATTTTTTAGGTTTTTCCAAATTAAAATGCATTTCTGTCATTACATGGCAAGAATAGGAGAGCCTTCTCTCTGGAAGGTTCTTTCAATAAGATCAATAAGTTAATCTTTAATTAAATTATGATGTAAAGTAGGGTCAATCCGGGTAAATACGGACAGGGGGGTAAGTACGGACATATGACTTACAATTCACATGTCCAAGAACACAGGTCTGTGACAAAGGAATGTTTTATTTCAGCTTTAAATAGTATCTATTCGGCTCTTCTACACCCTTTTACCACTTAAATATGACCCTTCGCAATAAAGATTTTTATTCCACCAGTGGGACAACCCCTGCATAATCCAGATTCTATGAGAACATCACAAAGTTTCATATATCGGAAGAAACATTTTCGGCGCATGAATTCAGTCATAAAACGTATATTTCATTGCAATCAATTGACTTTAATCAAAGATTGGACTATCTTACTCTAATGTGGATGATGACTTTACAGATTGGTTTTCAATAATACAAAAGCAATTAGATAAACATGCGCCAATAAAAACTAGGAGGGTTAAAACACAACGTTTATCAGAATGGTGTACACCTGAAATAGTCACAGCACGACGAATGCGGGACAGTTTTAAAAAAGCTAAAAACAGGACACAATATAAAATATTTCGAAATAAAACACAACATCTTATACGCAAAGCAAAAATCAATCATATTTCAGAATCAATTTCTTCTCAAAAAGAGACAAGAACTATTTGGAAACACTTTCGATCTTACACCAAGAAAACCAATTCGCCGCTTAACACTTTACCTGACGAGCTTAAGATGAAAAACGTAACATACTCTGATTCTCAAAATATCGCATGTAAACTGGACGAATATTTTGCTTCTGTCTGTGACCATTTCAGTTCCCATAATGATCCCGTAGATGCACCAGATATGAATAAACTAAATGAATATATAAATAGCAAAGTTCCATCACATGTCTACTTTTCTGTCCCATATATAACAACTCAACAAGTGATTGAATTCATACGCAGACTAAATCCCATGAAAGCCACAGGCATGGATGCTCTTGGCCCTAGGAAACTAAAAATGACTGCTAGAGTACTGGCACCATCCATAACATCTCTCATTAACAAAAGCATTGACTCGTCATGTTTCCCATTACAACTAAAGATAGCAAAAATATTCCTGATACATAAAAGTTGTCCAAAATCTGATCCCTCCAATTATAGACCAATCTCAATTCTACCCACAATCTCCAAACTTTTGAAAGATATGTTAATAAACATTTCATGGGATTTTTAAATAAATATAATTTAATTCATGAGAACCAGTCTGGTTTCAGACCAAAACATAGTTGACAGACTGCATTAATAAGATTAGTAGATCAAGGGATGACCTGCATAGATAAAGGAGACATTGTGGGAACATTATTCATAGAGATTCGTTAAGCATTTGACCTCGTTGATCATTCCATTTTATTAAAAAAAAACTGTCTTATTATAAATTCAAACATTCTACTCTTAATCTATTTGCCTCGTACATTCAAAAGTAAGTAATGGTGCAAAGATCAGGAATCGATACAATCAAGTACCACACCTGACCCAGGATACAAATGGGAAAGTGACAAACTCACAGAAGACACCACAAACGAAAGCCAAGAGGTCAGCCCTTTCCCAGCAGGTGACCACAAAGCACATATAAACAGACGCGCACAAAACATAGCAAACACAAGACAGAACAAAAACATAAAAGATCCACAAAAGAAGTACCGCCTTGGAACGGTCAGTAAAATATTTTACTGGAGGGCTTAAACCGGTTAAACGGCGCCAACCTCACCCTTAATTCAGATGTGGATCAAGACACATAGATATTTGGTTTGCATGAAAGACCCCTAACTTATCAATGCATCAACTCCTAAAACATATAAATCAAGATATAACAAGGAGATAAAGCAAGGATAAGGACTCAACAGTAAATTAAACTGAATACCGGAGCAAAAGAAATCCAACAGGTAAACCCCGGTGGGCCCGACAAACAGCCAAAGCATCAGGCCCCTACCATCTCATCAATAGATAAGTCTTTAAGTCGGAACCATCATAGAGTCTGAAGTCCGACCCACCGGCGTGCAATTAAAGAGGAAAGCAAAGTTGCCAACCGTGATTGGGTTGACTACCAAGCATGCAGTCTATTGCAATACATTAATGTTATAGCCAATCTTTTTATAATGGGAAATTATTTTAATGAACTGCGCTGAAAAATTATTAGAGCCAACAATCTTCTTCAACTTATACACCAAGTCACCATAGAAATCAGGTTCCGAAAGTCCTTGGCGCAAGAGAGATTTAAGTCCAACTTGGAATTTAGAAATCAAATCATAGTATCGTCTATAAAATTTTGAAAATGTTTTGCGAAGTTTATGATACCGATAGCCTTGTTTAAGAAGTTTCTGAGTTAACAATTTATTGCGAGTGTTGAAGTCAGCAACATAGCTAGATGCTCTAGCAAAACGAATGAGTTGAGAGATATAGACTCCATAGGATGTAGAACGAGGAACATCACCATCTAAAAATGGGAAATTGACAATTTCAAAATCAAAGTCGTCACGTTTGTCATAAATTTTGGTAGAAACAATATCATTAGAAATTGACAAATGCAAGTCTAAAAATGCGGCTTCGGTATCAGAGGCATTGGCTTTATTAAGTTGGAGCTCTGAAGGGTATATTTGACTAACCATATTGTCAAAATAAACATTATTAATATTTAAAATATCATCCAAATATCTGGAAGTAGTGTTAAACGCATCAATAACATCAGCCTGCTTATCATCAGAAAGAGACATCATAAAGTCCCTTTCATAACAAAACAGGAATAAATCTGCAACCAGGGGAGCACAATTAGTGCCATAGGAATCCCAACAACTTGTCTATAGAGCTTGGTGCCAAATCGAATAAAAATGTTGTCCAACAAAAAGGTCAGCGCATCGCATACATTTTGACACGACCATGCATGATATTTTTTAGGTTTTTCTGAAGTAAAAAATGCTTTTCTGTCACTACATGCAAGGTAAGGAGAGCCTTCTCTCTGGAAGGTACTTTCAATAAGATCAATAAGTTTATCTTTAATTAAATTATGAGGTAAAGTAGTGTAAAGAGTAGAAAAATCATAAGTAGACAAACTGGTCGCATTGAAATCTCTAGCTTTAAGTTTATCTAAAATTTCACCTGAATTTTTAATCGACCAAAATAGGTTTTTACCAGATCTCTCATATACCTTTTCACAATATTTGATAACATGTTTTTTAACAGCTGTAAGACACGAGGTTAACAATTTAGAAAGTTCTGTTGTTGTACAAGAACTAGAATTTGCAATAAATCTTGCTTTATAGGGTTTTTTATGGAGTTTAGGTAACCAGTACAACGTAAGAACTTTGTCTTGATTTTCTTTAGCTTTGACACCAAAATGTAGGGCTGTATGACAACCATGCCCATCAACAATCACCCTTTCACTTAAAGAAGGCTGCAGTTTATAGGCATTAGTGTCAACAAGCTCACGCTTAAGAGTATTAATATAATACAATCGTCAAACAACTACAACATTGTTAGCAGCTTTATCTGCTGGAACCAAAACATAGTTCATATGAAAATCCTGGATACCTCGTTTAAGATGACTAAAAGAAGATTTAGGTTTAGGGGGCAAAAGATGTGTATTACGAGTGTTAAATGAAATACGAGTATCAATAATTTTAAAAATGTTAATCTTCTATTCCTTCAAAGCATCAGGTTCAACATTTTCCCGTTTGCACCAACGATTACTGAAGTCATTTAAAGAAGCAGCGATCTCTCTACGACATTTAGAGAAATCAATATTAGAGGGAAATCTATATTTAGGACCTTTAGAAATGATATTGCGAACTCTAGCGTCAGGAATGACATTTAGATTACCTGTAATAACATGCCCTGCAGAGGGATATAAATAATTTGAATTTTTACAATCTCAGGAGGCAGGGGTATTGGAATCTATATCTAAATCATTTACAATTTTATTAAAGTTAAATATTGTAGACCTTTTTGGTTTGTTATATTTATAACAAATGATAGGAGTTTCAGAATTATTAAAGTAATTTGGAATAGATGAAATCACTGAATTATCCTTGAAGATACTATGTAAATCAATAAACTCAATACCTTTGTTAATGAATGGAATTTTGATAAAATGTCGTTTATGGTTGACCTCAGAATCGATATAAGGACTAAGGAAATGTTGAACATAACACCTTGTAAGGAGTGCTGCTTTATATAATTTGTTTGCTCTATCATAAAGTTTATTAGCCTCTAACTCTAAATTGCGTAAAACTGAGATAGGCAAGGAACTTAAAAATGAAAATAAGCCATGTCGACCATGATTAGTTAAAGCCAAAGAAAGATTCTTTAGAGAAGTATTTAAGCGTTTTTCAGTGCAAATTTTGCGCTTAATGTTGCCATTTTTACGTTTACCATGAGATCTACTTTTACGTTTTTTACATTCCAAAACAGAAAAAACATCAAAATCTGGCATTTTAGAAATGTTGCCTTCATGGTATATATTATCATTAAAGCCTAAAGGAAAAGGTGATTGCAAAAATTTAATCCATTTAAGTTCAGTTTCATGTCTCTTGATATTTTTTAATCTAGTTGATGAATTTGGATCATATATAATTTTTTTAACCGGCTGAATTACAATTTAACTAGGTGGATGACCATTATTTTTGAAATGGCGATAAAACCGCATGCAAGTCATGGATAGCGGAAATGGTTTGACAAAACCAGCCAACACTAAACCAGGAGTGCCCCAGGGCTCCATCTTGGGCCCTATATTATTTTTGCTGTTTATCAATGACTTGCATTTGTTTATTGAGCAATGTGACTCAGATTATTATGCAGATGATGCAAAGGTTCACACAAGCGGTAAAACTAAAGATGACGTCAAGGCTAAATTACAAAATAACGGAAATAAAACGAAACAATGGGGCAAACAAAACAAAATGAACATGCACTATGAAAAAACATCCTGTCTGTTAATAGGAACGAGACACAGCACTCAGCATTCCCAAGAATTAAACATTTATATTGATGGTAATGTTGTACCCGTGGACTATCGTCAGGTCAACAAGGCGGCTGGATTACTACTACTAACAACCTATGGACAGTATCTGTACCTGTGACCAGTCGCCGATGACAACCACCTGTGCGTAAAGCCACGTGGTGCAACACCGATAGCTAACAAACGCCCTCTTATCAACCCGACTTCCAAATGACAAGACGTGCTTTGTCACCTTACTTCAGGAAGGTAAGAGCACTTTCACAACATTTGGCGACGAGTGAAAATAATATGGATTAATTGTATCATTTATTTATTTATTGTAATGTAATTTACCGCAGGTTCTATTTTTAGTTTTTTGGAGAAACCGGGAAAAAAGTTAGCCCCAAAACAAAATGAAATTTGCATAAAAGTCGGTTTCTCCGTAAAATTGTCATTTCCAAATTCTGAAATTGTCTAATTTAGTTATTATTCGGCCCTTTATTACAAATTTTTGTTGAGAATTCGCAATTTTGGAATAAATTTTGCCACGTGTTTGCACATTGTCCGTTTGGTTTCATTTCGAACGTTTCGGTTTCTTTTTGTATCAACTTCCTGTACGCACTTCCGTTGAACCAAACGACGTAATGACAAGCAGAATCCTCTTAAAAAACACAGTTTAAGGTAAATTTTGGACTTTTCGGCCTGCAGAACTTGTTTTTGAATGCCACATGTATTTTTTGACCACATGCTTTTTGATTTTCAGCGTCGATCGTGATTTTCACCTCGTCGTGTATTTTTTGACAGATGAAGTTTTGCATGTTTTGATTTATGAATTAAATGTTTGAAACCTGTGTTGTTCAATTTATTTATTGACCAATTTGCCATGCCATTGAATGTATGATTAAACATGTCCCCTGTATTTTGAATGACTTTGTTGTTTGATTCATGCCCAACTTTTGCTGTATTAAATTGTTTTGCTATGCCATGCCATTTTGAATGTATGCCATTTTGAATGTATGCCATTGATATATATATGCCATTGAATTGACTTGTTGTTTCAATTTTTTCTTGCGCATTTTTCAAGTATTTTTGCCGTTTTTCGTGTATTTTTTGCCAATTTTTGACAATATTAATCATGTCCATTAACGTGTACACTGCAACACAAGCAGATCTACAATCTTTGACTGGTATTGGCCCCAAGTCAGCCAGCGAGATTGTAGCACTAAGGAATCAGGTGCTGGCGGGTCAACGTGACCCAATATGTATTCTTGACTTGGCAGAGATACGCCTTCAGCCAGATACCTGGCAACAATACATCAATGATGGTCTATTTTCCATCACATATACACCTCCATATCAGCCTCTTGCTGAAGTATTAGAATCAGCTGATGATGGATTTGGCAATTTTGATGAACCAATTCACATCAAAGAGGAGCTTACACCAATATTGCCAGCACCAAAACACACACTTACACTTGAACAGGCAACATTAGCACAAAGTGACCAACCAGAACCTGGTCAAATACAAGACAATTTAACTGATTACACACAACTAGATCAAACAAACACAACTGAACACCTACAAATACAAGCCGTACAAACACAAACAAATCAACCTGGACAAACAGAACTGGAACAAGCACAGGCAATGGCACTACCACAAACACAAGACAAAACCACAGAAAAATTGTTTGCAGAGTCAATTGCAGTCATCTCGCATGAGATGGATGGACTCGGCAAACAAATTTTTGCATTAGGCAACACACTAACACACAAAATAACACAACTGGCAAACAGTGTTGTTGCCTTAGAGAACCAAAACACAGGCATCAACACAAACATTAAACAAATTGAAGAACAAAACACAAAAATACAAAAACAACTTACATGCCATGAGGTATTTTTACAGGACATCAAAACAATTCTTCCACCACCAACACCCATTGCAAGCAAACTCCCAATTTTCACAGAAGCAGCTAAACCCAAGTACCAATTACAAGCAACCACAATGCAACAAGCAAAAATGCCACAAACAGTACCCCATACTACACTTACACTACCACAATGGACAAAACAACCTGGCACTCCAACATTAACAAATTCACCCATCACTTCACAACCAGGACCGTATACAATATATGGACTCCACCCTACATATACACCAACTCATCCACAAACCTCAGCTACACCTGACATAAAGCCACTGCCAACACTAGACTTAAAACCTAAGCATCCACAACAATCATTGATTGACAACATTGCATCCGCCATACCAATTTCATCAATCTACCAAACAAAACCACACACAGAAACCACCGTCACATCATCAACTACATACACTACCACTGCAAAGCCAACTCAACAATTTTACACAGCAAAACCAAAAACAGATGACCAACAGACAGTTGACCCTGGTCGACCACGGACAAGACAGACTGACGCTCCGCGTGACCACTCTAGCCAGTCTCCTAGGCCTCAAAAGCTACAGCTTTTTTCAGGAGACCCCTCTGGTATATCCTGGTTATCTTTCATAATGAAATTTGACAGGATATCCCAGAGGCGAGGGTGGTCTGAGGACAAAAAGTTAGACATACTGTATGACTGCCTAACCGACAAGGCACTTGAATATGCCACGCGTTCAGACAACCGGGACAATTTTGCTGCGCTTAAAAGCGAACTTGCTTTGCGCTTTGATCTAAAAGAGGAGCCAGTTGCTGCAAGACAGCAGCTTCACCTTGCAAAACAAGGTGATGATGAAACGTTGGAGGCGTATTTGCAGCGCATTCTGGCTATCGCCATGGATGGCTATAAAGACGCCTCAGCTGTTCTTTTGCAGCAGATGGCTACCGAAGCATTTTTGCGCGGTTGTAGGCATAAGGATGCCGCAACTTTGGTAATGAATGAGGCCCCACAAACCATCCATGTAGCCTGTAAGCGGATTAAGACCATGTTGGCCAATAAAAAAGCTATTGGGGGGAAGGTCTCTTTTTCTGAGAGAATATTTACGGTGCAGGAGGAGACGAGGGTCTCAAATATTGAGAAAAAGGTTGACGACCTTCTAAAAACTGTTCATAGGCCGTCGACTCCCCCTCGTCTTGCTTCACCGTCACCCCCACGGTACTCATCGGGATATCAGGGTCAAAGCTGGCAGAGACCTAGATCTCCTGATTATTACCGTGGTGGTTTCCCAAATGGACATAAGTACCCCCAAAGGTTTTCACCATCCAGGCAAGGCTGGTACCCCTACAGAGGTGGCTACTCACCTGAGAGCTACCACCGTAGGAGTCCATCCAGAGATGGTAGGGGCAGTGCAGGTATGGGTGGTAAGTACCCACCTGCTCAGTATCCTAGCAGCTCTGGATATAATCCAAGCCAATATGGTTCTAATCCAGATTACAGGAATAGGTATTCCCATTCACCCAATTACAACCGTTCACCAAGTCCAAGGTACCGTCCTCCTAATCAGCATCACCCTCAGGGATACCCCCCAAGGTATCCTAATCCTCAGCCATATCCGTCCACACCCCCTTGGCCCTATGGGAATACTGGACCTAGGCCAAGTGGTCCTGCATATGGAGGGTCTTCTGCTCCTCCACCAGACCACCGTAGGTCACAAAGCCCTGAAGCTCGGGTTCGTGCCGTCTCAGAGGAACAGGAGACCACCCAGGCTTTAAACTTGGACGGACTAGGCAAACCGGCGACCAACCCCTAGTCCAATCAGAATCGAGTCGTCATTGTGAGATTTTGGAAGTTTCTCTACCAAGCCATAGTAATTTAACTGCTTCAGTAGAGACACTAATCAATGGTATTCCAACCCAAGCCGTACTTGAAACAGCAGCAATGGTTGCACTGATAAGGGATGACTACATGACCCCTTTGTATAGTCAAGACCAATTAGGCCCCATTTGTGTTTTGACAGGGATTTGTTCAGACCCTGTACAGGGTCGCATAGTACATAATGTGCCAATCACTGTCGGCACACAAACTTTTCTGCATACTGTTTGTTTTGCCCCAGTTAGAGATGCTTGTCTCTTGGGTCTTGATTTCTTGACTGCCACTTCAAGTGTCCTTGACCTTGGCAATGAAACCTTAACAATAGGGGAGGACATTGTTCCTGTCAGTGTGACCATGACTGCTGAAAGTAAATTTAGTAAAGTAAGTATTGTACGGCGCACAGTTATTGAACCATTTTCAGTCGGTTATGTTACCGCAAAATTAGACACCCCATTTGACAGTCCATTTATTTTTGAGGGCTGTCAAACTAAGCATGCTCTCATGTCCCGTGTTTACGGTGAACAAAAACCCTTTACCGTTAAAGTCGTTAACGACTCCAATTTTTTCGTTACCTTTAAAAAAGGAAAGAAAACAGGTCATGCTGAAGCAGCTACACAAATTTCGCCTGAGCAAGCCCAGGTTCTTCAATCTTCAAATTTAGGTCCCAGAGAAAGGCCACAATCACAGGAGGCACAGGTTCAGACAGACAAGGAGGATACAGATATGCCTGCTCATTTAAAACAAATGTTCTTGGATAATAATTCGGAACTTTCTGATGAACAAAAACTTAAATTCAAGAACTTAATTTCTGAATTTGCGGATATTTTTTCTCAAGATGATTTCGATCTAGGCTGTCTAAAATCGGGAGTGGAGCATAAGATCCAAACACTTAATGAAATTCCAGTTAATGAAAAATTTCGGCGAACTCCACTCCAATTCCAAAAGCAAGAGCAGGAGTATATTGAAAAACTCCTGACGCAAGGCGTAATTGAACCCTCAGTGTCTGAATGGTCTGCACCTCCAGTCCTTGTTAGGAAGAAAACGGGCGAGCTCAGGTATTGCATAGACTATCCTGCATTAAATGCCAAAACCTATAAAGACAATTATAGTCTTCCCTTAATTGAAGACTGTCTGGACTCCTTGTACGGTAAGCGTGTGTTCTGCGTATTGGATCTGTGTAGCGGCTATTTTCAAATTCCCCTCGAAACTGGTTCACGGCATAAAACTTCTTTTAGTACTAGGTTTGGCAGTTACCAATGGACCCGTTTACCGATGGGCTTGTGTACGGCCCCTGCAACTTTTCAGCGCGCAATGCAGCTGGTATTGCGTGGTTTGACCTGGGAAGAGGTCATTGTGTATTTGGACGATGTTATCGTTCTTGGGACCGATTTTGATGATGCTCTGTTGGCTCTCAGAAAGGCTTTTACCCACTTCCGTGAGCATGGTTTGAAGCTCAAACCCAAGAAATGCCATTTCTTCAAAGAGGAAGTGGAATTTCTAGGAAAACTTGTTAGCGGAAGCGGCGTATCTATTTCGGCTGATAAACTTGAGGCAGTTAAACAATGGCCAGTCCCTACCAATGTGAAAGAACTTCAATCTTTTCTTGGTTTCATGAATTATCATAGGAATCATATAAGGGATTTTGCTCAGGTCTCCGCTGACCTATATGCCTTAATTCATGCTGAATGTTTCAATTGGAGAAGTAGGCACCAAGCCTGCTTCGTAAAACTTAAGGATTTAGCAATTTCTGCTCCTATGCTTTGTCATCCGTCACCTGACGGATTATTCAATTTGGACACTGATGCTAGTGGCACCCAAATAGGTGCCGCTCTTTCTCAAGTTCAAGACGGTGTAGTCAAGCCCATCTGCTTTGCCAGTCATGTTTTGTTAAAACAGCATCGCAATTATTGTACTACGCGCAAAGAATTACTAGCCGTCGTGAAATTCTGTCGCCCATTCAGACATTATTTGCTCGGACGGTTGTTCCTCATTCGCTCTGACCATAATTCCCTAGTTTGGCTGACCCGATTTAAGCACCTAGAGGGTCAATTAGCAAGGTTTCTTGAGGAATTATCTCAATACAATTTCAAACTCATTCATAGGAAAGGTGCAAAACATGTTAATGCAGATGCTCTTAGTCGCATTAAGGACCCTTTAGAAGAATGTGACTGTTATGGAGCTGGTCAGAGGTTGGGCAGTCTCCCGTGTGGGGGTTGCCATTATTGTACGCGGGCGCATAAGCAGTGGGCACATTTCAATGATGATGTAGATGATGTTGTCCCTTTGGCTATTCGTAGTGTAGAGGCCGCAATGCCGGATCAGGCAATGCCGGAGCATCAGGTAGTCTCCAATTGGGTTGAAAATTTGTCCTCCATTGAACTCAGAAGGGCTCAAACTCATGATCTATCTATCGGGATTGTGATGAATTGGCTTGAGCACTCTTACGAACCCACCGTCCGTGAACTGCAGCTCACTGGTCCTGAAACAAGGGCAATGTGGTTAACTAGGGATCAGTTGAAATTCAAGGACGGTGTTTTGTATTATTCTTGGACAAACGTTTGTCCAAGAATAATACAAAACACCGTCCTTGAATTTCAACTGATCCCTAGTTAACCACATTGCCCTTGTTTCAGGACCAGTGAGCTGCTCTGATTGTTTAATTGTTCCTGAGGAATTCAGACCTCGAGTCTCATATTTCTGTCATGACTCAAAAGGTTCAGGACATTTAGGCCAAACCAAAACACTTGATAGGTTAAAACAGAGATTTTATTGGTATGGTATGTCCAAGGATAGTAACATATATGTCAAGCAATGTTCAAATTGCAATAAGAACAAGAAAGGCAATAGGCTACCTAGGAGTGCTCTAGAAATTTATCACGCAGGGTATCCTATGGAGCGTGTCCATTTGGATATCCTGGGTCCGATAAACCCAAGGAGCAAATCTGGCTCAGCTTACATACTTGTCATGGTGGACCAATTCACTAAATGGGTTGAGCTTGCACCTTTACCAGCCCAGAATGCAGAATTAACGGCGGGGGCATTTCTCAAGCATTTTGTTTCGACGTTTGGCTGTCCACTTGAGGTACATACAGATCAAGGGCGCAATTTTGAAAGTGATCTGTTTCAAGCTTTTTGTAAGGTCCTCGAGATTACTAAGACCCGGACCACACCCTACCATCCGGCTAGTAACGGCCAGGTGGAAGTTTTTAACAGAACGATTCTGCAAATGATTCGAGCATACGTCTCCCGGGGTGTTAAGGATTGGGACGAGCATCTTCCACTTATTTCTATGGCCCTACATTCCATGAAAAACAGGTCAACAGGTTTTTCTGCCAACATGCTAATGCTGGGGAGAGAGGTTATCCAGCCTATTGATTTAATGCTTGGGATACCTAGCCATACTCCCCAGGACCCGCCAACTTGGGTCGCAAATCTTACCAGTAATCTCTCCAAGATCCATAAACTGGCCAGGGAGAAGATTGGCGAAACTCAGCTGCGCCAAAAGAGAGATTACAACCTAAGGGTATTTCAAAGGTCCTTTAAGCGAGGAGATATTGTTTACCTGAGAGACTCCTCTACCCAAATAGGCATAAGTTCCAAAGTGAGACCCCCCTGGATTGGTCCATATTTGGTCATAAGAGCTCGTCCACCAATCTATGCACTTCAAGGTAAACGTAGGGTGACTTTCGTGCATCATGATCGGATAAAGCCATGTAATGATTCTTCCTTCCTTGTGGTTACAGAGAAAAAGACATTTATTGCTTGACACTCTGCCCACGGATGATGGGGAGGATTGGGACATGGAGCCAGAGGAGCCCAGTCAGGATAATTTCCCAGATGGAGGATTGTTTGATCCCAATCAGACACTTCCCTTTATGCTGGGGGATGATCCTGACATGACTTTGCATACTCTGTTTGATGAGAGTACCCCTTCTGAGGAAAATGATATGGTAGAGAGTACTGCTGATTTTTCTGACCCCTCTGGCGACTCAGATTCTGACTCTGATACCACCATCCTATCAGAGCCCAAGACTACTAGGGCAGGTCGTAAAATTCAGTTACCTGCCCGATACAGAGACTGAGGGAGTATACAGCTTTGGCATCAGTTTTTGTTATTGTCCTTGCTAGCTCTTTGAAACTGCAGGACTCTAGCAAATCCGGGTGTCATTTCTTCTGTAGTCTCTGTGTTGACTCATTCATTCTGATTTTTTCCTGTAAGTTGACATCTGTCTTGGTATTGGTCATAATTAGCTCTTTGGAATTATATGACCCTTGCTAATTCTGATGTTATATTTCCTGGAACCTACAAACAGCAACATTTTCTGTCATTCAGCTATATATTCTGCCATATTTTCTTGCCATACACATTTTCTTGCCATATTATGACACAGGTACTTGCCATATATTGGTGTCATAATTTCTGTCGTGGCATATTACAACATGCCATATATTCTACTTTTCCATGGCATATTCTGCCATATTTTCTTGACACAATTTCTTGCCATGATTTCTTGACACAATTTCTTGCCATAATTGCTTGCCATATGTTCTGACATTTTCTTGTCATGTATTTTGACAAATTTTTTGCCATTTCTGCCTTTTGTCGTCGTAATTTCTTGCCATACTTATGACGTATTTGCTTTCTGCATATTGTAGCCATATTTTGACAGCAGTTTCTGTTATCATCCTTACTAGCTCTTTGAAACTGTGGACATTTAACAGATGCTGGTGTCATATGTGCATCCAGTACTGTTTATGGACAATTACACATAGGACTCTGTACTAGTTTTAACGAAGTGACTGTTGCAGGTTCCGATGTTGTAAAAAAAAATTATCCTCCTCTTGATTCATGTATCAACCAATCCTTGACATCTGTTCTGGCGATGGTTCATGCTAGCTCCTTGAAACTGCTGCTGTCGTCGGGCCTGGTGTTAGGGATCTTATTCCATAAATTATCACCTTCATAATTTATTCATCAAACAATTCTTGACATCTGTTCTGGCGATGGTTCATGCTAGCTCCTTGAAACTGCTGCTGTCGTCGGGCCTGGTGTCCAAGATATCATTGCATTATCATCCTCACATAATTCATTTATCATTCCATTCTTGACATCTGTTCTGGCGACGGTTCATGCTAGCTCCTTGAAACTGCTGCTGTCGTCGGGCCTGGTGTCCAAGATATCATTTCATTATCATCCTCACATAATTCATTTATCATTCCATTCTCGACATCTGTTTGGCGATGGTTCATGATAGCTCTTTGAAACTTGCATGCCGTCGTTGGACATGGTGTCGGGATAACATTATTTTTCATAAAATACTGAAGCTTGTTCTGGTGGTTTTCAATGTTAACCATTGACTAACACTAGATCAGGTTTCAAAGGGTTCCATTCTCACACATTGCATATTCACCACATTTCATCTTCAAAATTCTTGCATTCAGATAGACTGCATATTGCATAATATATAAAGATATATATATTATGCTGGCATATATCAAAAATATATATGCTGCATTACAAAAGAATTGTGATGCTCATTTATTAGCACTATAGAGCATAATTAGTGCTTCAAATTAAATATTAAATTTTTAAAATTAAAGTGCTACATTTACCGAATCGATACTTTCCGTGAATACTACCAGTTCACTGTAACTGATGTGTATATGGGGAGTACTGATGGGTGATTCATAAGTTTCTGTACTGTGGGAGAATAGACTCCATGCTTAAGGCCCTTCCTTCTTTTGTAGATGCTGCCAAAAGTCAAGAGGGCACGTCGCATGTTATATGACGATTGTTCAATATGTGGGGCCAACTCTCCCCACATGTATAAGCACTATCTTCAGGTTCATATGCCTTGGTATATGAACCCTGCCACTTCATGCGTGGACTGCCACATGTCCGCTGGGAACGAGCGGGAGCTCCAGAATATTCATGGGCAGCACCGGTTGTTCTCTGGGGAATATCTGCTACAGGCCTGGTTCTTGCTAATGAATGGGATGTTCCTATTCCTTAGCCAAGGACTAGGGCTGGGATCCCCCATTGAATTGCTGGGCTGTGCGGCTGTTCGGGAGCTGACTACTCGTCCCCTGCGGTTCTCTGAAGAAGAATTATCCTTCCTCAGAGAATATGACAGAAGAGCAGGTCTGGAGCCCCTCTCTGATGATGGATATTTGATATTGCCCCCAACTCAACTTATTGTTCTGATGCACCCAGCAGTTATATCTAGGCTACTGGCCCATCTGGATCCTCAGACAATATTGCGCTTCCGACATCATCAACAGTACTCTTTGGCAAATGGCTCCAGTCCTCCTGTAGGGTATCCAAGTGTAAAGAGGGCTATAATTGACACCCACTTTCATTTGGATAGCTTTTCCAGTCGTCAAGGTCGTTCTTTGTCAGATCTGGAGAGCTCGATATCTAAACCCTTATTAATTTCCGTCCCTTTTGCTATAGCAAATTATGTCTTTCCAGATAAATGGTCTCGGCTTAGTGAGCATGTGAGGGCTGACCCAAGGTTGCGAATAACTCTTGGTGTCCATCCTCATATGATCACTGAGAATCAGGTAACTTCTTTGTTTGGCAGACTGGAGGGATTATTGGGACAGTACCCAGAAGCAGTTGGAGTGGGTGAGGTTGGCCTGGACCTGACCACGGCGTGCCATCATAATTGCCGTGACCGTGCGGGGTGCCGTGGTCGGAAATTAAAGGGACAGCGCCGATTCCTGCGGCTTGCCTTCCAGCTTGCGAAGCAACTCGACAAAGTTCTCATTTTGCATGTGCGTGATAGGAATACTGGTGAGGCGGCTGCAGAAGTCCTCGATCTACTTCGCAGCATGGATATGACTAACCATAAGATCCACCGCCATTGTTTTGTTGGGGGAGAGGAGGAGTACATTCAGTGGAGTACTTCCTTGCCCAACTGTTACTTTAGCATATCATCTGTGACAGTTAGAAACCCTGGAACGATGCGTGCTTTGAGCTCTTTGGATAATCACAAGCGATTGTTGCTCGAGACGGACTCCACGTATTTGGCAGACGACCCCTGGTGCGTTAAAGAAGTCGCTGGGGAGGCAGCTCGGTCATTGAATATGACAATGTCTGAATTTGTTGGAGTCTGTAACAAAAATGCTGCCAGGTTATATAGCTTACCTTGGTAGATTACCTTATGAATCCACTGTTTAATCCGAATCCGTGTCATGCAAAAACACAGCTATTTACTGTATTAAATTCATATTTCATTTGTTTAATTTTCTAAAATTCTACAGGTTACTTGAGAAATAGTTTTGGAATTTGTACACCTTGTCTAGAGGGATGGCTAGCTCTTTGAAACTGCCGTATCTGGACAAGGGTGTTCTAATCATATTTCTTTGTTTGCTTAGCATTAACCTCTATTTTATTATTGCAGCGTCTGAAGTTCACCGATCGTAAGTTTATGTAATCTTGTAGTGCTAGTATTTTTATAGCTGCTTTCATTATCATTATTTTCTAACATTTTAGGAATCACTATGGAATGGGTACATTATAAATATTTAATATACAATCATGTAACTATATTATATATTATAATGTCAGATGACATTACTTGCTGTAAAATGTATGCATTTCTGTGATTCCTGGGATGTGCCTTTTCAGTATCTTTGGTTTGCTTAAATTTCCTTTAGTTGCTTTTTAGTTTATAAAATCTATATTTCAATTACAGCCGGATTCCCTTTCTATAAGGTCTCGAGCCTCCAGACCTCACATTGGATTACATCCAATCCTTATTTGTGGCATATTTTAGTTATTGTCTATATTATATATGTGTACTTATTTTTGCATGTCCATGCATGTGGCATCTAGGCATGAAATGGCTATGCCTAACATTATTTAGGCCTGGAATATATATATATATGAAATAAGCATTTTCATATAGCTCTAGAGGAGCACATCTACAATGTAGATTTATGTATATTTGATTTTGTATTTTGCCATTTAAATTTATAAATTTATGCATGTCTAGATTTCTAGGCACTACAGAGTAGTCTACCTTAGACTGCAGGAACCTGTGATTTTATATTTAAAATTATAAATGTTCAGTATTTTCTTTGGTTTATGTGAATGCTTGGCTTCAATTTACTTGATTTCAAGCATTCCTATTCACCCATTTAAATGCTGCATATCTCATTCCCTTTTTGTGGTACCTAGCTTTCTATGCATGTATAATTTCATTCTTAAGGGCATATGTTAAATGTTCAATGTTAAATGTTCAATGTTAAATGTTCAATGTTAAAAGTTCAATTTTCTCCATTCAGCAATAATTTTCAACTATTAAGGGTTCCATTAAGGGCATTAAGTGTTAAGGGTTTAATTTAAGGCAATTTTGTAAATTATTTCTATAAAGCCAATTTCATAGCTACCTAATCTTAAGTTTGTTAAGGCATAATTTAATTAAATCAGTATCTGCTGTAAAGCACTTTGAATTATCAATCATTTAAACTACATATCTAACTTTTTATTCTTAATTCCTTTATATACATATAATAATCAGCATAGCATAAGTTCTTTTTATGAAATGGGGAGAGTGTTGTACCCGTGGACTATCGTCAGGTCAACAAGGCGGCTGGATTACTACTACTAACAACCTATGGACAGTATCTGTACCTGTGACCAGTCGCCGATGACAACCACCCGTGCGTAAAGCCACGTGGTGCAACACCGATAGCTAACAAACGCCCTCTTATCAACCCGACTTCCAAAGGAACAAGACGTGCTTTGTCACCGTACTTCAGGAAGGTAAGAGCACTTTCACAACATTTGGCGACGAGTGAAAATAATATGGATTAATTGTATCATTTATTTATTTATTGTAATGTAATTTACCGCAGGTTCTATTTTTAGTTTTTTGGAGAAACCGGGAAAAAGGTTAGCCCCAAAACAAAATGAAATTTGCATAAAAGTCGATTTCTCCGTAAAATTGTCGTTTCCAAATTCTGAAATTGTCTAAATTAGTTATTATTTTATATTAGTCAGCCAGCGAGATTGTAGCACTAAGGAATCAGGTGCTGGCGGGTCAACGTGACCCAATATGTATTCTTGACTTGGCAGAGATACGCCTTCAGCCAGATACCTGGCAACAATACATCAATGATGGTCTATTTTCCATCACATATACACCTCCATATCAGCCTCTTGCTGAAGTATTAGAATCAGCTGATGATGGATTTGGCAATTTTGATGAACCAATTCACATCAAAGAGGAGCTTACACCAATATTGCCAGCACCAAAACACACACTTACACTTGAACAGGCAACATTAGCACAAAGTGACCAACCAGAACCTGGTCAAATACAAGACAATTTAACTGATTACACACAACTAGATCAAACAAACGCAACTGAACACCTACAAATACAAGCCGTACAAACACAAACAAATCAACCTGGACAAACAGAACAAGCACAGGCAATGGCACTACCACAAACACAAGACAAAACCACAGAAAAATTGTTTGCAGAGTCAATTGCAGCCATCTCGCATGAGATGGATGGACTCGGCAAACAAATTTTTGCATTAGGCAACACACTAAAACACAAAATAACACAACTGGCAAACAGTGTTGTTGCCTTAGAGAACCAAAACACAGGCATCAACACAAACATTAAACAAATTGAAGAACAAAACACAAAAATACAAAAACAACTTACATGCCATGAGGTATTTTTACAGGACATCAAAACAATTCTTCCACCACCAACACCCATTGCAAGCAAACTCCCAATTTTCACAGAAGCAGCTAAACCCAAGTACCAATTACAAGCAACCACAATGCAACAAGCAAAAATGCCACAAACAGTACCCCATACTACACTTACACTACCACAATGGACAAAACAACCTGGCACTCCAACATTAACAAATTCACCCATCACTTCACAACCAGGACCGTATACAATATATGGACTCCACCCTACATATACACCATCTCATCCACAAACCTCAGCTACACCTGACATAAAGCCACTGCCAACACTAGACTTAAAACCTAAGCATCCACAACAATCATTGATTGACAACATTGCATCCGCCATACCAATTTCATCAATCTACCAAACAAAACCACACACAGAAACCACCGTCACATCATCAACTACATACACTACCACTGCAAAGCCAACTCAACAATTTTACACAGCAAAACCAAAAACAGATGACCAACAGACAGTTGACCGTGGTCGACCACGGACAAGACAGACTGACGCTCCGCGTGACCACTCTAGCCAGACTCCTAGGCCTCAAAAGCTACAGCTTTTTTCAGGAGACCCCTCTGGTATATCCTGGTTATCTTTCATAATGAAATTTGACAGGATATCCCAGAGGCGAGGGTGGTCTGAGGACAAAAAGTTAGACAGACTGTATGACTGCCTAACCGACAAGGCACTTGAATATGCCGCGCGTTCAGACAACCGCGACAATTTTGCTGCGCTTAAAAGCGAACTTGCTTTGCGCTTTGATCTAAAAGAGGAGCCAGTTGCTGCAAGACAGCAGCTTCACCTTGCAAAACAAGGTGATGATGAAACGTTGGAGGCGTATTTGCAGCGCATTCTGGCTATCGCCATGGATGGCTATAAAGACGCCTCCGCTGTTCTTTTGCAGCAGATGGCTACCGAAGCATTTTTGCGCGGTTGTAGGCATAAGGATGCCGCAACTTTGGTAATGAATGAGGCCCCACAAACCATCCATGTAGCCTGTAAGCGGATTAAGACCATGTTGGCCAATAAAAAAGCTATTGGGGGGAAGGTCTCTTTTTCTGAGAGAATATTTACGGTGCAGGAGGAGACGAGGGTCTCAAATATTGAGAAAAAGGTTGACGACCTTCTAAAAACTGTTCATAGGCCGTCGACTCCCCCTCGTCTTGCTTCACCGTCACCCCCACGGTACTCATCGGGATATCAGGGTCAAAGCTGGCAGAGACCTAGATCTCCTGATTATTACCGTGGTGGTTTCCCAAATGGACATAAGTACCCCCAAAGGTTTTCACCATCCAGGCAAGGCCGGTACCCCTACAGAGGTGGCTACTCACCTGAGAGCTACCACCGTAGGAGTCCATCCAGAGATGGTAGGGGCAGTGCAGGTATGGGTGGTAAGTACCCACCTGCTCAGTATCCTAGCAGCTCTGGATATAATCCAAGCCAATATGGTTCTAATCCAGATTACAGGAATAGGTATTCCCATTCACCCAATTACAACCGTTCACCAAGTCCAAGGTACCGTCCTCCTAATCAGCATTACCCTCAGGGATACCCCCTAAGGTATCCTAATCCTCAGCCATATCCGTCCACACCCCCTTGGCCCTATGGGAATACTGGACCTAGGCCAAGTGGTCCTGCATATGGAGGGTCTTCTGCTCCTCCACCAGACCACCGTAGGTCACAAAGCCCTGAAGCTTGGGTTCGTGCCGTCTCGGAGGAACAGGAGACCACCCAGGCTTTAAACTTGGACGGACTAGGCAAAACGGCGACCAACCCCTAGTCCAATCAGAATCGAGTCGTCATTGTGAGATTTTGGAAGTTTCTCTACCAAGCCATAGAAATTTAACTGCTTCAGTAGAGACACTAATCAATGGTATTCCAACCAAAGCCGTACTTGACACAGCAGCAATGGTTGCACTGATAAGGGATGACTACATGACCCCTTTGTATAGTCAAGACCAATTAGGCCCCATTTGTGTTTTGACAGAAATTGGTTCAGACCCTGTACAGGGTCGCATAGTACATAATGTGCCAATCACTGTCGGCACACAAACTTTTCTGCATACTGTTTGTTTTGCCCCAGTTAGAGATGCTTGTCTCTTGGGTCTTGATTTCTTGACTGCCACTTCAAGTGTCCTTGACCTTGGCAATGAAACCTTAACAATAGGGGAGGACATTGTTCCTGTCAGTGTGACCATGACTGCTGAAAGTAAATTTAGTAAAGTAAGTATTGTACGGCGCACAGTTATTGAACCATTTTCAGTCGGTTATGTTACCGCAAAATTAGACACCCCATTTGACAGTCCATTTATTTTTGAGGGCTGTCAAACTAAGCATGCTCTCATGTCCCGTGTTTACGGTGAACAAAAATCCTTTACCGTTAAAGTCGTTAACGACTCCAATTTTTTCGTTACCTTTAAAAAAGGAAAGAAAATAGGTCATGCTGAAGCAGCTACACAAATTTCGCCTGAGCAAGCCCAGGTTCTTCAATCTTCAAATTTAGGTCCCAGAGAAAGGCCACAATCACAGGAGGCACAGGTTCAGACAGACAAGGAGGATACAGATATGCCTGCTCATTTAAAACAAATGTTCTTGAATAATAATTTGGAACTTTCTGATGAACAAAAACTTAAATTCAAGAACTTAATTTCCAAATTTGCGGATATTTTTATCAAAATGATTTCGATCTAGGCTGTCTAAAATCGGGAGTGGAGCATAAGATCCAAACACTTAATGAAATTCCAGTTAATGAAAAATTTCGGCGAACTCCACTCCAATTCCAAAAGCAAGAGCAGGAGTATATTGAAAAACTCCTGAAGCAAGGCGTAATTGAACCCTCAGTGTCTGAATGGTCTGCACCTCCAGTCCTTGTTAGGAAGAAAACGGGCGAGCTCAGGTATTGCATAGACTATCGTGCATTAAATGCCAAAACCTATAAAGACAATTATAGTCTTCCCTTAATTGAAGACTGTCTGGACTCCTTGTACGGTAAGCGTGTGTTCTGCGTATTGGATCTGTGTAGCGGCTATTTTCAAATTCCCCTCGAAACTGGTTCACGGCATAAAACTTCTTTTAGTACTAAGTTTGGCAGTTACCAATGGACCCGTTTACCGATGGGCTTGTGTACGGCCCCTGCAACTTTTCAGCGCGCAATGCAGCTGGTATTGCGTGGTTTGACCTGGGAAGATGTCATTGTGTATTTGGACGATGTTATCGTTCTTGGGACCGATTTTGATGATGCTCTGTTGGCTCTCAGAAAGGCTTTTACCCGCTTCCATGAGCATGGTTTGAAGCTCAAACCCAAGAAATGCCATTTCTTCAAAGAGGAAGTGGAATTTCTAGGAAAACTTGTTAGCGGAAGCGGCGTATCTATTTCGGCTGATAAACTTGAGGCAGTTAAACAATGGCCAGTCCCTACCAATGTGAAAGAACTTCAATCTTTTCTTGGTTTCATGAATTATCATAGGAATCATATAAGGGATTTTGCTCAGGTCTCCGCTGACCTATATGCCTTAATTCATGCTGAATATTTCAATTGGAGAAGTAGGCACCAAGCCTGCTTAAAAAAACTTAAGGATTTAGCAATTTCTGCTCCTATGCTTTGTCATCCGTCACCTGACGGATTATTCATTTTGGACACTGATGCTAGTGGCACCCAAATAGGTGCTGCTCTTTCTCAAGTTCAAGACGGTGTAGTCAAGCCCATCTGCTTTGCCAGTCATGTTTTGTTAAAACAGCATCGCAATTATTGTACTACGCGCAAAGAATTACTAGCCTTCGTGAAATTCTGTCGCCAATTCAGACATTATTTGCTCGGACGGTTGTTCCTCATTCGCTCTGACTATAATTCCCTAGTTTGGCTGACCCGATTTAAGCACCTAGAGGGTCAATTAGCAAGGTTTCTTGAGGAATTATCTCAATACAATTTCAAACTCATTCATAGGAAAGGTGCAGAACATGTTAATGCAGATGCTCTTAGTCGCATTAAGGACCCTTTAGAAGAATGTGACTGTTATGGAGCTGGTCAGAGGTTGGGCGATCTCCCGTGTGGAGGTTGCCATTATTGTACGCGGGCGCATAAGCAGTGGGCACGTTTCAATGATAATGTAGATGATGTTGTCCCTTTGGCTATTCGTAGTGTAGAGGCCCCGATGCCGGATCAGGCAATGCCGGAGCATCAGGTAGTCTCCAATTGGGTTGAAAATTTGTCCTCCATTGAACTCAGAAGGGCTCAAACTCATGATCCATCTATCGGGATTGTGATGAATTGGCTTGAGCACTCTTACGAACCCACCGTCCGTGAACTGCAGCTCACTGGTCCTGAAACAAGGGCAATGTGGTTAACTAGGGATCAGTTGAAATTCAAGGACGGTGTTTTGTATTATTCTTGGACAAACGTTGTAGGCCGCTCTGATTGTTTAATTGTTCCTGAGGAATTCAGACCTCGAGTCTTATATTTCTGTCATGACTCAAAAGGTTCAGGACATTTAGGCCAAACCAAAACACTTGATAGGTTAAAACAGAGATTTTATTGGTATGATATGTCCAAGGATAGTAACATATATGTCAAGCAATGTTCAAATTGCAATAAGAACAAGAAAGGCAATAGGCTACCTAGGAGTGCTCTAGAAATTTATCACGCAGGGTATCCTATGGAGCGTGTCCATTTGGATATCCTGGGTCCGATAAACCCAAGGAGCAAATCTGGCTCAGCTTACATACTTGTCATGGTGGACCAATTCACTAAATGGGTTGAGCTTGCACCTTTACCAGCCCAGAATGCAGAATTAACGGCGGGGCATTTCTCAAGCATTTTGTTTCGACGTTTGGCTGTCCACTTGAGGTACATACAGATAAAGGGCGCAATTTTGAAAGTGATCTGTTTCAAGCTTTTTGGAAGGTCCTCGAGATTACTAAGACCCGGACCACACCCTACCATCCGGCTAGTAACGGCCAGGTGGAAGTTTTTAACAGAACGATTCTGCAAATGATTCGAGCATACGTCTCCCGGGGTGTTAAGGATTGGGACGAGCATCTTCCACTTATTTCTATGGCCCTACATTCCATGAAAAACAGGTCAACAGGTTTTTCTGCCAACATGCTAATGCTGGGGAGAGAGGTTATCCAGCCTATTGATTTAATGCTTGGGATACCTAGCCATACTCCCCAGGACCCGCCAACTTGGGTCGCAAATCTTACCAGTAATCTCTCCAAGATCCATAAACTGGCCAGGGAGAAGATTGGCGAAACTCAGCTGCGCCAAAAGAGAGATTACGACCTAAGGGTATTTCAAAGGTCCTTTAAGCGAGGAGATATTGTTTACTTGAGAGACTCCTCTACCCAAATAGGCATAAGTTCCAAAGTGAGACCCCCCTGGATTGGTCCATATTTGGTCATAAGAGCTCGTCCACCAATCTATGCACTTCAAGGGAAACGTAGGGTGACTTTCGTGCATCATGATCGGATAAAGCCATGTAATGATTCTTCCTATCCCCTGTGGGTACAGAGAAAAAGACATTTATTGCTTGACACTCTGCCCACGGATGATGGGAAGGATTGGGACATGGAGCCAGAGGAGCCCAGTCAGGATAATTTCCCAGATGGAGGATTGTTTGATCCCGATCAGACACTTCCCTATATGCTGGGGGATGATCCTGACATGACTTTGCATACTCTGTTTGATGAGAGTACCCCTTCTGAGGAAAATGATATGGTAGAGAGTACTGCTGATTTTTCTGACCCCTCTGGCGACTCAGATTCTGAATCTGATACCACCATCCTATCAGAGCCATAGACTACTAGGGCAGGTCGTAAAATTCAGTTACCTGCCCGATACAGAGACTGAGGGAGTATACAGCTTTGGCATCGGTTTTTGTTATTGTCCTTGCTAGCTCTTTGAAACTGCGGGACTCTAGCAAATCCTGGTGTCATTTCTTCTGTAGTCTCTGTGTCGACTCATTCATTCTGATTTTTTCCTGTAAGTTGACATCAGTCTTGGTATTGGTCATAATTAGCTCTTTGGAATTATATGACCCTTGCTAATTCTGATGTTATATTTCCTGGAACCTACAAACAGCAACATTTTCTGTCATTCAGCTATATATTCTGCCATATTTTCTTGCCATACACATTTTCTTGCCATATTATGACACAGGTACTTGCCATATATTGGTGTCATAATTTCTGTCGTGGCATATTACAACATGCCATATATTCTACTTTTCCATGGCATATTCTGTCATATTTTCTTGACACAATTTCTTGCCATGATTTCTTGACACAATTTCTTGCCATAATTGCTTGCCATATGTTCTGACATTTTCTTGTCATGTATTTTGACAAATTTCTTGCCATTTCTGCCTTTTGTCGTCGTAATTTCTTGCCATATTTATGACGTATTTGCTTTCTGCATATTGTAGCCATATTTTGACAGCAGTTTCTGTTATCATCCTTACTAGCTCTTTGAAACTGTGGACATTTAACAGATGCTGGTGTCATATGTGCATCCACTACTAATTATGGACAATTACAACATAGGACTCTGTACTAGTTTTAACGAAGTGACTGTTGCAGGTTCCGATGTTGTAAAAAAATTATCCTCCTCTTGATTCATGTATCAACCAATCCTTGACATCTGTTCTGGCGATGGTTCATGCTAGCTCCTTGAAACTGCTGCTGTCGTCGGGCCTGGTGTTAGGGATCTCATTCCATAAATTATCACCTTCATAATTCATTCATCAAACAATTCTTGACATCTGTTCTGGCGATGGTTCATGCTAGCTCCTTGAAACTGCTGCTGTCGTCGGGCCTGGTGTCCAAGATATCATTTCATTATCATCCTCACATAATTCATTTATCATTCCATTCTTGACATCTGTTCTGGCGATGGTACATGCTAGCTCCTTTAAACTGCTGCTGTCGTCGGGCCTGGTGTCCAAGATATCATTTCATTATCATCCTCACATAATTCATTTATCATTCCATTCTCGACATCTGTTTGGTGATGGTTCATGATAGCTCTTTGAAACTTGCATGTCGTCGTTGGACATGGTGTCGGGATAACATTATTTTTCATAAAATACTGAAGCTTGTTCTGGTGGTTTTCAATGTTAATCATTGACTAACACTAGATCAGGGTCTTTCATGCAAACCAAATATTTATGTGTCTTGATCCACATCTGAATTAAGGGTGAGGTTGGCGCCGTTAAACCGGTTTAAGCCCTCCAGTAAAATATTTTACTGACCGTTCCAAGGCGGTACTTCTTTTGTGGATCTTTTATGTTTTTGTTCTGTCTTGTGTTTGCTATGTTTTGTGCGCGTCTGTTTATATGTGCTTTGTGGTCACCTGCTGGGAAAGGGCTGACCTCTTGGCTCTCGTTTGTGGTGTCTTCTGTGAGTTTGTCACTTTCCCATTGGTATCCTGGGTCAGGTGTGGTACTTGATTGTATCGATTCCTGATCTTTGCAACCTTATTACTTTCAAAGGGTTCCATTCTCACACATAGCATATTCACCACATTTCATCTTCAAAATTCTTGCATTCAGATAGACTGCATATTGCATAATATATAAAGATATATATATTATGCTGGCATATATCAAAAATATATATGCTGCATTACAAAAGAATTGTGATGCTTATTTATTAGCACTATAGAGCATAATTAGTGCTTCAAATTAAATATTAAATTTTTAAAATTAAAGTGCTACATTTACCGAATCGATACTTTCCGTGTATACTACCAGTTCACTGTAACTGATGTGTATATGGGGAGTACTGATGGGTGATTCATAAGTTTCTGTACTGTGGGAGAATGGACTCCATGCTTAAGGCCCTTCCTTCTTTTGTAGATGCTGCCAAAAGTCAAGAGGGCACGTCGCATGTTATATGACGATTGTTCAATATGTGGGGCCAACTCTCCCCACATGTATAAGCACTATCTTCGGGTTCATATGCCTTGGTATATGAACCCTGCCACTTCATGCGTGGACTGCCACATGTCCACTGGGAACGAGCGGGAGCTCCAGAATATTCATGGGCAGCACCGGTTGTTCTCTGGGGAATATCTGCTACAGGCCTGGTTCTTGCTTATGAATGGGATGTTCCTATTCCTTAGCCAAGGACTAGGGCTGGGATCCCCCATTGAATTGCTGGGCTGTGCGGCTGTTCGGGAGCTGACTACTCGTCCCCTGCGGTTCTCTGAAGAAGAATTATCCTTTCTCAGAGAATATGACAGAAGAGCAGGTCTGGAGCCCCTCTCTGATGATGGATATTTGATATTGCCCCCAACTCGACTTATTGTTCCGATGCACCCAGCAATTATATCTAGGCTACTGGCCCATCTGGATCCTCAGACAATATTGCGCTTCCGACATCATCAACAGTACTCTTTGGCAAATGGCTCCAGTCCTCCTGTAGGGTATCCAAGTGTAAAGAGGGCTATAATTGACACCCACTTTCATTTGGATAGCTTTTCCAGTCGTCAAGGTCGTTCTTTGTCAGATCTGGAGAGCTCGATATCTAAACCCTTATTAATTTCCGTCCCTTTTGCTATAGCAAATTATGTCTTTCCAGATAAATGGTCTCGGCTTAGTGAGCATGTGAGGGCTGACCCAAGGTTGCGAATAACTCTTGGTGTCCATCCTCATATGATCACTGAGAATCAGGTAACTTCTTTGTTTGGCAGACTGGAGGGATTATTGGGACAGTACCCAGAAGCCGTTGGAGTGGGTGAGGTTGGCCTGGACCTGACCACGGCGTGCCGTCATAATTGCCGTGACCGTGCGGGGTGCCGTGGTCGGAAATTAAAGGGACAGCGCCGATTCCTGCGGCTTGCCTTCCAGCTTGTGAAGCAACTCGACAAAGTTCTCATTTTGCATGTGCGTGATAGGAATACTGGTGAGGCGGCTGCAGAAGTCCTCGATCTACTTCGCAGCATGGATATGACTAACCATAAGATCCACCGCCATTGTTTTGTTGGGGGAGAGGAGGAGTACATTCAGTGGAGTACTTCCTTGCCCAACTGTTACTTTAGCATATCACCTGTGACAGTTAGAAACCCTGGAACGATGCGTGCTTTGAGCTCTTTGGATAATTGCAAGCGATTGTTGCTCGAGACGGACTATGCATATTTGGCAGACGACCCCTGGTGCGTTAATGAAGTCGCTGGGGAGGCAGCTCGGTCATTGAATATGACAATGTCTGAATTTGTTGGAGTCTGTAACAAAAATGCTGCCAGGTTATATAGCTTACCTTGGTAGATTACCTTATGAATCCACTGTTTAATCCGAATCCGTGTCATGCAAAAACACAGCTATTTACTGTATTAAATTCACATTTCATTTGTTTAATTTTCTAAAATTCTACAGGTTACTTGAGAAATAGTTTTGGAATTTGTACACCTTGTCTAGAGGGATGGCTAGCTCTTTGAAACTGCCGTATCTGGACAAGGGTGTTCTAATCATATTTCTTTGTTTGCTTAGCATTAACCTCTATTTTATTATTGCAGCTTCTGAAGTTCACCGATCGTAAGTTTATGTAATCTTGTAGTGCTAGTATTCTTATAGCTGCTTTCATTATCATTATTTTCTAACATTTTAGGAATCACTATGGAATGGGTACATTATAAATATTTAATATACAATCATGTAACTATATTATATATTATAATGTCAGATGACATTACTTGCTGTAAAATGTATGCATTTCTGTGATTCCTGGGATGTGCCTTTTCAGTATCTTTGGTTTGCTTAAATTTCCTTTAGTTGCTTTTTAGTTTATAAAATCTATATTTCAATTACAGCCGGATTCCCTTTCTATAAGGTCTCGAGCCTCCAGACCTCACATTGGATTACATCCAATCCTTATTTGTGGCATATTTTAGTTATTGTCTATATTATATATGTGTACTTATTTTTGCATGTCCATGCATGTGGCATCTAGGCATGAAATGGCTATGCCTAACATTATTTAGGCCTGGAATATATATATATATGAAATAAGCATTTTCATATAGCTCTAGAGGAGCACATCAACAATGTAGATTTATGTATATTTGATTTTGTATTTTGCCATTTAAATTTATAAATTTATGCATGTCTAGATTTCTAGGCACTACAGAGTAGTCTACCTTAGACTGCAGGAACCTGTGATTTTATATTTAAAATTATGAATGTTCAGTAATTTCTTTGGTTTATGTGAATGCTTGGGTTCAATTTACTTGATTTCAAGCATTCCTATTCACCCATTTAAATGCTGCATATCTCATTCCCTTTTTGTGGTACCTAGCTTTCTATGCATGTATATTTTCATTCTTAAGGGCATATGTTAAATGTTCAATGTTAAATGTTCGATATTAAATGTTCAATGTTAAAAGTTCAATTTTCTCCATTCAGCAATAATTTTCAACTATTAAGTGTTAAGGGTTCCATTAAGGGCATTAAGTGTTAAGGGTTTAATTTAAGGCAATTTTGTAAATTATTTCTATAAAGCCAATTTCATAGCTACCTAATCTTAAGTTTGTTAAGGCATAATTTAATTAAATCAGTATCTGCTGTAAAGCACTTTGAATTATCAATCATTTAAACTACATATCTAACTTTTTATTCTTAATTCCTTTATATACATATAATAATCAGCATAGCATAAGTTCTTTTTATGAAAGGGGGAGAGTGTTGTACCCGTGGACTATCGTCAGGTCAACAAGGCGGCTGGATTACTACTACTAACAACCTATGGACAGTATCTTTACCTGTGACCAGTCGCCGATGACAACCACCCGTGCGTAAAGCCACGTGGTGCAACACCGATAGCTAACAAACGCCCTCTTATCAACCCGACTTCCCAAGGAACAAGACGTGCTTTGTCACCGTACTTCAGGAAGGTAAGAGCAATTTCACAACATTAATAAGATTAAAAACGTAACTAAACAGAAACTACTAGGCATATACATTGACGAAAATCTTCAATGGTCTGATTATATCGACTATCTTTGCTCAACAATATCATCAAAAATCTCTCTTCTCAAACAATTGTCTTTATATATTCCCATCGAGGCACAAAAGCTTTATTACCAAGGTTACATCCTTCCCCTCATTGACTACGGGTCCTGCACTTGGGGCACGACTTCTAAAGCAAACATAGAAAGAATTTTAAAACTACAGAAAAGAGCCACACGAATTTTTCTTAATGCAGACTATGATACCGCTTCTTCTGAAATGTTCAATACACTTAGTTGGCAATTGGTAACTCAACGTCACAATTATAACAAGGCAGTGGTCGTCAATAAAGCGCTTAATAACCATACTCCAGCATATATCTCAGACCTCCTTACTCCTTTATCACAATCTCATCATCGCACACTTAGATCTACGACAAGCGGCTTTCTAGCAGTGCCGAGGTCAAAGAAGGCAATGTATGATGGCTCGTTTTTCTCCTCTGCACCGTGGCTATGGAATACTTTGCCAGAATCTGTTAGGAAATCAGCCTCGCTTAAAGATTTTAAACGGTGTGTAAAAACATATTTAAATATAGTTTTAAAGGTATTGTCACATACATGTAACTTATAAGATAAATATTTTATATTTTAAAATAATGTGCAAGCAAAACTAGTGCTTTTATACCACAATCTTGTTTTATGCTCCCGTTCTTAATGTATTTTTCAACATTTGTATTTTAAGTAGTGCAAGTGTTTTATGTCCTTTTTATTGTTTAATATTGTATGTATTTGTATATATGTAAATATGTCTAGAGGACCACATGGTAGACTAGCTAATGTAGCTAAATGTGCAATCCTCTTAAAATAATGTATAAATAAAATAAGTTCAATTCACTCCAGGATTTCACTTGTACAAGATTTTTTTGTTTTGGACAATGAATCTTCTGAAAGTATTGGAAAATTACAAATAGGAGTGACTGTGTCTTTGTTAAGCATGTAGTGGAGATCAAAGGTCCAGATAAGGATAGTTTGTTTACCTAAAATTGCATTGATTTCCTTACCGTAAAATTGCATTTATATCATTACCCAACAACTTAAACGTGTGTTTTGGGTGTTCAAAAGAACCGTCTAATTGAGACGGGTTTTTGAGTACCCACAACATATGTTTTGGTTGGGAAATAAGAAAAAAAATCCAGTACACACTCTTATCTGGAGGCCTGGAGATTATTGCACACATTACATATTTTCGTCATACCATAGTCTTACCTTGAGTGGATGTCACAGTCGACGTAGTATCTGAAAAACGACAACATATAGTCTGTTATTCACAAAGTAAGAAAGAAGGCAAAGATCAGAAATCGATACAATCAAGTACCACACCTGACACAGGACATCGCATGAGAAAGTAACAAAAACACAAGAAACTCGTTGCAAAAAAGAGATAAAATGCTCAACAAGCGTCGCATTATATCTCTTTTTCTCAACTCGTTTAATAAATTCAATAAAATATGAGCACTCGTGTAAGATCCTCTATATAACAGCTGCTTGGTTTCATAAAATAAGTTCAATTTACTCAAGGATTTTATCACTTGTACAAGATTTTTTTGTTTTGGACAATAAATCTTCTGAAAGTATTGGAAAATTACAAATAGGAGTGACTGTGTCTTTGTTAAGCATGTAGAGGAGATCAAAGTTCCAGATAAGGATAGTTTGTTCACCTAAAATTGCATTGATTTCCTTACCCTAAAATTGCATTTATTTCATTACCCATCAATTTAAACATGTGTTTTGGGTGCTCAAAAGAACCGTCTGTTTAAAATGGTTCTATTGAGCACCAACAACATATGTTTTGGTGGAGAAATAAGAAAATAATTTTCCAGTACACATTTTTATCTGGAGGCCTGGAGATTATTGCACACATTATATATTTTCGATGTATCATAGTCTTACCTTGAGTGGATGTCACAGTCGACGTAGTATCTGCAAAACGACAACATATAGTCTGTTATTCACAAAGTAAGAAAGAAGGCAAAGATCAGAAATCGAAACAATCAAGTACCACACCTGACCCAGGACACCAAATGGGAAAGTAACAAAATACACAAGAAAACATCACACACAATAGAGCCAAGAGGCCAGTCCCTTCCCCGCAGATGACTGGGAGGCTGCAAAAAAACTGAAAAGAAAACATGACAGACGCGAAACAGGATCCATAAAAGACAACGCAACTACCAGGTTAGCAAGCACATGTTGGTATAATACCTTTATGTAAACATGTTGTGTCAAAGGTGTGCTTTGTTTTCCTGTTCCATTCACGTGACAGGTAAACAGATAAATGCTCGTGATGTTGAGTCCACAGTAAATTAAACTCAAACAGTACTTTAAAATCGAATTTTGACATTTAACTGTCATGCAAAAACAAACAAACTACAGGATAATGACAGGAATTTTATTACCTATTGGACAGTTTATGATGATTATAAGAGGCAAAATCATCAGACATAGTACTTTGCAAATTTAAAAACAGGGATCCTTATTACATTTTTTGTTGGCACACATTGCAACAGATCTATTATGTGTACTTAGAACATATGTCTTTTTCTGCCACAAGCTTTTTCTTTTAAAAAAAAGTCTCAGCTTATTGTGCTGGCAAAACGAGCATGTAGAAATGACCACGTTTGCATGTAGTGTGTCATGCACCTGGATGACTAAAAATAAATTGCATAGTTGATGCCTTTGGAAGCTAATCTAGAGACTTTTAATAGGCATCTCATAGCGAGCTGCATTAATGATAAGTGCTGGTGATACAATGCATATAAAAGAACAAATTCATAAGTGTGAATCGTGAATTAGAGTATGCACACATTTTCTATGCAATCAAAGTAAGAAAAGGGCAAAGATCAGGAATAAATACAATCAAGCTCCACACCTGACCCAGGATAACCATTGGGAACGTGACAACGTCACAATTTGACATCAGAAACGAGAGTTAAGAGGTCAGCCCTTTCCCAGCAGGTGACCACAAGGCATCAACAAACAAACGTGCAAGAAAGCATAACAAAACAAGACAAAAAATAACATAATGATCCACAAAATAAGCACCGCCTTGGAACGGTCAGTAAAATTATTTTACTGGAGGGCTTAAACCTGTTTAACGGTGTACCAACCTCACCCTTAGTTCAGATGTGGATCAAGACGCATATATGTTTGGTTTGCATGAAAGACCCCTAGTTTATCAATGCATCATCTCCTAGAACATATAAATCAAGATATAAAAAGGAGATAAAGCAAAGATACGCACTCAACAGTAAATAAAACTGAATACCAGAGCAAAAGAAATCCAACAGGTAAACACAGGTGGGCCTGACAACAGCTGAAGCCTCAGGCTCCTACCATCTCATCAATAGATAAGTCTTTAAGTTACGGCGGTCACAGAGTCTAAAGTATGACCCACCGGCGTGCAATTCAAAAAGAAAAGCAAAGTTGCCAATTGTGATTGGGTGACCCACTATGCATGCAGTCTGCTGCAATACATTAATGTTATAGCCAATCTTTTTAGAATGGGAAATTATTTAATTAACTGCGCTGAAAAATTATTAGAGCCAACAATCTTCTTCAATTTATACACCAAGTCGCCATAGAATTCAGGTTCCGAAAGTCCTTGGCCCAATAGAGATTTAAATCCAATTTGGAATTTAGATATCAAATCATAGTATCGTCTATAAAATTTAGAAAAGGTTTTGCAAGTTTATGATACCGATACCCTTGTTTAAGAAGTTTCGGAGTTAACAATTTATTGCGAGTGTTGAAGTCAGCAACATAGCTAGATGCTCTAGCAAACCAATGAGTTGAGAGATATAGACTCCAACCACATTGGATACAAAATGGCATATTAATATGTACTTTATGATTGTACCAAATATTAGATTATGTTCAATATCACCAAACAATTTATTCCAGATCAGAATCAGATATCACTTGCATCTGCTAAGAATTTAAAAGTCTACAGCTATTCTAAAATTGTTGGTGTCTGTATGAATTCTTTTCTGAGACGTTTAATTTTGGTACACATTAGATTAAACAAAAACAATGCATATCGATGCCTTCCATTGCAAACACGGTTTACAAAGGTTCAAAGTTACAATGTGTACATGTATTACTATAATATGACAATAAACAACAAATAACACAATCATACATTGCAGACCTCCCAACTACTGTGTAATGAGCCACAGAAAAGTAACAGCTACAATACCACGATACATCAGGCAGACAATAAAAGCATAGCTATCAGCTCTCTATACCTCATCAAGATCATTGCAAAACTGGAAGGAACATAAACTATGCACAACAAATCAACAAACAATTGAAGCAACAATACACAATGAATCAACAATGCACAAGTTAGATATACTCTTTTTCTATAAAAATTGTATGTCCATATTTGCAACAATGAATGGAGAATTCTATGATTTGGATGCTTTCTATAAATTTTGCATTTAGGGTTTATGCAAAGTTTTAGTAGGTCTAAGACAGTATACTAGCTGCTGTGTTAGATAGCTGTCTTTCATCTTGACCAACATTTGGGAGAAGGGAGGGGGCAAAGACACATTCTAGGTAAGTTAAACAAGTAATTAGTCCACATTTTTATGAAAAATATATTTTAAAATGTTATGATCTAAAAGACTATCAAGAAATATTGATAAATATGTAATACCTACCAATGCATTGTGGAACATTACAATAGTCCCAACGGAGGTTTTCATCCAGTGTATAACACCAAAGATAGCCATCACCACCTGGATCACGGCAGTAGTTCTCAGCCGCCAACACTGAACCATCCATAGGAAAGTTTTTATCAATACCATAACCATGGTCATGTGGCACTTTGCTGATCCAGTCCTGACACTCATCTCCGTATTGTGTTACAGAAACTATGCCGTTGTAACCACGTGTTTCAGACCCATCCATGCAGTTTACTGAAAGAATACTTTACTTATACATATTAAAAAGTAAGGGACACAATGAGGAACATCAATTAAAAAACAAAATCAAGTTCGCTTTATGACTTTATTTGGTTGATTGATTCGTAACGTCCCAAGTCAACGGTTTTAGTCATGTTGGGACTAGTTTTCCTACGTTGAAACTGACACAGCGCTGAGCAGCAGATAAAGTGGCTTGCTCAAAGACAGAACTCAGTCACTCGGCTGGTGGTGAGGCTCGAGCTTGAAAATAATCTGGGAAAACGGAAACCTTTTAATCCAGAGTCTAACACTCTACTAACTGGGCCACTGGGCTCTGCTGGAATGTATGTTAAAATGCACATATTCTTAAAAAGCCAAGCTTTTTAACTTTAGCTTCTCCAAAGCAACTAGCAAATATCTAAACAAAAACATGGGAGCAAAATTAACCAATGAGTCAATGACAACTGGCTTTATCTGTAGCTGGACCCACCGTTACTTAACTTGAGGTTTTCTTTAGCTCTGACTATCTGTGAGTCATGAGCCCTTTTCTTTGCTTTACCTTGGTGTGTTAATTTGATTAGAGTGTTTCTCCATGATGATACATTGCATTAGTTGGATGGCCTCCATGCGAGCTGAGCGTTTCTTGTGCTTTAACAACGGCGGAATCTAGGGCGAGATTTTGGTGCCAGTGGAATGCATTTGAGCCCCCCCCCCCCCCCCCAAGGTGGCTTTGGCTGCTGTCCGTTCTGGGGCGGTGGTTCTGTTGTTGTTGACTTTTTATTTATTTTTACTCCCATTGTGGGAGTCTGTGATTGTTCTATGTTTTGTTGTGCGTTACTTTATGTCCATTCTAGCATTGCAATCATCTTGATGGGGAGGAGAGAGCTGATTGCTTTGCTTAATTTGTCTTCTGGTGTCTCGTGATGGTTAGGCGGCTCTTCCTCGCGGTGCCATGGGGTTGTCTGCAGTTTGTAATTGTGGTATTTCCTGATCATACTCACTTACTATTTTTGGTAGCAATCTTGTAATCGACGTTTAGCAGGCTTATAGGTCTCCAGTTTTCCAGTGATGTTATATCCTCATTTTGTTTAGGTAAAAGTGTGATTATACTTTGTTGTTGTAAATCAGTGAGAGAACCAGTTTGAAAGGAGTAGTTTATAGAATTAATATAGAATTCCTTCACATCGTTCCAAAATAATTTGTAAAATTCTACTGAGATTCCATCAGATCCTGGGCTTTTTTTATTTTTCATGTTTTAAGTGCATTTATGCATTCCGTTTCTGTAATATGTCCTTCACAGCTGTTTTTGTCTAAGTTATTCAGTTTACGAATTGAGTCGTCAAAACAATTATAAGATGAGTGTCCCACTTCCAATTTATTATAGAGGTTTTTATAAAAAAAAAGTTCAGTTTCTAAAAGTATTTCTATTTGGTTTGTATTAATTTTGTTATTAATTTTAAGTCTCAAGATGAGTTTTGTTTCAGACCTTTTCTTTTCTAAACTAGCAAAATATTTACTATTCTTTTCACCATGTTCAACCATTTCTGCTTTTGAGCGAAGTATTAACCCTTGTATTCTTCCTTCAGTTATTTTTCTAATGCATTATTTTTTTCCAGTAAGTTTTTTTAAGGGATTCGATTTTGTTGTTATCTGATGTTTCCAAAATGCCTTTTTGTAACTTTTGAATTTCGCTTTCTATGATTTCTTCTTGTTTCCTAGTTTGTTTCCTTGTATGGGTTGCGAATTTAATTGTTTCATTTCGGATTGTGCCCTTTATGGTTTCCCAAAGAGTGTTCGGGTTTGCGTATCTATTTATTAAGGCAATTTCTGTTATGTTTTTCTTAATAATATCTTTTATTCATTGTTGATAACAAACTATTATTAAGTTTAAAATAACCTGGCCCTCGAGTGAGATTTAGTATGTCTACATCTAGTGCACATACACCCAAGTCAATCAAGTGATTGATTGTTGATACACACGATAGCTTCAATTCTCAAAGTATATTCAAAATGCTCGGTACACATGACATTATAGATCACCACCAGAGTGTTCTTTGCTGCTCTCCTCATTAGCCCTTAATTTGAAATAGAGTTTTGATAAGTAACTTTGATTAACTAAAACTATAATCAACTCTTTCAGAAGTTAAAACTTGATACAAAAAAATCTCCAAGAACAATTAATATTGTTACTCACTATAACTAGATATATCGTTCGTGTATTGGCAGAAAAAATCATACATCAAACAAAGCATATGTTTATAGCAAACACGTAAACAAGTATAGGGTATGTAAATAATTATGACAAAAATAGCTATCTATAAAAAATTTTGGAAAGCAGCTGTATATTTACTGAAACTAGGCTATGATCAGACTTAAAGCCAATTTTGTGTTTACTAGATGTTATAGAGTTGAGAAGGTTGTCAGAGTTGAGAAAGTATATCTACGGAAGACAGGTGGTTTCTGATTCGAGTGCCAAGTAAATTGTTTTTAAATTTGGATACATATCTCGCCAGATATCAATAAGATTATGGGTGTCTATAATGTTGTTAATTGCTTGTCTACATAATTTGTGCGTGTTAACCCTACCGTTTCTTTTATCTATACTTTTGTTTATTACAGTATTGAAATCGCCCCCAACTATGAAGGTTTTTTCATTATGATCATTAATGAACTTTTCTAGCTGATCAAAAAAAGTTTGGTCGTCATTATTTGGACTGTAAAGGTTAATAAGGGTTATTTCTTTTTCATTTATTATTATTTCTAAAGCTTGCATCCTACCCACAATTATTTCTTTATACTTTTGAACGACATATGATACATTTGGGTTGATTAAAATTCCTATTCCTTCTCTGTTATTGTTGTTACCGCTAAAATATGTCTTGTGCACATATTCTTGAAAGGCCAAGCTTTTTTACTTTAGCTTCTCCAAAGCAACTGGCAAATATCTAAACAAAAACATAGGAGCAAAATTAACCAATGAGTCAATGACAACAGCGGTTGGACGTAAAAAAACACTTAAGCCACCACATCATAATAGACAGTAGCAGAAGTTAAAGGGCTGTAAGAAGTATTTAGATTCTGCTATTGTCAAAACACAAAACGTTTTAATGATATTCTGACTTTTTCTTTAATGGTGCTGTCACATATCAACGGATAAAGGTAACGGACGTCGAACGGATAGAAAAAATGCAAAAAATGTTTATCCGGTGATGGAAGTCGTCTCGGTGGCGTTGAAGGTCGTCGTGGTAGTCGCAAAGAGCGCATACGTACCGAACAAGTAACGGACAACGAACGGTCAACTGACGTACGTGTAACGGATGTATAACGGACACAACGAATATGTAGCATATAAGAAACAGACAAAACGTTCGTTGAATGATCAAAGACTGCGCATGCGATATTCGTCCGGGGAACTCTGTTACCTGTCCTGTAGTTGACCGTTTACAACTCGGGTCGAATGGACATCTACGAATACAAACAGGATACCTACAGGATGCCGAACGCATGACAACCGGACAAACCGCACGAGAACTGGACAAACCGCATACCAACGCACGAGTAACGTTCATCTACCGGACATCTTTATCCAGTGACGTCCGTTTGAAGTTTTGAACATTGCCAAAACTTGCCAACGGATAGGACCGGACAAAACAGATATAACCTGACACGGAACGCATTCACCACATGAGAAACGGACAAGAAACGCATGCAAACGGACACGAACGGACAGAGAATGTTGCTGTCCGTTACGCGTCCGTTAGCGCTATCCAGTAAGGTGTGACAGTCACTTATGGGTTAAGGTTAAGTATTTAAAATCTGAATATGTGGCTCGCATAACCATTCTAGATATAATTTTTTATACACATGTATTTTGACACTGGCTGTTTGTGTTTTTTGATTACACAAAAGCTTCTGAATTGTTGATATGATCTTAGAGGCCAAGGTAACAAAAGTACCTCGCCCCCTTTTGGAAAATCATAAGTGGTTATAGGTTTCCTTAATATTTCTGACATGGAACACCCTCAATGGTGACTAAAACATCGTCAGGACCCACTAATGTAAGTTTTTGATCATTGTACGAAGGATCTATTTAGGCAATTATCGTGCTGAGATAATACATGTACGTGTTTATGAATTGCTTAAATGCGTGTTTGTTTGTTTGCCTGTGGTCTGAGAGAGATCTTAGCCATCCCTGCTCCCATATGAAAATACAAGTATATGAGCCAAATAAAATACTTCCTGAAAGTAATGCGATGTTTGTATTAGCATCCAAGCTTTTTTTGAAAAAAGATTGATACATTTTCGATCTTGTCATTCAGTCTATATTCATATGTCCATACGTCAGTTGATTTTGCTGGACAGTGATATTCTATATAACATTTCTACATGTCTGCTGCGAGTGACACAAGCATGGCGTTTTTTATGGGACACAGGCAAACATTGCAGAACCAGATCAGACGCCGAAGGAAGCGGCGCCTGGTCAGGTTCTGCACTGCTTACTTACAAAATGTACTTTTAAATGTGACTGAAATTGATATTCGTGCTTACTACCCAACAACACTTTAAATGAAAAAATTTTCGTCCAATTGATAAGAATGGGGAGTTCCATTAGTCACACATTGGTAAAAAATATGTATATGTCCCCGGATAGTATCGCTGCTCTTTGCACAATTTTAATGTACAACATGCATTCTGTTTGAACTAAGAAGAACAAAACCCATCCTTTTTCTATGTCAAATTGTTAGTCTACATTTAGATAATCCGGAAAAATGGATCCTTCAGATATACAGAGGACCTTCAATATAAGAAACCAGCAGGCTTGGTTTCATTGAGTATGTTCATGAGAACTAATGAAAAGTGCCACAATTCTCACGCCCCCTAGCACCGGCAAAAAGTTGTATGTTTTCTCATTAAAATTGCTAGTGGTACTTAATGGTTCCGCCAGTGGCTAACATAAACAAGCATACTTTGCTAAGAATTTAGATTTCCTACTTTGTTTGTGCGAGTAGACAAGGCACTGGTAATTGAGCCGCGACATGAGACCTCCAAGAATGTGGTATAGGCGTCCAGCAAAGCCTCAGATCAGTCTGCGCAAACGCGACTTCTGATTGGATAACGTCATATTTGCGACAGTATATCCTGCGATATACTGTCGGAAACCCGACGTCATTACGTAACGTCGATTTCCATTGGTTGACAAGTGAATATATGCAGCTGGCAAGCGGTTTCATGCAGCTGGCAGCCGCTGGACATATAGGCGCAACAAAGTATATTTTCACTGTCTTTTTGAAGGGAAAATGTTAAAAGTGCATTAGAATTGGGATAACCCTATTCAAAAATTTCATTTGGGGAGGTATATCGTCGGATATACGGTCGGAAATTTAGTTTTACGGCGACGCGTAAGTTCATGAGAACTAATGAAAAGTGCCACAATTCTCACGCCCCCTAGCACTGGCAAAAAGTTGTATGTTTTCTCATTCAAATTGCTATTTCTTGTCCTATGTTGGTACTTAATGGTTCCGCCAGTGGCTCTGTTGGTGGGATTAAGTACTTATTCCATATGCGTAAAACTACAACATAAACAAGCATACTTTGCTAAGAATTTAGATTTCCTACTTTGTTTGTGCGAGTAGACAAGGCACTGGCGAGACTACACAGGTGCTTCTGAAAATTTGCTGAGAACATTTAAGATATAAACTTAAAATATTTCATGGAATGGATAGTCCATTCTTCTACGTAAAGCATAATTGAGCCGCGACATGAGACTTCCAAGAATGTGGTATAGACGTCCAGCAAAGCCTCAGATCAGTCTGCGCACACGCGCAGTCTGATCAGAGCCTTTGCTAGTCGCTTGAATATTCTATGACTGTTAAGCCACTGACTGAATATCATTTGGAGTTTCTGAGCTTAAAAGGAGGCTGCACAGACTTGTCTGAGTCTATACTTGTCAAAATGCCACATTGTTGGAAATCATATGTCGCGGCTCATTTAAGATATATACCTAAAATATTTCATGGAATGGATAATCCTTTCTTCTACGTAAGCATATGTCTAAGGACTTTTTTTAGTTTGTGCTGATCTTGTAGTTGTTTATTAACCCTTAATGCGCCAAACGCAACAAAAGTCGTCTGCATTTATCGTATGCTGAAATGTTTAAGAGCCTCAATGGCAAACAGTGTGGACCCATATCAGACTACTCCTATAGGAGCAGTCTGTTCTGTGTCCAAGCTGTTTGCTTCTATACTTAATTCGTCAGTAGTGTTAGGCAATTATTTGCAGCAGACGTCTTCAGAAGACGACATTTTCAGATGCATTTTTTCTTGGCGCTTTAAGGGTTAAAAACGTGTTTCAGTTAACATTTCGTCCATGTATTAATGTGCGTACAGGAATTCAGTGAACAACGCTTTTTCGCGTTTATTTCGTTATGTGCGGACTGATCGCACAATGACCATCAGAATTTAATACATCTATACACCGCCTAATTGGTGATATTTTTTTCGTTACAAAATGTATTGTCAAATGGGCTGTGATATGATGGAATTTGTCCTCATTTGAGCATCTGCATTTTTTAATTTACCCTAAATGCACCTTTGTACGGACCACTGCCTTTAGTTTACTATCGATGAATAATTATACGGTTTTATAAGACGAAGTAACGTGTAAGGAGAAGGAACTCTTATCATATCAAAATCAAATGCAAATTATGGCCATGGTTTGGGCGCAAAGAATTTTGGCATACGAGAAAATATTGAGGCCTTCTCAGTGGGTACCCGTCCGCTTGTTCCTATGAAATGAATCTCTGTGTTCCCCTGTTCCTCAATTCGAAATCTTGATTTTCTGTGTTCCCTGCTCCTTCTCTAATCATTAGAATTAAAAAAAATCAAACTTGTTTTATTAAATAAATTGAACTTTCTATCTGTTTATTCCAAATACTGATTTGTTGACTCCAGACAATGCAAAACATGCATGCCAAACGGTAATTCCGGGCAACTATAAGTGATAAGATAAAATAATCACAGGGGTCACCCGTCAGGTGTGATTCAAGTGGAAAAAAGACTCATCCAATAAAAATAATGCTGAGGTTGGAATAAGAAACTAGTGACAGGGTGGGAATGTGCTTGGAAATAGGTTGAACAATATATCAGCGGATGTTTTTGGGGTGGCTGAGAACTAAATGTTCATGCAAAGTGCATCATAGGCTATAAAGAATGCACCAGTCATTTGTAACCACTGCTTCATCCAAGCCTCTGAGCAGGATGGGGATATAATGTGCTGTGTTTTTACTTTTACGTTGTCTCCACAATGCGGGGGAATATAGGGGTTTGATAGACCTAGACAAACATTGTTGTGCAGTATAAAAACATACTGCGGGGAGAACTGTCATGGTTTTGCCAGCTAGCTGCCCCTGCAGTATGATGGTTACTATGGGGAACTGCAGACACAAAGTCAAAGTCCTCGACATTCCTCTGAGCTGGGGTGGGGGTGGTCACAAATGACTGGTGCATAAAGACGAAAGAAATTATGTGCACCAGTCATTTGTAGCCACGCACAAGCCGGGCAAATGCGCTGTTAGTGCATGGTCCATGTGCGGATCCAGGAATTTTCGTCAAGGGGGTCCAGGTCAATCTGACAAAAAGCTCTGACAACGTTTTTTTTGTTTTTTGTTTTTTTAGTCCTCAGCTTATTTTACTGAAGTCAAATGGTTAATTTGGAAGAAACCTATCATTTTTCAAGGTTCCAGAGGGGGTCCAACATTTTCCAGCGGGGTCCAACTTTTTCCAGGGGGGGGGGGGGGGGTCCGACTGCTTATTCCCTATAAAAACCCATAATAACTTGTGATTTTCCAGGGGGGGAGGGTCCGGACCCCCTGTTGTCCCTCTGGATCCGCACTTGTGGTCATACCAGAGACCTGTAGCCAGAAAATCAAAGCCCCCGCCGTTCCCCGGCTCTGTGGGCCATAGTTACGAAGACGATGTAGAGTGCAATCAAATACTGCGATTCCCGTTAATATATCCTCCTTATTATATATGTTTTTTATATTATTATCTGTTGCACTTGAAGTATTTGTCCTAGAGCTGTCGAGCAAGCAACACAGGCCACGACGCGAGAAAACATGTCTTCTGGGTTTCCTACAAAGCGAGTCTCAGCTAAACAGGCTAGATAGAAAATTGATTTTTTTCGCACGAGGCAAGTCTTGGGATGATTCTTCTCAAAAAGCAGACGACAAAGTTGCTGATGATACTGCATGGATGCGCAGGCTGGTCTGGGCCTTTATTGTTACAAATCACCGAAGACAGGTTTTCTCAGTCGCGGTCTAATTGCTATATGTGTCATTTAACCCTGACACATATAAGAAAACAAGATGCGAAATTTGATTATCGTGAAATATGATAACTCAGACAGAATTGTAATTTGTGCAGTCTCTTCAAAGCATTTTCAGTGAATATATAGAAATACCAAGCGTTATATTTCTTTATCATATACGATAGTAAACATGGTAATCATTGAACTGTATAAACCACGTGCTACCCATATGAAATACACTGAGGAAAAATAAGGATTTTTCTAAACCGAAAATGACTAAGTTATTTTATTTCACAAGAGATTCCAGACTTATTTTGCCATCATAAATATTCAAATATGCAATTGTATATTAGGCGGTGTTTTATTATATGTATGTGCAAAATTCTGGTCCAAAATTTTATCATTAAAGACATTTTAAAAAAGAAAAACGATGTTCACTGAAATTCTGTACGGACTATAGTAACGTTAAGGCCGTTTGCCTAGCCATTTTGCTTTGCCTTAACACAGTCTGAGCTGTTGATGCTATATTCATTCGTTTAACCACAGTGATTTTTAAGCCTCGTTTTCATGAACATTTTTGGATAAGCTAATGTACAATGTGGGACTAGTTTACAACAGTACAACGACTATTAAGTTAGATGCCTTTCTATCATCTTGACCAAAACATATTCTGTGTAAAGAATTCAAATTCTTGCCAAAACGTTAATGGAAAATGTTTATATACAATTCTTTTTTTAACTTTTAATGCAAGCATAACATGAGCCTCAATGCAAGAAAATCTGTCTTCGGAGTTTGAGAACAACACAAACACAGACCAGCCTGCGCATCCGCAGTCTGATCAGTGTCTTTGTTATATGCTTTATTGAACGGATCATATGTAAACTTGCTACAGTTTAAATTTCAGTTTTCTAGCTAGTCTCTGTAGATTATGAGTCTGGTTTGAAACACCCTTTATCAGAAACCCCGAAGACAGGTTTTGTCACGTCGATGCCAACATATTAACCCTTAAAGCGCCAATCACAACAAAAGTCGTCTGTTTTTCTCGTCTGCTGAAATGTTTAAGAAGCCTCTATGACAAATAGTGTGGACCCAGATCAGACTGCTCCTATAGGAGCAGTCTGTTCTGGGTTCACGCTGTTCGCTTCTATGCTTAATTTGTCGGTAATGTAAGGCAATTATTTGCTGCAGACTACTTCAGCAGACAACATTTTCAGATACATTTTTCTTGGCGCTTTAAGGATTAAGGATAACTTACCAATACATTGTGGAACAAAACAATATTCCCAACGGATATTTTCATCCAATGTATAACACCAAAGATAGCCATCACCACCTGGATCACGGCAGTAGTTCTCAGCCGCCAACACTGAACCATCCATAGGAAAGTTTTCATCAATACCATAACCATGGTCATGTGGCACTTTGCTGATCCAGTCCTGACACTCATCTCCGTACTTTGTTACAGAAACTGTGCCTTTATAGCTACGGGTATCGGACCCATCCCAGCAGTAACTGATTGCTAAAAAAATAATTAAGCCGCGGCATGAGATTTCCAACAATTTGACCTTCTGACTCGGATGAGCCTCTGCAACCTCCTTTTAAGCATAAAAACTCCAAATGGCGTTCAGTCAGTAGCTTAACAATCATAGAATACTCAAGCGACTAGCAAAGGCTCTGATCAGACTGCGCGTATGCGCAGGCTGACTGAGGCTTTGCTGGTCGCACATACTTCTTTGTTGGAAATCGCATGCGCTGGCTCAAATAATACTTACACATATTCAAAAGTACGAGACAGAGTGATAGAAAGCACACAGTTTAATGTGCAACATTTCACCCAAGCTCTGTAAAAATGCACATAACAACGCTATTTCAAAGAAATACAATATCATATAGTAAGATAAAAACAAAACGGAAATCAGTTTGCACATGGTCGGCCGCAAACTGCCCGCACGTCGATTCGTGACGTTATTGTAATGTTAAAATTACGTCACCATGTCGCATCTCAGTGAATTCTGGATTTTCTGGAAGTAAGAAAGAGGGCAAAGATCAGGAATCTATACAATCATGCACCACGCCTTACCCAGGATACCAATGGGAAAGTGACAACTTCACAATTAGACATCACAAACGAGAGACAAGAGTTCAACCCTTTCCCAGCAGATGATCACAATGCATCAATAAACAGAAGCACACGTAAGCATAACAAAAACAATACAAAAATAGTATAAATGATCCGCAAAAGAAATACCGCCTTGGAACGGTCAGTAAAAAATATTTTACTAGAGGGCTTAAACCAGTTTCACGGTGTGCCAACCTCGTTAGATATTAGGTTTGCATGAAGGACCCCTAACTTATCAATGCATCAGCTCCTAGAACATATAAATCAAGATATAAAAAGGAGATAAACCAAAGATAAGGACTCAACGGTAAATAAAACTAAACACCCTAGCAAAATAAATCCAACAAGTAAACCCCAATGGGACTGACAACAGCCAAAGCATCAGGCCCTTACCATCTCAAAAATAGATAAGTGTTTCAGTCGGAACCGTCATAGAGTCTGAAGTCCGACCCACCGGCGTGCATTAATAAAGGAAAGCAGAGTTGCCAACCGTGATTGGATTGGAGCCTTTTTCAGGTTTTTCCAACATAAAATGTGGTACTTAGTGGTGAGCAAGAATAATAATCCATTATTTGTGTGAAGATGGGATAGAAAGTCCGCCCCCCACTGTCACCATTTGTCCCCCACGGTCACCATTTGTCATCGCTCGGAAAGCCTCGTGATGCCAATCAGTGATCCTGGGGATGGGTTCTAATTCATTCTGTCAAGATTGTGAAAGCCTTTGTTAAATATTAATAACAATAACACCCTCCCCGATCTCCCATTTGCGATAAAAAGGTAATCAGAAAACGAATATTTCTGGGTAGATTTAAAGCCTTGAAAAGGGTGAATATTACTAGGAACTGCCCCAGCCACAAATCAAAGTCGAGTCAATGGACCAATAAAAAGAGACCATAACACAAACAATAAAGTTAGTAAGTGTGCAAAGATCAGGAATCGATACAATCAAGTACCACACCTGACCCAGGATACCAATGGGAAAGTGACAAACTCACAGTAGACACCACAAACGAGAGCCAAGAGGTCAGCCCTTTCCCAGCAGGTGACCACAAAGCACATATAAACAGACGCGCACAAAGACATAACAAACACAAGACAGAACAAAAACATAAAAGATCCACAAAAGAAGTACCGCCTTGGAACGGTCAGTAAAATATTTTACTGGAGGGCTTAAACCGGTTTAACGGCGCCAACCTCACCCTTAATACAGATGTGGATCAAGACACATAGATATTTGGTATGCATGAAAGACCCCTAACTTATCAATGCATCATCTCCTAAAACATATAAATCAAGATATAACAAGGAGATAAAGCAAGAATAAGGACTCAACAGTAAATTAAACTGAATACCGGAGCAAAAGAAATCCAACAGGTAAACCCCGGTGGGCCCGACAAACAGCCAAAGCATCAGGCCCCTACCATCTCATCAATAGATAAGTCTTTTTAAGTCGGAACCATCATAGAGTCTGAAGTCCGACCCACCGGCGTGCAATTAAAGAGGAAAGCAAAGTTGCCAACCGTGATTGGGTTGACTACCAAGCATGCAGTCTGTTGTAATACATTAATGTTATAGCCAATCTTTTTATAATGGGAAATTATTTTAATGAACTGCGCTGAAAAATTATTAGAGCCAACAATCTTCTTCAATTTATACACCAAGTCACCATAGAAATCAGGTTCCGAAAGTCCTTGGCGCAAGAGAGATTTAAGTCCAACTTGGAATTTAGAAATCAAATCATAGTATCGTCTATAAAATTTTGAAAATGTTTTGCGAAGTTTATGATACCGATAGCCTTGTTTAAGAAGTTTCTGAGTTAACAATTTATTGCGAGTGTTGAAGTCAGCAACATGGCTAGATGCTCTAGCAAAGCGAATGAGTTGGAGGAAACACTTTTCAAGGTAAAAATGAGCAGCGACATGCATTGTCCAATAATGTGGCATTTTAACAAGTGTAGAATCAGAGGACCCTTTGCAGCCTCCTTTAAACTTAGAAACTCCAAAAATGAACAAGGAGAATTATCCCAGCAAAGTAAGAAAAAAGGCAAAGATCAGGAATCGCCCCACACCTGACCCAGGATACCAGTGGGAAAGTGACAACGTCGCAATTAGACATCACAAACGAGAGCCAAGCGGTCAGTCCTTTCCCAGCAGGTGACCACAAGGCATCAATAAGCAGACGCGCACGAAAGCATTACAAAAACAGACAGAAATAACATAAATGATCCACAAAAGAAGCACCGCCTTGGAATGGTCAGTAAAAATATTTTACTGGAGGGCTTCAACCTGTTTTAGAGCGTGCCAACCTCACCCTTAGTTCAGATGTGGATCAAGACACATATAGATGTTTGGTGTGCATGAAAGACCTCTAACTTATCCATGCATTGTCTCCTAGTACATATAATTCAAGATTTATAAAGGGGATAAAGCAAAGGCAAGGACTTAACCGTACATAAAACTGAATACCGGAACAAAAGAAATCCAACAGGTTAAGCCCGGTTGGCCTGACAACATCCAAAGCATATCACTTAAGCAACATACCATCTCATCAATAGATAAGTCTTTAAGTGGGAACCATCATAGAGTCTGAAGTCCGACCCACCGGCAAATGTTAACCTTTGGAAGCTAAGAATTCACCAAAGAACTAAACATGTACGATATACGTCCTTCCATTACTATTCCATAAACGGAACAGTCTAACATTAATACATTTTTATGAATACAGATTATGCAACACAGGGAGGGTCAATGCAAGGCCATGCATATACCAATACCTTATTAGGACCCTCTATATTCGCAATGATGACCTGTGTTGAAAATATGTTCAATACTTTTTATAGTAAAATGATACATTTTATAGATAAGCAAGTGTTTGTTAATCCAAGCAAAATTTGTCTATATATCGATGACCATTTACCTACCAACAATATCCGAACATGTACATAATTAAAACTTCGTAAATTTTGTAGGAAATATGGCCAACAGACAAGCGGCACGAGATCAGTATATCTCCTCCTTCCAAGATTGTATACTGAGTACGTAGTTACAAATTTTAAACATATATGTTTTCACCTGTAGCGACTGTAGTGGTACTTGTAGTCGTGGTCTCTGCAGTCGTAGTTTCTGTAAGAAAAGAAATGAACATTGCATTTAATATCATTAATAAAACATGTAATTGATTTCTTTAAAACTATATAAATGTGATATAGTTCTATACGTCACTTTTTTTATTTTGCAAATTCTGTGCTGGTTTAATATGCTAAATCAGGAGACCGCCACAATAAGACATTTGATTTGGACAGGTCCAGGTCCAAAAGGGGCTTCTGTATTAATGAAATTATATCTCACCTTCCATTTGCTTAAAATAAGGATTGGTAATATCAACCGAGACATCTAGACATCATAAGCAAGAAAGAGGGCAAAGATCAGGAATCGATACAATCAAGCACTACACCTCACCCAAGATACAAATGGGAAAGTGACAACTTCACAATTAGACACCACAAACGAGAGCCATAAGGTCAGCCCTTTCCCAGCAGGTGACTACAAGGCATCAATAAACAGACGCGCATGAAAGTATAACAAAAACAAGAGAGAAATACCATTTATGCTCTACAAAAGAAGCACCGCCTTGGAACGGTCAGTAAAAATAATTTTACTTGAGTGCTTAAACCAGTTTCACAGCGCACCAACCTCACCCCTAATTTATCAATGCATCATCTCCTAGAACTTTTAAAATAAATATATTTAAAGGAGATAAAGCAAAGAAAAGGAATCAACAGTAAATAAAACTGAATACCGGAGCCAAAGAAATCCAACAGGTAAACCCCAGTGGGCCTGACAACAGCCAAAGCATCAGGCCCCTACCATCTCATCAATATATAAGTCTTTAAGATGGAACCGCCATAGAGTCTGGAGTCTGACCCACCGGCGTGCAATTAAGAGGAAAGCAAAGTTGCCAACCATCATTGGGTTGACCACCAAGCATGCAGTCTGTTGCAATACATTAATTTTATAGCCAATCTTTTTAGAATGGGAAATTATTTTAATGAACTGTGCTAAAAAATTATTAGAGCCAACAGTCTTTTTTTTATTAATTTACCAAGTCACCATGAATTCAGGTTCCGAAAGTCCTTGGTGCAAGAGAGATTTAAGTCCAATTTGGAATTTAGATATCAAAGTAAGTAAGGGTGCAAATCAAAGTATCGTCTATAAAATTTAGAAAAGGTTTTGTGAAGTTTATGATACCGATAGCCTTGTTTAAGAAGTTTCTGAGTGAGTGTTGAAGTCAGCAAAACGAATAAGTTGAGAGATATAGAATCCTTAGGATGTAGAGCGAGGAACATCATCATCTAAAATTGGAAATTGACAATTTCAAACTCAACGTCGTCAAGTTTATTATAAATTTTGACAGAAACAATATCATTAGAAATTGACAAATGCAAGTCTATGAGCCTATTGTCATCTACTATCCATAGGCAATAATTGGTCTACATTTAAACAGTGAATGAGGAGTGCGCATTACGAGCAGCGGCAGCTGGCGTAATGAATTATGGACAGGACCGATTACAACATTTACCAAAGGCGTGTATATAATAGCAATGACGTAAGTTGATCAGTTTGCTTGAGACAATACCTTTTAAATGAACTAGGAAACAGAGTGTGGTCAGTAAAGTCACCAACAAAAAATCCATAATCTCCTTGAACAATTATATCTATACATCGTCCACTTTTTTCTTTGCTTTGATTCTATGCCTTACCTTTTTTAACTTATAGTTCGTACAATGTATACCAAGGTTATGTTAAAAGATGAGCCGTACTCAAGACTGCTCGTGTAACGGGAAAAGCTGCCTTCCGGGTTTGCGAATCGATACGGTTAATTCACATCTGCTCAGCTACCGAGAATACTTGTAGCGGTGAGTTGATCTACTACTATAGCTTGCAGAAAATATTTATAGTCCAGGCGCTGATTTCTGTACAGGCCTTAGTTTTTGACTTAGCACAACTTACCTGCCAGAAAAGGTTTGACTGTAGAAATGCAATCCTGGGGTCTTCTGCAATACGCCTAGGTACGTCGTACAGTTAAATTGTGGTAGCAATTTGCTGTAGGACGTCATCTTTGAACGTACCCTACGCTAAATGAGGCTTAGATAAATTGAGAGGAAAACACGCCTCACGTTCAATCATTGCTTCCAATCCAGCATATTGTCCTTTAAATTAATACATTACATTGGTGCAATGGCATACGACAGTAAAGCAATATCATCTTTTGTATATATTGTATATTAGACGTGAAAATGTCCAAAGGATGGGGTGATTTACCCCACCCCCTGAATATAATGTATCCAAATTCAAAAACAAATGAAATCTTCCCCATTTCTTAATTTATCAAGTAAAATAGCATATTCATAATCATATTTAAACATTATTCTTGTTGTATGTTGGTCATGTTTTACATTAGTTAAAAATCAGAAGAAGAACATACCACCTGAAATGACAATTCAGGAATGCGCCTATTACACAATTTTCAGTGCACATTCTCTGCTGCAATATATTGTATCTGTGACTTATACTAAATTCTTATATAAGAACATGACGAAAGCCTTAAAATCATTAAATGAAATGTAGTAAACGGCCAGTATGCGTTTAACCATTATACAATATGATATCATAGTTATATACGTTACTTACTTTCAAATGTATTACTATCTAATGCAGTAATATTATTTGATTATAGGCTACTAAACGACCTCCACAAAATGAGGTTTGTAGACTGTAAATTTCTAAAACCAAATTATATAAGCCACATAATGAAGTGCGTTAGCTTTTCAGCGGATAAGGCGCTATCCTGCAATAGCCAAATTCACTACGTTACCATAAAATAATAGGAATTCCTATAGAGTTAATATCCAGTTATTTCTTATTGTTACGTATCAATATTAACTTTTATTTGAAAGAAAATTACTAGCAATATGATTTTAAACTAATTTTGAAATACAATGTTTAATGAAATGACAGCACTATCTCACCAATTGTGTAAGCCACCAAAATGCATGCAATTATAGCTTGTCAGCTATTGACTACAGTAACTATATTGATAGCTATGATTTGGGGACAACTTACACTTAATTCTTAAAAGTACCTTTTTAATTTACAATATTGGCTAAAAATCGAGAAATGAAACATAATCCTTGCCATAGCTAAACACTGTTTTAATCGTGACGGTTTCTGTCCCACATATTGCAAACGCCATGCCTATTCATATGGTTAAAACCGCTCTATATCCAATCATCATCCAGTTCCATGAAGAAACAATACAACTGATGTGAGTAACGTATACAACAAAAGCATTTAACCCATATTAGACTAGCGTTCTTTTTGTGGGACATAGACAAATAGTACAGGCCAAGATCAGACGCCACAGACTGCAATTTCTGATCAGGTTCTCTACTGTTTGCTTAAAGGATGTTCTATTAGAATTTAAATAAGAATGAAAAACAACACCCAACAACCCTGGAAACGAAAAGCGACTGTTCCATTTGATAAAAGTGGGAAGTTTCATTCGACTTAAAAGGGTTAAGAAGATGGTTGCATTGATCATAGGCTTTGTCTGGTTCTGCAATGTTATAGAGCATTGAAACAGAATTTTTTTTCCAAGGTTCTTTATGGTTATACCTTTTAGAGGTCAAGGCTTATCACTTAGAACAACTCTCTTGTATTGTAAAGATTATATTGTAGCTGTTGCAAAATGAATGGACTCAAATAAATTATTGGAAATTTTGTTTTGCATTATTTCTATCAATTAGACGAAGTCTAAACGTGGAATCTGTTCATATAAAATCATCACGATATTCAGCATGTCAAATGAGGACATAATCATTGATGTAAGAATGGCATCTCATTAATTATTTATATGTTTCAAATCAAACTAAATTGGTGATAAATAGTAACGTAAATAAAATATCAAATAAGTAAGCACATTTGATTTTAGTTCAGCAATGAAGGCTCATGCGAGCCTGTAAAAATATGTCATTAGACACATCAGAGCATTTGCTGCTTGTATATGTAGATGAAGACAAACGCTAGCTCCACTGCATCAGCATGGGGGATTAAACGGTGCATTTGCCCATGTGAGGTAGGTACCAAAATCAAATATGGTGGTTCAAATCTTCAATTGAGCATGTATAAATTACATTTGAGAGGTCAGCAATTTTTTTTTATTTTATGGCAACGATATTCACTCTTGAGCTACTGTCAAAGATCATATTGAAGATAAGATAACCAAAAAAATTTATAAATTATATCACATAACATATACAAGAATAGAGGCAGTGCTTTATCAACCTCTAAGATTTAAACTTACCTTTAAAAGTAATAGAAGTATGATTTCTTTTGGAAGGAAACATTGCAAATATGACATGCATAATTCCTGGGGTCAACGCAACACTGTCGTAACAGTACAATGAATAATAAAGAGATACGACAGTGTTGCTTTGACCCCACGAAATTTACTTTCATGCATCCTTTCTAGGCATTGCATTTAAGTCTTCATTGATGGCAAAGACTACTGCACAAAGTGTTCGTAAGAACAATTGACTCTTTGTATGTCTCTATAAAAAACACTACCCTCAATATGTTTTGTGTTTTTGTATAATTTTCTATTTATGTGTAATGCATTTGTTTTTAGTCTGAAGAAGCAGGATATTTTTTTTAGAAAAGGCTGTGTTGAATTTTTATGTTTCTATAAATATAGCGCTTTGTTATCAAGAATTATATTTACATGAATCCTGTTAAATTTGGCCATGCCACATTCTTTATAGTAGAAATTATCATCAGTTATCTAAGCATTGATTGCTTAAACTGAGTAACATCTCATGACTGCATGTTTTTAAACGTTTTATTTTTCCGTCAAATATCTTAAAAAACATTTTGAAGTGTATTTTACATTACCTGAGTGTCACAATGTATTATTCAGACTCACATAGCTCTTGACTGATACTCAAACAAAAAAGAAACGTCTGATTTTCATGGTACTGTATCTATCAATCCAGTTTAGATGTCGCAACGAAAATAAAACCAAAATGTTTATCAAACGTAGGACACACAAAAATTGGTATTTATTTGATTTTATCTTCTTATCCTGAAGGGTTATTGAACCTTATGTGCACATAGCTTTTTCCATTATCATCGGGAAGTTAATCATCAAAACGTGACACATTTTACGTTAAATGGCAACCAGAAACGTCCGACGATTTAAAAACATCAAAAAATACCAAGTCTGCTTACTGAACGTGCGACATTGCAGTTCAAAACCTTTAATTTACGAAATTAACTGAAATTACCTCCCTTTGAATTAAACAAATAACAATTTAAGAACTTCCAAATCTCCTTAACCTAACACTATTTTGAGACCTTTTTTGTTTTAGTGTGTTGTTTTTGTTTATGACAACAATATACTAAAGAGAACAACAAAATCTATGGCTGATGTTGGGCGTGAAAGGTTTACTAAATCTGTGTTTTATACCCCACCCCTTACTGCAAAAACATCAGAAAAATTCCATTATCAATTGTGTTGATGTTGAATAGTCTAAATTAAGGTTTAAATGCTTGTGATGACAAAAAAAATCAAATTTGTCCGATCCTGTTGATTATCAAAATACTGGACCAAAAATGAATTTTAATGAGTGTTTTCACGCTCGCTCATGATCGATATTTTGTCACGTCAGAGTATGTTACAGATTAATGGCTGTGGTCGTAAAAGCAATGCATACAGCTAGCAAGCATAAATTCTATAGAGTTTGCTCAGTGATGTTTAAATGTGCTTAAAAATTCGGAATTATGGCAGACACACAAGCTATTGATGTTGTGACTTTTGATTTTAAGGGTACTCGTGTTCGCTGCTTTGTCAGCGGCTCTACTGATTATCAAATGAGTTTATCTTAGTTGCAAAACGTTTCTAAATGATTACAGTCTATAATGTGAAAATTTGAACGAAATGCGTTCATACGTTTGGAACTGGCAGACATAAACGTCAAGCAGACATTACTTCATTGTTTGAGTATAGTTTCTTAAACATTAATTAACACGTGTTCCTTGGATATCATCATATCACATGAGTTCGTTGACATCCATTATAACTGATTTACCTACTTTCAGGGAAATATTTCTTCAATATAAAACCTCTCCTTATAAAGTGATATTAGTTTAGGAATGATCAAAGGTACTAACAGTTCCATTAAATAAACTATAAAGGTATGCTGAAAATAAGCTAAAATTTATTTAAAAGCTGAAACAAGTAATGTGTCATCATCTGTATATGCATATGAATGTCAGTATACAATTTGATTTTAGATATTAGCTTTAGAAAAAAAAATAACTGATTACAGACACGTATAATGCATAGCCTCTATTATAATATATAAAAAAAATTTCGTACCAACTCTTAGGTAATTGATTTTGTCTGGAATGTAAGCAAAGCAAAATAGTATAATTTTATGACCATCTCTCTAAACATTTAGTAATTTGTATCTCTTTCTATGGGAAATTAACCTAGGTATTATACAAGGAGCTAACCTATATTATGTTACTGACTTTGTTTGCATAATATGTACAATAGTAAACTTGGTACATAAAACTATTTTCAAATGACTGACAAGACTTCATTCAATAAAACTTAGTTGTGTTGTATTTTTCTGCGATAAATATTACAAAATTCTACATCCTTTATATTTCAGCTTTTCAGGGCCCAATCATATACTGTCTTTGATAACATTTAGGACAAACATAGGACATTATGATATTTGATATGGTTATATATGTTACTTTGATAAATTCGAGAGAAATGGAATGTATTCTACTACTACTAAAGAGCTGTCTATTTCTTTGTTGATGTGTTTTAGAATCTTTAACTTTGGACAAATCAAAATGATATTTCGTGGAGATGAAAAGTTAAAAAAATCTTTATTGTAAATGTAAATGTTTATAGATACAGTAACTTAATAAAAAAACTGATAAATATTTTAGAACAAAGTGCTGTCTTGTTATAAACTTAAAACAAAACAGGTTTGAAATTAAATAAAATACCATATGACATATAATATAAGGTATTTAGCAATATTTATATAGAACGTCTTAAAGTTTGTAATGTACGTTACATATTGTCATACAAGCATTAACATATGGAACTTTACACCGGAAATGCAGTTAAGTAAAGCTTTTTACTATCGTGTATCGATAGAATGCACAATTATGGATTAAAAAGTCAGCAGATGGTATTGCATGCTAACTTGCAAAGTGAAATGGTTCTAACCATATTCACCATTATTTGGGGGGTAATCATATTCACCAGCTTATAATTCTTAAAGTAATTATGATAGAAAAAAAGATGTTTGCAGTTTTGAAACAGTCAGGTAATTATCTTTTCCAAACATGATATGTAAAACGTATATACCCATTATAGAACTTATAAAATTAAACTTTGACCAAAATTAATTGATTTTATAAGGCGTAATTGAAGATATAACGTAAATGACAGTTATAACATAAAAGTTGTGCTTCTGGATGCAAACAATTTATTTTCATAATTGTTTATGTCCTTAGGTTTTGGCAGTTAATAACGACCGTATGCACAATCTGGATACAACCTGGATACCATTTCTTATTCAAATGTCGCCAGTTTGTTTTTATAGTAAAATGGGGTGGGTGTACCAAACGACTCCTCCTGGAAAACTGCTACCACAATTTGACTGTACGACGTGCCTAGAAATGTTGTAGAAGGGTAGTTCTAGCTATTTCTGAAGTCAAACCTTTTCTGGCTGGACAATTGTGCCAAGTAAATTTTCAAAAACCTAGCTCCTTGACTATTAAGTGCGCAGATGCAAATCAGAAACAAGGACAAGCAGCTGGTACATGTAACTTGTTCCAAAGAACAATGAGCATAGGGGCAAAATAATTACTGTTACATGTAATAACAGATTGATGTGCAACTTTGACTGTTAGAGAGACAGAGATTGTCTTTGTAGACTTCGAGCTAAAAAGGGTCCTGCTCCCCCCCTAGGAAATTTTGCAGACATACCCTATCTTAAAATAAATTTTAAGCCGCATCTTTTAAGAGATGTTTGCACTCTGTGCTCTGAGGTGTTAGTCTCTGGCAGCCTGTAAAATATGTTACTTTAACAAACTAATGAAAAAATCAAAATGAAAGTTTGAGCTACAGAAAGAAGACATTGAACCATCTAATTATTCAAATTTCTTATGTAATTTGCAAGCTGGATGCCTAAGCTACATAAAAGCAGCATTTTAAACAAAATTACAGCCTTCAATGGTGTTATATGCGTTACATAGATTAAATTTTTCTTTGAAAGTTGAAATCATGACTAATATAATTTAATTTTACAGACGATTTGTGCATTTTTACAGGTGTTTTTAATCATAGTTGGCTAAAATAGTTATTCGACTAATAGAAAAAAACAAAGTTTGCTTTTCTATCTCAAATACATTGTTTTATATGAGCTATTAAACATCCCTACCCCCAATTTTAAGTATCTAATTTTGGTATCTATTATTGAAGAAAAATATATAAAAATATTTTACGCTCGTGGATATCTTACATTTTTGGCACTGTCTTACTAATGCAATAAAGAATCATACCTTTGCAAGTTTGATATCAGGATCAGAGCACTCATTAAAGTATGTAACGTATGTTACATGGTATAATGAATGAGCAAGGAAATTGTCTTGGAAGTAAGAGATGCTATTTCAGAAAAAATACCATTTTCAAATGTTTTCCTATTAATCTCTAGCCTCTGGTGCCTTAGTCTTAGTAATTATAGTCATTGCTGATAACAAGCCGATGGAATTGTGTTACAAATGTTATATATAATCTTTTTCATCACATATTTCCTAATGCCTATAATATTAAGATATATAGATGTATAGATAGAAAATAATAGTTCTCATTTAAATGACACAATTTAATAAATATTCCTATTAAATATATTTATTCTAAAACAATCTTTATTCAAGTCACCCTCACAATGTCTATCATTGTGTCTGCTTCTATTGCAAAATACCACCCATTTCATCACAACCAGTAGTATCATGGCATAGTATTAGGACTGCAAATTGAGTACAACCCTGTTCCGCTCCACTCCTTTGGGAATTGTGCAGACATATCCTACCTAAAAGAACAATTCAAGTTGAATCAAATAAGAGATGTTTGCACTCTATTAACCAGGAGGTTAGCCTGTAATGGTATGTTATGTATGTTACCATATCAATTTAAGAATAAATGAATTGAAAGTCTGAAAAAAAGAAAGAAGGCATAAAACTATCTATTTATTTGAATTATTCATGTAGTTTGCATGCTGAATACCTTTGATACATAAGAAAGTGTTTTTAACAAATATACAGATTCCTATGGTGTTATATGTGTTACATTAATTAAGATTACTTTTTTAAGATTGGTAATTGTGACAAACATCACTTATAAGCATTTCGTGTGATCCTCCTCTTTTGCCATCAAAAGACTTAATTTTCTTTGTATGTATGGCCAGTGCCAGCGTCAAACGAATTGACTCAGCTATAACTTGAATCCTAAGCATTCTTCATAAGCAGAAACAGCATGTCAGTGTCATGGGATCAAACACCTAATTAAATATGGATTTAATGCCATTTCACATATATGCATACAATGGAGTTTGACTATGGTATATGTCTTTTCCTGTGAAGTGGCAAGAACAATCTTACTGCAGCTGCCTCTGCATCCTTGCTAGTCAAATGATAACTTTGCTCTGATTTTGCAAAAGCTATGTCTCTACCGTGTATCTCTAAGAATACTTTAAGATTTCTGACATTGGTCGAACAGAAATTGATAGGCTGCTGTTTTGCATCATTTGCCATGAAACCTTTCCAGTCCTTTGGTACTTAAATCCTTAGGTCTTAGATCAATAGTATTTTGGTGCGCCCAAAATACTTTATAAGTTTTCTTTAGTTACAATGTTGACTCTTGATGGTTTTGGCAGACCGTCTGAAACAATTTCTGTTACACCTTGAAAGTTATCTGGTATATGAGAAAGAACATTAAGTTGGACATTGTCATTCATTATGTTTGCAGCTAGTTTTTTTATGTCAGTACATTTAAGCAAGCCTTCAAATAATTTAAAACCTTTGATTTCTCAGTTTCTGCAGCCGTATCATTAGCTGTTGCATTCAAAAGAAGGAAAGTGGACTATGGGTAGAATAGGATAACCAGTAGTTCTATATTATGCTCTATGGAATATTTATACAGAGTAAACAAGTTGAAAAGGTTGCCCCATTGAAAACACTGAAATTGAAAACAATTGCCTTTGACTGTGTAATCAAAAAGGACGACATGACAATGCCCTTGCTCATTTATTATGACGAATTATATATGTTACATCCTTTAATAATCGCTCTTATCTTAGAAACTTAGTGAATCATTTAAGTGAAAGGGTCTAAGTTGCACTCTGTTCATCCTGCATTCATTGCTTTACCTGCTGTGATACATGTAGTTCGTTTATCTGAAGGGAAAGAGTTACCTCGGTTTCAGTACTTCAGAAGTACTAAGACTTCAAATAAGTTTTTGAATGCTTGGGGAAAGATAATAAGTGCAGAGACATTATTAGATGAAAATATGTGGGTTGCATGTATGGAAAGGCAACTACATTAATAAAAGTTAACCAGCTAAGATATGATTCTTTATCACAAAATATCAAGGTACATCAGTCCAGGTACTCATTGCTCTTAATGGCATAGTTTTCCTCCTTGTAAAGCTTATGTCTTTCTCCTACTTGCAGAGTATCACTTGAAACGCATACTCAAAGAGCCAACTATTAGGAATTCATTTCAGTTTCCGAATGTTCCAAGCCTTTGAAAGGCAAAATTGGAAAGTTAAAAATGGCTCATCAATTTTGAGTGGACTGGTGGTAAAACTGTATAACAGTAAATGATTGAAATATTGTGTGATGATTCTACTAGTTGCAAGGAGGCGTGTGATAATAATGATTACCACAGAAGCAGACAATGACAAATCTTTAACATGAGTGTTAAATCTATGAGAATTAGTTTGGACCATTCCATTTATTGTATTGTCTTGTACAAATGTAAAACTATCTTTTCTATTTGTGGCTCTATATTTAGCATTATATGCACAGTATTAGGAAATGTGTCCAAAAAGTCATTGATTACATCTGTAACAACAGTCCATGGGCTTGATAATCAGAAATGAATATAATTTCTAGTGTTTTCGCACCAAAGACTTATAAGTACACATTAAGTGTCCTGATCTTAAATTTAACGACATCTTGCAGATATATGAGCAAGACAGACTAAGAGAATATAAAATATCCACACGCTGCAATCGCTTTCATGTGTTTTACTTAAACGGTAATAACAAAATTTGCTTCTGGGTAAAACTGGGAGTAGGGCTGTGTATTAGCTCCTATAAGACAATATATTTAAGATAGAAAAGCAAACTTGGTTTTTCTTATTCATCAATTGAGTACATGTTTGTAAAATCTAATAAAACAGTTTGAAACCAAGTCATAGTAGTTGTTTAACTAAATGACGATAGCCACAATTATGGCTTTTAAATTATAATTAGGTTCATGTAACGCACATAACACCACAGTTAGCCTTATAAATGTTAAACAACTTCCATATGTAGTAAAGGCATTCATTATGCAGACTATAAGAATGTCAATATATGAGATAATTTTAATGTCTTCTTTCTGTAGCCTTTACATTCAAATTTCTTATTCCCAAATTGATATAGTAACATATGTAACCAGCTATTACAGGCTAACACCCCGACTTACAGAGTGCAAAAATTTCTTATTAAATGCACCTGGAATGATTACATAAGATGTAATATGTCTGCAGAATTCCAAAGGGGATAAGGATGGAGCAGGCCCTTACTCAGCTTGATGTCAAAATACTGTTTGATTATTTTACTTATCACGCTAACATATGTAACACTCTCTGATCTTTAAAACTTGGTGACAATTAGCAGATCTACAAGTCTTTATCATTAGAGCCAGCTTAAAATCCCTAAACAATGTAAGATACCCAGCAGCTGCGAGGTTTTTTTTACAATTTTAGCTCAAACTTTCAAACTACATTTCCTTTATTTGATATAGTAACGCATGTAACATGCTGTTTCAGACTAACGCCCCAACTAAGAGAGTGCAAACATCCCTTATTCGATGCAGCTTGAGTTGTACTTTAAGAAGGAATATGTTTGCAAAATTCCTTCGAGGAGATTAAAACATTTTATGCATATCTTACGTAAAGACAATGAGCTTGCCCATTTATTACATCAGGTAACATATGTTACAGCCTCTGATATTAAAAATTTTGCAACAAACTTGCAGTTTTATGAGTTTTTTCATATAAGCTAATAAATACCAAACAATGAAATATATTCAACAGCTGCAAATATTTTTAACTATTTTTTACTTTAGTTTTAATACCAAACTTTTCACCTTAAAACTGGATAGGGGTAGGGTTGTTTAATTGCTTTTTCCAAAAAAAATATTTAAGATAGGTAAACAAACTATCATTTTTCTGTTAGCCAATTGCACAAGCTAGTCAGACATGGTTAAAAACATTTTGCAAAACACACATAGAGATTGTGAATGTAAATGATGTTAGCCAAGCTTGCAAATTTTAAAGGGTTATCTGATTTATGTAACGCATGTGACACCTTAGGAAACCGCAATTTTGTTTAAATGGCTGTCATATGTAGTTAAGATATTCCGTATGCAGACTATATGAATGATTTTTAAAAATGAATATTTTAATGTCTTTAATTTGCAGTCCAAACTTTCAATTTTCTTTTTCTTAATTTGATAAAGTAACGTATGTTACAGGCTCTTACAGACTAACGCCCCAACGCACAGAGTGCATTCATTTCTTAAAAGACTCGGCTTTCAATTTTCTATAAGATAGGATATGTCTGCAAAATTCCCTAGGGGGGGGGGGGGAGCAAACCCATTCTCAGCCATCCGCCTATTGGATACAAGAAAGGTGTACATGCATGCCATATCGCCTAATGTAACAACATTTCTTCTGACAAAACCCAATGTTCTGTTTGTATCGCTGATAATATTGTTTATGTTGGTGTTCTAGTTCAGTCCAAAGTTTATAAAACTATTTTCATGCTCAACTCAACTTAGCATGAAATTTCAAATGCTCATAAAAACGAAACTGCTGAGATAGATCGATTTTCTTGCTTTAAAACTCTTATATGTTTAACTTATTATGCTTAATATAATGTTATAATGCCAACAAAAAAAATCAGTTAAACGCTTTATATACTGAACAGCAAAAGAAACGCATATTTTGAATATTTGGTATAGTGTTTAAATTGGGGGTTAAATACTGATCTAATGATGTGTAAGGTATCACTGATGTATTGAACATGTGAATTATCGAATGCATCACAAATGGATGGCTCATAATGAATAATGATACTAAAGGGGCGTAACTCTGGGCATAATAAAATAACTCATAATAAAGGCGACTTTCGAGATGGTGTATGCCTAAAACTACTGAACGGATTTGAATGAAAATCACTCTGCGTGATAATCATGACATACAGAATACTTAGGAAGTTTAATTTTTTTATATTCTTTATGGTGGACTATTGTGACCCAGTTACATTATCGGACAATTAACCGGAAGTGTGTTAAATACAGGCATGAAAGGGTCAAAACAATTATTTTAAACGGTTCTGTTGGACACTACCTTACTTGACATCAATCATACCGGTCCAGATATTCTTGCACCCCAAAGATTCCGGTGCTTTTCAATACCAATGCAAAAAATGCAAATAATGAAAATTTTTGGATTAGCAGTATAATTTCTACAGCATTGAATTTTTAAGTTTTATGCTGTTTTCTCATCTGTTACAGTGCATTGTCGTGATATGCAATGAAATCGGATTCAAAAATGCGTTTTCCAATGTACGGCACTATTTTTGCGTTTTTGGCATTAATTAACAAAAAATTATAATTAAGTGTGTAATGACGAATAAAATTGTCTGGAACGAACGCATGAGTCCGTTCAAACATGTTCATATCATTTAGGGTAAAATTTGATAAGGGTTTCTGGTATTAAATGGATATTGAAAATATGCGTTTCTTTTGCTGTCAAGTATATAACCTCCGAACCAGGCGCTAATGCTCAGTTACTTCACTGCCTCTACAGATTCGGACACGACACGTATAAATCTGGTATTGCTATTTACATAGTTTGCCTCGATTTTTAGAGCTCCGTGATTTGTAAAGTAAAGCTCCAGCCATGGCCTGAAGCAGAAACGACCCTAATCCAAAACGTCCCGAATGTTTCATACAATGCATTTGTCATCTGAGTACAACTCAGGCGATTAATGACCCCAGACTTTGAATTGAGGACTGTTAACCCCAGCAGCATAATAAAGTTCTCAATTGATTTGTGAGTTATCCGACGCAGGAATGGTGTGCAAGGGAATACGCTGCCGAATGCATATTAATTAGTCCTATTCATTTTGATAGATTTCCCCATTCATATGGGTATAACCGGCAAACTTTTCTATAAAACCATAGTAAAACCTGTCTTAAGCGGCCATTCATAAATAGACAAAACAAAGATGGTAGCTTAATGAGGGTCGAAAGTATTGCAGAATGCTCCCCTTGGAGCATTCTGCAATACTTTTGACCTGCATTAAGCTATAATCGGTCTTGAAACCCAATTTTGTTTTTTTTAGCATTCTGCAATACTTTTGACCTGTATTAAGCTATAATTGGTCTTGAAACCCAACGACCGCTTAATTTTACTGTATATACTTTTGTTCCTAAAGATTGTTTATAGCGAACAGTCCAGGCCCTGATCAATTTTGTCTGGGTCTTCACTTTATGTTAGAGAACCTGTTCACATGTACTGCAATACAAAATGAAAAGGGTTTTAAGCTAACTTCAGGCATTACCCGAACCTTGTTCAGTTTAATAAGTTCTGCCATATAAAAGCTTTGAACTTGAGTGAGGGTCCACTTCAAACGATACAGAAAAAAAGAGTTTATAAAGCAATGACTCCCATCTGTTTACAAACAATTAGCACCGTTTTTCTAAATCACACCGGATAGGCGGCAATCGAAAACGCTCTTCACAATCGACGAACGCGGATCAAAAATCGCTAGAAACAGTGTTTTCGATTGCCATTTGTCGCCAGTCGGGCGACAAATGGCAATCAAAGACTCTGTTTCTAATGTTTTTATCTACGTTCGTAGACAGTATTAACCTTTTCGATTGCCGCCTATCCGGTGTGTAAAGTTCACTGGCCTATCCCGCTCTCTCAAACAGAGCGCATGTGTTGTGTGTGTCACACCCGACTTTTTAAACAGTCCAAGTATATTTTAAACCAACTTCAAAAGTTTATTTTAAAAAGTGAATTAACCTTTTTTTAGACCGATGGAATTTTCCATAAAGTTGATTATATTTTGAGGGGATCACGTGTTAAAATTCCGAAAAATATTGTTGTTTTTTTTCTTTCTCTGGAGATCGATCACTGCAGACCCTGGTGGAATGCCGCGAGTGCAGACCCCTGCAGAATTTCATATGAATCTTCACTGTTTGCCCTAGTACCCGTTTAGGGCTTTCTCTTCTTTAAAGAGTTAACAGTAATTCAATCTGCTGTCGTTTGTTATGTCTAATTGTGAAGTTGTCAATTTCCCATTGATATCCTGGGTCAGGTGTGGTGCTTGATTGTATCGATCCCTGATCTTTGCCCTTATTCTTATTCTGATTTAATTTTACTGAACATTCCAAGGCAGTACCTCTTCCGTGGATCATTTATGTTATTTACTTTTCATGTCTGTCATGTTGTCTTGTCTGTTCCTTTCAGCCATGTGGTCACCTGTTTGGAAAGGGCTGACCTCTTGGCTTTCTTGTATGTGGTGTTTTCTTGTGTTTCTGTCACTTTCCCCTATGGTGGCTGGGTCAGGTATGGTATTTTATTGTATCGATTCCTGATCTTTGCCTGCTTCATTACTTTGAGTAAAGGGTCATGACTATATTACAAATTGTCACAGACTGATGCCTAACAACCCAAACTTGGCCTTGTCAATCACACTACCATTACATACCCATTGAAATGGCGGAGCATAAGAATTCCGTCGATAACAAAAGGGTATCATGCTGAGGCCAATTAAAATAATAAGTTTATTTCAGGTAACGGGTCTGAAATTCTAGATTATGGTAGGCATACATTATTGCTTTAATGTCATATGATTATATCAATTTGGCATCTATAAGTTTGGGTCTTTCATGCAAACCAAACATATATGTGTCTTGGTCCACATCTGAACTAAGGGTGAGGTTGGCGTGCCATGAAACCGGAATTAGCCCTCGAGTAAAATATTTTTTACTGACCGTTCTAAGGCGGTGCTTCTTTTGTGTATCATTTATGTTATTTCTGCCTTGTTTTTTGTGCTTTCGTGCGCGTTTGTTTATGAATGCCTTGTGGTAACATGCTGGGAAAGGCTGACCTCTTGGCTCTCGTTTGTGTTGTCTAATTGTGAAGTTGTTGCTTTCCCATTGGCATCCTGGTTCAGGTGTGGTGCTTGATTGTATCGATTCCTGATCTTTGTCCTCTTTCTTACCTTTATACGCACAATGTGTTCTATACAACCATTGTAAGCATTCTAAAATACAAAACATTTTGTAACGTATCTTACACATTTGGAGTCTCATCTATTTGACCAATGTACATCCACTTTATGACATACCCTGAGTCATCCTGTTTGATTAAATTGACTAGTACTGAGTCTAGTACAATATCTAATGAGAAAGGTTTATCCTATATATATAGAGAGAGAGTCTAGTACAATATCTAATGAGAAATGTTTATCCTATATATATAGAGAGAGAGTCTAGTACAATATCTAATGAGAAATGTTTATCCTATATATATAGAGAGAGAGTCTAGTACAATATCTAATGAGAAATGTTTATCCTATAGAGCACACAATACAGCTGTGATGCATAGTGAAAGTGGTATTTAAAGAAAATGATGTCCAATATTATCCGTTATCCTTGTGAATCAGAACATTTGCATTTTTTCATAAGCAGTTATTAAATTATCCAAAGTCAAACAGTTAAACCAATCATTTCAACAGTCATTCCTGCATAGTGTCTACAAAGGGCTTGTAACGTATCTTATGATTTCAGTTCATATGCTGATTTTGATTATTCCAATATCCGATTCTGATACCCTAAACTGACGCTGATGCTTTCCAGTTGCAACTTGTTTGGCAATGCCACACATAACTTCACCAATAGTCGCAAATTAATGACATCATCTAATCAGACTTCGCGTTACATTTGCAATTGCATTAGTACGTATAGCTTATTTTACACTCTTCCAAAAATAGTAGGTGAGTATGATCAGGAAATACCATAATTACAAACCGCAGACAACCCAATGACACCGCGAGGAAGAGCCACTCAACCATCACGAGACACCATGAAGACAAATTAAGCAAAGCAACCAGCTCTCTCTTCCCCATCAAGATGATTGCAATTCTAGAATGGACATAAAGTAACATACAACAAAACAAAAAAAAAAGTACAGACTCCCACAATGGGAGTAACAATAAACAAAAAGTCAACAACAACAGAACCACCGCCTTAGAACGGACAGCAGCCTAAGCCACCGGGGGGGCTTAAATGCATTCTACTGGTACCAAATCTTCGCCCTATATTCTGCTGCTGTTATAGTACAAGAAATGTTCAGCATGAGGGCCTTCTAATTAATGCAATGTATCATCATGGAGAAACACTCTAATCAAATTAACACACTGTGATGAAACAAAGAAAAGGGCTCATGACTCACAGATAGTCAGCGCTAAAGAAAACCTCAAGTCGAGCCACGGTGGGGTCCAGCTACAGATAAGCATCAGACACCACCCCACCGATTAAAGCTTTACGTCAGAGCCGTCATAGAGTCTGAGGCCTGACCCACCGTCGTGCAATTAAAGAGGAAACCATTGCTATAAACCGTGATTGGGTTTATAACCAGGCATGCAGACTGTCGCATGACATCCAACTTAAATCCAACCCTTAATTAACGTTTTACAATCTTTTTTGAATGGATCACTAATATAAAATTTTCCAAAAATTCGCTTTTTTGATTTATAAACTAAGTCGCCATAAAATATAGGTTCTGATATGCCTCGTTGCAGAAGAGTTTTTAACCCAATGTTGTATTTAACAGTTGACTCTGAGTGTCTGTGGTAGAATTTAGAAAATGCTTTTCGAATTTTATGATATCTATAACCTTGTTTTATTTACTAAGCAGTTAAAAATAAGTTTCTGTAATTGAAGTTATCAACATTAGAACACACTCTAGCAAAACGAATAAGCTGAGAAATATATACACCATAGGAAGGGGAGCGAGGAACATCTCCATCAAGAAATGGGAAATTTACTATTTCAAAATTAACATGAAATGCACAAGATTTATTTCAAGTAATTGGGTTATTTTCATTTCACAGAAAGGGAAATAGAAATATTATGACAAAAGACAACATTGCTTTTAACCAGTCATGACATCTTCTGTGTCAATATTTCCTAAGTTGTGACTTCAAATGACAGGAAAAGTTGAAATTCATAAAAAAAATCTTACAAAAATATAAGATACGTAATGCAAAATAACCTTGAACCCAAAGACCCCAGCATACTATTTCTTGAAATAAAATGTTTAATTCAACCGTATTACAAAATATTACTGTTTGATTATTGCTGTGATAAAATATTTCAGTTTTGCTTTAAATAAGATACGTGACTTTTCATAAAATATGTTAAGGTGAAAGAATCTGTTGTAGGCTATGTTTTCTTTTTTCAAAATGACCAAAAGGCCATCTATTTGGCTAATTACTTTTAGAATTTCATATTTCAAATAGTTTCAAACGTTTCATATTGTACTATATAATATTATCAACGATAATGTACCTTTATTTCTTAAAGATCTGTGATTTTGTAAAATTCAAAAATAACAAATTGTCCTGCTTCATAAGCTTTAGCTACGAGTAAATATTAGTGCTTTGTGCTTCCACTGGCAATATAAATAACATAGTACATGTCTTCATTAATAACTTATCGGATAATATCAAGTCTTCAGTTCGCCTGTTCGCGGACGATTGTGTCCTGTATATGAGCATTCATTCTTTGCAAAGTAAGAAAGACAGCAAGGATCAGGAATCGATACAATCAAGTACCACACCTGTCCCAGGATACCAAATGGGAAAGTAACAAAATCACAATAAACATCACAAACAGGAGCCAAGAGGTCAGCCCTTTCCCTTCAGGTGACCACAAGACTGTCTCATTTTGCCGGAAGATCATGACAGCCTTGCTCTTCGGAAGGCCGATTGGCAAATGAAGTTTATCTGAACTGTGGGTGAGGCTGGTGCCGTGAAACAGGTTTAAACCCTCCAGTAAAATATTTTACTGACCGTTCCAAGGCCGTACTTCTTTTGTGGATCATTTGTGTTTTTGTGTCTTATGTTTCTCAGGCTTTCGCGTCTGTTCACTGCTGCCGTGTGGTCACCTGCTGGGAAAGGGCTGACCTCTTGGCTCTTGTTGGTGATGTTTATTGTATTTTTGTTACTTTCCCATGTGTTAACCTGGGTAAGGTGTGGTACCTGATTGTATCGTTTCCTGATCTTTGCCTTCTTTCTTACTTTTAATGTTGCCAAATGTCACGACTCGGCACTATTAACACAAACAAAACACACTGCACCAGCAAACCTTGGAAAACGTTCAGTCTGTAAAATATATTGGCATAACAACCACAGAAAACATGGATTAGGGTCAACATATCTCTGAAATTTCGTCCAAAGCAACTAAGACTTTAGGTTTCCTACGCAGTAATTTGGATTTCGTACTAAGGAGGTTGCATACAAAACTTTGGTACGTCCTGAACTAGAGTATGTAGCACCTATTTATAGCCCATATTGTAAAACTCAGATTCAGTAGGTGAAAAAGGTACAGTGGACGGCAGCCCGCTGGACCTGCAGGAGGTAGCGCAACACTAGAAGTGTTGGTGAGGTGCTCGATGAGCTGCAATGGTCAACTCTGGAGGCCTGTAGGGATCAGTCCTCTCTTCTTTTCTTCCACAGGATTCATTGTGGGAATATATCTGTTGATAGATAAAGACAAGTACTTGACCCCGTATCAGAGAACAAGATATACCAGGTCATCATACAACGCACAGTATTGCAGGCTCCAGATTTATAGTGATGCCCTGAAGTTTTCCTTTTCCCCAATGAATATTCATTGGAATAGTCTGGCTCCGTCTGAGGTCGCAGCAGAGACCACAGAGGAGTTTAAGCCCCCCGGTGGCTTAGGCTGCTGTCCGTTCTAAGGCGGTGGTTCTGTTGTTGTTGACGTTTTGTTTATTGTTACTCCCATTGTGGGAGTCTGTAATTGTTCTATGTTTTGTTGTACGTTGCCTTTGTGTCCGTTCTAGTATTGCAATCATCTTGATGGGAAGAGAGAGCTGGTTGCTTTGCTTAATTTGTCTTCCTGGTGTCTCGTGGTGGTTGGGCGGCTCTTCCTCGCGGTGCCACAGGGTTGTCTGCGGTTTGTGATTGTGGTATTTTCTGATCATACTCACTTACTATTTTTAAGGCACTCATTTAAATGACTTAGCCAGAATTTGTTGTCGTTTTTTCTTCAAAATCTCTTAATTACACTCACCTCTGATAATGATCAGATTCTGATCGACAGAGTACCCGAAGAAAGAAAGAAACATGTGCATATATGGGGTACACTTGATTTATCACCAGAGTCTATTATTAGAGATCCAGCCTTCTAATCGACCGTCACGTATCTTACTTTAACGTATCTTATTCCAATGAAATGTTTAAGTCCATTTTCGACAGATTTAACTTGTATTACACAAATACTATATTACTTTCTCTTAAGGTAAACATTAGGCAGTAGGGTAAAGCTTTATAAAAGACTGAAGTGCGCTTGAAAAACACTGTCATGTATTTTACCAAATATTTTGGTGCTTTGCTTAGTGTTTCTTCCTTGTGTCTCGTGGTTGTGGTGTGGCTCTTCCTCGCGATGCCATGGGTTTGTCTGCATTTTGTGATTGTGGTATTTCATGATCATACTCACTTACTATTTTTGTATTCTGGGTGAAACCTTCATTGAACTTTTTATAATTTAGATAGATCACAGAATGGCTTTGTGGTTTAAATCTTTATCTTTTATACTGACATATTTGCATCTAAAATATCCAGTTGCATGAGGGTCTAGATGGGGGAGTTTGGTATTCACTATTTATCAAAAATTTAGCCCATTATTCATCTCATTAGAATTTTGGGTTATTCATTTAAATAAGACCAATTATTCATTAAAAGTAAGAAAGGTGGCAAAGAGTTCTGATTATTCACTATTCATTATTTTTTTGTTAAATTCATTAAAAAAATAGGATTGTTCATTAATTTTTATGCTCTCATTATTCACTATTCATTATTTTTTGGCTCATTATTCACTATTCATTAGTTTAAACACAGGAAATGCTGTGACCCAAAAATAGACTGTAACGTATCTTACTTTAAAAATCGGGACAAGTTGTTATCAATTTTTAACAAAATTTCTATATTTGAAACAGGTAAAGAATATATAAGAGTCAATTTAAACATAGCTTAATGTTACACACAAAAAAAAGATAAAATAATGTGAATGGACCTATAAACAACTACTTTTGAAGAACATAAACCTGGGACACGAGAATTTGGTAGATTTAGGAGCATAGTCAGGTGGATGGGCCCAAAGAACAATATACAAAATAAAGGCGGAAATACTAAACGGTATAACATTAGCTATGAATGAGTGTCTGGATGTGGTATAATGATTAGTGAATAGTGGCCCTTTTTATAATGAACAGTGAATACGTAATGAGCCCAAAAAATGAATAGTCAATAATAAAAATGATGAATAATCCTATTTTAATGAATAGTGAATAATATAATGATAATGCATTCTTTACTACTGCTGCTACAAACTTGGTTGACAAATTGCCTTCTAGTTTTAATTTACTTCACACAGAGTCTCCCACTTTTCAAAATTTTTATAAAGGTTAAAATGTTCAGGATGATGAATTTATGTTAATCCCAGTAAATGAAGACTTTATTTATAAGGAATTGTGCAAATTTAACCCTTCTAAAAGTACTGGAACTGATAATATTCCTGCTAGATTAGTAAAAGATGCAGCTTCAGTCTTTAAAAACCCTATTGGGCATATCATTAACCTTTCAATTGAGAAAAATGTTGTTCCAAAAGATTTAACAAATGCTCGGGTAGTCCCTCTGTTTAAGAAAAATAAGAGGAGCGAGGTTGGTAACTATAGACCTGTTAGTGTGTTGTCTGTTGTATCAAAAATCTTGGAAAAGGCTGTTTATACACAATTGGAAGATTACCTTGCGAAGAAAAAATTTCTTTCAGTCTGGTTTTAGTCAAAGATGCAGCTTCAGTCTTCTTCAGCTTCAGAGCAACTTCTCAACTGATTCATGTTCGACATATTTGACTGATTATATAAAAACTCAAACTTCAACGTTAAATACAACATTAGGTTAAAAACTCTTCTGCAACAAGGAATATCAGAACCTATATTTTATGGTGATTTAGTTTATAAATTCAAACGAATTGTTGGAAACCCTAATTTTAGTGATCAATTCAAAAAGATAGTAAAACGTTATTTAAGGGTTGGATATAACTTGGATATCATGCGACAGTCTGCTTGCCTAGTTTTAAACCCAGTCACGGTTTATAGCTATGGTTTCCTCTTTCATTGCACGACGGTGGGTCAGGCCTCAGACTCTATGACGGCTCTGACGTAAAGCTTTAATCGGTGGGGTGGTGCCTGATGCTTATTTGTAGCTTGACCCATCGTGGCTCACTTTGAGGTTTTCTTTAGCTCTGACTATCTGTGGGTCATGAGCCCTTTTCTTTGTTTCATCATGGTGTGTTAATTTGATTAGAGTGTTTCTCCATGATGATATATTGCATTAGTTAGATGGCCTCCATGCGAGCTGAACATTTCTTGTACTTTACAGCAGCAGAATATAGGGCGAAGATAAAATGCATTTAAGCCCCCCGGTGGCTTAGGCTGCTGTCCGTTCTAAGGCGGTGGTTCTGTTGTTGTTGACTTTTTGTTTATTGTTACTCCCATTGTGGGAGTCTGTAATTGTTTTATGTTTTGTTGTACGTTACTTTATATCCATTCTAGTATTGCAATCATCTTGATTGGGAAGAGAGAGCTGGTTGCTTTGCTTAATTTGTCTTCCTGGCGTCTCGCGATGGTTTAGCGGCTCTTCCTCGTGGTGCCACAGGGTTGTCTGCGGTTTGTGATTATGGTATTTCCTGATCATACTCACTAACTATTTCTAAAGGTTTATATACTTGAATGCTCATGTTGGATCTTCAAAAAGCTTTTGATATAGTTGACCATGACATTTTGTGCAAGAAATTAAAAGCTATGGGTATTGAGTCTGTAGATTGGTTTATATATTATCTTTCTAGTCAAAATCAGATTGTCAATGTAAATGATACAGAGTCTGACCCTTCACTTGTAACTTGTGGTGTCCCTCAAGCAAGTTTTTGAACAAACAACTTACGAAAAAACTTCAGATTTGTCAAAAAAAAAAACGTGCGGTTCATTAGAAAATCTTGGCCCTAGATCTCATATTGGTTTCTTGGAACTTTAGCCTTAATATGTTGAATGTGGATTTCAGGGTAAAAAACAACTTCGTCTGAGTCGTGTGCATAAAATTTTCAATGGAACTGGCCCGTCATATTTGTCTGAACATTTCATCAAAGGTTCTGATGTTCATCATCATCTCACTAGAGGTAGTACTGAAAGCATTATAGTACCTTCTGTCAGTGGTGTTGCAGCTACAACTTTTTATTACGGTGGAATTAAAGATTGGAACTCTCTACCCTCGGATGTCAAACAAAAGTGCACTTTTCAATGGTTTCAAATCTGCCGCAAGACAATGTCTTAGATCTCAACTGCAACTTATGGAATCAGATACCTATGTTTATTATTAATATGCATTTAGTAGTTCAATTTGCATCTAAGGTTTTTGTTCCATCCCCTCTCCTAACTGCATTCTTGGATCTAACCAACAGGACCCCATTGGAAATAAGCCTTAGGGCTTTCATTGGCTATCCTGGGTTATTTCAACACTCATACATTTGCCTTTACATCAACTTTCATTTAAATGACAAATTTTGCTTGCATTCATCTCTCGCACTCTTGGATCCTTTTAGATGTTCAGGAGTGTGAGATATATATGAGATGTCAGTTGTTTTCATCATTATTATTTTGTGCCTAGTCAAAAAGTGATCTCTTAATTTATAAAATGCAATATTGTGATGAAAATGTGATAACCTAGTTTACTGTGACAATCTTAATGTGATATTTGTGCCAGATCCATTCAAATTCATCTAAAGTTATAAGTTTTAATAGCATCAGAGATTTATTTAATACTTTTTATCGTGGAAGACTGGAAAGATTGCTTCGCATCTTGAAAGACTGGAAAGAGGCACTTGATAAAAACATGTTTGTAGGGGTCATCCTGGTGGACCTCTCAAAGGCTTTTGGTTGTCTCCCCCATGATCTGATCATAGAAAAACTTAAAGCATATGGGGTATCTGACAGTCATGCAGGCTTATGGCTAGCTATCTTTCCAATAGAACCCAAAGGGTTAAAATTGGGAGGGTGGTTAGCTCATGGGCAAAAATGATCAAAGGAGTTCCACAGGGCTCTATCCTGGGGCCTCTGATATTTAAGATTTTTATAAATGATATTTTTTATTTTATCACTCATAGCAAGATCTACAACTATGCAGATGATAACACAGTCTCGTACTGGCACAGGGAAGTCAACATCCTGAAAAAAAACTTTGGAAAAGATGGCATCACCTTGATCGACTGGTTTGATTACAAGCAAATGCAGGGAAATCCTGATAAATTTCAGGCTGTTGCAGTTGGAGTCAAATCATTTGAACAGGTGAAACATTTCACTCTGGCTGGTGTTGATATTCCCTGTGAGGAAAATGTAAAGCTTTTGGGTGTGGAGCTGGACTTCATGCTCAATTTTGACAAACAAATAAAAAACATGTGCATGAAGGCGGCTCGGCAGCTAAATGTTTTACAGATGCTTAGCAAATTCCTGTCTGTTGAAACAAGACATTTAATTTTCAAATCTTTTATCCAGTCAAATTTTAACTATTGTCCTCTTGTAAGGCATTTCTGTAGCAAGGCAAATACTGAGAAATTAGAAAAACTCCAATACAGAGCTCTCAGAATTGTTTTAATGATTATATTACTAGCTATAAGAGCCTTTTTAGCAAAGTGAATCTTCCAACACTTCACATGAACAGATTGAGATGCATTGCTACAGAAACATATAAGTGTATTAATAACATGTCACCTGAATACCTCAGAGATTTAGTTGAAGTTAAACAAACAAAATATTCTTTCAGGTATGAAAACACAGTCAAGATACCTACAATCAGGACTGTCACATATGGGCAGAGATCATTTAGGTTCGAGTCTGTCCGTGTGTGGAACAGCTTGCCCAATGAGCTCAGAACAGCAACGAGCTTCCGGGAGTTCAACTTTAGGTCTGATCCGCACATGGGTAGGCTCGAGATGTAACTGCGCCATGTGTGGCAGTTGAGAAGGTCAGGTCAGTAAGCTGTGTTGTTTTAATGCTATGTTTTATGTCACGCTTTTTATGCTATGCTTTTTAACTGTATGTGCTATGCTTTTCTGCTTGATTTTATTGCATGATTTGTTGTTTTATTTCTAGCTGATGAAGGCCGCTGGTTGGCAGCATCTTTTTATCTCTATTGGGCCCCTAGTTTAACCATTTTTTATATTTTAATTCTTATTTTATTTTAGTTTTCTTAGAAATTACTTCCGGTGACCCTTAGTATGTCATTGAAACACTTTTGTTTTCGAATACAAGACCATTGAGGCCATTGATTGACATCACTGTCTTGTGTTATTTTTTCGACTTTTTTCGGTTTCAAGGGCTACAATCTTGGTATTGTAGATGTAAATATGTGTACATAAAGTCAAATAGTGACCCATATTGTATCTTTTATGTGCTTAAATACAGATGCTAGATTTCTAATATACTTTTTATTTTTTATCATCATTTTTTTCCTTCTTCTTCTTACACATATGCCTAGTTTAAATGAAATGCTTGTGATATAACTAACTGTGACTTCATTTTACAGCTGTTTTACATTTGTTATTTTTTATACTCTTGTTTGTCGGAAAATAGCTCTTGTAGCTAATGTTATTTGTTTATGGAAACCGACGTTAAATAAAGTTTCTTGTATCTTGTTTCTTGTATTCCATATTTTAAAGTGCTAAATTAATGTGACATTTAATGTGCTATATGTTTTAATTTGCTGTTGTACATGTGTTGTTTTACCGAACAAACATCAATCAATCAATAAGATTTAATGAACAATAATGGTCTTATTTTAATAAACAACCCAAAAATTTAATGAGATGAATAATAGGCTAAATTCTTACTGAATAGTGAATGCCCTCAGTGAATACCAGACCCCCCCCCCCCCTCATCCAGACCCTCATGAATAGCTATCAACCGAAAAAGCAGGCGGTGGGCGTGGTGGCAGGGATTGTGGATTGGCAGAGGACAGGTGGGCGATCAGGTAGGCAGACAGGTAGGCAAGCAGGCAACATGGATGGATTAATTTTTACACGTGTAAGATGTATTTTGAATGTATATCAAAGAATACAAACAAGTGTTGATATGACATTGGCTATAAAAGCCCATTTTTCTAAAAATATAAACCCACTTTTAACACAGATTCCATAGAGTTGGCAGTACCGTTGACGGCCACGGATTTTCACTTTGGGAATCCCTAAAACCTCCTATTGGTTCTCATCCAGTACGTGCAAGTAGTATTGTCAATAGTTTTGTAAATCTACTACTTGTTTTTTAGTGGTTGCCTCCCCTGCACGCGCATGCTCAGGTAAACAGTTCGCCATTGAATTTGATGCAATTTTGGACAGAGCAGACGAGATGTGAAAGAAAAAGCCAAGTTCTGAAGCAGAAGGCCAAATGTCGGCTGCTTTGGCAATGTTCAGGAAATCCAATAAAGATGGTGACATTAAAAAGGCTGCACAAAAGGTCGCAGATCCTAAAAAAGATACACTAACACGGCTAAAACATCTCCGTACAGTTCTCGGTGAGTCAGGCAGGGGAGTCTTGAATTTTAGATAATACAGGTCAACTCCCATTTTATACTATCTCTGATTGACATGCTAATTAGAATTTCAAGCAAATGCCCATGTACACTTATACATTAAACTGCTGTGCTCTTCATAAAACTAAAGTGAAAATTCTCTTATTTGCTTTTCACATCTATGCAAACAGTGACAGGCATCAGCAGGTGTGTGCACAGATTTTAAGCTGATCGTATACTGAGGGGGTGGACAGGGGGGTACCCAATCCCCACTTCCCTCCCCCTTTCACCCCACTTCTCTCCCCCCACTTCCCTCCCCCTCCAACCCCACTTCCCGCCCGTCAGATTTTTCCCTCCCTGATAAAATTTTGTTCTTCTTCATAAACTTAAGCGTAGCCAAGAAACACAATTAATTCTAAAACTAGCTTACCAAAGACCCATCTGCATTTTCAGGGGACAAAGAGTTAAACACACTTTAGTTTGTTTGTTTTCATGCTTAACCCTACTTGAATCAGCGGAAGGGAGGAGAATGGCCGTAGAATTTATTTCAAGATCAAATCTCCACTAAAGTATGGGACCAGGCCGAGATCGAACTCTCAGCCCGTGCATCTGCAGTCAGACATGCATCTGCAATCCGACACGTTATCGTCTGTGCTGCGCGACCCCTTAAAAGTACTGTCACATGAGATGAATGTCTCTTCTGGAGTGAGCAAAGTAAACAGTATTTATATTAGGCAAAAACACTTCTTGCTTCCGGTTACCATAACGACCCTTATATTTTGGGGTCTCCTTTTTTGGACATGTTTTGCGTTATTCAGTATTCTAATTTTAAAGGACTTTTTATACTTTTTTTCATGCAATTTTTTTTATAAAAGAATAAGGTTTGCCTACCTTTTGACCGTTTAAATATTGAAGATGTATTCGTAAAATAGACATTTTATACCCGCCTTTTCTTGGTGAAAAAGGGTACATTAAGGACCTCTGACACTTTGATAAGGTATCTGCCTATTTTTCAGATGCTTCACAAAACTTCCCTATGTATAAGATATCACTGGTATTCTTTTGAATAGGACGCTTGATGTATTACAAGCGAATTCAGGTTATAATTAGACATGCAGATCCCTACATCAAAACAGGAGACGCTACCAAAGGGGGTACTAACATTTAGAAATCAATTATTTTGCACGTGTAAGGGTATTACATTATCAATACTCGATTACAAATCATAGTGAAAGTATTTTAAAGTCCAAAATCATGAGCATTTTAATGATTATTTTTGTTGTTGTTTTTTCTGACTGATTTGTTAAGAAATATTTTGAAGTGCAACTGTAGTCCATATTCAACCTTGATGACAATGTATTTACCTGGTGCAATACTATGCAGCAATGTACTTTAGCCATTCATCCACGTGTAAAGTACACCTAGTCAATGGCCATGTAGTTTATGTGTATTGGATAGATACAGTGTATGTGCAAAATAATCTACCAACTGAATTTAGTAAAAGGACAATTTTCATAATCTAAAGAAAAATATGCTAAAACGTTGTAATATTTCAAGACTAATGAGTTATGAAAAGGAAGCTTATTTAGCTTATTTGTACTAATTATTTCATTATACTAGAAAAAAAACTATTTTCAAGAGAGCACACCAAAAACCCAAATGCTAATGTTTGGACTCACCCAGACGTCACATTTTGGGCTGTGGGATATAATTACCCCCCGAGTTCCAACTAGCTTTTCACATATATTATGTAAAATATGAGAACACACTTAGGTGCAAAAGGATTATTTAGAACTCGGGGGGAATGATGTTTTAAAAATATTTTTCCATTTCCTATATGTATAATACAAAAAGTGACCATTTTAGCCCCAAAATAAAGCCGTACGTTTATGAAAATAGGAAATCAAATGCAAAATCATAAAATAGAGACCATCAGCAAACTTATATATGAAGATGGAAACTTTTGATCGACTTTATTTTTTTAACAAAATGATAGGCAGCGATTAGAGCTGCAACGATTCACTAAAACTGTATCGTATCCCGATACGCTTTCTGGCGATCAGGGTATCGTATCGTGAGGTCATCTCACGATACGCTAACGATACAGCACTTGGTGTTATATATTAGAAATGAATTTTAAAAATTTATGTTTTTGTACAAAAGGAATGTTACCATTTTCCCTTTTAATTGTTCTGCTTTAATCAGTAAACCCTTTTCCATGCTAAACACTTGATATATCCTGTTTTGAAACAGTGTAGAACAAGATCAGCTGGCTTTTGAGAATCCAGCTGATCTTAATCTATACAGTTTTACGGCTCTGCTTGTAAATACATGCTAATAATTGAAATATTTGAAAAGAATTTGATAAAAACTGGGGAAGAGTGTAGTACATGAAAATATCAAGCATGACAAAGGTAAATAATTAAGTATTTACTTCTCCTGATTTTATAAATCTATGTTATTTCTAAGGTTCTAAAGTTGTCAAAAATGTATCGCGATTCGTATCGTATCGTGAGGCAAATATCGTGATACGTATCGTATTGTGAGGTAACTGTATTGTTGCAGCCCTAGCAGCGATACACTGTGATTCCCATTACCACCGTCAGAGGTCCTTTCGTACCAATTAAGTTGGTCCATCTGAATCTGTCCGTCCGTCTGTCCATGCATGTGCCCGTATGTTCGTGCGTGCGGTTTCATGTAATTGTATCCTCCTAAACCGTCGGCCGCAGCAGCTTTCAACTTTGTAGCTGCATTAGTTACATGATGTAGAGGATGCTGGGCAACAACTTTTCGTGGTCAAGAGAAAATTGCAAATGAATTATTTTCATGTAGCAACTTCAACCTTTGCAGCAGTATAGGTCACATGATGTATAGGATACTAGACAACATTTCGTGCGACCTAGGTCAAAGGTCAAATAATCTATTTTAATGTAAACGCATCATCTTCTACACCGTTGGGCGCCGCAACATCAAAATTTGCAGGTGCACAGTTGATATGATATAGAGGACATTGGGCAACATCTCATGTGACATTTTTCCCTAAGGCATAGGTCTAATACTGCATTTTCTTGTAAAAGCATCTACTCATAACTGTTGGACGTAGCAGCTTCAGTACGTTACGTGATGCATAGGAAACTAGGCAACATTTCATGCGACCTAGGTCAAACAATGTATTTTCTTGTAAATGCATCTTCTTCTAAACCATTAAACGCCGCAACTTCAACATTTGCAGGTGCACAGGTCATATGATATAGAGGGCACTGGGCAACAGTTCATGTGACATTTGCCCCTAAGGCCAAGGTTTAATACTGTATTTTCTTGTAACTGCATCTACTCATAACTGTTGGACGTAGCAGCTTCAGACTTTGCAGGTGCATACGTCACGTGATGCATAGGATACTAGGAAATATTTCATGCAACTTACATGTAGGTCAAATAATATGGTATCTTGTAAATGCATCTTCTTCTAAACCGTTGGACGTTTGCAGGTGCATAGGTCACATGATATAGAGGGTACTGGGCAAAATCTTATGTGACCTTTGACCCAATGTCAAGGTCAATACTGTATTCTCTTGTAAATGCATCTCTTCATAACTTGAACGTAGCAACTTCAAACTTGGCAATATTTCAAGTGACCTTGATGTCACAGTCAAGTTCATATACTATATTTTCTTGTAAATGCATTTCTACCTTAATGGTTGGATGTAGCAACTTCAAACTTTGCAGGTGCTTAGATCACATGATGTAGAGGGCACGGGCAACATTTCATGTAACAGGCGCCCATTTGCGATGGTGTACCATCGACTGAAGTCTGAATAACATCTACTGAAATCAATAAATACATGTTTTTGTCTTATTCTTAAGAGTCGATTAATTATTTGCATACTTGGTGATTTTTCATGCATTTGTTTCCATCTGCTGATTTTTTTTCAAAATTAACCTTTTCGATTTTTTTCATGAACATCAGAGCCAAGGTGTCAAATACTTTGGATCCAGATCAGGACCAGTAGAATCCAGATCAGGACAGGCATTCTGTCGGTGCTGACCTGGGTCCAAACTGTTTGCAAAGGTTATCAGCAGAAGACAAGAAAATAAAGTAAACTTTTTCAGTCAGATCCGGGAGATTTCTTGATCTTGTAAAAAGTTTTATTTTATACATAATTTCAGGGAGTCTCCCTGTACGATAAGGGATAGTTTGAGTCGGGTAGACATTATAACATAAAGGCCAAGGAGCTTTTGAAACTTCATGAAACTTTTTCACATGTGTGGAAAAAGGGAATGACTTTCCTCTGCATTTAAGTCTCAATACATTTTCTTTTTCTTGCACATATCACTGTAAAATACGTGATACATCGATAATGTTAAAAATCAAAACACTAACATAAACTTTCCAAACTTGACGATATGCGTGGTATTAAACTTTTGGGTCTGTCAAACAATCAATGTTTAGTTAGTTTCTCAAACACTGACAATTCGATATCAAAATGCGGACTATCGAACATAACACAACTCATGTTTTTTTTTAATTTTTTTATTAGTTTACAGAAGTCAATTGGGTTCTTTGCACCATTAGGCTAATCGGTTCCTTAAAAAGTAGATTTTAAGCCTCCTATATTAGTTGGATTTGTTGCTGTCACTGAGTGACAAGATCTATCATTCACCTAAAGACAACCTACCCTGATAATCTTGTTTCTCGGTAATCTCTGTTCTTTGAACGACAGTAAAAATCAAGCTGAAATCCTACTGGCGCCATACATTACGTGGGTCGTGTGACAAAATAGTCCACACTAATATGCATATTTTTCTTGGTGGACCTTTATATAACTTATAGGCCTAAAACTGCCATTTTCTTTGAATTTTCTATAAAAAAAAATCAATTCCACGCTCCAATCTTTCCAGACTCCCCACCTCCTCTATCCCCGCTCCCCGCCCCCTCTACCCCCGCTTCCCGCCCCCTCCACCCCTGATTCCGCACCCTCCACCCCCCGATTCCGCACCCTCTACCCCCGTACCCCCGCCCCCCTGTCCACCCCCTCTATACTGGCACAACCAGTTTTCGACCACCTAAGAAGGGTGTTGACAAAACGGGCTGGTTACAGACTACCATAAAACCACCGACCAAAGTATGAAACACAGACTAACAGACCAATATTCACGGACTGATCTGACAAAACATGACCGTCACGGACTACTTCCATGATAGAACAGTAACCTTACATGGCGAGAGTTACATTGTAACATCACATTGTCATAGATACTAACGTTTCAATCTGTATCTGGAAGATTTTTCAAATAATCAACACCCATTCGAATGAAAGGGATTACATTGGATATGCTTTCCAAAACTTCACTTTGGACGATGGTATCATCAACTTACCGCCATATCTACATTAATTGCTGGTTCCCTGTCTACAGGTGGTCAGTAATGTAAATACAGGTAACCAGAACCCCCCCCCCCCCCCATTTCCAGGTATTGGGAGGGGGTACTGGTTACCTGTTTTTCCAATACTGACCACATATAAAGCGGGAACCAGCAATTAATGTAGATATGGAGCATATGACAGTAGCGGAGAAATATATATTCAACTGCTACTGAAAGGGCAGTTGCAATGATAATGAGCACACCCTACCCCGCCCCTTACCTAAGATCTTTGTGAGACACGAAATGACTGTAGGGTCTATGCCATCGCAATTATGGTAACAGTGCTCCAGATAATTTTGACTACCATGATACCATCAGTACCGGTAATGGTCCAAATGAAACTTGATCAGTACCAGCTATTTCAATCCGTACATGTCTGTGTTAATTATGGCTTAGCCAATTTTTATTATGAAAGCTTATACTTGTATTTAAAACGGGTCATGTTGTTGCTGTCGTCATGTACAGTTTGATCACCCATCAATCAAAACAGCGATGTCCCTATATAAATGCATGTAGGCAAGAATATTGGAAGAGGGATGTTTGTTTTATTGCCATCTGTAAACACGTGTTTCTAAGAAATTCCTACTTTCAGTTTCTACATTGACTGGTTCACGGACCAATCTGATAGCAAACTCCCTAAGAGTGGTCTCTGTGCACATATTATTCTGAAAACACGTGTGCTTCAAGGAAGACAAGGTAAGGGGACGCAACTGAACATTGGGGAGTTGTATTAAGGCAACAATAAAACATTGATACTCAGTCCAGCAAGTTGATTTTGGATTTTGGAACAGTTCAAATAACAAGCGTCTTCTGATTCGAAGTAGATGAAAACTACGGGCCACCTGTACAAACATACTGTACAGGCAAAAGCACACCTGTATTCGGTACATACTAATTTTGAACTCTGTACGGACGTCTGTACGGATGCTATCTGGAGCACAGGAATAAAGTTATGCTCAGTTGAGCATGAAAAAAGTTTAATAACCTTTGGTCCAGGTTTTTGAGTTAAAATTCTTGTGGCTAACAGAGTTGAAACTAGTTTTCACAATTTTCTTGACTTCGGCTTAACCCTCATGTGTATTTATTTTTCAGAAAACTATGAAATTACGGAAGCCAAGACATTCTTTAAGGACAATTACTCTCATATCTACTACATTTTCTTTGACAATTTTGTGACAGTAGAAGCAGACCTTAAACAGAGAGGTAATGAAACTATTTACTAGTATTTAGCAAAATTTATAATGTCCCTTGTATTGGCAAAGGGGGTCGCACAAAGTCCTCTTCAATCTGCCCAGATTTTGAGAGCATATGGCAATGATTATGTATTAACAACTTATTTTGTGCTTTAATCTGTTTATCAAAACCTGGCACTAGGGCTGCCACGTTTAGACGTGTAAACGGCACCGTTTCGTGTTTCTGCAATAAACATTTACAAAATTGACCTACTGTTTACACAAACTTTAGCACGTGACAAGCGTCGTGGTTTATAAATAGCATTTCCTAATGAAAGAAATATTCTTTTAAACAGCGATACGTCACATCTCGATCTGGATCACCAATCAGATTGTTTGTTTTCTCAGATTCCGCTGTATTTGATAAAGTATCTACCGCAAATCCGCAATTAGAAATTATGGCGGTCATGGTTAAGGGGCCTTAAAAATATCCCTAATATTGTCTGACTCGGTCACTGCTTGGAACATTTATATTCCTGTATTTTTAACAGCTATTTATGTAAAGGCAAAGAGGAGACGCACATGAATTGTTTTGTTTACTTCCTGTCGGCGTATGTATTGATGCGTACATGACGATTCGCAGTTACGTCTTGTGTGTGTCCACTCATTAGTTACACGCTTGCAACTGAAGAAAATGTCCGTAATGTAGGAGTCTGCGCATGTTGCAATCACTTTCCAATTACTTGAAATGAGTTCTATCACAACACCCTGCAAGAAACAATTACGAATATTTGCACAAGTTACATTTTTCAAATGGTTTTTAGGGAAAATACTGGCGATTTTACCGATCTGCATAATGAAAAAAATCAATCTGGAAGTTACTTGTAAACGGAATCCTTTAGGTTACTGGAACACGTGTAAACGTTTACCAAATTTCGTAAAAGTGACAGCCCTACATGGCACTCAGTGCACCTAATTAAACAATTTCTGCATTTTATAAGAAATTGCATTTAAATGGTTGTATTGTAATGTGTAAAGTTACAAGTAGTAAACACAGATACAATTTAAAAGCTAACCCTTAAAGCCCCAAGAAAAAAATGCATCTGAAGATATTGTCTGCTGAAGTCGTCTGCTGCAAATAATTGCCTAACATTGCTGACGAATTAAGTATAAAAGCAAACAGCGTGGACCCAGAACAGACTGCTCCTATAGGAGGCTTTGCCATAGAGGTTTATTAAACATATCAGCAGACGAGAAAAGCAGACGACTTTTGTTGCAATTTGCGCATCAAGAACTACTATCTTAAATTTGCATACTTTTTTTTCACCATGGCATGGAACAACTTAGAAAATATTTTCTTTGAAAAACACTGAGGGGTCTTATATGAAGCTATTTTTCACATAGCTAAACGGAATGAACAGGGTTATCAGCAAAAAACTAATGAAAATGGTAAATCTTCTTTCCTTTTCAGCCAACAAGTCCCACAGAGAAGAACTTGACAACATTCTACATATCTTTGAGGTACTTATTTCTTTGGCCTGAGAAAATCTGTCTTCGGGGTTTGCGACCAAATAAGGCTTAATTAGGTCTGCTGAACAACCGAGACTAGATAGATTATTGAAATTTTGTTTATAGCAAGTTTATATATCATACTTTCCATTATGCCAATAACAAATGAGCTGATTTGATTGCGCAGATGTGCAGGTTGGTCTGTGCCTTTGTTGATACCAAAAAATCAAAGTCTGGTTATCCCAGAAGGCCTATTTTATGAATCATTAGCCTGACTAAACACCTATATGGAAGCAACCACCGTGGCTAAATAGTAGATATATACATTGCTGTTAAAGCATGATTTGAACTTCAAGAGGAAATATTACTGCTCCTCTTGGGGTTCATACCTGGCTTGAACAAAATGTGAGAATACTACATTTTAGTTGTCGTGGTTGGTCTGGTGGATACCGGCAGAGTTCTTTGGCCTAAGCCCCAATACCTCAAATTTTATAAAAATGAGAAATAATCTTGAAGGATGTTAAAAACTAACAAGTCTAAAATGAAATGAGAGCAGGTTACAGACAAGTCAGGCATGGTACAGTATATTCACACATGTTCAGTAGAGAAATGTATATAATTTAATAAACCTCTGCAAAAATCATGCAGATTTTGCTAAAGCAGCAAGCAACTGCTTGAGTCAAGTAGAGTCTGCAAATTTAATTCAAAATATGTCCTCTTAAGGCAGTGATTTTATTTGGGATTTTGGGAAGCTACCTTTTCCTACACATTTGGGAAAATATTTTATTAGAATTGGGAAAATAAGAGCTAAAATACATGAAATTGGGAAAATAAAGGCCATTTTTGGATTGGGAATGACTCCCATATACTTCCTCAAAAATGGCCAAATAAAATCACTGTAAGGGGCCATTTGACACTTTTTTATCTCTAACTGGTTAGTCATGATAGTGGATGTGAAGTTTGAAAATTCTTTGGCTTGCCCCAAACATTCATACCCTATTAAAATTGGCAACAAAGAGACAAGTGGGAACTCTTGTTTCAACCAATAAAGGCCTTTAGTAAAGAATGTGTACCAAAAAATTAATTTTCTTATTTCTCAACCAAAACGAATGTTGTGGGTACTCAAAAGAACCATCTCATTGAGACAGTTCTTTTGAGCACCCAAAACATATGTTAAAATTGATGGGTAAGAAAATATTTACAATTTTACGCTAAAAAAAATTGTCTAAACCTATGCTGCATAATGCAGTATGACTAGGAATTTCTTTAATCACAGTCCAACATAAAGGTCGCATCTAGGAGGAGACATTAGAACACAAACATTCATAGACTCACGCATAAATGCAAAAATAAAGCATCCTCGGCTCTTTCTTTTGGCACACACTAGCATCAATAAACTGCGTGTTTTTTTTATAGATGCTCATGGTTTGTTTTAACCCTTGTCCTGCTGAAGCTGGATAAATACATTTTTGAAGACACTGTACATCCAGATCAGCAGGATTCTGACAAAGCTATCTAATCAGGATCCATACTTTTTCCTAGGGAGCGCAGTGGTAGAGTGCTTGACTCAAGACCGAAAGGCAGCGGGTTCGAGCCTCATTGGCGTCACCACGCTGTGGTCCTTGAGCAAGACACATTTATCCTAGCTTAGTACTGGTTCAACCCAGGAAGACCCGTCCCTGTTTAACTGAAAGATTCTTGGTGGGACGTAAAGACTCAAATCAAACAAACAAAACCATACTTTTCCACTTTGATTGAAAATAGAATGCTGCAGGTTAACAGGATAAAATTTTGGGAGAAGTGTGGTACATAAAACTATTCAGCATGACAAGGGTTAATTATTAATTTATGCATACTTTGCCCTTCACCTCATAGAGACAGCTTTGATTGCTTTTGCCAGGGTTCCCACGAGCTTTTGAAATCATGGAAAACCTGGAAAATCACACATCATGCATGGAAAATCATGGAATTTGAAAAAACTCTGAATAATCATGGAAAAATCATGGAATTTTGTAAAATATTGTAACAAAACTACCAGTAGCAAAAAAAAACTAGCTGTCAGACACACAAAACTTGTGTGTCTGACAGCTAGTTTTCTGGTTACTGGTGGTCTCTAGTTTTAATTATTTCAAAATGCATGCATAGTCTTACAAGCATGCTAATTTAAATGCATTACTGTTCCTGCATTCCGCATTTATGCTCTGCATTAAAAGGGGGGGTTGGAGGCCGTGCATGAAGTAGTCATGGAAATTACATTGCTGATCATGGAATTTCATGGAATAATCATAAAAAAAAAAAAAAAAAAAAAAAAAAAAAAAAAACATATGTTAAAATTGATGGGTAAGAAAATATGACGCTGATTTTTTACAACAGTAGGTTCATTTTAACAACGTTATAAGGATGAACTCAGTGAAGAAACTCCATATATATCAGATTTATTTGATGTTTTTCCGTCCGAAATACGGACTCCACAGTTTTACATTTTACCCAAGACACATAAAGAACGTGATGAAAGTTTACCTATAGGCTATCCAGGTCGCCCTATTGTTTCAGCGTGTAATTCTAGCACTGACAATATTTCCAAATATGTGGATTATGTTTTAAAACCACTCATGCAGTCGCTTCCATCCTATGTAAAAGATACTACAGATTTTATTCAAAAACTCAAATCCTCAAAATTAGCACATGCTAATTCTTATTTGGTCACTTTAGATGTATCTTCACTTTATACAAATATTCCACATAAGGATGGTCTTGACGCATGTAGGGTTTTCTTGAATAATACAAGTGCCTCGAATGAGCTGCCTGTTAGCAGCTTACTCAAATTAATTCAACTAGTTCTCGAAAACAATCATTTTCGGTTCAATAAAGAGAATTACATACAGAAAATGGGCACAGCAATGGGAAGCCCTATGGCACCAGCTTATGCTTCATTATTTATGGGTAAGCTCGAACAGGAGTTCTTGGAAAGTAGAGACCTTGTTCCTAGCGTATGGCTTAGATTTTTGGATGATATTTTCATGGTATGGGATCATTCTCTTGAAAGCTTACATAGTTTTATAGATGCTCTCAACTCTTTTCATCCTACAATCAAATTTACATATACTATTTCATCAAAAGAAGTAAATTTTCTTGATGTAACTGTTACTAAGTCTGATAAATTAGATTTTATTACAGAGGTATATGTTAAATCCACAAATATTCATCAATATGTTGAATATTCTTCATGTCACCCTAAAGCATGTAAAAATGGCATTCCTTTCAGTCAATGTAAACGGTACAGAAGAATAATATCTGATGATGCTAAGTTCAGTGAAAGCGTTTCACAGCTGCGTGATTTTTTCCTTGAGAGAAATTATCCTGCTAGTATTGTTGATCATGCACTTGATAAAGTATCTTCATTGTCACAAGATCAAGCTCTCCAGTCGTCAGAAAATAATCGTGACAAAAACATTATTCCGTTTGTGGTTGAATATAATCCCTCTTTACCTAAGATAGGTCTAATAATAAATAAATACTGGGATTTGTTGCAACTCTCACAGAAGGACAGCGTTAAAAATGTACATGCTTATAAGCCTATTTTGGCTTTTAAGCGTCCGAGGAATTTGCGTGACTTTTTAGTACATTCTTCGTTTAATGATACATTGACTCATTTTTCACAGTCATGCAACCGACGAAGATGCTCACATTGTAAAAATATTGTTAAAAGTGATGTTTTTACAAGCAGCCGTACCCAGAACTCGTTCAATCTTCGATTTTCAACAGATTGTACGTCCCAGAATGTTATATATTGTTATGTACACCCATTATATATATATATATATATATATATTTCCTCCCCTAGCATTTGTTTTGCTCTCTGTCATATCTAGACACACTAATTATTTGGTGTATTTATATATATATATATATTGATGTTCAAGCTTAGATCATAAAATAGGATTGAAATTACCTCTTGTTAGTCCAATCAGTGATTACCCTTTTCATCCAATCAGAAGCCAGGTGTTGACCAATCAATGATTACCATTTTTATCCAATCAGCAGACAGGAGAGTTAATTATCAGCCAATCAGATATTTGTTTAATGGAATAACCCTTGAAATGAACTTGCCCATATATAAAGCATTGATAGGAGTGCATTTGATCAGTTGGCTTATGACTGCTGAACTGAAAGGTCTGAATAAGATCAATTGGAAGGCTACAAAGGCTATTGGACAGCTAAGAAGATATAATATACTGGTAATTTATCTACAAAGTGAGGAGTTGACTGAAACATGTCTACCGAGCTTTGTAGTTTATTTTATCACAGTATATAGTGACTGAGCATCAGAGATCTGGCTCATTGCAGCTCCTTGTCTTAAAGGCTATTTGACAGACAAGAGCAAATATATATATTTAGTGGCTAGGCCTCTCATGAATCTGTATAAGGCGCTTGTGAGACCTAGCTCACTCTAGCTCATTTATTTACAAGACAACTTTGTGGCTGCTCACTCTGTGACAGCCTGTTTTATATATATAACCTTGTGATTGCTCCGGCAGTGTTGTCACTCCGGTAATTGTTGTACAACACAGTATAATACTTATTTAGCTTTGGTTATTCCAACGGCTAGCTGCTTTGACAGCGTATTTATACTTATTTTCCTCTATAGGATTTTGACTGCTCTTGCAGTATTTTTCATAGTGTTGTACTTTTGTAGTGTTTGGGCTCAAATAACAAGGTTGTTAAGGTTGTTTTGAATAGGTCAATTTGAGCTGCTCAAATATTACTCTGATAGTACTTTTGTGCTCACTGTGGCTCGCTATATATATAATTGATCAAGGGTTTACATTTTACTACTTGGACTGCTTTGATTATAGTTATTGTCAACTTTGGCTCATCTCATAATTTGTTGTTGACCACATTGAATGGTTTTATTATTAAACACCAAGTAGGTGACTCAATCATTGTTTGGAGCAGATAGCTCTGTCTTAATTGGGAAAAATCATTTATAGCTCATATGGGCTCATTGAAGCTCAGCTCTTTTGATTTATACGACTTTCTTGTTGCTCCTAGGCTTGCAAAGCATACCTGGGCGTAACAATTGGGGGCTCGTCCGGGATACATTCCCATTGATAACGATAAGTGCATTTTTAGTTTTCCAAGTAGTAAACCCTAATATTTTTGCTTACTAAGACATTTTATTAAGATGGATCCTCAAGTAGAAGACTTTGTTAGTGAGCCAACTATTGATAAGTTGATAAAATTGAAAAGGGAACACCTGATCTCTTTGATGAGCCATTATGACCTAGTGGTCGATAAGTCAAAGCGGAAGGCTCAGATCAGGGATGTATTGATCAGACATATGGTGGAGAATGATATTTTGAATGACAATGCTCTGGAGTATATCTCCAAAGACGAAAAGTCAGAAGCACTTAGGATAAGGGAGATGGAGCTACAACATGAGAAAGAAATGAGATTAAGAGAATTAGAATATGAGAGAGAAAAACTTGAGTATGAAAGAGAAAAACATGAATATGAAAAAGAGCTTAAACTTAAGGAGCTGGAAATAATGGCAGCAGAAAAAGAAAAGGACAGGGTGATGAAATTAAAGCTTGAGAAATCAAAGATGGAACAATTCGATGCTTCCAAATATGTGAAGTTTGTCCCGCCTTTCATAGAGAAAGATGTTGACAAGTACTTTCTTCTTTTTGAGAAAGTAGCGAAAGATTTGAACTGGCCTTTGGACAAGTATACTATACTTCTTCAAAGTGCTCTCAAAGGTAAAGCCAGTGAGACATACACTGCTCTGTCTCCAGAGCAGACATCTGATTATCAGTTTGTGAAGGAAAGTATCCTTAAGGCTTACCAACTAATTCCTGAGGCTTACAGGCAAAAGTTCAGGAATTACAAGAAAGAAGGTGACAAAACACATGTGGAATTTGGCAGAGAGAAAGAGAGATTATTGGATAGGTGGTGTGCTAGTGAAGAGATAAAGAAAGATTATGAAAGATTAAGGCAGATGGTTTTGCTGGAGGAATTTAAAAATTGTGTGCATCCTGCCATCAAAAACTATATTACTGAGCAGAAAGCAAGCACACTGAGCAAAGCAGCAGAGATGGCAGATGAATATTTTCTCTCCCATAAACATTTGCTCCAGAAAGGTTCTCCTCAACAAACATTTCAGAGAACATTTCACTCAAATAAGAATAGATTTGAAGGTAGCTCATCTTCCAATAAGACTACTGATTCAAAACCTACTGATACAAAATCTACATTTCATAAGTCTTCTTGGAACTCAAGTCAAGATCACCGCCCAACATGTTTCTATTGTAGAAAAAAGGGTCATGTTATTTCAGAGTGTATTACTCGTCAAAGAGACCAAAAGGCAAAAGGCAAAGAGGCCTTCCCAAATGCTCTTACGACATTAAAGACTGAGCCCAAGTCTTTCATACCTAAGAGTGAAGTCTCAAAAGACAAATGTAAATATGATTTCGTGCAAGAGGTTTATGAGCCTTTCCTCTCTGAGGGGACTATCTCGCTCTTACATGACAAATCTATTACAAAGCCAATTAGGATCCTAAGGGACACTGGCGCTTCTCAATCTTTGATATTGGCTGAAGCCATTCCTTTGTCAGAGAAGTCGCATTCTGGTAAGAGTGTTCTGATCCAAGGTGTAGAATGTGGCTTGGTCACTGTACCACTCCACCAGGTCAACCTCAAGTCAGATCTAGTCTCTGGTACTGTAACTGTGGGTGCTCGACCTTCATTGCCAATAGAAGGCGTGCACTTGATATTGGGCAATGACTTGGCGGGTGATAAAGTAGTAGTTAATCCAGTTATGACAGAAAAGCCTGAGGTTACTACTACAATTGACCCAATTGAAGAAGAAATACCTGACCTGTACCCTTCATGGGCAGTTACAAGAGCAATGGCTCAAAGAGCCACCTTAGAAAATGCCCATGTAGGAAAAACTACAAACTCTGACTACAATTATGATCTTGATGACACTTTCATACCAAGTATGTTTAATGAGAGTGATCAACATACATCCAGAGTTTGTCTTCCTGATGAACAGGACATTAACCAAAATGCTCCTTTGACTCAAGATAAGGACTTAATTGAGTCAAGCAATAAACAAGATCTTTCAACAAAGACTTTGATCTTGGAGCAACAAAAGGACTCTACTCTGTCATCTTTGCTCCAAAACACGGTGTCAGAAGATGAGATATCTTCTGTCCCCTGTTGCTATTACAAAAAGAATGGTGTTCTTATGCGCAAATGGAGACCACCAGATGTTCCTTCAGATGCAGAGTGGGCTGTTAAACACCAAGTTGTATTGCCAAGATCATATCGCAATGGAGTTCTCTCTATGGCTCATGAGACTCCTCTAGCTGGTCATCTTGGGGTAAGCAAAACTTACAACAAGATATTGAATCATTTCTTTTGGCCCCTCATAAAAACAGATGTTTCAAACTTTTGCAGGTCATGTCATACCTGTCAAATGGTAGGGAAGCCAAATCAAAAGATTCCGCGTGCTCCTTTGCACCCAATACCAGCCTTTGAAGAACCTTTTAGTAGGGTCATAATTGATTGTGTAGGCCCACTACCAAAAACTAAGTCTGGAAATGAGTTTCTGCTCACTATAATGTGTGCCTCTACTAGGTTTCCAGAGGCAATTCCTTTAAGGAACATTAAGGCCAAGACCATTGTAAGAGCTCTAATAAAGTTCTTTACTTTAGTTGGATTACCAAAATCCATTCAGTCTGACCAAGGTTCAAACTTCATGTCTGGCCTCTTTCAACAAGTTATGAGAGAGCTAAACATTGAGCAGTACAAATCGTCAGCGTACCACCCTGAAAGCCAAGGTGCTTTAGAGAGGTTTCACCAGACCCTCAAAAATATGATAAGGACATACTGTTTTCAAACAGAAAAACACTGGGATGAGGGAATCCATCTATTGCTCTTCGCTTCTAGAGAATCAGTGCAAGAATCTCTAGGATTCAGTCCTTTTGAGCTTGTTTTTGGACATTCAGTTAGAGGTCCTCTCAAACTCATGAAAGAAAAGCTTCTATCTGATGAACAAGTTCCAACCAATCTTCTCAGATATGTGTCTGACTTCAAGCTCAAACTTTCAACAGCTTGTGAGCTAGCTCAAAAGAACCTTCGCTCTTCTCAGACCAAGATGAAGGCTAGATACGACAAAAATACTGTTGATAGAAATTTTAAAGAAGGGGACCAGGTTCTAGCTCTTCTTCCTATTCCTGGCAGGCCTTTACAGGCAAGATATTTTGGTCCCTACACTGTGGCTAGAAAGATAAGTGATGTGAATTATATTGTATACACTCCAGAGAGGCGGAAAAGCAAGCAGTTGTGCCATATTAACATGCTGAAGAAATATGTTAATAGAGATAGCTCTCTGGAATGGTCTGTGGGTTTGGTAACACCTGTTTCAATCCCAGATGCTGAAAATGAGCAACTCATCACTGAAGATTCCATAGAGAATCTAAATGACCCTGACGTTCAAATAAATAGCAAAATGCTGAGCTCGCCAAGGTTGAATAATTCAGATATCTTGAATAACTTGGATTCAAAGTTGGGTCATTTAAAACCTGAAGAGCGTGACCAATTGGCACAGCTCATAGTTGATTACAAACACTTGTTTCCTGATGTCCCTTCTAAGACAGACAAAATATTTCATGATGTTGACATTGGTGACTCAATGCCAATAAAACAACATCCTTATAGAATGAGTCCAGCCAAGAAAGAGTGTTTAACAGAAGAAATTCAATATTTGCTGGAGAATGATTTCATTGAGCCCAGTAACAGTGACTGGTCATCACCATGTATTCTTGTACCGAAACCGGATGGTGCATATAGGTTGTGCACTGATTACAGAAAAGTAAATGGTGTAACAAAAACAGACTCCTTTCCCATACCAAGAATAGATGACTGTATTGACAAGATTGGGAAAGCCAAATACGTCACAAAGTTTGATTTATTAAAGGGATTCTGGCAAATTCCCTTGACAGATAATGCCAAAGAAGTATCAGCGTTTGTGACACCAGATGGGCTATTCAGATACAAGGTTATGCCCTTTGGTATGAAAAATTCTCCAGCCACATTCCAGAGGTTGATTAACAGTTTGATTGCTGGAATGGATGGGATTGGGGCTTACATAGATGATGTGATCATCTACAGTGACTTTTGGGAAAATCACATTGGAACCATAAAAGAGTTCTTTGACAGACTCACAGAGTACAGGTTAACAATAAACTTAGTCAAAAGTGAATTTTGTCATGGCACATTGACATTTCTTGGCCATGTAGTTGGACAAGGACAAGTTAGACCTGTATCAGCTAAGGTTCAAACCATATCTGATTTCCCTATACCTACAAGTAAAAAGGAGCTCATGCGATTCTTAGGCATGGCAGGTTACTACAGAAAATTCTGCAGTAACTTTTCTACTATATCTGCTCCACTTACAAACCTTTTGAAAAAGAATACCAAATTTGTCTGGACACAAAGTTGTCAAGAGGCTTTTGATAAATTAAAGGCCATTCTAAAGAGTGAACCAGTGCTCACTGCTCCAGACTTTCAGAAATCTTTTAAACTAGCTGTTGATGCTAGTGATGTAGGAGCAGGAGGCGTTCTCTTACAAGAAGGTGAAAGTTGGGTAGACCACCCTGTTTGCTATTTCTCTAAGAAATTCAGCAAATGTCAGAAAAACTACTCCACTATAGAAAAAGAGTGTCTCGCTTTGATTCTATCAATTCAACATTTTGAAGTGTACATCTCTTCTTCATCTTCTCTTGTGACAGTTTACACTGATCACAATCCACTCACATTTCTACGGAAAATGAAGAACAAAAATCAGAGATTGTTACGCTGGACTCTCCTATTACAGGAGTATAACCTGGATGTCAGACACATCAAAGGCAGAGAGAATGTTGTGGCTGACGCTCTTTCAAGAATAACATAGTACAGCACTGTACTACAGTACATTTGTAAAAGAAATCTTTTTGTAAAATATTTCTTTTTCTTTAAGGGGGGAGGTGTTATGTACACCCATTATATATATATATATATATATATATATATATATTTCCTCCCCTAGCATTTGTTTTGCTCTCTGTCATATCTAGACACACTAATTATTTGGTGTATTTATATATATATATATATTGATGTTCAAGCTTAGATCATAAAATAGGATTGAAATTACCTCTTGTTAGTCCAATCAGTGATTACCCTTTTCATCCAATCAGAAGCCAGGTGTTGACCAATCAATGATTACCATTTTTATCCAATCAGCAGACAGGAGAGTTAATTATCAGCCAATCAGATATTTGTTTAATGGAATAACCCTTGAAATGAACTTGCCCATATATAAAGCATTGATAGGAGTGCATTTGATCAGTTGGCTTATGACTGCTGAACTGAAAGGTCTGAATAAGATCAATTGGAAGGCTACAAAGGCTATTGGACAGCTAAGAAGATATAATATACTGGTAATTTATCTACAAAGTGAGGAGTTGACTGAAACATGTCTACCGAGCTTTGTAGTTTATTTTATCACAGTATATAGTGACTGAGCATCAGAGATCTGGCTCATTGCAGCTCCTTGTCTTAAAGGCTATTTGACAGACAAGAGCAAATATATATATTTAGTGGCTAGGCCTCTCATGAATCTGTATAAGGCGATTGTGAGACCTAGCTCACTCTAGCTCATTTATTTACAAGACAACTTTGTGGCTGCTCACTCTGTGACAGCCTGTTTTATATATATAACCTTGTGATTGCTCCGGCAGTGTTGTCACTCCGGTAATTGTTGTACAACACAGTATAATACTTATTTAGCTTTGGTTATTCCAACGGCTAGCTGCTTTGACAGCGTATTTATACTTATTTTCCTCTATAGGATTTTGACTGCTCTTGCAGTATTTTTCATAGTGTTGTACTTTTGTAGTGTTTGGGCTCAAATAACAAGGTTGTTAAGGTTGTTTTGAATAGGTCAATTTGAGCTGCTCAAATATTACTCTGATAGTACTTTTGTGCTCACTGTGGCTCGCTATATATATAATTGATCAAGGGTTTACATTTTACTACTTGGACTGCTTTGATTATAGTTATTGTCAACTTTGGCTCATCTCATAATTTGTTGTTGACCACATTGAATGGTTTTATTATTAAACACCAAGTAGGTGACTCAATCATTGTTTGGAGCAGATAGCTCTGTCTTAATTGGGAAAAATCATTTATAGCTCATATGGGCTCATTGAAGCTCAGCTCTTTTGATTTATACGACTTTCTTGTTGCTCCTAGGCTTGCAAAGCATACCTGGGCGTAACAATATCTTATTGAATGTAAACGCTGTAATATGCAATACGTCGGTCAAACTAATCAACAAGTTTCTAAACGTATGAACAGTCATAGATTTGATATCAACAATTTCGATAGTCAAGGCTATGCTTCAAATGTTGCTTTACATTTCAATTCATATCCACATTCTATTGCAGATTTCAGTTTTCTTCCAATTGATGTTGTTAAGGATGAGATGACTCGTTTGTGCAAGGAAACTTATTGGATACATAAACTTGATACCTTGCACCCTAAAGGCATGAATTCCAAATTATTGTACGATGTTTAGTAGTAGTTTGGCAACTATTGTTTGTTCCTATTATTACTTTTTTGTGTATATGCATTTTATAGGAATTGTTGTATCATATACGATCCAATAGTGACCGCTTTTGTAAATCAAACTTTTGCCAAGCTACTATTTTTAACCCTTCGCCTGCTCCGAAAAATATGCATCTGCCTTTGTCGTCGGCTGTAGTCATCGACTTATATATATGCTCACAGCATGAACCTTTTTTCTGTGTGTTTATTGGACAGTGTAGACCCTGGTCAGACTGGTCCTTGTGGAGCAGTCTGATCCGGCTCTACACTGTTTGTTATATGAAATGTCGCTCGGCTGTAGTCATCGGTTGTATGCTTATGCTCACGGTATACTTTTTCTGCGTGTTTTAGGTAGTTTGGACCCTGTTCGGACTGATCCTAGAGGAGCAGTCTGATCAGGATCTACACTGTTTATTTTCTTATATGCGGGCGGCTGTGGTTGTCGGCTGTTTTCATTAATTAATTTCAGCGTGTTTATTGGGCAGTGCGGACCCTGATCAGACTGATCCTAGAGGAACAGTCTGATCTGGTTCTACACTGTTTGCTGTATTTATATGCGTTTTTAATAATCAGCGGACTACATGCTGTTGTATACCTTTAATAGCATTTAGCAGTCGTAGAGTTCAGCGCTACTGGGCTCGTCAATACCGCCGTATTGATGGACCCTAGTTCTGTTTTCATTGTACTTAATTTCCCCCGCTAATTTCTAGGTTACGTATCTGTCTTGGCGCTATGCCGCACGTTATACGTTACGTCCTAACGTTTTTGTGGTGCGTCACGTCATTTACTTGTTTATTATTATTCCTGATGAAGCCAATATGGCGAAACGTTGGATATTAAATAATAATTAAATGTAAAAATTCGTGTTGGTGTTGAATACTTGTTAATTAATGGAATAATCATGGAATTGTGTTTTTGAATTTCTGTGGGAACCCTGTTTTTCGAACAGAGCAGACTCAGATCGGGCAGCTCTTTTATTTTAAAAGCTGTCTGATCAGGGTCTACTCCGGAAATCTGATTCTACACAAGTGAACCTGACAAGTATTTTCTTTGTTCTATGTACCAACGTGAAAATTTATTTATATAATTATTCATAGTGGGTGGAGCTCTTTTATCTCATGTAAGACTCTAAATGACTACATTTGAATTGTTATTAACACAATGTCTTAAAACTTCTTCATTTTTTATGTCTTGATTATTTTTCAGAAAATCCTGCTGTTTTTGCCAGAACTCGTACACAAAAGATGGATGTTTCACAGTATAGGTTTGTTGAAGTAGTGAATTAGAACATACATAAAGAAGGTGTGGAAAATAATTCAAATAAAATTTTCTCAGATTTGAGCTGCAGCATGACAAAACCAACAAAATATCAGGTTCCTCCAGTGAAGACCCGGATGAGCCTGGAGTAATACTGATAGGATCAGTATTCACTGTCACTCAAAGAATAGTCGAAGCTCCAAGCAGATGCTCCGTGCACAGGTCATTTCCATGGTTTATCATACAGCAGCTCATTTCATATGTTAAGCAAAACAAGAGAAAGAAAAACAGTGTTTCTGATGACCCAACTAACCATATCACAGTCAGCCCTCCTTATAACGTTGTTAAAATGAACCTACTGTTGTAAAAATTCAGCGGCATCAGATCGTCAAATTAGTTCACATTAATTCATACAGAAGCGATATGCTACGTACAATACAGAAATGCTTATTCTATTTGGTGGTCAGAACATATCTGTCTGTATTTCTTTTGATTTTGTTTATGTTCTTTGTCATTAAGCAGGAGGTTGAGACATTATATTGATCAACTCATAAGAAAGTTTCATAAAACAAATGTTAGTTGTATCATTTTTTATACCCATTTTTCGATATCTGTGCTCTAAGTTCTCATCTTCTCAATCAAGAACACAAATTATATCAATTTACATGTACTCTTAAATAAGGTAATTACAGACATTATGTCATTTAACACCTGTCAAGCAATTAAAGCTGTACCTGTTGCAATATCAAAGATACAGTATTGAACTACTAATTAAGCGGTCGCTTTTAAATTAGTCCCCCTTGATTACCTGTCACTCATTCTATTTTTGTGACACCATGGGAAAATTTTTCAGCAGCTTGCAAAATCTATGTAAACAAATTGCTGGGTAATATTTTCTGTTGGTTTAATGAGAAAAAATTCTCGTAAAAATGAAATTTGTTGCCATTATTTTTTGTCTGTTAATTGTGATTTCTGTTAAAAGGTAGTAATTTTGATAAGAAAAAGATCGTCTCCACGACAATTTCGTCAGGATTCAAACTTTCCATTGGATCTTTCATCATTATTATATGATAGTGAGTTCTGAACTTCTGAATGTTTTTACTGTCAACCCCATTCCTTTAACATATCTACATTCTCTGCCTTTAGGTACATATTATCCCATCCTTACTTTATGTATTTTAGGTCGTATCATGAAGAAGCTCCTCCACCCAGGAAATGGTTTAAAGGTGAGTTACCAGGTGATAGATACTATGCCTAATAGTTTTCTTAATTCATTCCAAATTCAGCTTGTAAGCACTATCATGTAGTAGTGAGTGGTCCACTATATGGTGATAGTCCCGCTTGTTCCACTGATGAGGAGCGCGGTGGTAGACTACCACCATTAGTGGAACGAGTGGACCATAGAGTGCTTGACTCGAGATCGAGGGGTTGCGGGTATGAGCCTCACCAGAGGCACTGCATTGTGTCCTTGAGCAAGACACTTTATCCTCTACTTAGTACTGGTTCAAACCAGGAAGATCCATCCCGACATGAACTGAAAAAATGTTGACTGGGACGTAAAGAATCAGATCAAACAAAATTGTTCAACTATCACAGAATAATGACCTGCAGGTGATTCATGTCTAGCTAGTGAAAAATGTGTCACATTTGTGATATGCACTGATAGAAAATAGTTAGGCTTGAATTAACTAACTCTAGTGTCAGAATGAAATTACATTGTGAAAAGTTTGCCCAAAAGAATAGTCCCAGATCAGACAGCTCCTGGAGAAGTTTTTGAACTATTTGTTTGCTTTCTTCAGCAAGTCATTTGGGCCACAACGTGAGATTTCCAACAATGTGGTATATGAGACTACCTAAGCCTCAGATCAGCCTGCACATACGCACAGTCTGATCAGAGCCTTTGCAAATCGCTTGAACATTCTATGACTATTAAGCTACTGACCGAACATCGCTTGGAGTTTCTGAGCTAACTGGTCCAGCTCATCTACTGGAATTTTTTAAGTTAAAACCTTAGTGTTATTAGCAAACAAAAATTATAGTTTTCTGGACTTGAGAGTTATGTAGTATGATTGTTTCTTACAGCTAAGAAGAGACGGTCTACGTCTGTTTCTGATCTGGTACCAGATCCTACAGGACAATGCATCAGAAGAATGTCACAAGATCTTTCTACAACTTGTACCAGGGCTAGGAGATGGCATACATCAGGATATACTTAACTGTAGGACAGCCTCTACCCCTGATAGTGAGTGCTAATTAGAGCATTTGATTAAACAATGTGGGGAAAAGTTCAAACATTAGATGACCTTTTTTGATGTTTTGGGACTAATAAATCACTTTCAACCAATTTTTCAGCCACATCAGTTCCTTGCTCACTTACCAGTAGCTTATTAATGCATAGTTAGTTACACCAACAGCTGGATAATGCATAGTTGCAGCAATCTATTTCACTTAACATTAATTTACTTAAAATTCCTAAAATTAACCTGCAGCATAATGCATAGCTGCACCACTATATTTCACTACCATATATAGATACAGTATTAATTTGCGCAACTGATTTTACGTTTTTATACTGAAAAACTGTATATGATAGCATAGGAATACTGTAGACCCTGATAGGCTATGACACAATGCCACATTAGTCTCTTTAATTATGAAAGGCGGTGGCACCATCTCTGTAGTTTCAGTTGTACCATAGGCTTTAAGATCTTACAACACTATTACCAATACCAGGGGACAAAAAATCCACTTGTCTGCTCGTAATTACGAGTGAAATCTAGAAAGGACGAGTAATTCTTCCCAAAGCACTCGTCCTGTTCCTGTAGGACGAGTGCTTTGGGAAGATTTACTCGGGGAAGAAATATTACTCCCTTATAAATGTTCTTTATTGCATACACTTTTAAAGGACAAGTGTGTGTGTATGCAGGACAAGTATAAATAATAAGTCACTCGTCCTGCAGGACAAGTGCAATATTGAAATATTTTTGTCCCCTGAATACGACAATACATATTTCCTTAAACATTAATAGACGTTGCTAGTCTTCTTTTAGTCTTATAAATTACAAAATTTTCTTACCATTAGAGTGATATCATCCATGTGAAAACCATTAATGACATCTAAGGTGGATGTCAAAGAAATGTGGGTGTCAACATTATCATAACTCAAAATAAATGGTTATTATCGTCAATGTCATGGTATAGGTTGCTGTAATGAAGTGAAGTCAAGTATCCAAGACAGTTCACTGAACTCTTTAGACTTGTCTCACTATCTTAATGTGCAAGAAAAACATATGAGTACTCAAAAGAACTGAAACATTGAGATTGTACTTTTTAGTACCCAAAACAAACTAATGACTGAAAACAATCACAACAGTGTGCCCATAAGTTATTCTCCTTATCTGGACCTATGTGTACAGAGACGCAGTCAAATTAAATTTTGTAATCTGTCAAACAGTATCTTACAATCCACCAGTTGAAAAAAGGTTAAACCAGCATATCAGCTTTTCTGGCAATCAGTAAGTGCCAGTTTATAAGCCAAGGCTTTACTCATAGCTAGTCTTGATTTAATGCTTCTTATAGCCAACTTCTATAATCCTTTAGTTTGTTACTGTGCTAGATATGACTTCTTTCAGGCATACATTTAGAAATGCATCTTTTCAATACTGTTTATAAAGTGTGGGGTAAGTGAAGGACCCTCCCTCCAACAGAGAGCTTGATAGAAAACATGGACTAGGTGACAAATAACTGAATTAGGATAATTAAGTTGTGGCATGAGATTTCCAACAATGTGGCATGTTGACATATGAGCCGCGACGCGCAGAAAGGGTCCTTAATGTAATTAATGACGTTATGAGATATTAACGTCAGAAGCGACGACAAGTTTACGCGATGTTTTTGTTGCCGATTATTGACGTCCACGCTTTCTTTATTTTTCAAGTTTAACGTTTTCGGTCTTCTAAATCGAATTTAGTTTTTGCCTTCTATTTTTTACACGGTGACCATAGTGGCATCTCCAGCAGTTAAAATAAAACTATGTACAGAATGGCTTTAATTACCGGTTAAGTCAAAGCACTGAAAGCCGATGATTCGATTTTCCGTCCGCCAATACATGTGCGCGTACCCCCCCCCCCCCCCCCCCCCCCCCCCCCCCCCCCCCCCCCCCCCCCCGTCTTTGAGAAAGGTGTGGGGCATCTAGTAGTTAGAATTTTGAGGAATGTTATTAAACACGCAGGGATCGACGACACAAGTCATTTTCGCTAGAAGCCGCAAATGTCAATTTAGAAAATATTCATACAGAAGAAAGTTAAAAAATATACGCTTTCAAACAACGCATAATTATTTAGTCTTCACTTTTATTTTACAAATAAACAATATAAATAATAACAATCATCTAAATAAAGTTGATAAACATTTAGATATGTTTTCTTTCAGACTGATTAATTTTACAAGTAGGCATGTAATGCTCTTCTTTGGTCAAATTCAATTAGCTTTTCTTTTCTTTTTATTTTCTTTTCTTACAAGGGAAATAACTCAATCAGAGAGTAAGTATTAATTTTTTTAATTCCGTATCTTACTTTTTTTTCTTGCCGTGTATTTGATTGTTTCTATAGGCGCGTTCCGTGCTGTTTGTTGTTGCTGTTGTTGCAAAAAATGTATGTATTGTTTATGAATACTGCCTACTAAGGATCAAGTTAAGGCACTGGCCCTATATTACAAACTTTCATTTAGATTTGCAACGTTGTCATTTATTTCCAATGAAATATTTTTAAACTTCATATTAATCTTTGCTAGGCTTAAGGTTTTGCGCCTTTTATGGTGTTTTAATCATAAAGAGAAGGCGCCGTGGTGTAGGGGATAAACCTATGTCTTGTAAACCAGGGGTAGCAGGTTCGATTCCCAGCTTCTCCAAGTCTGTCGGATGAGACTTTAAGCCGTTGCCCCGTCTTCTGAGACGCTTTTAAACCAGAACCACTGCCGGTTGAGCCTTCGGGAGTTCCTGCACATAGAACCACAAAAAGCATAAACCCACCCGGCCAGTACTGGTACAGCCAAGGAACACGGCCACAAAAACAGTGTTTTAATCATAAAAAGGTGCAACGTTTGGTGATAAAATGAAGTATAAACAAACTCTTTTCGGACCCAAAGAAAAGCGAAAAAAATGAAGCCTCAATGTTTTTCCATGCTAACCAAACGCTCTAATACAAAGCTGACATGTTTGTTTTTTGACCGACACCTTTAAAAAATCGATACACAAAACTATAGAGGCTACAATCATGAAAATAGAACAAAATTTACGCAAAAAACATATTTACATTGTGCTATAGTTATAATGCATTGCGTTTTTGTACCGAAATTCAATAGTAACTTAAGGAAAAGTAGCCTAAAATGTAAAATATAGACGACGCCACAAATGGATGTATAATGCCACTCGAATGTAACCGATTGAGTGTACATTGAAGGTATTCCAGTTGTTTTATCGAGGGTTGGAAAACGCAGGGAAACCGTGCCCCAACCCTCCAGGTGCACGGAAATGCCAATGATGCCTATTTGAACAAATCCTATTTCACATTTTTATGCAAAATATCGGCCCTGAGGGAAAGGGTTAGCGCCCGGGGAGGGGGGGGGGGGTACTCTCATTTTTCTTCATACGTAGACTCCGGCCCAGCATCTACCATTCACCCCAAAAAATATCAGGAATTTCAAGCACCCCAAAAAATATTTGAAATTTTAGCAGCCCCATTATATGCCTTGACCTAAAGAAGAGACCCTAAAATGCATATAAATGACCCCTAAATATAGACCAATTTTGTGATGACCCCAAAAAATATCCACAAAGTCAATAATCAGTTTCCTGACGACGCAATAACTATTGAAATTCAAAATTTTGAACCCCCGAAAAATGACCCGAGCCTACGTATGTATGAAAACATCAGAGTACCCCCTCCCCCTGGGGGTTAGCGCTTCTCAGCCCTGGGTCCCTAAACCGTTTCTAAATCTCGTATGGCCGTTTCTTTGTTGGGGGTGGTGGTGGTGTTTAATATGTCTCAGACGTCGAGACGGTGTCAGGACCCACTGGCTACTGACTGCGCTACTGGAACCGGTTAATAGGCCGTTTCCCTTTCAAACAGTAACTTAAGGATATTAACATTAATAAAACGGAACGTTTCAGTTTGTGTCAAACTGAAAATACGTTATCGCAGGCGTGAGACAAAACCTGCAATCTTTACTAAAATCTAAACATTTGGCATTTTTTTCTCACCTGACTAAGATACTACCCCCCCCCCCCCCCACACACACACACAAAACGTAAAAAAGATCTCTTTTTTTTTAATATATATGTTGGATGTACTCAAAAGAACCGTCTCAATGAATCAAACCCTACAATAATGAAAGTGGGCTATCTTAATGTGACAAACATGTAGAGAGTACATGTGTAGTATGGGAGTACCACGCGCGCGTTGAAATCATATATGTATATTTCATTAAAATTGTTCAAAGTCGGCAGTTTGGGTTTTGCACTTTTATCAAAGTATAATAATGCGTAGTGTAGTCTACCATCTATGACATAGGCCAATAGAGTGCGCATGCCGCACACACGCACGAATGCTTTGAGTAATCCACGTCTCTGACACGTGTTTAAAATAAAATGAGTAGTAATAATTCTGTTTGTAAGACGGCGTACTGTGGCCTACCACCTGTGGCAGCGCATGCTAGGCCCTGTTTTCACGCACCCACCTACGCTTTGAGTAATCCATGTCTGACCGTGTTAAAATAAAGATCCCCCATACCCCCTCGAGAGTGGGAACTCGCATGATAAAATGTCCTATAGCGCCTGGAAATCTTATGAATATGGAAATGCAGACGTCGATCTCCATCTTCTTTATACTATTGAGTGTAAAGAGTAGAGGTTCTAGCGAGGGTGTGTGATTTTGCGAGGTCGTGACAGACAGAGATCGCTGATCGCATTTCGCGACTTTCCAGTTATTCTTTTCGAGTCGAGACCGTACGCCCGAGCCTTAGTTTCTCTGGAGATATGGAAAATAACGTAGATATGTAAATGCATATATGCGTGTGTGGGGCTGTCTGGTGTTTCATGCTGAAAGTGCCTGATAGTTGCACAATGCTTTGGTCCGCTAACCCCACGCAAACCATGCCATAGCTCCATAAGGCCGACATTCTGTGCAACCCTGAATTCCTAGATACCTAAATCAGGATAAACTGTAACTAAATTAAAAAAAGAGAGATGAAAAAAAAACAGGGCTGTTAAAGACCGCTGTGTTTCTTGTCAAGCCCAAAGTCCAATTACGTCCACAAAATAGCATATTAAATTATTGACGTCGTCAAGTGACGTCATAACTTTGTACCAATGTCTATTAGGGTATATAACTTTGAAGAGCTCTAGAAATGGTTATAATAGGGGTACGGCCACCATATTTTCACAAGTTGTTAAGAATAAATAGTTCTTTTGATATTGGATGAAAACTGAATTTCGAAAAAAAAAACGTTAAGGACCCTTTCTGCGTGTCGCGGCTCATATGTAGACTCGAACGAGCCTCTGCAACCTCCTGTTAAGCTTAGAAACTCCAAATGGTGTTCAGTCAGTAGCTAGAATACTCAAACCACCAGCAAAGGCTCTGATCAGACTGTGCATTTGCGCAGTCTGATCTGAGGCTTTGCTGGTTGCACATACCACGTTGTTGGAAATCTCATGCTTTGGTTCATATTCATTGCCCAGAATGTTTTCAAAGTGAACTGGTCTAAGTATGGGTTGTTTTCATAAACTAGCGTTGGTCTGGGTAGCTTGTGCTACCTATACTGGACAGTCTGTGTACACTGGTCTAAGACAGGATAATTTGCTCACTTGTGTAATATCACTAATATGGTCTAAAATTGGGTATTTTGAATGATGTTTACAGGGGTGTGGAAAAAGTAAAATTTTCTACTTATCCAGGGACTAGTAAATGGCCATAATGGTCTTTGTTCATCGAAAATTTTACTTGCCGGAAAGAACAAATTAGCTTATACCTTTCTGTGCTTAAACGGTTTTCTCTTTAAAAACGGTATGAAACCAGATATCAACTCTTGTAAACAGTATGGATCCTGATCAGCTGCTTTCTCTTGTAAACAGTGTATATCCAGATCAACTGGCTTCGGAAGAAGCCAGCTGATCAGGATCAACACTGTTTTCAATGCAAGATGTGAGCTTGTAATAGTTAATCAAAATATGACACGCAAAATTTTATTAACTTAATACATTTGTTCTTGTCCAAGGACAAGTAAATAGAAATTTTCAACTTGTCCTGAATGAATTGGACCAGGTCGGGCACGTCAGCATGGTATTTCCATAGCCCTGATGTATATACATGCTACCTAGTTTTTGGTTAGGTCTTGAGCAAGTTCACTTTGAAAACAGTATGGATGGTGAGTGGCACTTTTAAGTAATTCAATCTGTTTATAAGAGAGCTTATCATGCGAGTGCTCATACTTGATAGAGAAAATTTATTGCAAATGCCAAAAGAAAAGTATTACTATAGAATTTAGATGAGGCTCTGAAGTTCTTGCACAAAAAACAATGGAAATGCTCATTAAACTTTCTAACCCTAGCCATGTTTTCGTCATGGAATTTTAGGAGCAGTAGCTGTTAGAGGAAATTTTACTCCTAAGACCCTGATAAATCTCCGTAGTAACAGCCTGCACTTAGAATTTAAAGAAGGCTTCTCTTACAAAGAATACAGCATTTATCTGTGCCTGTTGTCTACTGATTACATATTTGCTAACAGTCAGGTTTCAGATGAGGCGCAACAAAATGTTAAGCCTGATCAGGGTCCAAACTGTTTGACACTATGGTGGTATTCTAATTTTTTGAAAAAGTTTATTTTGAAAAAATCAGTACCCGACAGAAAATTATGAAAAAATTACCCAGCATGCAAATCCTATTTTTTGCAGCAGATGGCAATCTCAAATCTTGCTGCTTTTTCAAAAAACAAATGTGGCATGATATATATAATGAGGCTTGCAGACAACTCTCGTAAAATAATATACCTTATTTTTTTTCGAAAGTTTGGAAAGATGTTGCAAAATTTGCCGTCTGCTGCAGTTTTGATTGGCGCTTTAAGGGTTAATTTACATTGGAAATCATCCAAAGTTTTGCTTGCCCTGCAGCAGCAGGCTTTGGCACTCGTATCAATACCAGCAAATGTGTGATAGTTGTATTCAAACTATGCAGAAGGGAGCGTAGTGGCTCAGTGGTAGAGTGCTTGACTCGAGACAGAAGGGCCGCGGGTTCGAGCCTCACCGGCTTCACTGCTGTTGTGGTCCTTGAGCAAGACACATTTATCCTAGCTTAGTACTGGTTCAACCCAGGAAGAACCGTCCCTATATAACTGAAAGATTGTTGATGGGACGTAAAGAATCAAATCAAACAAACAAACAAACTATGCAGACAAAAAGACAGATAAACCTGGGTACCCATCCAGTCTGATCACTGTCATAGCTGACTGTTTGACAAAACCGTCATAGCAAACTGTGTGGTCTCTGCTTAGACAGCTCCACAGTCTTTTCTTTTTACAGCAGGCCTCCCTCTCTGAATATCTAGGGTATATATAGTACTCTAAATTCAGAAATTTTCGTGAGGGTTTTATTTTCGCGAAACTTCATGCATACGAAGTTTCCCAAAAATAAAACCCTCGCAAAATGGCGAAATCATCCTTCCGTTTACTGATGTAGGTAAATCCTGCTCCAGTCACATTTTTTTTTAACATCACAAAGTTTTTAACATGTCTTTTAATGTTATTCCTGAAATTTTCTGAATTTACTGTATTTAAGACTAGTTCTTACGGGGTTAGTCTGACTCTCATTGGGTTGGTATTACAAGAAAAAGTGTCGGAAAGATTGGGCCACATTAGAATAAAGTAGTAAAAGCTTGGGCTCAGTTTTGTTGTAGAGTTTCTGTGATTTATGTGTTATGTTTTGTCTTCACCTGCAGTTCATGCGTCTTGGTCCAGTTTGGCAAGTTCATGTAAGTTGGGCTTAAGGCCAGAATTTTTTTATTAGTTGATTTACGGGAATTGTTTTTCAGATTTAGGGTCGGTGGACGAAAAAATAAATAAAAAAAGCTCTGAAAATGACCAGTTAAAGTATAATTTTTAATATCTCCAAAACAAACAGTAAAACTAGTAAAGTAAACCAACAGTCTGTATTAAATCTTTCATAATTTTCCTAAAAATCTGCATAGGATAATCACTTTCAACAGTGTCACTCTCAAAAATACATAGACAGAACCTCAAAAATAAATTATTTTTTTTTAACAAAAGAAATAATATTTAGAGTGGGCGGATAGAATAAAAAAAAATTATATTAGAAATGAATTTTTTTCTACTTTATGGAAAATTACAGTGGGAGGGTTTGTAAATTAGCTATTAAAAAATTCTGGCCTAACCTGATAACAAAAGATCTTGGATTTATCATCAAAGCTCCTCTTGTTATCTGACAGGGCCCTGTTGATGTCAGCATGCCTCTGTATTCTGTTTTGTTATGTTTGACTTGTTACAACTTATTGTTATTTGTATTTTTGAAATATTTCTGAATGTTTCAATACCTCTTGATGCAGAGAATACTTTTGTATGTGTTTAGAAAAGATTTTTTTTTTTATATTATTAACTTTACCTATTTTTCTTGACATATGGTAGCAGATGAAGACCAGTGCCAAGCTGTTTAAAAATTGTTAGCCTAACATTTTGTTTAACTCTTTGACTGCTGATAACCTTTGCAAACAGTTTGGACACAGATCAGGCCAAACAAAACATTGGGCCTGGTTTGGATCCGAACTGTTTGACTCTCTCATGGTTTCTCTGAAATATTTTTTTGAAAATATTAAATTTTTGAGAAAAAATCAGCAGACAAAAAGCATGCAAAATTACTGCTGCATGCAAATAGTTAAGTCTTTCTCCATCCAGTTTGATACAAATAAAAATTAGGGAGTGCAGTGGCTCAGTGGAGTGCTTGACTTGATACCGAGGGGCAGCAGGTTCGAGCCTCAACGGCGTCACTGGGTTGTGGTCCCTGAGCAAGACGCAATTATCCTAGCTTAGTACTGGTTCAACCCAGGAAGATGTGCCCCTGTTTAACTGAAAGGTTGTTGATGGGACGTAAAGAATCAAATCAAACAAACAAAAACTCTGTCAGAATTACCAATTTACATTGTCACTGTATAAAACCAGGTTCAGGATAGATACCCTTGTGCAGAGATGGATGAGCTGCAGCATTTAACAGTCTCATCTGGCATTCACTGTTGTCAATAATTATAAGGGCAGACACAAATAATTCTTAAAAATTAATAGGCACTATTTGACTCTTCAATACAGTAATCATAATTTGAGCCGCAATATGAGATTTCCAACAATGTGGTATGTGCGACTAGCAAAGCCTGAGATCAGCTCAGCAACTGTATATAATCTGTTACACTGTTTAGGGCTTTATGAAGTTAATGTTGAGACTGATCTGTGTGTTAGTTGTTGGCATATTCTTTTATTACAGGGCTCATATGTGAGTGTATTTGAATTATTTAATTTATATACAGAGAAGCAGAAATATACCATGCCCTGAACTTGTGTGACCTGGCCCCGAGGTTATAAAACTTTTTTCATGCTCAACTCAGCTGAGCACGAAATTTATCTTGCTCATAAATGTTAAAATAACATTTTAACATTTATTAGCATGATAAACACAACATTTGAGAGTTTTAAAGCAAGAAACATCTATACTTTTCAGCGTTCTAGTTTTTATGAGCAGGATAAATTTCATGCTCATATGAGTTGAGTATGAAAAAATTTTATAACCTCGAGCACTGGCCCAGAGGTTATAAAAAAATTTTCATGCTCAACTCAACTGAGCACAAAGTTTGAACTGCATATAAAAACTAAAATGCCAACAATTGTTGGCATTGTAACATTTATGAGCACGATAAACTTCGTGCTCAGCTGAGTTTAGTATGAAAAATGTTTTATAACCTTAGGGCCTGGTCCCATTTCATTCATATAATTTTATCATTTTCTTTTAATTAATACTATTGCATGAGTTTTAAATATATATGCCTATATGGGCCTGCACGTGAGATTTTGGTACTTATCCCATGGATGATGAAAGATTGTATCACCTGAGTTTTTGATGCTTGACACAAAGTATTGTAGATATTCTAAAATTTCGAACACTAGTTGCCTGCAAAAAGGTCTAGACAAACAGTGCAGACCCAGATAAGGCTGCTTCTAAAGAAGCAGTCTGATCAGGGTCTTCCCCTGTTTGGTATTCTGAGAAGCATTTTGTGACTTCCAGTCCTGATAACCAAAATTTTATTTGAGAATGGAAAGAAATAGGTGTTTGAATTTTTAGAACATTTACTGTATCAAAATCTAATGTACTGGCTCATATCATTTGCTTTAAGTTATTTATGCAACAGGCAATATTTATGGTTTTCCAGGCATGAATTTAATGTGGAAAAATGTCAACCCAGCGCCCTAGATAAGCTTTTGGGTCAATTGGGTATTTACACAACCTGGTTATCTTCAATTGCGTACTTGCAAAAACAATTGCGTATTTTTTATATTTTTACGCCATGTTTTTGGCAGTGATTACATACGTTTTCTTATTGAATGAAGCCATCGCGGATGTGCCTACATATTTACTCTCATGGTCTGCCTTTCTGAGTATCAAACTAGCGCATTTTATTTTACGTGAAGCAAATCTCATCGCCTTGTTGACATTAGTTGCTCACATCCATTTTGCAAAGTTTTTCCGCTAAAATACTTGACTGGCGGCAATATTTTATTCATAAAATTGAAATTATACTGTGCGCTCGCTAGTAAAAAAAATCAATACCCGACTGGCATTTGTATATTACACAAATGGAAACGAAATGAACCAAATGGTACGCAATGACATCGCATGTAATTGCATACCTATCGACGGAATTGCTTTTCGGTACGCACACATTTAATTTTAATTGCTTTTTTGATGATTTTAATTGCGTATTTAGGCAAATACGCTGCTTATCTAGGCTTCTGCAACCCATTATAAACAAGTACTTGGGCAAACAGTTAAGACCCTGATGAAATGCCACATAATGCTGCATTTCATCAGAGTCTGCACCTTTGGCTTAGATAAAAATGATCTTTAGTGACTTAAGTAAATCATAACTTGTAAATTTTAACCTGTAGGTCCTTGATAAGACAGTGTTGTCTGCTGATTCCTTCTGCAAACAGTTTGAACCCAGATCAGGACTAACCATTCGTTGAGCCTGATCTGGATCCAAACTGTTTGACATTGATGGTATTCCTGAAATAATTTTTGAAAAGGTTTATTTTGAAAAAAAAAATCAGCAGACATAAAAAAAGCATGCAAAACTTCCCAGCATGAAAATAGTAAATGCATAATAAGAGTACAAACTGTATAAGCCAGTATATGACATTTGGTACTTATCACATCAGTGAGCAGCCATTGCTTCAATGACCTAGCACAAGGGTGCAGTCTCAACTAAGCCTTGCTGCTTACACACACATAATTTAGGGGCCACTAGCCTAAACTAGCTAGCTTAAGTTGACTCTTTGTCTGCTAGTTACAGAAGTGTCTTCTAGCCATTGCAAGCACTTTGGACTTAGATCTGGATCCAAATTGTTTGACACTTTGATGGTATTTCTGAAGGAGTTTTTTTCTAAAAAGTTAATTTTGAAATAACAACAACAGCAGAACCCAAAACTAATGAAATATTTCATAGCATGCAAAGAGTTGATGGTTGAAATAATTAAAAGCCAACATATGACATTTCAGTTGGTACTTATTGCATCAGCGAGCAGTAAAGATTGGGACAACTCTGCGCGAGGGTGCAGTTTCTTTTGAGCTTTTGCTGCCTTCATACACCTAATTTGGAAGTAGATAAAGACTCAAACCAAATAATAAGCCCCTATTCCCACTAGGTAGCTGAGTCTCAAATCTAAAAAGTGACTTTGTGCATATACTATCTGAACCATTTCTTTCTGATGCTGGCCCAAATAAGTTAATGAGAACAATCTAGGAAGAGGTAAATAATATTCTAGTTATTCAAAACCTGGCTATCTGACAAATGTTTCTAAATAAACAGGGAAGTCACAGATCAGACTGCTCCTGAAGAAGCTGGGTCATCACTGTTTGTTTTTCTAACAATGATTTAATGTATAGAAGATCATCTAGTACACAATATTTTAGTTAGCCCTTCATATACTGGAAACCCCTAAACTGGTACTTTGGCAGACAGTGAAGACTCAGATGAAATGCCACACAATGCAGCATTTCACCAGGGTTTTCATTGTTTGCTTAAGTAAAAACAATCTTCAGGGACTGAAGTACATCTTAAATTCTAGCTCTCGACCCCTTGGATGTACAATGTACCATCTCAGGCTCATTGTATCCAACCAAATGGAAGAATTCTTTAGTATACAAAGGGTTTAATTTTGAAGGAAAGAGTGCAATATTTTTGAATTTCTATCTTACATATCTATTTCTTAAATGCTCTCTTGTTCTTGTTCTAGGTTATGGTGGTATAATAGCTGCAGGGGAGGTAACTCCTATATTACCAGTTGCTGGAGAGAAACAGCCAGACAATATTACCAAGTTCTTCTTTGATGCTCTTCTACAGTTTATTGTCTCAGAGGTACTCTTAATACTATGGTTGTGCCAACCAAGAGTGACAGTGACGTTGTGTTTTGTTTCCAATTGTTAAAGTAAAGCATTACATTGTACACTCCACTTGAGCTAACACGGATCGATAGATCACTTGTGTATTAATCCTATCCTGTGGATAGGATTAATACACAAGTGATCTATTGATTTTCAGTCCTGATAACTTTGTAAAAAACATGTCGTCACTGTCACTCTTGGCTGGCAGGATAGTAATAGATACATAGCACAATATGGGCCTCGATGCAAGAAAAAAACTAAACCTGACTTTGTTGCATGGAAACAACAAGGGTGCAGACCAGCCTGCACTTTTGTGCAGTCTGATCAGCGTCTTTGATAATCACTGTTTTGAAAGTATAGTAGTAAAACTAGCTACATGCAAAATTTCAATATTCTATCTAATCACTGTAGCTGAGCAGGATAGTTTAAGCCTTAAGCTTTACATGGTCGCAAACCCCAAAGGCAGGTTTTCTTGTGTCAAGGCCCAAATATAGAAGTGGAAAAGTAACGTGACACCAATAAAGCATATCTGTCCAGGCCTAGGGTTGGATATAGTGGCTAAGACAAGTTAATCAGCACTTATCAGGATAACAGTATTGATTACACAATATTACCCTTTTTTTAATCCATTATGAGAAAAAATGCATCCGCTTGTTTCATAGTTTTGGCATCGAGAGGCGTGCAGATTGATGACAAATGGTGATCATGAGGGATCATGGGGGATGGATTTTTCCATATCATTCATTTTCAGTAATTTATTATTATGGAACAGCCTCCCAGCAGTTCCTGAACACGCTATGACATTAAGTGTTGCCAAAACATTAATTAGCATTACAATGATGTCACTCATCTACCAACTAGATTTTATGTGGCTTCCTATATAACCAATGTACAGTCCACATGTGAAAGTAAGTAAGGAGGCAAAGATTGGGAATCAATACAATCAAGTACCACACCAGACCCAGGACACCACAAGAGAAAGTGACAAAACAAACATCACACACAAGAGAGCCAAGAGTTTAGCCCTGACCAAAAAGCTGCATTGAACAGACAAGAAAGCATGACAAACACGAAACAAAAATAACAAAAATGATCTACAGAAGAAGCACCGCCTTGGAACAGTCAGTAAAAGATATTGTTTGTTTTGATTCTTTACGTCTCAGTCAACAGCTGTGGTCATGTTGAGGCTGTTAGTTCACCTAACCACACTTTTTCCTGGGCAAGCTTGACTGAGCGGTTAACCAGTGCTTTGTGTTCATACTTTCGCTTGTAATTAAAAGGGTTAATGTTGCAGGTGGTGAAGATAGAGTGGGAAAACAAGGAGATGAGAGAAACTTGCTTCATGTTCCTCTTTAACAAGTTTAAACTTTCCTATCTGAAATGGCTGCTACCAAACTATGATAAACACAGGACCATCTATGAACCTTATCTCGGTAAGTTGACTTAGTAGTAGGCCTATATGCTTCATGTTCCTCTTCAACAAGTTTAAACTATCCTATCTGAAATGGCTGCTACCAAACTATGACAAACACAGGACCATCTATGAACCTTATCTTGGTAAGTGGACTGTTAGTAGTAGGCCTAAATGTTTCATGTTCCCCTTCAACAAGTTTAAACTATTCTATCTGAAAAGGCTTCTACCTAACTTTGACAAACATAGGACCATCTACGAACCTTATCTGGGTAAGTTAACTGCTACTAGGCCAAAAAAGGTTTGTTTTGTAACCCCTTACCGGACCAATTAATAAAATTTTGCCCTTACCCAAAACATTCTTTGTGTATTGGCACTGGGAAAAATGGCTGCTCATTGGAAATTATATGGTCTGTTCTGCATCCAATATGTTTAGACTGTGCAAATATCCAACAACTTGATCTGTCATCAACCATAAAGGGAACTAAATTAGCTGCTGCAGAGCTTGAACATCATCTCAAACTAACACCACTTGACGCTAATGACCCACAAAGGCTGATGCTTCGTTAAACACCAACCAATTAGCCATTATCTGAATCATAGCACATATGAGTTGATTCTGTCTGCCCTTTTACAGGGCTCGAAAATAGTACTCCTCCGCTCGTATTTACGAGTGTCTCAGGCTGCAGGGCAAGTGAATATTTTGATATTTCTACTGAAAATTAAATTTTCCCCATGTATGCCAATAAGTTTTGTGATGCAGGGCAAGTGCCTATTTTCAGATATTTCGAGGCCTGTTTTAACTGTAATGCTGTCACCATGACAAAACACACAAATGTATTAGCTTTCAAGTTTTCATATCATGATGCATAGAATGTTCTTTTTGGCCTTTGTTGATTTTTTTTCAGAAGTTACTTTTTATAAAAACAAGGTGTCATGGAAACAATCAGAGTGTCAACCAATTCGGAAAGTTAGTGATCAATATTTTCCATCTGCTTATAACCTTAGCAAACAGCTTGGGCTCAAACAAGCCAGAAGAAACTTATGACCTGATCTTTATCCAAATTGTTTTCTGAACAAAAAAAAAATCAAAAGAGGCCAAAAAGGGCATACAAAATTACCAAGCATGCAAAGAATTAACTTATAAATATATGCATTGTCAGAGACAAAATAAAGGAAATTTCTTTATTTCATGAAGAGCTTTTCCCAGTATTCATTTAAAAAAAAGCCACTATTGGGGGCAATGTCACACCAGCTAAACACCATTTGAATGACTTGGCTGGTGGACTGATAGTGGCCCTGAGACTGTATTCTGGTTGGGTTACTGTTTGTATCAAGAATCAGGCCTCGAGGTTATAAAACTTGAGTACAGACTCAGACTCAAAATAAAGCACAATGATTGGCTGCTTGCAGACACATGTCCACAAGCTTGCGGACACATGTCCGCAAGCAGCCATTCATTGCGCTTTATTCAAGTTTTATAACCTCGAGGCCAGGACATGATTGAATTAACCCTATTGCACTCAGGGTTTTGACCATTCTGAGTGGAATAGTGTTAATCCCAGTTTATGTATTAACTTAACAGATCTACCATTGCCAAGAACCTCTCAGGACACGATTTGTATAGATGAACCCGAGAATGTCTCTGAATGTAGAGATTCTTTTATCCGCTGGATAACAACCTTTACCATCACTGCTGTTAAGAAGATAGATTCTGATATGACAAAGTGAGTTCAATCTTACTGTTGTAGCTATAGATGAAGTGGAGCACAGTGGCTCAGTGGTAGAGTGCTTTACTCGAGAACGAGAGGCCGCGGGTTCGAGCCTCACCGGCATCACTGAGTTGTGGTCCTTGAGCAAGACACATTTATCCTAGCTTAGTACTGGTTCAACTCAGGAAGACCCGTCCCTGTTTAACTGAAAGATTGTTGATGGGACGTAAAGAATCAAATCAAACAAACAAACAAAGCTATAGATGAACCCGAGAATGTCTCTGAATGTAGAGATTCTTTTATCCGCTAGATAACAACGTTTACCATCACTGCTGTTAAGAAGATAGATTCTGATATGACAAAGTGAGTAAAATGGCTATTTATAACACTTAGATGTTGAAAAGTATTTGATTTTTACTATATTCTTTAGAGACCAAATTTCATATAGTTTAAACAGGGGTGTAGAAATAGCAAAATTTTATTCTTGCCCAGGGACAAGTAAATGTCCATAATGTACTTGTCCAAAGAAAAATTTACTTGTCGCAAAGGGCAGATAAAGCACACACAGCTTAACCCTTACTGTGCCGATACCAAATGTAAACTTTTTTGAAAACAGTATGAAACCAGACATAAACTCGACTGAAAACAGTTTAGATCCAGATCAGCTGATTTCTTACAGGATCCTCACTGTTTTTCAAACAACATGCAAGTTTAAAATAATCTAATATGCAATTCTGCATTAACTTTCTTTGTACTTGTCCCAGGACAAGCAAATAGAAATTTTGACCTTGCCCTAAATTGAATGTGAGTCCGGCATGGTATTACCACACCCCTGGTTAAAAAGATGTTGATATTGCACTAAATAAGACAATTTTACAGTAGAAACATTATTTCATTCTAGAATTTGAGAAGGTAAATATTTAATATGAAATAGGCACACCTAATGGGCAACCAACCACTATTTGATCTGAGAGGATAGCACAGTATACGCTATTTCTTGTGAGTCTGTACTCGTGTGAGTATAAAAAGTAAGCAAGAAGGCGAATATCAGGAATCGATACAATTAGTACCACACCTGGCACAGACCACCTTACGAAAAGTGACAAAAGTTTTTCAGTAAATTGTCGTTGCTCTGAGTATAAGGAAATAAAATAATCCTGCAAGCTATTTTAAAGGCGCTGGGACTCTTGAACGGAAGTTCCTATTGGATACCATGAGGATTTTAATTTGAGCAGCGACATGTGATTTCCACCAATGTGTCATTTTGACAAGTGTAGACTCAGACGAGTCTGTGCAGCCTCCTTTTAAGCTGAGAAATTCAAAATGATGTTCAGTCAGTAGCATAACACGCATAGAAATTCAAGCGACTAGTAAAGGCTCTGAGCAGACTGCGTGTATGCACATGCTGATCTGAGTCTTTGCTGGTCGCACATATCACATTGTTGGAAATCTTATGTCTGGGCTCATTTGTGGCCGTCTCTTTTCAAAGGCGTGACGATGCACGTGGCAGTTGGCATTTGGCTCAAGTCGTTATCACGTCGTGACGTAACGTTATAAGAATTGTGACTTCACGTCATGGGGATCACACAGCCACTTGCTTGAAATAGCTATCGTTAACGTTCAAGCTCCTGGTGATCGAAAAAAATCCCTCAGTCTTATGGTTAAAATGCAAATTAAATATCAACAAAACTGGCATCTTCGCGATTCACTTTTACTTTTTGTATTTTTTCAATGTCAATGATGATCACGGCACATTTTTCAAAGGTAGAATAAGGTTCTTAGTTTGATGGAATAGACTCCGTATAGATACCAGAATCCTGTATTGACAGAATGGAAATCAGGCCTACATATAGCAGGTGAATAGAACAGAACAGAGCCTCTAATCGTAACAGCAACCAACCCTCGTTGTTGCCGCGCAGCGGCAACAACTCATTGGTTGGTTGCTATAAAGTGTTTCAGTAAATGTTCTAAATTTCAAACATTAGTTGCCTGCCAAAAAGGCCTAATCAAACAATGCAGACCCAGATCAGATTGAAAAAATAGTCAGATCAGGGTCTTCCCTGTTTGCTATTTTGACAAGCTATTTGTGAATTCCATTGAATTCTGATAACCCACATTTTATTTGAGAACAGAAAGAGAAAAGTATTCAAAATTTTAGATCATTTATTGTAAGCAGTATTTTTCATAAACTGTTACCATTGAAAACTTGTTCCTTGAATTTCAATAATGTGTGGTACTTATTGTACTATCAGTCTCGCAAAGTCTTTGCTGTTCATTCATGCAAAGTTTAGAAGTAGATAACATCATAGACAAAAAGTAGAAATTTAGCCCCACTGCATTGCTCTGTTTGCTTGATTACAGAATAACTTCTAGAAGCACAGGAAGCTACAGTAAAACCTGTGTAAAACGGCCACTCAAAAATAGACAAAACAAAGATAAATGGTTGCTAAATGAAGGTTGAAAGTATTGCAGAATGCTCTCCTTGGAGCATTCTGCAATACTTTTGACCTGCATTAAGCAATAATTGGTCTTGAAAACCAGTTTTTGGTCTTTTTGAGAGTGGCCCTTTTACACAGGTTTTACTGTAAGTTTTCTCCTGATAAAACTTGCATCTATCTGTGAATGTGTTTTACCTCTAAAAAAGTTGCCTTCCATCCCCTGGTCACTCATTTTCCTGGAAAAGCCCTTACCAAAAGACAAAGATGTTCAATTATCACATGACATTGCCCCTGGGAGTGATAACGCATGCAAATAAAAATCAATTAACCACTAGTGGTTTACAGATTTAGTAACGTAAAATAATGACGTCCATTATAACGTGTAAAAGATGGCAAAATCCTGAGGTTTTCACGCCAAAAATGTGATTCTTAAGTAATTTTATTGTCATGTGATAAATAGAATCTAACATTCATGCTCCTGTAGTATTGAATTTATTAAACTCATTGCAAAAAAGTGATAAAATGCTTGGCAAGCCTCGCATTTTATCTCTTTTCCCCAACTCATTTAATATATTCAATAAAACATGAACACTCATTAAAGATTCTTTATTTATCTCATGGGCTGGCTCCTATATTTCATTTTCAGGGGTATATCCTGCTCAGCTTTAGAAGAAAAATCAGAAAGTGTGGATGAGTCAAAATCTACAGAAGAATCCAAGGGAGATAACTTAGACAATGCTGCACCAGGAAGTAACACAAGTACATTATCAACTGCCTCACAATGTACAGAGAAAGATTCTCCTAATAATAGTTTTACGACTGAGGAGCATTCTGCCTCGGAGTATGAGATTGTAAGGAAGGTGCTGTACTCAACGAGAGAAAATATTAATATTGTTCATGAAATATTTAGGCAGGTCAGTATTAACTCTTTGCATTCTGGGTAATTTTGCATGCTTTTTGTCGTCTGCTGACTTTTTTTCCAAATTAATTTTTAAAAAATTCTTTCTGGGACACTATCAGAGTGTCAACGGTTTGGATCCAGATCAGGACTGACATTGTGTTGGTCCTGATCTGGGTTCAAACTGTTTGCAAATGTTATCGGCGAAGGGCAAAAGTCGCCACTAGCAAGGAAAGAGTTAATTAATTGTCATATTGGCCCTTTAACAAGCTCAGGGTTTTCTGTACTGGCCTGGGGCATAATGTTTAAAGTTTTAGGAAAAAATTAATCTTAGCTATACAGATAAAAACCGCTGCCGGTTTAAACAAGTATTTCAGCATTCCAATATTGTAGTATGATGGGGACTCCATTTTGTGGTATGATAGGGACTCCAATATTGTCATATTTTGAGGATTCAAATATATTAATTTGTTGTTTGACATCTCCATTTTGTGGCATATTGATGACTCCAATATTGTGGTATGATGAGGATTTCAATACTGTAATTTGTTGTATGATGACACACACAATCTGATGGTATGACTCCAATATTGTGGTATGATGAGGATTCCAATAATGTAGTTTGTTGTATGATGACACACACAATCTGATGGTATGACTCCAATATTGTGGTATGATGAGGATTCCAATACTGTAGTTTGTTGTATGATGACACACACAATCTGATGGTATGACTCCAATATTGTGGTATGATGAGGATTCCAATACTGTAGTTTGTTGTATGATGACACACACAATCTGATGGTATGACTCCAATATTGTGGTATGATGAGGATTCCAATACTGTAGTTTGTTGTATGATGACACACACAATCTGATGGTATGACTCCAATATTGTGGTATGATGAGGATTCCAATACTGTAGTTTGTTGTATGATGACACACACAATCTGATGGTATGACTCCAATATTGTGGTATGATGAGGATTCCAATACTGTAGTTTGTTGTATGATGACACACACAATCTGATGGTATGACTCCAATATTGTGGTATGATGAGGATTCCAATACTGTAGTTTGTTGTATGATGACACACACAATCTGATGGTATGACTCCAATATTGTGGTATGATGAGGATTCCAATACTGTAGTTTGTTGTATGATGACACACACAATCTGATGGTATGACTCCAATATTGTGGTATGATGAGGATTCCAATACTGTAGTTTGTTGTATGATGACACACACAATCTGATGGTATGACTCCAATATTGTGGTATGATGAAGAGATTGAAGACTGATTTAAGGTTATTCTTATGTTGCAAATAAACAGTTATGTATACTTTGTATTAGGCTCAGTCTGCTAAATAAAATGCTAAATAAGCTTGCTGACCAGAATATTTTCTGTTAGTCAAGAACAATATAGGCATGCACATCTTTGTCTGTCAAACTATCAGTCTATCAGTTTTAGCCATAGAAAGCCTCTTCTATTCTTTGAACCCATAGTAGTTCAAGTGTTCATATTTGATGTAAGAATTGTGTGTAATATAATATTATAGAGAGGTGTTTATGACCTAGATCTTTGACCCATTCTTCTGTGCCTGTTAGTTATATTTGACTGTCCTCAAGATTAAGAGTGTGTGATTTATAAATTAATTTTCTTAATTCTCAACAAAAACATATGTTGTAGGCACTCAAAAGAACGGTCTCAATGAAACGGTTCTTTTGAGCACCCAAAACGTATGTCAAAATTTATGGAAAGAAAATATTAACGTTTTTACACTCAGATTTGTCTATATCTAGTCCTATGTGTTTCACTATATTTTACAGGCATTGTTGTTTTCCTGTAAGCATGGAGGTGCTATTAGAAGAGTGATAGCTGTCTACAAGGACTGGTTTCAGGTAACTTTAAAATAGTAATTAAGCCCATTCTTCATTACCAGATGTACAAGTAAAGCTAGTTTGTTATAAGCATGGGAAAGCTCTTTCTGTTGAATATTATAGTAACTATTTTCCCTTTTAATATTTTGAATTCTGGGCTCCATTTTACCCTTAATTTTTGGGGACACTATTTTTAATTTTAAAGCTATACACAAATTGTCTGACATAATTTCCAATCGCTGCTAGATTTAACTCAAAGAGAAACGCTCACCATATTAATAAAGGGGATTTGTCTATCAAATCAGTTTGCTGCAAATTTTATCAAAATCTATCAAGAAATAAAGAAGTTATATGCATTTGAAGTTTTCATTATTTCTTTTATGGAAGCAGCCATATTTGTGTGTTTATGATGTCATAGACTCCTAATCATATATGCAAAAAATGAAACAAATAAGATAGAAAAATAATTTTCACTCTATTTTAATGTATATGTCTAATTTAACAATAAAAGATCATTTATACAAGAAATTCTGTGATAATATATATGCTTAAATAAAGATTTTATGCATCTTAATAACTTTTCATGTATCTCATTAGCATCTCATTATATATTCAAAATATGAGACAGGATGTTATGAAACTTCATTATTAATAACATTCTTAATTCTCAACCGATTTTGATTAAGTTTGCATTAAAATTGTTTGTGTGCAAATGCCTGTCTTTTCAGACACATATACTTCTTGATCTGCGTTTTCCTTCAAATCTTTTGTCATTGTAGCAATGCTTTGAAAGCATTTTCTTGCTTAAGGCATTTGTAGGTTTAATATATAAGCTCATACAAATTTTATCCAATTTGCACCTTTAATATTGTTTTTGAGGATGGTATATTTTGCCAGTTTTGAGGGTTTCTTTTCTTTCTTTGTTTTATCATATTCTCTTGAACTATTTTTTAAATGCAAATAGATATGGAAAGTATAGAAAACTTCATGTCAGTGTATCTAGCCATAAGGCGCAAATGTTAGCGCATGGTAACTAGAGGCTGGCTACCCAAAATTAATTCTATAGGCAGCTCAAGGTAACAAACAGTATAGACAAATGGGCATTTTGTTTAAGGGTGTTTTGGTTTGTTTATGCATTAAGTTGTGCTGCTTTAATAATAATAAGCCAGGTATTAGTATCAGAAACACATTTTGAATAGAGTACCTGTTAGATGTGGCATGTATGTCGTTCATGTACATTAACTCAAAGAATAAGTTGATGTTGTGGAACTAATGGCGCTTGGTTATAGGTTGTTGGTATTATGTTGTTGAGAAATGCATGGAAGGGATGCAGTAACAAGCATGGTATCATAAGCTTTATTAAAGTTATGATAGCAGCAAAGATGAACTGTACATTTTAGGTTAAATTTCTTCCCATCCTTACCTTCATTGTGTTTGATAAGAGAGAATAATAAGCAGGCCTTGTTGGTAGAAATAAATGTGTTATCATAATTTTTTATGATGTCGCATCTTGGGAGTGATATAGCACCATGTATTAAAATGGATTAACCACTATTCTAATGCACTTGCAAATGCAACGCTACATCTGATTGGATAACGTCATAAATATGTGACAGTATATCCTGCGATATACTTTCATAAACTCGACGTTATTAAGTAACGTTGCTTTACATGGAAGAGAAAATGCTAATAGTGCATTAGAATGGGGATAACCATATTCAAATGTTTTATTTGGTTAGGTATATCGTCGGATATACGTAAATGAATACAAATATTTGAATAATTTTATGTTTAAGTTCATTTATCTGCTTATTTTTGTTTATTTTATTTTCTCATTCATTTTCATTTTTGGTCTTTATCATGTAACTTCCCATTCTTCATGCTTAGAGAGATTTTTTAATTTATTCATTTATAAGCAAATGATTGCATGTATAAGTTCCTATTTGTAGAATGATTTACAACTATATTGGCATACAAGGCACCAGTGTGTAACCACTTAAACATATTTATCAAATGCCGTTACTGCGATTCAGTGGATAACATCATGTCATAAATAATGTTATGAAGACTCATAACATAACACTTTCAGCAGGAACAAATAACATCATGACGACGTCCGTGAAATGCAAATTTTCATTGAAATAAACAAACATTGAAGGCAATACAATTGAATTTAAAAGGTCATATGATAAACAGAATCATACACACGCGATCATTTCATATAAAATTTATTAAATCTTGCCAAATGCTCTTTTAATAAATTTCATATGAAATGATCACTCATGTAAGATCCTATGTATGACTTGTTTCACAAGAAATTTGAAACACAATTTCATTTTTGAATGTTCATGAAATTATGAACTTTGAACTGAATGGAGTTCATAACTGGAAGATTTCATGTCCAGTTTCGCTTGGTTATAGGTTGTTGGTATTATGTTGTTGAGAAATGCATGGAAGGGATGCAGTAACAAGCATGGTATCATAAGCTTTATTAAAGTTATGATAGCAGCAAAGATGAACTGTACATTTTAGGTTAAATTTCTTCCCATCCTTACCTTCATTGTGTTTGATAAGAGAGAATATTAAGCAGGCCTTGTTGGTAGACATAAATGTGTTATCATAATTTTTTATGATGTCGCATCTTGGGAGTGATATAGCACCATGTATTAAAATGGATTAACCACTATTCTAATGCACTTGCAAATGCAACGCTACATCTGATTGGATAACGTCATAAATATGTGACAGTATATCCTGCGATATACTTTCATAAACTCGACGTTATTAAGTAACGTTGCTTTACATGGAAGAGAAAATGCTAATAGTGCATTAGAATGGGGATAACCATATTCAAATGTTTTATTTGGTTAGGTATATCGTCGGATATACGTAAATGAATACAAATATTTGAATAATTTTATGTTTAAGTTCATTTATCTGCTTATTTTTGTTTATTTTATTTTCTCATTCATTTTCATTTTTGGTCTTTATCATGTAACTTCCCATTCTTCATGCTTAGAGAGATTTTTTAATTTATTCATTTATAAGCAAATGATTGCATGTATAAGTTCCTATTTGTAGAATGATTTACAACTATATTGGCATACAAGGCACCAGTGTGTAACCACTTAAACATATTTATCAAATGCCGTTACTGCGATTCAGTGGATAACATCATGTCATAAATAATGTTATGAAGACTCATAACATAACACTTTCAGCAGGAACAAATAACATCATGACGACGTCCGTGAAATGCAAATTTTCATTGAAATAAACAAACATTGAAGGCAATACAATTGAATTTAAAAGGTCATATGATAAACAGAATCATACACACGCGATCATTTCATATAAAATTTATTAAATCTTGCCAAATGCTCTTTTAATAAATTTCATATGAAATGATCACTCATGTAAGATCCTATGTATGACTTGTTTCACAAGAAATTTGAAACACAATTTCATTTTTGAATGTTCATGAAATTATGAACTTTGAACTGAATGGAGTTCATAACTGGAAGATTTCATCTGTATGAAAAGGATTAAGAGAAACACCTACAATAATTATGCAGATAGTTATCCTTTCCTTCCCATGAAACCAGGTTATCCCATGTATAACTAAATACCTTGCCTTGTACCTTTTGCACAATTTACATGTCTGTATAAATAGGGCTTGAATTGCAAAGCAGTAACACTGGCCCGTAGATAAGAGTGAGTAAGCAAAAATGATTTTCTTATTTCTCAACTAAAATATATGTTGTGGGTACTAAAAAGAACTATCTAAATGAGATGGTTGTTTTGATTACCCAAAACATAAGTTACTACTGATGGATAATATTCTCAATTTTATTCACAAAAATTTTGTTTATCTGAAGTGTATCTTATACCTTCCTGCCTTTTCCATAAGAAAAAATAATCACAATTCCTCATGAATGTAAAAGCTATTGCTAAGGTAACCCTGTATTTGTGTCTTGTGTGCCAATATTAGCATGAAAAATATATTCAGTATCATTGCTTTTTCATAGGTCTTGAAAAGGGGATTCTTGTACTAAATCCTGTCTTGTGGGTGTTAATTGGATTTTGTTTCTATGAGAAAATCTAACTTTGTACTCACAGGGAAGGGTTTTGGTGCAATAACTGCATAATTATAACAATTATGACAGGCTTGTTAGTGCAGCTGGCTGGGATTTTATTAGAGTGGTCTAGTCCACCATATGATATTTTTGAGGAGATTGGTTGTGATGTATTTTCTAAAGCCAATCTGTTATCACTGAATTAACACTATAGCAGCATAGTCAAAACTATGGATTCCATAGAGTTTTTATCACAGGCCTTAGATAAGAGTGCATAGTAAGAATTTAATTTTATTATTTCTCAACCAAAACATATGTTGTGGGTACTCAAAGAAACCATCTCAATGAGACGGTTCTTTTGAGCAACCCAAACATATGCTATAACTGATGAATAAAAAATATTCACAATTTTACGCTAAAAACTGATTATCTCGACCTTTGCATATAATAACATGGCAAGCATAAAAGCAAAGATTGTCATTGTCCATCACATTATCCCCTTATCTTGACCTATGGCTTTTTTGTTTTATATGTCTCTTTTCATCAGTTACTTTAATTGACAAGATGTTGGGCAAATGAAATTTGTAAGTTCTGAAAGTTGACATGAAAGTGGGCAAATGAAAATTGCTAAAGTTACTCAAACTTGTAATTCAATGGAAGCTCAACAACTTGAATCCTGATCAAAGGAACCTGCTTAACTCTGTGCATGCTGGATTTGGCATGCTTTATTGTGGTCTATGGATTTTTTAAAAAAAAATCACCTTTAAAAGAAAAAAAATTACAGGAAAACATTAAGGTATGAACAGTTTGGATCCAGATCAGGCCGGACAAAATGTCCGGCCTGATCTGGGTCCTGACTGTTTTCAAAGGATATTAGCAGTCAACAAAATGATGCTACTAGCATGGAACAAGTCATGGTAACTTTGATATATATCAGTTTCAGATCAGAGTGTGTACTTCTGAATTATCTTCATTATTTCCTGTCAAAAACTATCTTAAATATATAGTAGTTAGGGATTGTTGCAGCTCAATTGATAGGGTATAGACTGTTGACTGAAAAGCACATGTTTGAATCACACCAACAGTGGTGTTGTGTCCTTGAATAAGACACATTATCCTCGCTGCTAAGTACTGGCTCAACCCAGGACAATGTTCCGACATAACTGAGAAAATTTAGGTGCCTTTATCATATCTTTGTCAACTGGAGGTAATAGTAATTTAGTGTGATATTTTCTTTAATGACTCAAAATACTTGAAATTCAAAAGTGAAAATATCATCACAAGAGTATACAATGGTCAACTTGATAGTTTTTTTAGAATTTTTGGCAATGAATGCTTTTTGTATATGAATATAAATTGATGAAAGGAGAAGCTGGCATGTTATGTAGAATGTATTTTTACCCTAGTTGGTTATATTCCTTGATATAGCATGATAGCGAGAACTTACCAATCTTCCTACTGGAGCCCTCGGAAACTGGGCTGCCCCTGGGCATGTCCCTAGGGGAGGCACTGTCTCACAGCCTGTCTGACATTCTGGAGGAGGAGATGGACTCAGCATCGGAAGTATGTTCATTTTGTTTGAGTCAGCACATGAGATCTTGTTACTTATTATATATGTGCAAAAGCGTCCTCTAAATGCCCATGCTAACATATCCAGTGGGGTTAGAGGCATAGGTTTAGATAAACAAAAATTTTCAGCATAAAATTGTAATATTTACTTACACATCAATTTTAACATATGTTTTGGGTGCTCAAAAGAACCGTCTCATTGAGACGGTTCTTTTGAGTATACACAACATATGTTTTGGTTGAGATATAAGAAATTAAATTTTTGTTACGCACTCTTAACTAAAGTCCTGGTTAGAGGTCTAAATTTTCATCTCATACATACTTTGGATAAGGACCAAAATCTCATTTGCTGGCTCATATATTCATATTATCTCTCCAGAACTTGAGCCATATCCCATGCAACCAGACTGTCCTAGGATAGGTCATCTGTAATACACATTTGATTCTTTTGCTAAATTTCTAAAGTCCAATCAAAGACAAGAGTTGTTCCGACTTAAAGACTTATCTATTGATGAGATGGTAGGGGCCTGATGCTTTGGCTGTTGTCAGGCCCACTGGGGTTTACCTGTTGGATTTCTTTTGCTCCGGTTTTGTTTACTGTTGAGTCCTTATTTTTGCTTTATCTCCTTTTTATTTCTTGATTTTTATGTTCTAGGAGATGATGCAGTGATAAGTTAAGTCTTTCATGCAAACACGCTGTGAAACCAGTTTAAGCCTTCCAGTAAAATATTTTCACTGACAGTTCCAAGGTGGTGCTTCTTTTGTGGAAAATTTATGTTATTTCTGTCTTGTTTTTGTTATGCTTTCATGTGCGTCTGTTTGTTGATGCCTTGTGGCCACCTGCTGGGAAATGGCTGACCTCTTGGCTCTCGTTTGTTATGTCTAATTGTGAATTTGCCACTTTCCCATTGGTATCCTGGGTCAGGTGTGGTGCTTGATTGTATTGATTTTGATCAAAGCTATGCATAGATAATTAAGGTTGGAGTGATTGTCCCGTAACAGCTAACATATCTGGAGGTTGTGGGCTATAAAGAGGCAGAGTTTACCAAAAGTAGTAAGTCAGTATGGCAACTTTGGTTTAAAGTGATAGCATTTGAATTGGTCAAAGTTTTTGCCATGGTGTATGCAATATATATGTAGTTAAATCTTAGGATAGGAGCCCCTGTGGAGTAGTGGACAAACCACTCTCCTTGTAAACTTGTGGTCGTGGGTTTGATCCCCAACTTCATTAGTCTGTCGGATGAGACTTTAAGCTGTGGCTCTGTCTCCATATGGCCATAGCTGTTGGTTGGATGTTAAACACACACCACACACACACAACACGAATGTTAGTGGATAAATATGGTCCCATTGCATTTTATAAATACTGCAACTTTGCTGCTTGCGGATTTTGCCTTTTTGTACAGATGGTATATCCATATATACTTTTAGCATGCATTTTTTGACAGAGTTTGATCTTTTTCTGAGATTTTGGTGTTTTGGAGGTGCACTATAATATCCTAAAAACAATGTTTTCTATCCTATATAAACATTTAATGCTTGCCATTAAAAAGTTCAGTTATTATTAATGAAGAAGAATTTAACCATTTGTAGACTGGATACCTCTAAATGGGTTCTTTAGCAAACAGTGAAGACCCAGATGAAATGCCTTAGAATGAGGCTTTTCATCAGCGTCTACATTGTTTGCTGTGGCAAAACATTTTTCTCAGAAACACATTTTTTTTCAATTTTAAATGGTCGTCTTCCTATAATTCCTTTTTTATTCTAAGAACAAATTTAGAGCCTCTTTACCATCCTATACCCAAATCTGGTTTTGTAAATGAACTACACTATACTTAAATATTTTCAGGAATCCGGCCCTGCCTCAATTCCTCTTCAGCTGTCTAGAGACTCCGGTGATTTTAAGAACTGGTTGAGGAATGCTTCCTATCTTGGGGCCATCCAAGACTTGGCTGATGGCGGTGACTATAGTCAGATTGATGTGAGAGCAGGACAGCAGAAACTGCTACAGATATTTACAACCAACTCCGCCAATATCTTCCTACTAAAGGCTGACTCTGATGACGCATTAAATGAACAGGTAAAACCCATTCAAGATATTGAAATATACAAATAAAATGATACTATTTGATATTTTATCATATGACATCATGTCTGGTAGTGAGATGATACCATTTATTAAAATCAATAATCAATAATCAATGGATTGAATATTTAATAATGTTTTGCAATAATGCTCATAACAAACTTGTGTTTATTTGGCAAAATTTTGATGTTTTTATGCTAAAGATGTGATTTCAAAGAATTTTTTATGTCATATGATAAATAGAATCTTACATTTGTGCTCGTGTTTAATTTGTTTTAAACTTCTTGCAAAAAAGTGCTAAAATGCAAGGCAAAGCCTCTCATTTATCTCTTCCTCAGGTTGTTTAATAAATACAATTATACATGAGCACTCGTGTAAGATCCAGGGATTGGAAAGTTCAAGATTTATCAGGATTTCCTGATTGAGCACTGGCATATGATGTATATTATGTCAATGTAATCTTGGATGAAATTTAGTTTCCAAAGTTTACCACATAATAAGCATAAACTGACTGTTTTCTCTTTGTATATTGTGAATTTAAGCGTTTCATAAGGGATATAAAAATCTGTTTGGCTCCAATCAGGACTCAACCGACAGATTTTCCTGATTATGAATGGCTGACTATTTTCATCTCCAACTGTTTATCCCATTGAATCAATAATAATGTCTCCTCCTTTTCAAGTAAATATTTTTACTCTGTATGCCAGGTACTTTTTCATGCATTTTGTCATCTCAGAGGTATATTACTCTGGAACTTGAGTTCATACAACTGAGTGTTAGGCCTAGGATTGTGCTATTTTCATATACTTTCAGGTGGATCTATGCAAACGAGTGTTGAATATCTACAGGCATATGGTTATGAAGATAACAATGGAACAGAAAACATGGTCAGTAATTAGGGGATTATGATAGATGTCCTCAAAATCCGAACCCTAGTTGCCTGCCAAAAAGTTATAGACAAACAGCCCAGACCCAGATAAGACTGCTTCTTCAGACTTCCTAAGCAGTCTGATCAGGGCCTTCCCAGTTTGCTATTATGATGACCACCTTGTGAACTCCAGCCCTGATAACCATTTTATTTGAGAACAGAAAGAGAAAAGTGTATGAAATCTTAGAACATTTACAGCAATGTATTCAAAATTTTGAATAAGTCAACAAGGCATTTAGTCCTGGTTTGAATTTGAAACAAAAAGAATGCAATCAGATTCTGTTATTTCCCGAATGTTACCTTGACGAATAATGCCAATAGACTCAATCAAAATCTACTTAACACCCCTTTTATTTTCAAAATAAGCTGCCTTTGATAAGAGAAGAAATCCACAATTTCTGTTTGGTGTAACGCAATACCCTCCAATCCAGCCACTTATCTTTCTTGATAATTGGCTCTGAAATAATTTAAATGCACAAAAAAAATGAGATGATCAAGAACAATTCATATTTGATTTCTTCAATCAAAATCTAATTAACACCCGTAAATTGCATAAATAAGCTGCCTTTGTAGAGAGAAGAATTAAAAACCCTCTAGCGGGGATAAAAAAACCCCGACAACTATTCCTTGAATTAGTCCAATTATTTTTGAATCACAAGGCCTGCTGCTGTCTTTGCACAAACAGTATTTGGGCCTATTCGGGAAAAAACCTGTCTTCAGGGTATCCGACAAAGCGAGATTTAAACAAGTCTCCTCAGCTACAGAGACTAACTAGAAAATTGGAATTCCGCTTGTGGCAAGTTTAGTTATTATACTTTACAAAATGCAAATAACGAAGGCACTGATCAGTCTGGGTGGATGTAAATGCAAATAATGAATGAGCTGATCAGTCTGCCCGGATGTAAATGCGAATAACGAAGGCGCTGATCAGTCTGCGCGGATATAAATGCAAATAATGAAGGCGCTAATCAGTCTGCGTGGATGTAAATGCGAATAACGAAGGCCCTGATCAGTTTGCGCAGATGTAAATGTGAATAACGAAGGTGCTGATCAGTTTGCGCAGATGTAAATGTGAATAACGAAGGTGCTGATCAGTTTGCGCAGATGTAAATGCCAATAACGAAGGCGCTGATCAGTCTGCGCTGATGTGCAGGCTGGTCTGTGCCTTTGTTATTCGCAAACCCCGAAGAGAGGTTTTCTCGCGCCGAGACCCATTTAATGAATGGAAAGGGCAATGTACAATAATTATTACACATATTCATTGGTTACAGATAGAAATCTGAAAATATGAGACATTTACAGGTTGAGCCTCAACAGATTGTATGCTATACTCAAACAGAAATTTCCTATTAGCCCTTTGAATACTAGTGTCTCATAAATGCTTACTTTGGCAAACAGTGAAGACGCAGATGTAATGTGGCATAATGCAGCATTTCATCAGAGTCTACACTGTTTGCCAAGACAAATATGACTTTCAGAGGAAGAAATACATTTTTTGGGGGAAATTATAACCAGTGATCCTTCAATATATACATTGGACCATCCCAAGTTAATTGCATCAAGCGAGAAGGAAGAATCCATTAGTATGTAACATAAAGGGTTAAATAACTAACATGTTGATTTATTATTTGATCAGGGAGCAGATGTTGAAGGTTTTACTATGCATCACATCAGGTGTTTTGTCACAGCAACCTCCGGATCACAGAGCTATAAATCTTGGCGTGAAACTGGCACAGCCTATATTTCAGGTATATATATATGAGCCATGACATGTGATTTCCAACAATGTGACATTTTGACAAGTGTAGACTCAGACGATCCTGTGCAGCCTCCTCTTAAGCTTAGAAACTCCAAATACTGTTCGGTCAGTAGCTTAACAGTCATAGAATATTCAAGCGACTAGCAAAGGCTCTGATTAGACTGCGCGTATGCGCAGGCTGGTCTGAGCCTTTGCTGGTCGCACATACCACATTGTTGGAAATCTCGTGTTGCATATTTGAAATTTCTATACTTAAGTCTATTAGCTTTGGTCTAGATAAGCAAAAATGTTGAGAGTAAATTTGTCATTATTTTCTTAATCCATTAGTTTAAACAATTGTTTTTCGGTGCTCAAAAGAACAGTCTCATTGTGTTATGGATGCCAACATTAAGAGTATGTAACAAAAAATAATTTTCTTATTTCTCAACCAAAACATATGTTGTGGGTACTCAAAAGAACTGTCTCAATGAGGCGGTTCTTTTGAGCACCCATAACTTATGTTAAACGTGATGGGTAAGAAATTTTTTGTTTATCTTAACCTGTGACATATGGAATTCCTTGTGAGTATAAACCTGTCTTTGGGGTTTGTGTCAAGGTGATGTTCAATCAAGCCTGTTTAGCTACAGTCTATTAAAATTTGCATGTATGAAGTTTACAAGATATACTTCCCAGAAAACGAATAACAAAGGCACAGCTCAGACTGCGGGATGAACAGTCTGGAATGCATCTTGGTTGTTTGTAAACAACAAATCTAGGTTTTCTCTTGACTAGGTTCATATATTTTGGTAGAAAATACAGAAAATAATCACCTTTTTGTTGAAATATTATTTACAAATGAACTCTTTTGTGGACTTTCTGTTAACTAAAGTAGGCTGTACAGTAAAGCCTGTGTGAAATGGCCACTCGCAAAGACAGAAAAATGATTTTCAAGAACAATTATCGCTTAATGCAGGTCAAAAGTATTGCAGAATACTATTGACCTTCATTAAGCTACCGTTAAGATCTTTGTTTTGTCTATTTTTGAGTGGCCATTTTACACAGGTTTTACTGTACTTATGGTACATTGTATTTATATATCTACAACATGGTGGTGCCAAGACTTCCAATCTTTAGATTAATTTAAAGAGCGATGAACCACCTATATAAAATGACTTTGCCTCAGTATCATTTAAAGTGAAAATGATACTGGCCGAGGGGTCAGACATCATTTATATTTGAGCTGTATTGACTTGTACAGTAAAACCAGTGTAAAACGACCACTCTCAAATAGACCGAAAAATTGGTTTTCAAACCCAGTTATCGCTTTATGCAGGTCAAAAGTATTGCAGAATGCTCCAATGGGAGCATTCTGCAATACTATTGACCTTCATTAAGCTACCATTTTGTTCTTTTTGTCTATTTTTGAGTGGCCTTTTTACACAGGTTTTACTGTACTTATGGTACATTGTATTTATATGTCTACAACATGGTGGTGCCGAGACTTCAAATCTTGAGATTAATTTGAAGAGCGATGAACCACCTATATAAAATGACTTTGCCTCAGTATCATTTTAAGTGAAAATGATACTGGCCGAGGGGTCAGACATACTTTAAATTATAAATATTTGTACTGTATTGACTTGTATTTTACAGTAAAACCTGTGTAAAACAGCCAAATGTTGATTTTGAGGAAAATCAGCAGACAAAAAAAAATGCAAAATTACCCAGGTGTTAAAAATAGACTATAGACTTTGAGTCAGTCTGTTCATCAATCCACCAATAGATAACCTACAAGTATCTCTTGTCAATTATACATACCTTGTAATTGAGTGGTTGTAACATGATGGTACCGAGACTTCAATCTTTAGATTAAATTGAAGAGCGATGAACCACCTATACAAAATGGCTTTGCCACAGTATCATATAAAGTGAAAATGATATTGGCCGAGGGGTCGGACATAATTTATACTATAAATGTGTGTGCTATATTGTCTTGTAGTTTAATGGCCTGTGTTCTACTGGTTTGTGCTCAGGGAGCGCAGTCGCTCAGAGGTAGAGTGCTTGACTCGAGACAGAAGGGCAACGGGTTCAAACCTCACCGGCGTCACTGCGTTGTGGTCCTTGAGCAAAACACATTTATCCTAGCATAGTACTGGTTCAACCCAGGAAGACCCGTCCCTGTATAATTGAAAGATTGTTGATGGGACGTAAAGAATCAAATCAAACAAAACAAATATTCTGATGGGCAAGCAGGCCAATTTGTAATTCACAAAAGGAGAGCTGTATTATAATGTTTCAACTCTACTTGCTAGTATCATCTGCTGACAACCTTTGCAAACAGTTTGAACGCGATCCAAACTGCTTGCTACTCTTATATTTTTCCTGAAATAATTTTCTGAAAAAGTCAATTGTGAAATTAAATCAGCAGATGACAGAAAAAACATGCAAAATTACCCAGCTTGCAAAGAGTTAAATAGAGACTGCAGGTGCTTTGTCAGTCAGTCTGTGAGTTAGGCCAAATAAAAACATACCTGTGTTAAGGTAACCCGACCCTACCTAAATTTACTGGTGAAACCTAGATTTTTTTCAGGTTTTCTGGAAAAAAATATAATTTCATGCATTTTGAAAGGCAAGATGACTTTCAAAATGCATGAAATATTATTTTTCCCAGAAAAAAAATATAATTAAAACAAAATATGTGTGCCTATCCTACCTAAAATTTTCAGACCCTTTACCCTAAACACACTTAATTTTTAATTTGGCCTCAGTAAATCCACAAACAGATAACCTACCTGTCAATCTTGTCAATTTTTCCTACATTGTAATTGAATGGTTATAACATGGTGGTGCCGAGACTTCAAATCTTTAGATTAATTTGAAGAGCGATGAGCCACCTATATAAAATGGCTTTGCCTCAGTATCATATAAAGTGAACATGATACTGGCCGAGGGGTCAGACATTCCTTTTCTTTAAATATCTTGTGATATAGTGGTATGTGCTATTTTTATCAGAGTAGGCAAGCATGTGGATTGGCATTTGGGACTAAAGAGTTATGACGATTTTGAGATATTGAGAATAATCTAAATGTATATAGTGACTGTATGTTGGTGCCGTGACTGGGATTAATCTCTTCAAATCCACCTGTAACATATTGACTTAGCCTCAGTGTCAGAGTACTCTTTACTCCATAGGCTATTTTAGATCATGCATCATTTTCTATTTTTAGTTAACATTGAAAAAAATCAAGAAAAATTTAATCAAAGTTTTGAATATCTCTGAAAATATTATGAAAATGGAGCATTTGCTCCAATAATATTTTCAAATACGTGATGTTTCAAAGGCATCAAAAGGCATTATTATGGAGTAAATGGTTAAAGTAAAGATGATGCTGCAAGAGGGGTCAGACAGAATGAGATATAACTAGGGATACTAGGGGATAACTGTATTTAAAATATTCATTTAGGGACAACGATATACAGTTGGAAATTTAGTATTATGGCGGCACATGAGATGAGTTTTGTAACCATTTTTTCTGAATGAGTAAAACCAGCATGTAGAAATCATGCAGATTGGCACAGCTGGGTGACAATATATTTTTATTTTATCTGCTTATTTCTATTATAACATAGTTACAATATAATATCCATTGTAATAGTCTACCAAGTTCATGTTGCATGGGTGAAAGTTTTCAGTATTAATCCTGAATTTAGGATTTTGAAAGTCAGCCTCAAAGCGCTTAATTAGGGAAATTAAAATAGCTTCTCTGATTAATTTTCAGACTATCTAAACACAGTCAACCATTTAAACATTAAATTATTCGTTTTTAGGCATCATGCAAGTTTAAATATTTGAATTTCTAAAGTTCAAGATTTTGGAAAATTTTGAACGAACACCCATGATGTAGTTGACAGCTTATCTTCAGATATTTCATTTGCATAAAGTGCTAAATTGCTTCTTGAGTGGTTGTAATGATATAATTGAAGAGATGTTGATTTTCATTCTACTTTCTTGTTATTTTGTCTGAATATGTTTCATATTACGTTGGTCTGTTGCAGACTTTAATAGTGACTTGGATCAAAGCCAATCTGAATGTTTACATCGGCTCGGATCTCTGGGATGAATTCCTGAAAGTCTTGTCGACACTGACTTCCTGGGCAGAGCTCATCAAAGAATGGGCGGTAAGTTATATTATTACATTACTATAAAAAATGAAATATTTAAAGTATACAATAAATGCTGAGGAACAAGCATGTCTATACAGTGCAGTACATTTAAAATGCTATGTTTGAGGTCCATAGGAATGGACCTTGTTATGGTGAATCATGTTATTAAGGGACAATTTTACAAAGGAATTATAGGAAAATGACCTTTTCATGGTCATTTTCCTATAATCCCTTTGTAAAATTCCATAGTAAAAGATTTGGGAGCCATAACCATGTTATATCCATCACTTTTTATGCTGCTTAGTACTGGTTCAATCCAGGACTACAGGAAATCATCCTCAGTGTTGACTGGGACGTAGAGCATTAACACAAACAAATATATTCAAATCTGTGTTATAATAAGTTGTGTTATAAAGGGACGGCACTGTTATTAGATATCTGCATGCGTTTTTGATATCAACATCCACAAATACCTTGGCATTTCACTGCAGTATGACTTTGCTTCAGGTGATGTCAAGCCCCTAAGGATCTTGCTGGATGAACTGTCCTAAAAGTTTGCAGGACTTTTGATAAAGCATCGCTTTTCAAGGTTCTTAAAGAACAAAAAATAGCAGATAATAATATAATAATCAAGAAAGAAAACATTCATAGCGGTACCCAATTGCCAAGATAAACCACAATCAAATATCGGGGCTGTAACCATTGAATAAGAGTGATCAGAGCGGGTGATTCTTAACTAAGGTCCAAATGTGTCTTGAATTTATATAATTCACACCTTCACACGCATAGGTCTGTTGTTTAAGATGTTACATACTGTTGCTTAGTTATCATGCACAAACTGTTGTAAAATGTGATTTTATCTACCCACTGTGCTCCGATGCCCTAGATAAAACATGTCTAGAAATATATAGATGATATTTACTTTTTTGAGGTGATTACCAAATATATTTCATCGAGTGTGTTGAGAACATCAGAATTTTCATGAGTGCGCAGCACGAATGAAAATTTTGATGTTTTCAACTCACGAGATGACATATATTTGGTATTTACTAAAAAAAGGTAAATTTTCTTTTTATTTTATACATTTTTAGAAGATTTACAGTTAATCAATATGTTAACCATGCTTCAAACCGAATCACAATAATGTAAAAGAAGACAAAGGAGTATTTGTGACAGAATACCTGGATCAATCTAGATGATCTATAGTCATCAGGACTTACAGATAAAAAGAAATTTATTCAGCGTCAAAGTGCGGGACAAGTGACGCCATAAGTTACGTCATAATTTGTTGATGACGTTGCTTAGCATAGGTTACATGCATTGCCTCACTCACTGAAGCGGGAGGTGTTGAAAATTCAAAATCGAAAATTTCAGCGAATCTGAATTATTTTGGTACCAAAATGTTCCTCATGTTCTAACTAAGAAAATGACTACCCACACTTGATGTTTTTGTTCACAAATAAGAAAGTTATAGGCGTTTGAACTTTCGAAGTGAGCTGCATTAAGTGAATGGAAAAGACAGAGGTGACCCAAAAAACGCTACAGTGATAATATAGGCTGATATCAATCACTAGTGATTGATATCATATCATTTCACTAGTGATTGATATCACTTTTATTTGTTTTTGATATGCATTGATTTCACTGCCAAGAATAAAATAAAAAGAATTATATATCAAAGGTGCATGTGGGATGTTGGAGCTGTTGTCACTCTGATATCAGTAAATACTATCCTTAATCACAAGTTTGTGTCCTTCAATATGTCATCTTAGGACAACGTTCATTGATTTCAGAGTAATAAAAAGGATCATTGACGGTTTGGGCCTTATACGCCTATTTTTCTGATTCCCAGAACGCTGATTTTGAGCTTCTAGTGTGGTGCATGTAGTATCAGTGTAATAGGTGAATCTAATGGCAAGAGCAAAAGATTTTCAAAATACCTACGCAATCGAGAGTTATGGCGGGTAGAAAGGGGAGGGGGTCTGAAATTTCATGAAAATAAAAGGTGCTTTAAAAAGTGATTTCTGCACGTTTTCTTGATTTTATAGGTAGGCATGGTGATATTTATTGAACATACCATATGCAGAGTATTAACGAATCATGATAATTGATGAAATTGTTTTAAAAACAAAATATGTTTTGTAATAAAATGATTTTGGGGAGATAATTTAGAAGTTACCTGTACATTTTTGACTACATGTACCGTAAATAATACAAAACTGATAGCTCAACAAAAGAAATAAATATTTTTGAAGGAATGAAAGTGTCCCATTTAGCATTGGAAAGTAAAACTGATTCTAACTAGATCCTTTGAATATTACTTTTGCTTTGTTTAAAGGGCATAACATGTTGAATGTATTTAAAGTGTCCTAATATTTATGGTATACATGATGCATGTATATCCCTATATGAGACAATATATTGAACACTAAATCATTTACCTGTTATAACTCTTTGCATGCCAGTGGATAATTTTGTCGTCTGCCAATAGCCTTTTGCAAACAGTTTGAACCCAGATGAAGACCAATAGAATGTCGGTCTTGATCTGGATCCAAACTGTTTGGCACTCTGATAGTGGTCCTGGGTGGTTTATTTTTAAAAACTTAATTTTGAAGAAAGTCAGCAGACGAAAATAAAAACTTGAACAATTCCCTAGCATGCAAATAGATAAGTACAGGACGTTTGCAAAATAATGTGTCATTTAATAACAGTGAGATTTTTTCTTATGAAAAAATGCATAAAACCGTGCTAATTCTACTTTTAATCTTTAAGTACTTTATATTAAACTAGCACAGAATACAAAGCAATTTAGGAAGTTGGTTCTAGAAAACTTCATTACTGTCATTAATTTCTTATTTGGTAGAAAAGGCATTTTATGGGCTTAGGCCCTGGGTTTTTGGGCTTCTGAACATCTTTCCCCCCTGTGTGCCAGCAAGCCACTTCCATACAAAGTGTAAAATATGGTAACACATATGCAGGCAAAAGCTTTTGCTGGCACACGGGGGGGAATGATATTTTAAAAAATGTTTTCAGATTCCTATATATCTTAATATAAAACTGATTGTTCTACCCAAAATTTTACATCTTTGAAGCATTTAATATCGAAAACGGATTTCACAGCCATAAAGTACTCAGGTCAGGGTAGCTTCAAGGCGAAGAAAGGGACGATTGACAAACTTTTATTTTTACTGAAAACCATAGGCATTTACCCATAGCAAGTGTCAATGATCCTTTAATACTAATAAGTATTGCCTATGTTTATGTCTAATTTGAGTTTTTCTTGTCTCTATGTAAAAATTAGATAGAACTGATGTTTGTCTGACAAGTTGGCTTGAAAGTTAAATTTGATACTAAGTCGAGTCTGATCTAGATGAGAATGCAATATATATTTGGTGTCTGCACTGTTTGCTAGAAAAAAAAAAGATAAAAATAACAATAAGTAAGGGATTATTTACTTGTAGAAAACCATGGACACATTGACCAGAGTGTTAGCTAGACAAGTATATAACCTGGACCTCTTAGATCTGCCCTTACAGAGGCTCAGTGAACAGAAAGAGAAGAGAAGAAGAGGAAAAAGTCAAGGTACAGTAAACGGTCTAAAGTTTAGAACACTAGATGCCTGCCAAAACAGCCTTGACAAACAGCGCAGACCCAGATCAGACTGCTTCTGAAGAAGCAGTCTGATCAGGTACCTCCCTGTTTGCAATTCTAACAAGCATTTTGTGAATTCCAGCCCTGAAAACCAACATTTTAACTGAGAACAAATGAGTTTAGTGTTCAAATTTTAGAACATTTACGTAATTTTAAGATTTTGAAGAGTGTTTCATTGTTCCAATAAATAAGATAAAATATATATTTTTTTATTTGAACGGATTACATTCGCTTTCGAGTAAAACACTCAAGTAATAGACATTGGCAGACAAGAAGAAGCAGTGTCTGCTCCAGATTAAATGACAAGAACTTCTCAATGATAGTGATTTTTTTAGAGCAAAGATACATTGCATCAGTCTCCTAAAAAGTTATTATCAGCTCAAAACTGAATTTTTTTTACTACTTGGCAGTTTTCTGTTCTATATTAACACCCTGTCCAACCCTGCGGTCGGTGAAACGGTCCTAACACCGGTAAAATGGTGTTGTAACACCGGAGAAGTGCCGATTTGTATAAAAAAAACGATGGACGAACAGACATCCGGTAAGAAATCACTATTTACTTTGATTTCATATAAACGTTTGCAATAAAAGCATTAGTGCATTCGGTGGAGAATTGACGTACCTTTACAACTGTAATTGAATGGTTAGCTATTTCTGGCTGATTTCTTCAAACATTCAATCCCAAGTTGGAAAAAAAGTCTCGTCCATAGCCTGTTTGGCGGATTCGTACACAAAGATCCCGTACTTTTGAAAATATGCAGAAAATATAAGCAAGCGAGCTGTATGCAACGATTTTTGGAAAACACTGTTGGCCGTTTTTATTGTTTATATATAAAAAATATGTAAAAAATGTGTGATAAACAAAGTTTTATGCCAAAAAACAGAAGTAACGTCGGTAAAAACAGTACAATAAATCACTGCATTTCAACTCTCATCTCCTTTTCAGCTTTTGAAAAAGACTGAAAAGGTATTATATTGCAAAATTTCTTGATTATTCCTACTTTTATGCCTTTTGGGTGCAAATTTTCGAAGCATAATTAATTGACAAAAAAAATCAGTTATCTTATTGTGATTCTATTATGTACCAGTCGTTTGTAACCACGCCCCCTTCCCTAGGACCTGGGAAACAGCGGAAACTTTGATTTTTCGGCTAGCAGCAAATCCTGAGGCATGCCTTAAAGCGAATCTTTGAAAAGAAAACACTACTTTTAAATTCACATGCACGTATATAAAAACAAGAAATGTCACAATAACGTGGCGAATGCCCCCAAAGGCATTGGTCTAGCATAAGACACATTTGAGGGCAGTTATTTGTTGTATAGAATATATGCTCCAGATACGAAAAAACTAGAAATGAGGTCAGAAGTCAATGTCAAAGTCAAAGTGACCTAAAATGGTATACACCACTCTGCCATCCCTTGAGGAATACACACAACAAATTTGGGATTCTTACCTCAAATAATAAGCGCAATATACTCCAGCCACGGTTATTCTAGAAACTAGGTCATAGGTCAGCGTCAGATTGACCCGAAAATGGTATTGGACACTCTGGCATCCCAAGATATACCCACACACCAAATTTGGGATTCCTATCTATACAAGAGATATGCTCTGGACACGATTATTCTTGGAACTAGGTCAGAGTTCTAGGTCACAGTGACCCCAAAATGGTATGTGATACTCCATCATCCCAAGATGCATTCACAAACTAATTTTTGCAATTCCTACCTCAAAGAATATAGGAGATATACGCACCCAAATCAATGCCAATTCTAGAAACTAGGTCAGAAATCAAGGTCACAGTAACCCAAGGACACTATATATTATGTAACAAAAGACCAAACATAGAAACAAAGAATCTACATAAACAATGAGAGCAGCAATAAACAATGAATTAACAACAGAAACATCGCCATAGAATGGTCAACAGCCTAAGCTTACATGCAATTTACTGAAACCAATCTTCATCCCAGAATCAATTGGTGTTAACTCACAAAATGATAATTTGCTTACATTAGACAGACAGCCTTAAATTACATTTTTTTTAAATTACACAGACCCATTGGCGTAGCTCCCATTACGGAGTTATGCATGTGCGTAATAAAAAAGTTACATTCAAGGGATGTCACCTAATGTGGTAAAATTGATTTTCCATACCAAAAGGAACTGCTCTTAAAGGAAAGAATTCGCACCCTTTGGGAGCAAATTGTTTTTCCTTTAAGAGAAGTTCACATTTCGAAAAGTGGAGCAATTGAAGAGAATCACTTTATTTAGTAGTCTCCCTTTGTTGTGTGTAACATTTTCAGCGTTCTGACAACGCCATTGGACCCCACGGGTTGGGGGCACTCTGATTTATACGTAGATAGGCTTAACCAATTTTTAGGGGTTCAAAATTTTAAAGTTCAATAAGATTTTGGTGGGTAGGGGATCAAAAATGAATATAATTTGAGGTAAGAAGGTTTTTGGATTATTTTTGGAGGTCATTCCTATGTATTCTATGGTTGTTTCATAAAGTCAAGATACAGAATGGGATTTTTTTGTGGGTTGATAAAATTTAAAATATGCTTTGGTATTCCTGATATTCCTGATATATATATATTTGGGTAAATAGTAGGAGCTGGGGTCAAGCCTACGTATCATGAAAACTTGTGAGTACCTCCAGTTTGGCACACAGACGACGTGGACGACGGACAGTCTTTTTCAAAAGCTGAAAAGGAGATGAGAGTTGAAATGCAGCGATTTATTGAAACGTTTTTACCGACGTTACTTCTGTTTTTTGGCATAAAACTTTTTTTATCACACATCTTTTACATATTTTTTATATTTAAACAATAAAAATGGCCAACAGTGTTTTCCAAAAATCGTTGCATACAGCTCGCTTGCTTATATTTTCTGCATATTTTCAAAAGTACGAGATCTTTGTGTACGAATCCGCCAAACAGGCTATGGACGAAACTTTTTTTCCAAATTGGGATTTAATGTTTGAAGAAATCAGCCAGAAATAGCTAACCATTCAATTACAGTTGTAAAGGTACGTCAATTCTCCACCAATGCACTAATGCTTTTATTGCAAACGTTTATATAAAATCAAAGAAAATAGTAATTTCTTACCGGATGTCTGTTCGTCCATCGTTTTTTTATAAGAATCAGCACTTCTCCAGTGTTACAACACCATTTTACCGGTGTTAGGACCGTTTCACCGACCGCAGGGTTGGACAGGGTGATTAACAACTAAAGATTCCACAGTTTATTTCATTTCACTTGTTATTTTTCATACAAAGTCCATAAGACTTTGCAAAACCCTACAATCATAAAATTGAAAAGCAATAAAAAGTTAAGACCTCCTAGATTACCAACGACCCCCAAATTTTCAAAAAAGGGGTCATCAATAACCCTCAAAAAGTTCTCAATCTCACAGAGAGACTGTTAGATCATGTATGCACATCTGTCTAGTGGGGGTAGATCTGTATAATTTTGTTTAGGGCATGATCTACTTCCATACTTTGTGTGTATGAGCAGCAAATTTCCTGGCATGACTGCACAGAAGTGCAGGCTCATCTGAGCCTTTGCTGCTCACATATGGGCCTCGACGTGAGAAAACCTGTCTCCAGGGTTTCCAACAAAGCTAGACTCAAACGAGTCTCCTCAGCTACAGAGACTAGCTAGAATAGTGAGATTTCGCTTGTAGCAAGTCTAGATATGATACTTTCCAATAAGCAAATAACAAAGGTGCTGACCAGACTGCGTGGATGCGCAGGCTGGTCTGCGCCTTTGTTATTCGCAAACCCCTGTAGACAGTTTTTCTTGCGTCGAGACCCATATGTGAAAAGTAGCAAAATCAAAATCTCTCTTACTGTCCCACGTATAGTACCAAGACAGACCTTTTGTGGCTGGCCACTTAGAGCAATCCATAGCAAGTCTGATTGGAAATCTAAATTGTATAGATTGTGAGTGGTGTTGTAAGGTTGGGTGCATAAGATGCTTTCAAACAGCTTATTTTTTGTCAAACCACTGATTCAAGTAGGCCAAAAGTAAGTAAACTGATAAACAAATTTGGAGACAGTGAGTTAACCCATTTGAGCTGAATGGAATTTTCCACTATTATCAATTAGACCAGTCCATTTTCGTTGTAAGGGCTGTTGGATGGTATTTTTCATTTTTATTTAAATTTTAATTTAATCTCTAAGCAAACAGTGGAAACCCTGATCAGATGCCACATTCTGTGGCATCTGATCTGGGTCTGCACTGTTTGCCTGTGTCCCATAAAAAGGACGCTAGGCTTATATGGGTTAAGAAAGCTGACAGCCGTATGACTGAAATATTGTTGAAAGCAGCATTTAACGCTGAAACAAATGAACAAAATATGCATGATGTTACATTTGCAGAGATCCCGAAGTCAAAGTTTGATGATCAGAGTTTCTCAAGGGCTTGGAGTAAGAGTGAAACAACTGATAAAGCTCTCACTGGACCTGCGACTCAATCATCATTTGAAAGACAAAACACCAAATACAAGAGTGATGGTAATATATTTCCTAACATTTACAGTTGACTGTGTTTACCCACAATATATGGACACCTTACCTCACTGCTATATCTCTTTGGTTATAAGGTGAGAATTTCCCTACCATAATAATTCCAAAATATGGGAAAGAAAGGTTTTCATGTATTTTAAAATTCCAATGTTTTGTTGTCAGAAATGGCATGCATTTATTAAGGATAACTTCCGGTTTTCATGCTTTACATTGTCTCAAAAATTAAGAATATTTTTTCTGTAATTTCTAATAATTTTTGTGATGCAGAGCAAGTGTCTATTTTAAGATATTTCAAGGGCAGATCTCCTACTGAATATGTCTTTATTTTATATAATAATATTTGTTTGTCAAAATTCAATTGTTGATGTGCAAGAGTAAAACATCTGTCTTTATGTGACCCCAGGGTTCGCACAGGCTTGAAAAGCACTTGAATTTAGAGGGCTTTCTTGAAAAGTCCTTGGAAAATTAAATATGCCTTGAAAAGTACTTGAAAATCACCCAAAAGCCTTGAAAAGGTTTTGAATTCTACTTTAGCACTTTTGATAGAGACCAAAATAAATATAAAATTTTTGTGCCTTTATTTGGTGCAGCATATGCTGCACCAAATATAGGCACAACAATTTTATACTAATTTTCTAATACTAATGTCTCCATTATCTCAGTCTAGCATTTCTGAAGTCGAATTTTAACAAGTAGATCAGCATTTTTTATTAGCTTTTAGTCCTTGAAAACTGTAGGAGAGGCTTTTAGTAGTCATTGAAAAGTCCTTGAATTTTACTCAAGCTTGCCTGTATGAACCCTGGACCCATTACCTTCCCCAAGATTGAAGAATTTTTGAGAAGTGGGTGCTTTAAATTTCAGGAGCAGGTGGTGGTAAAGCGAGGCCTGATCTGACGAAACAAAGATCGTTGAGTGGTACACCCTCCCCTAGTCATTCAAGATCACCCTCGGCCTCCTCGGACCTCGGCAATATGGTGAGGAGCAGCAGTGAAGGAAATATACCAGATCCTGCAGAAATTGTAGAGAGGCTGAATCAAGGTGAGTCACATGATGGGATGCATATAGTAGCTTTGCACAGGACAGACTTGTAGGTCTGATACTACCCGTAACCTAATAGTATTTACTAAAGAACTTTAATGGCCAATGTACCATTGGGAACTTGCATATTAGTTCTTTTTAAGGAAAGTTTTAGCCACTTAGGGTTGGGTTTTCTGCAGAAAATTGGCACAAGATAATTGCTTACCATACTTATAATAATGCTTAACATACAGTCTGTAATTATATGTTTACCTTGGCTCGTGCATTTTGGCAGAAAGTAAAAAGGCTTTAATGCGTTTATTTTTCTTTGTTTTAATTCATCAAAACTTCTACATCATGTTCATTTATACCCACGAATTTCATGCATATGCAGATAGTATCCAAACATTGCCATTGTTGAAGAATTTTGTTAAAATATGTCTTGTGACTGTTTGCTACCATGGATTCAGACTGTAAGCTATAGTAACAGACACTTGAACTTTCAGTTATCTCAGCACACGATATAATCACATTTTCATTTATGCCATTCTTAAAGGAACAATGCTGTAGGTTATCGAGACTGTATGTTACGGTTAGAATACAGGGTGTGTTCACTGCTTGTCTATAAGCACATGAGCTGGCTCAAACTTAATAATCTCTAGGGACCACAAAATGATTTCTTTTCAGTCAAAATTAACAAGCCTTCAGGGTTCCAACCAGTGAAGTTCCTATTTAACACATTTATGTTGCTCACAAAATTAGAAAATGTATGAAGCAATTATATATTTAAGTGTATATAAAAGTGAATGTATCGCATGTTAAAGACCAGGCCAGTTGGGCTTGACAACATCAATTGATTGTTGTTGTGGCACATTTGTATACTAGTAGTATTCCTTCTAGTCATTGCATCCTGTTTGAACATGTATACCTATATCCCGAGTATAGCTGATTGGATTATGGTGGTCTGTCTTAAAACATACTATGAAGAAAAATGATGATGACATATCCAAAAGCATGCTTAAAGAAGATATTCAGTTTAAATCTGCCTTGAAATGTACTGGAAAATCACTATACGCCCTTGAATTATAATATTCGCTACCGGGCAATGTAGCGCAGTCGGTAATGTGTCTGACTGCAGATACGTGTCTGACTGCAGATCCAGGGGTTGCGAGTTTGATCCCAGCCCGGTCCCATACTTTCGTTGAGATTGATCATGAAATAATTTCTACGACCATTCTCCTCCCTTCCACTGATTCAAGAAGGGTTGTTGTCAGTTACAAGCAAAAGTATGTGCATGAAGCACTGATTAACCGCTTAGTCAAGCTTTCCCAGGAAAAAAGTGTTGTAAGGTGAACTGACCGTCCCGACATGACCATAGCTGTTGACTGTGATGTTAAACCAAAATAATATTTTCTATAGGACTTAACACTGTTGATAGAGACCTAAATCAGTATAAAACTGTTTTGCCTTTATTTGGTGCAGCATATGCTGCACCAAATAAAGTCACAACAATTTTATACTAATTTTCTGATACTTGTTTCTTCCTTATCTCAGTCTAGCATTTTTGAAGAAGAATTTTGAGTGTAAAACAGTATTTTTCATAAACATGTAGTGCTTGAAAAGAGAGTCTTAGAAGTCCTTGAAAAGTCCATGAATTTGACAGAATTTTGTGTGTATGAAGTTGAACCCTGATTTACATTTTGTCTTGAGCAAGATCTTGTTTGTGTTAAATGTGTTTCTGATGTGCTGTTTGTCTCTTGTTGCCTCCTGCAGTACCAGTACATAGAACTCTGCCCACCGCAAAGTCTTCATTCACCCGCAGCCTGGCTCAGTTTGTAGCCTCGGCTGCCAGAGGGGAGCATACTTACAAATCTAGTGGTATGTCCTAGTAGATGTGATTGTTGTCTAGACGAGTGTGTTAGTCATTGGGTGGCCAGCATAAAAGATTTGGTACTTATAACATATATATATGAACTGCCACATGTGATTTCCAACAATGTGGCATTTTGGCATGAATAGACTCAAGACGAGTCTGTGCAGCCTCCTTTTACGCTTAGAAAGTCCAAATGATGTTCAGGCAGTAGCTTAACAGTCATACAATATTCAAGCGATGAGCAAAAGCTCTGATCAGACTGCGCATATGCACAGACAGTCTGGTCATAACCTCTGCTGGTCGCACATACCACATTGTTGGAAACCCCGACTTGTCACTCTTAAAGGATGCGTACACTGCTATCTAGTAGGGCTCAATGATTTTCTTTGGGATTTACTTTACATTTGGTAAAAGTGGCCAAATATATAAAATCACTGGGGCTAGAGATCTGAAATCTACTCCTAACTTTGTGCACATGAGAAGCCAAAGCTCTAACAAGCCTGCACAAGCTTGTATGAGACATAGTACCAAAATCTCACATACTGGCTCCTTTATTATTTGAGCAATTTTATAAGAAAACTTGCTGCCTTCATGTTTGCAATGAGGTCAGACCCAAACTGGTCTGTCAAGCTACAGAAATTTGGATGTAAGAAGATTTGCAATGACTCGCAGCAATCTAGTTAGATGACAACAATGGTTGTGGTTAATCTGAGATGATATACTGGCTGACCTGCCTTTAATAGTTATTAACATTCAGTAATCAGTATTGACAGGTTTTCTTATGAAATTTCTCATTTTGCTTCTGTCTTTAAGTGTCTAACACAAAGCAAAATTTCCATGTTATCATATGCTTGAGATGACAGAATGTAGGGTTGTCATAACTCGGACTAATTTATAATCTTGTTGGGTAAGCAGAAATTAAAATGCAATAAAGGTTTGAACAATTACTTCTGCAATGACAGAAATCGACTTGCATATGAGAACATGTTAATTTTTTGCAGTTCACTTAATTTTTTATTGCTTAATTATCAACTGATAACACATTTTGTTTTTACCTTTGACTTTAATTAACAGTCTTTTGAATATAACATAATTAAACTGAATTCTCATAATGTCATTTGGAATCCTTACTTTAGATATGAAATATATATGGCTCTTAAGATCAGAGTGCAGTGCAAGAATTTTATTCAGATTAAGTGATTCTATTTGAAGTACAACACCTGAAACTGGACAGGTTTAGAAACAAACTTGCAAACAGTGTAGACCCTTATCAGATGCCAACTACACTGCAGTCCCTTTGTACTACAGTGACACCTTTCTTATAGGGATTTGAATATAACATGGTCATGTTGTGGCTCAAAAAAATTACCATGGAATTTTACAAATGAATTATAGGAATATTTATGGTCATTTTCCAATAATTCCTTTGTAAATTTGTTTCTTTATAACACGTTCACTTATAACACTGTCCATTCCTATAGACCCCAAATGTAGCATTACAAAGGGACAGCACTGTAATGTGGCATCTCATCACGTCTGCACTATTTACTAGATTTTTACAGTCTTCAGGGCCAGAAATAGAATGTAATTTGTGATCATTCAACGATTTTAATATTGAATTCCAACCTGAGATCTCTTGAAATGTATATTGGACAATGAGATCTTTAAAACATAAGTAATGGAGAGGATTAATTAATGTGGCCCTCTTGTTTCTTTATATATATAATTTTGCATGTAGTCTTTGATTTTTTGCCCTTAATTTATTTTTACAGCACCATGTCTTCTTGATATCTTTACATGTATGTGAAATTATGAAAAAGATTCTTGCAGCATTTCTGGACAGTGAATGTCAATTCCTAATCTGTATACCCTCTTTGCCTTTATAAGACCCTGATGTACTAGGAGTCTTTCTTAAAATTGATTATTTGAAGTAGTTCTATACTGACTTCACCCTCTTGAATATTAACCCTTTGTATAACGGCTACTATTGCAAACAGTGAAGACCCAGATGAAAGTTGCTAGGGATGCAGCCCTTGGAGACCTCAATGATGTCACATACCAATTTACTTCCCTTTGATCATTAACATCTTCGATAGGGTTGCTAAAGTCCTTATTCTTAGGCAATATGTATCTCAACTAATTCTCCTGAGTAATTATTAATCAGTGGACTGACATTTTAGCTCACCTGAACCAAAGGCTTTGGGAGGAACTATTAGTACACCGTCTTATGTCAATCTGTTGTCCGTCTATCAACTATTTCAAACAACTTGTGAAATCATTGGGCCAACCAGTTAAACTCAAATTTCAGTTGGAGATTCCTTAGGATGAGGGAACAAAAGCCTGGTCAGGTCACATGACCAAGATGGCCTCAACACTTGTACTATAGTAATAACCTTTAAAAATCTCCTTTGCCAGAATCAAAAAGCCAATGACCTTGGGACTTGATGTTTACTGTTTAGCATCAGGGATGTGGGGCCCATAGGGCCCAACCAATTTTGTTCAAATGGTGATCCTAGTTTGACCTTGGCATGACTAGAGCTGCCACGTTTACACATGTAAACGGTACCGTTTCATGTTTTTGCAATAAACGTTTACAAAATTGGCCTACCGTTTACATGAACTTAAGCATGTGACCAGCGTCGTGGTTTATAAATAGCATTTCCTAATGAACATCCCGTTCTGGATCATCAATCAGTTTGTTTGTTTTCTCAGATTAGGCTGTATTTGATCTACTGCAGTGAACATGCACAAGGGACATTATCTTACGATAGGGAGCATTTTTTCAAATTCTTTGAGTGTCACGCCGGCACAGACATTGACTTTACGGGCCATAAAAATGCCCTGAAAATCGCCAAACTCATTCACTGCTTGGAGCAATTTATTCCTGTATTTTAACAGTTATGTAAAGGTTTTGTTGAGACGCATCTTGTTTACTTCCAGTCGGCATGTGTATTGATGCGTACGTGATGATTGGCAATTATGTCTTGTGCGTGTCAACTCGTTAATAACACACTTGCAACTGAAGAAAATGTCGGAAATCTACGAGTCTGTGAAGGTTGCAATCACTTTCCAATAACTTGAAATGAGTTCTATCACAACACCCAACCAAACAATTCCGAATATTCGCACAAGGTATATTTTTCAAAGAGTTTTTTTAGGAAAAATATCTGCGATTTTACCGATCTGCATAATGACAAAAATGAAATCTGGAAGTTCCATGTAAACTGAATCGTTTCGGTTACTGGAACTAGTGTAAACGTTTACCAAATTTCGTAAACGTGGCAGCCCTAGGGGTGGCTACATTATGGCAAGGTCAAATTTTAGCCCTTATTCATTTTATATGGGGAAAATCTTAAAAAACTTTTTTCAAATACTGTTGAAGTCAAACTCATAATACTTACTAGATAAGTTTAACCTAATGGGGCAATGTGTATAGATTAATACCAAAGGTCAAGGTTATTAGTCTTTGACTTTTTAGCCAAGGTCTCTAATATTTGACTGCTTTTGATATGCTGAAGCATATTTTCTTACAAACCACAAGGCCAATTGAAGTTTATTTTCATATGGCCTAAGTCAAGGTCACTTGGCCAAATGGCTCTCATGCCATACAAGAAAAAAAAAATTCTTCAAAGATCTTCTCAAGAACTAAAGAGCCAATGACCCTTCACTTTGGTATATACAGGCTTTAGTTAAGAGTGCGTAGTAGAAAAATATTTTTCCCATTTCTCAACCAAAACATAAGTTATTGTGTTGTCAATACTCAAAAGAACAGTCTTAATGCATTGAGATGGTTCTTTTGAGCACCCTAAACATATGCTTAAAGTTATGAGCAAGAAAATATTGACAATTTTACGCTGAATCCTTTTGTTTATCTAAAACTGAGTATACAGCATCGGTGATGTGGACCCTATAAATTTTGTTCGAATGATGATCCTGGGTTGAATGTGACCCAATTTATGGCAATATCAGTTTGAACCAAAATGCTTATCATCAGCGTAAATCTTGAAAACCTGACTTTTCAATAACCTATTGAAGCCGAAATCATTGTACTTACTAGATACGTTCAGCTCTATGGGGCTATGACTATGAATTAGTAGCAAAGGTCAAGGTCACATGATAAAATGGCTGTCATGTCCATGTTAAGTAAAAAAAAAATCTTCAAAACTCTTTTTCTCTATAATAAAATGACCTTGGACCACGTTTAATGTGGGCCCTACAAAGATTATACAAATGAGCCTAAGTTGTTTTGAGCTTGACCTAGATAAACCTTATAGAAGATTGCATGACTAGGTGTCGGGTTAGTTTTCTTTAAGAACAAATCTGAGAACTACTGCCCTAAGAAGCTTTAAGGACCAAATCTCTTGAAAATATTAATCTTCATTCCACCTTTACCAACTTAAGCACGAAATAGCTTGTGATGTGCAAGGTCTACACTGATGTAGGTGGTATAAAATAGTTATACCATGTTTGTCCACCTGTACATAAGATAATCCACTCGCTAAAGCTGGTGGATTATCTCCATGTACCGGTCCCGATAGTCTAGTGGCAAAGGCATCCACTTTGGGAGCAGGAGGTTGAAGGTTCGATTCCCAGTGTCGGCAGCAGTGGGTTTCGTTCTGATATGGCAGGTTGATGAGCCGCCAGCTAGTTTAACGAATGGTTACCAATTCCTAGCCTGCCTGGTGCCTGGCAAAAGGATGGAATTTGGGAAGTAAATGTGACAAGTTGAGGTGTCTCATAAGTCAGAAATGGCTGGCCCTTTCAATAGGGGTGACACTATAATAAACAAGCACTTTACAGCCGGACCAGCCATGGTGTAACTATTACTTGTACTTTTTGTCAAGGTAGTGCTTGGTCTGTTAATATCTGCAGGTAAGGGGCCATTGGCAGGATAAGGGTTATAATAAGAGGATAAAACATTCTTTTCCGTATATTAACGTTTGCCAAGCCCTCGTGTGATAATGTGTTGCAGCCCTCACCGCTTCGCGGTTCGGGCTGCAACACATTATCACACTCGGGCTTGGCAAACGTTAATATACAGAAAAGAATGTTATATCGTCATTGTTATATACCTTCCTTTCAAGCACAAGCAGTTCCAAATAATTTTATTCAATTGTACGCAGAAATGTCCATCGTAACATAATGAAGCGTACAACGAATTCACACCGGATTGGTGGCAATCGAAAACGTCAATATTATCGACGAACGTAGACCAAAAATAGTTAGAAACAGACTTTTCGATTGCCATAAGTCGCCCGACTGGCGACCATTGGCAATCGAAAACACTGGTAGTAGCGATTTCTGATCCGCGTTCGTCGATTGTTAAGAGAGTTTTCGATTGCCGCATATCTGGTATGGAAACAAATTTCTTTTTTTGTCTTTATTTGATATAGTAACGCATGTAACATGCTGTTTCAGACTAACGCCCCAACATTGAGAGTGCAAACATCCCTTATTTGATGCAGCTGGAGTTGTACTATAAGAAGGAATATGTCTGCAAAATTCCCTTGAGGAGATTAAAACATTTTTAGGCATATCTTACGTAAAGACAATGAGCTTGCCCATTTATTACATCAGGTAACATATGTTACAGCCTCTGATATTAAAAATTTTGCAACAAACTTGCAGATTTATGAGTCTTTTCATATAAGCTAGTCAGACATGGTTAAAAACATTTTGTGAAACACACAGAGAGATTGTGAATGTAAATGATGTTAGCCACACTTGCAAATTTTAATGGGTTATCTGATTTATGTAACGCATATGACACCTTAGGAAGCCGCAATTTTGTTCAAATGGCTGTCATACGTAGTTAAGATATCCAGTATGCAGACTATATGAATGATTTTTAAAAATAAATATTTTAATGTCTTTAATTTGTAGACCAAACTTTCAATTTACTTTCTCTTAGTTTGATTAAGTAACGTATGTTACAGGCTCTTACAGACTAACGCCCCGGAGCACAGAGTGCAAACATCTCTCAAAAGACTCGGCTTTCAATTCTCTACAAGATAGGATATGTCTGCAAAATTCCCTAGGGGGGGGGAGCAAACCCATTCTCAGCCATCCGTCTATATTACAGCCCTAATTGATCTTGGGTTACTTTTGTGGAAAATAAAATACATACAAATGCACTGAAAAAGTTTTAACTTTCCCCTGGTGTCAAAGGGCATTAAAAAGATGCACCACAGTGATCTCATTTGACCTAGAAAGCTCTGTAAGATTATAAGGATCAGTGTGACCTCTGATGTCATTCATTGCTTCAGATACAATTTTCTTTCTTTGAAAAAAGGACTTGATGAATGTGGTGAAAATGATATATTTGATATGCAATAACACAAAATGACAAAATTTAAATAGTATGACCTCCATGTACATTAAATTTTTGCATGCTGGGTATTTTTTTTATTATTTTTTTTACTCTTCTGATTTTAATGCTCCAAAAAAAACTTTTTAGGCATTCCATCAGTCGCGAATATCAAACAGTTTGGATCTGGAAAAAGGTCAGCTCTGATCTTGGTACAAACTGTTTGAAAAGGTTATAAGCAGACGCCATTAGCAGGCAAAGATTTTAAGTCATAGTAAGTTTCAGAGTTATTTGATCCAGATACGGGGGTCATACTACTGAAAAAGTAATCATAGTAGGTCCAGATCGGTAAGCAAAAAAATGCGTAAAATTGTGAATATTTTCTTATCAGATTTAGTATCCACAACATGTGTTTGTTAAGAATTAAGAAAATTTATTTTTAATTTAATACTCTTACCCAGAGTAGTTAATTTTCTATCAGATGATACGTTAGGTACTTATATAAACCATCTTAGCGAGATAAATCTTTTTTTGAGAACACACTTCTTTGCTGAACTCAACTTAGATCACATGGACATAGAGTTAACCTTTGTCCTGCTGAAACAGGATTTATATTTTTTTTTTGAAAACACTGTAGCAGTGTTGTGCCTAGGTCAAGATTTCTGGGGAACACAGGTGTCCCTCTACCTGAATTTCAGGGGGACATTTACAAATTCTGGGGGACACACCAAATTTTTACCTGTTAAATTGAATAGTTATCCGGAAATTTCTGTTCATTTTTTATTAAAATTTGAGCTCGATGTCGATATATTTAGCTCAAGAAGGGGTGTAGATGACAGTGCTATTGCCATAGTTTTGAATTCACCAGCAAATTTACTATTTTTATATTAAAATAGCTTTTTTTCTGGCCTTCTGCTATGAAATTCGAGTTTTCCACCATTGTTGTTGTGTATTGGACTGTGCTATTTACTTCCCTTTATTAGGTTACACTAAATACGGAAACAGTAGAAAACAGCGAAAAAAATGAGCAGATTTTTGAGGTGCTCCCTTAGGCCAGCCCTGGGTGGGTTTTTAAGGGACATCGGCGGTTAAATCGTGGGAATCCCGCAATGCCGCGCTCTAGGAACAACACTGCTGTAGATCCAGATCAGATGGCTTCAAAGCCACCTGATCTGGATCCACACTGTTTCCCCTCTGAATGAAATTTCATGCAGACAAATGGAATACTGCAGGTCAACATGATAAAATATGGGAGGAGTGTTGTTGTTCATAAAAATATACAGCATGACAGGGCAGTCGATTGCATGCGTGAATCCAGAAAGTTTTGTCAGAGGGGGTCCAACTCAACTCTGAAAACTTTTTTTTTAGATGTTAAGGTGGGGAGAGGATCCAAATACCACTAAAATCAGGGGGCCATTATTGGCCCGCTAGCAAAACGCCATTTAAATGGTGTTTCGCTGGCAGGCAGATGATGGCCTGTCAAGGAATGCTGGCTTAGTAGCTTTGTCATTTCTAGGGGATCCAGACCAGTATTGCTAAAAACCCTTTATTTTTGTGATTTTCCAGGGGGGGGGAGGGGGTCCGGACCCCTGTCCCCCTCTGGATCTGCCCATGTACTGCAAACATTATCATATAAGAAAGAGATTTGTCTTATCTTTAATAGAGAAGCTGGCAGACGCATTTATTGAAATGAATATGGTTATGGCATATTTTTAATCATTTTAATATTCAATGAATATAGAAGTCTCCAGGTATAAATTTACATATTTAATATACCAGTAGGTAGATATTTTGGAAGTGTATGTATATTTGGACATTTTTTCAAGGTAATTGATCCTTTTTAAAATAAAAATTGGTGATTTCTCATTTTTTATGGAGAAATAATAATGAAAATATGAAGACCCTTGAAACCCCAGTTTTACTTTATTAGTGTATTTTGAGGGTCAAAGTAAGATGGAAGAGTTTCATGTGATGAATTTGTCAATCTCTAAGTCAGGCTGTAATGCCTAGATTTACTGTATGACCAGTTTGGGAATCAAACCCTGGAATCCTAACAGATTTTTCACACTCTTATTTTACAGGTTTCTATAAGTTTTGAGTTGTTGAAAACCCAATATAAAACATTATAGATCCAGACCTGTTGGCCTCTAAGGCAACAAGTCTTATGCTTTTCTCGTCTGCTGAAATGTTTAAGAAGCCTCTATGGCAAAAGTGTGGACCCAGATCAGACTGCTCCTATATACAGGGATGCAGGCTAACCGTTTTTCACTGGGAGCAAGCTGGGCCCCTTAAACAAAATTATTGGGGGCCCAGCCCAAAACTAAGGGGCCCAAGATTCAGTAGAAAATGAAACTCATTTCAATACCATTGCGGCATTGCCAAGCATTTGCTTTACTCATACTTGAAGTCATAGACCGGGTTCAAAATCTGCATTCCTCTAATTATTTACCATATTTACAGTATTTGGAATTAGCTGAATGAAGATTTTCTTCATTCAGCTAATTCAAAATACTGTAAATATGGTAAATAATTATTATGTCCAACAGCTAGTGTCAGATTTGATAACACATCATACCTTTACATACTACCTTTCTTTCAGGGGCAAGCTGGGCCCCTAAACATTTAGTTTTAGGGGCCCAGCCGAAAATTTAGGGGCACTGGGCTACTGGGCCCCTGTTAGTCTTTTTCCCTGTAGGAGCAGTCTGTTCTGGGCCCACGCTGTTTTCTTCTATACTTAATTTGTCAGTAATGTAAGGCAATTATTTGCAGCAGATGACTTCAGCAGACAACGTTTTCAGATACATTTTTTTCTTGACTCTTTAATGGTTAAAAATAGTTGAAAACAGAAGCGGTTGTTACACACCCTTTTTTCGCCAGGCATGAATTATGTTGTCTGCTCTCTCATCTACTTATGTTGTTAGGAAGCCTATATTGCAAACAATATGGACCCAGATCAAACTGCTCTCTTTTGAGCAGTCTGATCAATGCGCATATTGTTTGCATGCTTCCATGAAAAAATCTAGTCTGAAGTGCACTTAAAAATATTTAGTGGATGTAAAGATCAGACATTTTCAGAGCAAAAAATGGTGGCAGGATAAGGGTATATATCTTTAGAGGGATATGGGTTATTGCTGGTCTAAACCATTTATTACCATTAGTCAGGTGTCTGTAAGTTCAGTAAAGCAGTTGTATGTCCCTTTATGAGCAGTCAAACCTGTTTCTGTGTTACTCTTCAGGTTCTGTTTGAGATCTATAACTACTACGCAATTTTTACTGCAGTTTTTTGCATCCAAAGTAATTGTTTTGGATGGGAAAATCTTGTGAAAGGTGAGCTTAGTTGTGGAAAAAACAAGTATACAAAATGTGCATATCTATGTCAGGCCCCTTGATTAATTCGATCAGCCAGAGTTTGGGCCAATCTTAGGCCAGTGAATTGTGTGTTAATGGGGTTAACTAAATGGTGTTGTGTGGATAAGTACCCATTATTTGTAATGGCAAGGACAATCAATAACACCAGACTTTTTGGTCTTGTAAAAACGTATGTCCATCTCATTTATTAACAGATTTCTTCCAAAGGATTATTTTGATAAATCTCTCAGCCCATGATTGAATATGGAATTTATCACATGAACGCTAACAAAGATGGCCGCCTGGTGTCTGTTTGCACTTGTGGACAGTCATAGTCATTAGATTTCTTTCAAATTACAGTAAATAAAGAACGGGGTTAAATCATTTTTGAATGTTTGCAAACTTTTAGAAGTTTAGAGGGTTATAACATTTGGAACTGTACTGTACTTTAACAATTGAAGCATGGCTTGAACTTGATTTGATAAAGGAGTTCTAGCCATAAGGTGTATATTTTCCCTAGTTGACATGATTGCAAACACCAAATTTTCAAATTGCCCTAATGCTTTTAAAATTAGTTCAGCAGTAAAATATGCATAGTAAGCAACAAAATATGTTTCAAAGCGATTCACCATTTACAATACCGTGAAAACGAGCACTTTCTACTCCCACCCCTCATTTTACGTCTTTATGCTGGGTGCCGTTAAGACCAGACTAGATGCATTTACTCAAAGTCTAGTCTAAACGGCACCCAGTGTAAAGACTCAAAATTAGGGGTGGAAGTAGAAAGTGCACGTTTTCAGGGTATTGTAAATGGTGAATCACTTTGAAATGTATTTTGTTGCCTACAATGCATATTTTACTGCCAAACTGCACCAATTTTGAAAAATTAGGGCAATTTGAAAATTTGATGTTTGTAATCATGTCAACTAGGGAAAATATACGCCTTATCGCTAGAACTCCTTTAGAGTACTTGGAGTATACCAGAACAGTCGCCTTAAACAAGTAACGCTGAAGTACTCCATCACAGTTATTCCAGTTCACGTGATTTCTGTTGTGTCGGTTTGGAATAAAAAGAGAAGAAGAACAGCTAAATCAAGTCCACTCCAGATATCTCTGAATATATTTAAATCAATTATTTGACCCTTTCTTACATACGGTTTGGACAAGCTCAAGAATGAAGATGTTTGAAAATTCACTCTTTATTACACATAACTTTGGCAAATAAGAACCAGCTCAGTGTGAACTAATAAATACTAGCGTTAATTTTGACCTCCACGTCAGAATCTGCTAAGCTCAGCAGAGTTCCAGTCTGGAGTGAGTTGGCCATAGCCTGCAAAATCAAGCTAGTATTCGGAGGCAAAGTTTTTGCAGTCCACAGTCCAATCTGCAGTGATGTGTGAAGTAAATTATGTTGCTATTTTACATGAGCACATACCTTGACAGACTGTAGTAGAAAGAGAAACAGTGCCACTGGGGGTGGCTAGCATGTACCAATGGCATCATGGCACCCGAGCAAAGTACCGCTGGCGGCAGCCGCATGTGCTGCATGGCGTGCAGCGGAGCAGAAGAAAGCAGTTCAGGCTGTCAATGCAATGCCATGTAAGTACAGATGGGCAGCAGGTAGGACAGGGACTATTAGTACATACAAGTGACTTGGGGAATTAAAATAGCTAAATTTCTGGTAGAAATGAAGCTATTTCCCCGCAAAGCCAATTTTGGCTTATCTAGTCTGATGGGAACCTCCAAGCCAAGCGCTACGCAGTTGCAAAGCATAACATAGCACCTACCACTAAACAGGACTCAAGCTGACCATAACCCTTCAAGAGGACCTGCAAGCCGTTTGAGTCTGCAGAGATTGGTGACTGATACAGGCGGCCAGGCTACGTCTGTCCTATTTTTATATTTGATTGAATGTTAGATATTGAATGGAATCCTTCAATTGTTTTACAGCGTAGTGTGAGCAGACCGCTAAAACCTATTCTAATGATTGTTTTACTACCCGGTATTATTGACTCACTCACTGAGACATTACACGCATAAATATTTTTTTCTATGGAGTTTTGGTTGAGAAAGGGCTTTGTTTTGGGGGCTATAAATTGGTGACTGAAAAGACTGCGTATTAATTTTAGTGTTGATATGAGTCATGCTCCTTTTCTCTAGAAATTTACCTGTCATGATGATATATCTAAAAACAAAAAAACTTCTCACTGGAAATAAATCAGTTTTTGCATCTTAACCCATGACCTGCTGAAGTATATATTTCCTGGTAGATTTAGAACAGCAAGTTTCAGATGCCGGCTCACCAAGATTATACTATCTTATAATATAAGAAATGGTAAATATTGCATTCTAATTGCTTGAGGACAGATGGTTGGCAATCACTTTGAATCTTTTTCTTTACACTGTAAAAGTTAAAGAATATTTGTATGGCAATAAAAATAAATAACTTGATGATTGTTTGCAAATTTTCAAAGAAGCATATGGTATGTATATGAAATTACATAAGTCTAGGTAAGGCAAACCAGCACCTGGGAAAAAGACCTGTAAATATTGATTACCAAGTTGTCCTTTAGGTTAATCTGTAGAGCCAGTTTACTGTTGACAGTCCAGATAGGAAAATTGGAAAACAGGTAAGAAAAACACAGTAGATGGCTTGTAGTTGCAAAAAAAACCCACATAAACACATAGAAATTTCTGTATAAAATGTCCATGAACACAGAGTCCTGTTAAAAAAAGATCATGTACACAAAGTCCGCTATTAAAGAACTAAGAAAGCAAAGAGTCCTCTTTAAAAGAACGATGAACACAACAAAAGCCCTATAAAGAGACCATGAACACAAAGAAAGTCCTATAAATGGACCATGAATACAAAGAAAGTCCTATTATAGGACCATGGACACAAAGAAAGTCCTATTATAGGACCATGGACACAAAGAAAGTCCTATTAAAGGACCATGAACAAACAGAAAGGGCCATGAACATAAAGAAAGTCCAAATTAAAGGGCCATGAACACAAAGAAAGTCCTATTTAAGGACCATGAACACAAAGAAAGTCCTATTAAAGGACCATGAAAATAAAGGAAGTCCTATAAAAGGACCATGAACACAAATAAAGTCCTATAAAAGGGACTATGAACTCAAAGAAAGTCCTATTCAAGGACCATGAAAACGAAGAAAGTCCTATTAAAGGACCATGAACACAAAGAAAGTCCTATTTAAGGAACCATGAACTCAAAGAAAGTACTATTAAAGGGACCATGACCACAAAGAAAGTCCTATAAAGGGACTATGAACACAAAGAAAGTCATATAAAAGGGCCATGAACACAAAGAAAGTTTTATTAAAGGGACCATGAACACAAAGAAATTCCTACAAAGAAAGTCCAATTAAAGGACCATGAACACAAAGAAAGTCCTATAAAAGGACCATGAACACAATTAAAATCCTAAAAAAGGGACTGTGAACACAAAGAAAGTCCTATTCAAGGACCATGAAAACAAAGAAAGTCCTATTAAAGGGACCATGACCACAAAGAAAGTCCTATAAAGGGACTATGAATACGAAGAAAGTCCTGTAAAAGGACTATGAAAACAAAGAAAGTCCTATTAAAGGAACATGAACACAAAGGAAGTCCTATCAAAGGACTATGAATACAAAGAAAGTCCTATAAAAGGGCCATGAAACAAAGAAAGTTTTATTAAAGGGACCATGAACACAAAGAAAGTCCTATTTAAGGACCATGAACACAAAGAAAGTCCTATTTAAGGACCATGAACATAAAGGAAGTCCTATAAAAGGACCATTAACACAAATAAAGTCCTACAAAAGGGACTATGAACACAAAGAAAGTCCTGTAAAAGGACTATGAAAACAAAGAAAGTCCTATTAAAGGAACATGAACACAAAGGAAGTCCTATCAAAGGACCATGAACACAAAGGAAGACCTGTAAAAGGGCCATGAACACAAAGATAGTTCTCTTTAAAAGGACCATGAACACAAAGGAAGTCCTATAAAAGGACTATGAACACAAAGATAGATCTCTTTAAAAGGACCATGAACACAAAAGATGCCTCTATAAAAGGACCATGAATACAAGGAAGGTCCTATAAAAAAGACCATGCACACAAAGAAAGTCCTATATAAAAGGACCATGAACACAAAGAAAGTCCTCTGTAAAAGGACCATGAACACAAATAAAGTCCTCTGTTAATTAAGAAATGAATTCCATTTTTGAAAGGTTCATGGAATCATGAATACTTTGCGTCTCTTGCAAAGTAACCTTAACTTTGCAAGAGAACTGAAGTATTCATGAAAAGGGTAGATAAGTACCACTTTCTTATAGCTGGGTCATTGGCTTTCACAGATATTTGCGTTTTATTGTCATTGAAGTCTTTAAATTGAATGTAACCATAGAATCCACTTTTACACCATATGTTCCTGTTTGTTTCATGTTTAATAGCTATCTCAAGTCTTAGGAAATACCATTTAATAACTTTGGCCTAATTACCCAGGTTTTAATATTCAATTGTTCTTCAAGTATTATTTTATGTCTTAGTCTAAGAAGCACTTTTGAACTGTTTTAATGCATTTCTGTTCTAATGTGGTTCTCATACTCTTTGGCTTCTTAATCTTCATTGACACGTTTGATTTTCAGTATTTGTTTTTTTTAAAGTTTTAAACCCATTCATGGCAAATGGAATCTTCAAACTAGTGTGACATGCAGTCTGATCAGGGCCTTTTTATTCGCTCTCAGGAAAGTAGAGTAAAACCTGTCTTAAGCAGCCACTCAAAAGAAGACCAAAAAATAGGTTTTCAAGACCAATAATCATTTAATGTAGTTTAAAAGTATTGCAGAATGCTCCTGTGGACAGGAGCATTCTGCAGTACTTTTGACCTGCATTAAGCTACCACATGACTTTAAGACCTTTGTTTCGTCTATTTTGAGTGGCCACGGCGCTTAAGACAGGATTCACTGTATAATAGCTGCGCTTGTTACATACAAAATTTCAATATTCTAGCTAGCCTCTCTGCTTTGGCCTTGGTTGCAAACTTCAAAAGCAGAGTTTCTTACATTGAGGCTCAAGTAGACTTGTGACCTTGATCATATTTTCAAGGTCAACATGCAGCTTGATATTTCATTGTTCAGCTGAAGAAGAATTGTGTGAATATAAAACATGAGGCAGTGGTTAAAATATAACCCAAAGTGTAAGAGTGAGTGACTGTTGAGCTCATCGAACATTAATCTCGACCGGATGGGAGTGTGTGCAGCTGATAGATCCAGTGGAGCTCTCTGGTTTTTCGAGTTACTAAGTTGTGCTGTTTAGGTGTTTCAAATCTGTTGGTGGTATAACCAATTAAACTTCATGGTAAATAGATTGCTATGACAAGGTAAAGAAATTGTGACTTTGACCACATTTCCAAGGTTAGAGGTACTAAGTTAACCAGTTCAGGTGATAGTCCCCGTCACAGATTTCAACTACCATATCCTGAATATTTAAATATTTATCCTTAACATGCGTGGAACCAGAGGGTTGGACATGGGGGTCCAGACCCCTCTTGAAAATCACAAGTTCCATAGGTTTCCATGGGAATTAGCAATTGGACCCCCCAGACAGACACGCCACACGCTTAGTCGTCATTGTATTGACATTCTGGACATGGTTCCATAGGTTTAGATAAACACGAATTTTCAGCATATAATTTTAAATAATTTCTTACCCATAATTTCTAGCATATGTTTTAGGTGCTCAAAAGAACCGTCTCATTAACCGTCTCATTGAGACGGTTCTTTTGAGTACCCACAACATATGTTTTGGTTGAAAAATAAGAAAATTACTCTTACTTAAGTCCTGTACGTGGTTTGGAAACGTCTATTGCAAACAGTGTAGACTGCTCTTCGAGGAGCCATCCAATGAGGATTAGGCCAAGACTGTCTGACTATTTAAGATAATGTATTGAAATATGTCCTTTTTTCCCCTTGTTGGCTGTGATATTTTTGAGGATATTAGAATTTATGTCGCGTAAATTTCAGGGGATTATGAATTTATGGCAATGATATTGCCAAGAAAATTAGAATTTATTGCAGGGAAATGTCCAGGAATTTTTGAGTGTTCTGTACAAGGAAAGTAGGGTGCCTATACAAGATTCCTACTCTATACTGTAACTATGGTAGTTGTGAACCCACTCTAATGGGTTTCTCAGCATTATCTCATAATGTTTGTTTTCTCAGTTGATGCTGTTCAGATATATGCTCCAACTTTTTTTGATGATAAATTATCTGCAAGTTAAAGTTTATCACATTTGCAGCCATTAGCAGGTATTCTGTCATAGAATTTATTGAAGATTTTAACAGGACTATTGAGGTAAAGTGCTTTCCATGCCTTTAGTTAAGATTGTGCAACAGAAAATTAATTTTCTTATTTCTCAACTCAAAAGAACCGTCTCAATGAGACGATGGGAGCGCAGTGGCTCAGTGGTAGAGTGCTTGACTCGAGACCGAGGGGCCGCGGGTTCGAGCCTCACCGGTGTCACTGCTTTGTGTCCTTGAGCAAGAACATTAATCCTAGCTTAGTACAGGTTCAACCCAGGAAGACCCTTCCCTTTATAACTGAAAGATTGTTGATGGGACGTTAAGAATCAAATCAAACAAACAAATCAATGAGACGGTTCTTTTTAGCACAAAAAACATATGCTATATATATTTACAATCTGAAAATTTTTGTTCTAAACCTGACGTGCTCTCTGATAAATCTGAACAAAATTAATTTTCCAGGAATTGTTTTGAATTTGGCCCTCACTGAGGAATGGCCTTGGTCCTAACTTGTATAGTTCAAGGGGAAGTGGGGAAGTTTGTTAAATCTTTTGATAGTCTGTCAGAGTCTTGACTCTCTCAAGTAAGTCAATAGGGATTCTGTGCATGGGAAGGGGCCTTCTGTTGTACCTTTGTAGAGGTGGTTTTAAGTTTTAAGCATACTCCTAACCCATGTACTTATTCTTAGGGGATAAACTTTATTACACTTACCTTTGTTTTTACTTTTATCTGAATCCTAGCTTAGTAAAGGCTTCAAAATGTAAAAAATAGCCTGTTGTTTGGCAAAAAAGGCAATCAGATGTCAAAGGGTAACATAACATAGTGACAGTCAGAAAGTAAAATACCATCAGTGACATCAAGAAGTTAACATTACAGCAGTGAGATTTAGATGGTAACATTATATCAGTGCCATAAAGAGGGTAACACATTACACTAGTGACAATAAGAGGGTAACATAGCAGCAGTGACAATAAGAGGATAACATAACAGCAGTGACAATAAGAGGGTAACATAACAGCAGTGACAATAAGAGGGTAACATAACAGCAGTGACATCAAGAAGGTAAAATAACAGCAGTGACATCAAGAGGGTAACATTACAACAGTGATACCAAGAAAGTAAAATTACAGCAGTGACATCAATCAGGTAACACATTACAACACTGACATCAAGAGGGTAATGTGACAACCAAGAGGGTAACACATAACAACACTGACATCAAGAGGGCAATGTGATGTCAAGAAAGTTTCATTACAGCAGTGATCATCATGGGGTTAACATTGCAGCAGTGACATCAAAATTGTAATGCATTACAACACCGACATCAAAATTGTAATACATTACAACACCGACATCAAGAGGGTAATGTGATGTCAAGAAAGTATCATTACATCAGTGATCATCATGTGTTTAACATTGCAGCAGTGACATCAAAAGTGTAATACATTACAACACTGACATCAAGAGGGTAATACAACATGAAGAGGGTAACATAACCAAAGTGAAATTGAGAGGTTAACATGACATCAAGAGGGTAACACATTACAGCAGTGACATCAAAAGGGTAACACATAACACTGATATCAAGAAGGTAACACATAACAGCAGTGACATCAAGAGCAATGAGATCAAATAAGATCAAAAGGCTAACACATTGCTACAGTGACAACAAGAAGGTAACATGACATCAAGAGGGTAACACATTATAGCAGTGACATTAAGAAGATAACATTACAGCAGTGACATTAAGAAGATAACACTACAGCAGTGACATCAAGAATGTAACACATTACAGCAGTGACATCAAGAGGGTAACACATTACAGGAGTGACATCAAGAGGGTAACACATTACAGGAGTGACATCAAGAGGGTAACACATTACAGCAACAAGGTTAAGAGGGTAACACATTATAGCAGTGACATTTAGAAGATAACATTACAGCAGTGACATTAAGAAGGTACCAGTCTACAGCAGTGACATCAAGAGGGTAACACATTTCAGCACTGACATCAAGGAGGTACCATTTCAACAATGACATCAAGAAGGTAACATCACAACAGTGACATCAAGAGGGTAACATTACAACAGTGACATCAAGAGGGTAATATTACAGTAGTGACATCATGAGGGTAACATTACAGTAGGGACATCAAGAGGGTAACATAACAGTAGTGACATAAAGAGGGTAACATTACAGTAGTGACATCAAGAGGGTAACATTACTGCAGTGACATCAATAGGGTAACATTACTGCAGTGACATCAATAGGGTAACATAACAGTAGTGACATCAAGAGGGCAACATTACAGTAGTGACATCAAGAGGGTATAATTACAACAGTGGCATCATGAGGGTAACATTACAGTAGTGACATCAAGAGGGTAGCATTACAGTAGTGACATCCAGAGGGTAAACATTACAGTAGTGACATCAAGAGGGTATAATTACGACAGTGGCATCATGAGGGTAACATTACAGTAGTGACATCAAGAGGGTAAACATTACAGTAGTGACATCAAGAGGGTATAATTACGACAGTGGCATCATGAGGGTAACATTACAGTAGTGACATCAAGAGGGTAAACATTACAGTAGTGACATCAAGAGGGTATAATTACGACAGTGGCATCATGAGGGTAACATTACAGTAGTGACATCAAGAGGGTAGCATTACAGTAGTGACATCAAGAGGGTAAACATTACAGTAGTGATATCAAGAGGGTAACATTACAGTAGTGACATCAAGAGGGTATAATTACGACAGTGGCATCATGAGGGTAACATTACAGTAGTGACATCAAGAGGGTAGCATTACAGTAGTGACATCAAGAGGGTAAACATTACAGTAGTGACATCAAGAGGGTAACACATAACAGCAGTGGCATCAAGAGGGTAACACATTACAACACATCAAGAGGGTAATGTGACATCAAGAGGATACTATTACTGCAGTGAAATCAATAGGGTAACATTACAGCAGTGACATCAAAAGGGTAACACTACAGAGCTCACACTTCAGATGGATTTTCACAAATAGATAAGTGCAATAAAGATCGGATTGCCCATTATATATTTTAAGGGGACACAGATCATAATTTCCAAAGTAAGAAAGACAGCAAAGATCAGGAAATTATACAATCAAGTACCACACCTGACCAGTATCATTATGCATTTATGAACTTTGTTCTGCAGCATTTCATCTGGGTCTTGTCTGGTTTAGGGGTTTCTGGTCCCAAATTAAACCTGCATGAAGACATGAGTTGGAAACAAGATAATGTTGAACATGTCTCGCCAACACAGCATACTCATCTAAAATGCTTCATTTGAGATTTAGCTTAACTGGATCTAATATCTGCAAGAAATCATCACATCGGTATCGGCATGAGAAAACTGAAATCTGATCATGGAAATTTCAGCACTTAGCTAGCAGCACAAGCAAGCACTATTGCAACACTGCTGTTTGGTTGTAGCCTTCATTGTTAACACCTTATTATCAAATGGATCCTTCCACCTAAAAAAATTGGGCAGGTCCAATTTCATAGGCAAGGAAAAAAGAAACATTTGATTTTATCTTATTCTCTTGAGAAGTTCCTTATTTTATTGCAATTAGTGTACGCCCTGATCTAGCGGTATTCTGTCAAATTGGAACAAATTACAAATTTACCTGGATCAGACAGTGTAAATGTATACATTGAATAGTAAATCATGATCAGTGGGCCAGCACATAAGATTTTGGTACTTTATAGTCGCATATGAGTAAATATTTTGCTCTGAGCCTTCATCCATGTCCATACTTTGTGTTCCCGAGCAGCAAAGTCTATGGAGAGTCCGCAAATTTGTTCAGGCTCACCTGAGTCATCGTCACTAGATAATGCGATGACTACCGAAATCTCATATGCTGGCTAAAATTGAAAAAAAAACAAAAAAAACATGAAAGCTTTCGTCTGGAATACAGAAGACCCATATGCAACTGACAAGGCCAAAATGAGACTGCATGCTTGTGTCATATATATACATCCTTATCAGCACAAATATACTGTAGAACCTCCAAAATTTTAACTCCAATATTTTTAAATACTTGCTTATTCGAAATAAATTTTGGACACAATGGATTCAGAAAATAGGCCTATTTATGGACTATTTGATAAACTAAATGTATCAATAAAAATATCTAGTATGTTTTGTGTGCGTAAAAGAAACGTCTCCTTTACACACACAAAACCTATGTTTGATAGAGAGGAAAAACTGATAATAACCATTTTTAGGGGTTATGTATTCTATGTCTATACCTCCCTATTATTCGAACTTTTGATTCTACGAAATAATATCTCCAGTCCTTATAGGACTTTCAATTTATGAGATTCCACTGTATAACTATCCTACAGCAAACAGAGAGGTATTGGTCTTGTATGTGCAGTTCAATATGCTAGTAACAGGTGGTCAATAATAGAGCTTTTCCTGTGAATCAAGTCATTTAGGCATGACAGAGCATGAAACATCTTGGGACAGCACTATTCTGGATGAGAACACCATCTGTCAATTAGATTGTAATTATATAACAATACACTCAAGTGCCAGCTCTCGCTCATTTAAAACAAAATGTTAACATTGCATACGGTTACAGTTCCAAGACATGAACATGCATATTTACTATTTGTTTTAACATGTTTAAGAATGTATCAATTAATTACCCTTAAATATGGAATGTAAGAATGACATTCTGTACAAGTCAGCATCTTGTATCAGCAAAGTCTAACAGCATTTTTTATTATTCCTCATTAGTATATTCAACAATTTGCTTTGGTTAAGAAATTACAATCTAGGGTTAACCTGTCAGCACCCTTTGCAAACACTTTGAACTCAGATCAAACCTGTCATAATATCAGGCATGATCTGGATCCAAATGCTTGACAATCTGATGGTATTCCTATTTTTTTTGTTTGAAAACATAAGTTTAAAAAAAATCAGTATTTGAAAAAATAATACTCGATCAGCATTCAAAAAAGCTTTAAATTGAACAAATTTAACTATTTCTTAGACTAGAAAGCCATTGAATTTTAATTGACAAAATTCAGTGCAGAACATGTCACCTTATTAGTTTCTGCATTATTGACTTGGATTAACCCTTTCAGACCAACGGAATCTTCCATAAAACTATGAACGGTCCATTGTATATATTGAGGGTCACAGTTTATGATTTCCAAAACGATACAGTAAAACCCGTCTTACTTAGCAACCACTCAAAAATAGACAAAAAAGCATCTTAATGACAAATGATAGCTCAATGAAGGTCAAAAGTGTTGCAGAATCCTCCCTTTGGAGCATTCTGCCGTACTTTTGATCTGCATTAAGGGATAATCATTCTTGAAAACCAAGTTTTGGTCGTCTTTTTGAGTGGGCGCTTAAGAAAGATTTTACTGTATTGTGTTTCTTTCTTTGAATATCATTTTTGTCAAGCAAACAGTGCAGACATTGATGAAATGTCGCATTACCTTCTCTGACAGATATACAATATATGTGATAGATCTGCCCTGTGATATCTCAGTTTGCATATAATTTTGCCATTCAAACTGCATTGTACCAAGCTAAGTCAGAAGATCTCACTGATTGTTCACTCACCGACATCTTCCTAGATTCATTGCAGACAACATCGTTCATACTCCAAACAGAACTCCCCAAACAGTGAATACTCACCTTGGCTCCTAATATTATACCCCACACCGGGGAGTTCAGCAATGTTGTCCATCATAAACCTAACGTGACATTCTTAGACGATTGGAAATGTTGTTTATTTGTCTGTTGGCCTCCTATTTTAGACCACAATAGGTGTTTATATCGTCATGGAAACTGGTATGATGGGGGCCAGACACAGCTTGCCAACTTCCAGGAATACGCCCCAGAAGCAAGGTCCCACCCTGCAAATTCTACCGCAAAGAAAAGGCAGGTCATAGGAGCAGCCCCTGAGCAGCACCTTAGAGGCGGCTTCCCAAGCCACTTTTGGGAGCCAGGAGCCGTCTTTTTGCATGTTGCCGAGGAGCCATATAGCCTCACTTTAGAAACGGCTCCAGGAGCCGTTTTTGGGAGCCTAGAGCCATTTTTGGAGCCTCTTCCCACGACTATATAAAGCATGAGTGATTGCTGTTCAGGCATCATTGGATTTTCGACCAAAGAGTCCATAGCATAGCAGGAAACCCCTGAAGAGTCTTAATATAGACGAAACCTAGGTCGGGTTAGTCGTGTTAAAGCCATGGACAAAGCCCAGGAGTCCATAGTGGTGGCAGCCCTGACTAGATTTCTCAGTCACTGTCAAGTACTAGACAGAAGATCTCGTTGGTCTAAAATGTGTTAAAAAGGATAATGTGAAGAGAAGTTTCATAAGTTAGTTCTCAGTTTTCGACAACAGTTTGTCAGTCAGTTAGATAATTAATTTTCCTTACCATAACAACAACTGCAGCTTGTCAGAGTTTGTCAATATTACTTGCACAAACATATTAGTTGCAGAAGAGATATCATAGACCCTGTTTGTTGAAATAATTCTGGATTAACTCTAGACAAATAATCTGTGAATTGTTCAAACTGGGAGGTAATTATTTTGTAGGCCAATTTAGTGCATTGTGTCTCCATGCCAACTGAACACATTTTCAATTTAATTTTCTATCCTAGTATCATAATCCGGTTTTGATTGAAAATCTGAATAGTTCAACTGGGAGTTTGTTATTGTGCAAAAAGTTGAGACAATTAATGCCATGGCAAAGTATCCTGATATGTTCTTTTCCTCAATGTTTGGTCATATTTGAGCATAAAAACTGCATGTAGTATTATATGCCAGTTAATATTGAATTATACATATTTCCTTTGCTTTTCTCACTGTAACTTTCCCTGATTAATTGCCTAAATGCTTAATTAACTTTCCTTTAAATTCTTTTAATTTAGTTGATATGGTTTTGTTAAACTTTATTAATCATATACCTTTATTTTTCACTTAAGGGTAACTTTACTGCAAATAATGCAGTTTATTACATTTGAATAGTGAATACTGTAGTTTATTCCAGTGAATACTGTAGTTTATTCCAGTGAATACTGTAGTTTATTCCAGTGAATACTTTAGTTTATTCCAGTGAATACTGAAGTTTATTCAAGTGAATATACTGTAGTTTATTACAATAAATATACTGTAGTTTATTCCAGTGAATAATGTAGTTAATTCCAGTGAATACTGTAGTTTATTCCAGTGAATACTGTAGTTTATTCCAGTGAATACTGTAATATTATATAACAGTGAATATTCTGTAGTATATTACAGTGAATGTACTGTAGCTTATTCCAGTGAATACAGTAGTTTATTCCAGTGAATACTGTAGTTAATTACAATGAATATACTGTAGTTTATACCAGTGAATACTGTAGTTTATTCCTGTGAATATTGTAGTTTATTCCAGTGAATACTGTAGTATTATATTACAGTGAATATTCTGTAGTATATTACAGTGAATGTACTGTAGCTTATTCCAGTGAATACTGTAGCTTTTTACAGTGAATACTGTAGTTTATTACAGTGAATATACTGTAGTGTATCCCAGTGAATACTGTAGTCTATTACAGTGAATATACTGTAGTTTATTCCAGTGAATACCTTAGCTTATAACAGTGAATACTGTAGCTTATTACAGTGAATATACTATAGTTCATTTCAGTGAATGCTGTTGCTTTTTACAGTGAATAATGTAGTTTATAACAGTACTGTAGTTAATTACAGTGAATATTCTGTAGTTTATTCCAGTGAATACTGTAGTTTATAACAGTACTGTAGTTTATTACAGTGAATACTGTAGTTTATCAGTGAATACTGTAGTATATTACAGTGAACATACTGTAGTTTACTACAGTGAATATAATGCAGTTTATTACAGCAAATATACTGTAGTTAATTGCAGCAAATATCATGTAGTTTATTACAGTGAATATACTGTAGTTAATTACAGCGAATATACTTTATTTTTTCTGTGAATACTGTAGCTTATTCCAGTGAATATAATGTAGTTTATTCCAGTGAATATATTCTAGTTTATTCCAGTGAATATGTCTACCAGTGAATACTGTAGTTTATTCCAGTGAATTACAGGGAATATACTGGTTTATTACATTGAATATACTGTAGTTTAATACAGTGAATATACTACAGTTTTTACAGTGAATACTTTAGCTTATTAAAGTGATTATACTGTAGTTTATTACAACGGATATACTGTAGTTTATTGCAGTGAACATACTGCCATTTGTTACAGTGAATATACTGTAATTTATGAGTGAATACTGTAGCTTATAACAGTGAATAATGAATTTATTGCAGCAGATACTGTAGTTTATGAACTGTCACTTGCTCACCCAAAACACATGTTTAGACTGAAAATTTTTGCCTCAAAAATTCTCCTGATCTGGACCTTTGGCACACTATAGTTTATTACAGCCATTACTGTACTGTAGTTTACTACAGTGAATATACTGTAGTGTATTACAGCAATACTGTAGTTTATTAGCCCCCTTTTTCAACGCTGCCAGGTATGTGGAAAGGCCCCTTTTTCGAAGAAAAGTATATGACTGACCCATTTTTATATCATTGTTATATAAATGGTCCCATTTTTCTGACAGCCCTGTTTGAAAATACTTATAATTTTTGCTTAGATATTCAGCTCAGAAACCTAAATTGTAATATTTATTTGTAAACTTTGTTTACAGACAGCAAAGAGGGTATATAAAAATCAAAGAACAGTATATTAATATGTTAACATTTTTATCAATCAAGTATATGAATAGGTCATTGTTTCTAAGACCAGGTATATGATTGGGGTAGGTTTACAAAAACTGGGCTGCACACCCGTACCGAAATTACCCACAAGTTACCACCCTGGGTGTTAAACAGTAAATACTGTAATTTATTACAGCAAATATACTGTAGTGTATTACAGCAAATGCTGAAGTTTATTACAGTAAATACACTGTAGTTTATTACAGCAAATACTGTAGTTTGATACAGCAAAAATACTGTATATTTTCACTAAATACTGTTGTTTATTTCAGCTAATATACTGTGGTTTATTACAGCAAATAGTTAATACTATAGTTTATTACAGTGAATAAACTGTAGTGTATTACAGCAAATACTGTAGTTTATTGCAGCCAATATACTGTAGTGTATTACAGCAAATATTGTAGTGTATTGCAGCTAAAATACTGTAACGTATTATGGCAAATAATGTAGTTTATTACAGCAAATATACTGTAGTGTATTACAGCAAAAACTGTATTGTATTGAAGCAAAAATACTCTAGTGTATTACTGCTAATATTGTAGTGTTTTACAGCAAAAATACTGTAACATATTATGGCAAATTCTGTAGTTTATTACAGCAAATATACTGTAGTGTATTACAACAAATACTGTAGTTTATTACCACGAATACCGTTGTGTATTACAGCAAATACTGTAGTTTATAACATCAAATATACTGTAGTGTATTACAGCAAGTACTGTAGTTTATTACGACAAATACTGTAGTGTATTACAGCAAATGCTGTCACAGTATTTTAATACAGCAAATATACAGTAATGTATTACAGCAAGTACTGTAGTGTATTGCAAAAAATACTATAGTCTTTTACAGCATATTACAGCAAGTACTGTAGTGTATTACAGGAAATAATGTATACTCCTCAAAATAATTAAAGGACCAAGATATTAGAACGCGAGTACAATTAACTGAAACACTTTAATTCTGTAAAACTTGGCCAAAATCTTTCGATTCTTTATGCCCATAATTCAAAAATCATTATTAACGATTCCCATGCCTAATTCTGCCATAACTGTGTCTCAAATGCACATACCCTCAAAAACATACTTTCAAAAGACAGTGGGTGGGGTAAGGAAATTCTTCTGTGGTAATTCGAGTAGAATGAAAGTGACATCAAATTAAACTGTGTTTTAAACAATTCAGCTTACATGCAAAAAATTATTCAAACAGTTTCACTATACTGGGAAGCAAACATTTTCATCTCTGACAATGGAGTTTTGACATTGATTTGTTTTCTGAAAACAATGTGTGTACTTGGCCATCAAGAAACATTTTTTCAATCGTCATTCTATGCCGTTGAGTGTAAGAAAGATATTCCAACGAACCTTTAAAGATTGTCACAGACAAACGCCAAAACCAGTTGTCTGAACAGATAGTCTGGCCATTACGCCAGAGCCAAAAGGGACAATTTTCTCTCACAGGAAGAGGTGGATGGTATCGACGGGATTAAAACACCATAAAATCATGTGAAAACAGAGATTTCAGCATCTAAAAGCACTCTTCATTCGTTTCATGCAGTTCTGTGGTCCATGGATCACAAACAAAAAATGACATTCCATTACATTTAGACCAAGTTTAAAAATGGCAAAAAAATCCTTGCTAGTAACATTTTCTACCATTTTCTTTTTGTTGTTTCACTTGGCAATAAGGCGTCAAAGATGTCTGAAAATTTTAGGCTAGATCGTAAAATTGGTTTTAAAAATATGTTCCAGACAAAATGCATCAATGATAGTGTTGGTCCTTTAATTATTTTGAGGAGTACGAGGGCTGTTCAAATATGAATGCAAGTAGCTTCATAACTCTCTTCATATATAAGCTACGACAAAGTGGTAAACGTTTCTATATAGGATTATATGTCACCTTTAAACTGGCACCAGGCCTAAAGAAAAATACAGTATACTTATCGAGCTGTAGCCCTTCGAAAGAGGGTCACGTTAGTATACTAACAAACTCAATGCTTCGAACATATACCAGTGATAAAGATGAGCGTATAATTCTTGGATAAACAGGTGAAATTTCTTGAAATTTTTAAGGAAGTATCCCCATATTCTAATATAATGATTCTGTGAAAATTGCGAAAATCCGACATACCTTTGTTAAATTTCAACGAATCGTTTTCACTAGTCTTCTCATGTTTGCAAATTAATGGTTAAGAAAACACCACCTTTCAGTTTTCAGTTAAACTTATCTCTAACAAAATGCCCGAAGCAACATTTAAACTAGTTTTAAATCAAAGACAATATGTTGAGCGCTCATACTGAGTTGTTGATTCAAATTATTGATGGATAGTAGGTAATTTTTAAACGCTGAAAAGCATTTTTATTAAGTCAAAACTGCCTTTACTTAAGGGGTTATAGAATTTATACTTATTTTTTTTTTGTCATAACATTGTGGCTTTATTCTAAATTTCAATGTAAACTTTAAGTTTGACCACTATAAGCAATATTTACAATAAAATTGCTCACCTGGTCTTGAGAACTAGACAGATTGAACATGTTTTAAATAATGTACACACGTCGTTAAGAATCAGAAAAATGCTTCAAAAATGATATAAAATGTGATTACTCTGTAAATAGAGGATGGCGCGTTTTGAAAGCTCCCTTATGACATATTTAGCATGTTTTCAGCAAAACGCAGAGAAAACGAAACAGCGATGTTTATTATTACACCACAAGTAGATAACTCAAAATGACGTTTATCATATAATTAATGACGTCACAAACGTGCCTGTTTACTCGCGATTGAAACAGAATTATATAAATTTTTACCCGCAGGCAACTTCAGGATTGTTACTTAAACTTGCATCTAAAATTTGGTGCCATTTTGTCTAAAACTTACAAAGATATGACACTATATCCGCACATGTACCAAAACGTGCTTTGCAAATTGCTTCAGAAAAACTTCAGTATACAGGAATGGCCTTTATATAAGGGTCTGTAACTCGAGAAATATAGTGAGTGTTTCTTTATGTTTGATGCCATTTTAAAGGCGACAAATAGTTCTTTTCAGAAAGGTATACCATTTTGTCGTAGCATGTATGTGAAGACAGTTATGAAGCTACTTGCATTCATATTTGAACAGCCCTCGTATAGTTTAATACAGTGAATATACCCTAGTTTATTACAGTGAATATGCTGTAGTTTATTACAGCAAACATACTGTATATACAGCAAAGATTGTAGTTTGTTACAGCAAAGGATGTAGTTCAATGCAGTGGATAAGTGAATACTGTAGGTTATTACAGTGAATACCTTTGTTTATTACAATGAACACTACAGTTTATTGCAGTTGATACTATAATTTATGACAGCAAATACCATCCTGCATTTTATTACAGTGAATACTGTAGTTTAAAAAACTGATAACATTGTCATTTAACAGTTTATGAACACATCAACATCATGCATCTGATAAACTCAAGATATTTACCTTGCATTCTTGTTGTAATGCATACTGTGCATGTGCAATAACATTTATTTGGAATATGATTTGTAAAATTGTTCAAGATAATCTGTGATCAGAATTGTCTACCATATACATACATGTTAGAGGCTTGAACTGTATATATTATAGGGCTATCAATATAGCTTACAACTAAAATGTTCACCCTTTCATCAGGAATCTATAAAATCAGGCCCCAATCTACAAAACTTTTTCATGCTTAACTCAATTGGGCATGACATTTATTATGCTCATAAATGTTAAAATGCCAACAATTGTTGGCATTTTAACTTTTATTAGCATGATAAATACATTATCTGAGAGTTAGAATGCAAGAAAAGCAAACAATGCAGACCCCTGTCAGACCCTCCCCCTGTCAGACTGCTCCTTTCACTTCAGGAGAAGTATGACCATGATATTGACTGTTTTTAAGGGGATTTAAATCTTAATTTTTCAGGGTATACAGGGTAATACAGTATCTGGAACTTTCTTGGACAGTTTTATAATGAAACTGATATCATCAGAAAATTAGAATTCATTTTGTGGGAAAATGTCCTGTGAATGTATTATATGCAAAAAGTATTGACCTTGTGCAGATTGCGTAGGTTTGCAGACCATGTTGATTACATAAGGCATTAAATGACTTTTCCAGTTATTTGGCTCAAATATCCAGACAGCCTCATTTTTTGTCTCTACCTAGTTCTGTGAAGAACTAATCATCTCTGTAATATATAAGAGCTGATTATTGAGCTCAGTCACAACTGTCTGTCTGTCCATCTGACTGTCCATCCATCCATCCATCCATCCATCCATCCATCCATCCATCCATCCATCCATCCATCCATCCATCCATCCATCCATCCATCCATCCATCCATCCATCCATCCATCCATCCATCCATCCACCCACCCATCCATCCATCCATCCATCCATCCACCCATCCATCCATCCATCCATCCATCCATCAATCCATCCATCTATATGTCCATCTGTCAGTCAATGTATACTTATGGGGCTACAAATTATTGACAGACTGTGTTTCAGTGTATTTAAATGGGATTTATTTGACACTTAAAATCAGGACCTGGTGTTTTATATGGCTACAAAGCATTTGCCTGGCTAAAGTTTAGTCACATAAGTATTAGTTTTTCACCTTGACAGCAACTAAACTGTACATTCATAAGACCCAGCTCCATCCATATCTATCCATCCATGCATCCAGCTTGACACAGTAACTATTGCCTTGCCTATTGGCAATACAGATCTCAAAAGTAGATTTAGCACCTGCATAATGGTAGCTAATTTCTCACAAATAAACTGTGAGTCTTTAACTTTCTTTAAATGAACTGCTTGTTAAGTAAAATATTAGCATCAAATTGTGCTGTTAAGTGCACCAACGAACAGTGTTTCATATTGGAAGTTGTTGTCGCTCTCTGATCAAAATGTGGCTGTCTTAGCAGATTGTGCATAAAGAGGCAGTTAAATCAATTCTATTTTTAGCTCATTTTAAGCTTTTGTGGTCCGTCGTCCCTTGGCAGTGTGCAAACTTTTTCTTTAAACTGCAGCTCTGGCCCAAATTCAAAATTTTAATGGTCCCTCTACTAAATTGCCGAAATGGTTCCAATAAACAAAAGTGCCCCCAGAGGTACATATCCGAAACAAATGGCCCAAATTTAAAATAATGTCACGCAAATGTTCCACAAAATGCCCTCTACCAAATGGGCCTCGACGTGAGAAAACCTGTCTTCGGGAGTTTGCGAACAACACTGGCGCAGACCAGCCTGCGCATCCATTTCATACAAATGTTCCTCATAAGGCTGTCTGCCAAAATTTCACAAACTGTTCCGCTCCTCCTGAACTGCTGTCCTTAAGTCAAAATATTTTCACTCAAATGTTCCTCATAAGGCCGTCTTAAAAAATTGCTTTAATAGTTTTGCTCGGCTGAACAAAATGGCATCCAGAGCTAAAACTAAAAAAATCTTTAAACAACATCCCCTCCTGAATAGCTGGCCCAAATTCAAAATGATATCTCACAAATGTTCCTCATAAGGTACTCTATCAAAATTGCTCAACTGGTTCTGCTCGCCACCTGAAGAGCTAAAAAATAGAAAAATCTTTGAACAACATTCCAGGGGTGTAAAATTTCCAGATAAGTTACTCGCCCTTCATGTCCCCAATTTTTCTCCTAGATGCTGTATATTATAAAAGTACTACACAAATGGTCAAAACTTTTACTCGCCCTGTATAACATTTTACTTATAAATGTGTGCGGGCAAGTGGAATTTTACACCACTGCTTCCTCTCCTGAACCACTGACCCGGACTCGAATAATTTCTCACAATTGTTCCCCTTAGCTTGTCCTCTAACAGAATCTTTTAAACTGTCAAAAAGTTATTTCATTAGTGGGAAACTGATTTGAGTTTTTAAGATACAAAAGTTTAAATGTTGAGACAAGAACAATTTCAGAGAGACAAAGGATAAAACATCTTTAAAAAGAAGCTGTCTAAGTTAATTTCATTGTTAAGCTAGAGTTTTGTTTTCGCAAATTTCTCTTGGGATTCAAATGGTTGATCTTAATTTAAATGCTAAACTGGACCCACTAGTTCAAAGCTTTGTTAGCACAACATAGTCAGTAATTGCTTCATACATTAGCCGCCTATGCTATAATTTTTTAGGTGCTGTCTTTTTCAATGGGGGATAAAATCACTGCTATCTGCTTGTCCTGTCTCAGAATCCCCTACGAACGAAACGAGAATCTTTTTGGTATCTTTTGAAAATTAAGATAAGTAGATTCGATTCATATTTTATACACAGATATATAGTCATAATTAGAGGTTAAAGTACTATTTCAGGTAAAATCTACATGGTATTTTGGGAGTTATGGCCCCTTTTGCCCTCAGAATGACAAAACTCAAGAGAGCTTTGACCCTTATTGAAGGTTATTAACTTATTATATATTATAAAACCAGAAAATCCAAGCTATTATATTTATAACCTTGTTTTGAAAACGGGGTATAATCTAGATCAAGGCAGCTGATCATGATCCACACTGTTTCCACTCAAGAGTGCTTGTAAATACGTGCTAAAAACTGGAATCCTGTGTACATAAAATATCTGGGCCCTCATTATTTGCTCTCAGGTAATCAGGGGGGATGTCATCAGATCAGACTCTGTAAAGCAATGCCATGGGATTGGAAAGATCTTCAGTAACAGTAACGTCAGAATTAATATTGCTGCAGGACACATCATTAGACTGTATTCTGAGTGAAAGCCTGCCAAACATTAAACCAGTCTGGAACCATAATATTGCTAAATGAACTGTCCTTGTTGGGAAAATCAACTTCTTGTCTCTTTGCATGCTAGGTTATTTTTCGTGTTTTTTTGTCCTCTGCTGATTTTTCAAAATCAACTTTTCTGAAAAATTCTTCAGGAATACCATCAGAGTGTCAAACAGTTTGGGTCCAGATCTGAGGCCCAACATTTTGGGGGGGCCTGATCTGGGTCCAGTCTGTTTGTAAAGGTTATAAGCTGACGGCACTTATAGGAAATGAGTTGAGTTATTTGTCAGCCTGGTAGACTATGCAATGAGCAGGAGACAGATCTGTATTTTCTTTGTCAAACCTCAAAGGAGTGGACAAGACTAATATAAGTGCACATTGTCATGAAATCTTATTCCCCCCTCAGCCACAGTTCAAAAGACAAACTGTGTTGTTTTAATCAGAAACCATGGCAACAAAGGAAATGCTAATAAAAGGAATTATACTCTTGGCAGATTTTGTTGGAGTAGTTTTTTTTATTGGGGGACATTTACATTCATTAATCAAAAACTTTTTTTTTCTATGGGTGATTTACACAAGATATTTATTTGGCTATGGACAGATGGAATGACTGAATTAGGGTGTCTGCATCCAAACAGAATAGAACCAGGTCAGACTGCCATCAGACCATACAGTTTTGAAATTTATTTATACTTTTCTTATCAATTAGAAAATATTGTTTAACTTTTTTCCAACATGAAAAATATAGACTTTTAAAGAAGCAAAAACTAATCTAGATGCTGGGTGTAGATCATGCATGACTGGTTGCTGGATAGATTAGATTCTGACCAACTGGTTTCTGGCTAGATTATATCCAGACCAACTGGTTTCCAGCTAGATTATATCCAGGGCAATTTGTTTCTGGCTAGATCAAGTAGAAAGCAACTGGTTTCTGGATAGATTAGATCCAGAGCAACTGGTTTCTGGCTAGATTAGATCCAGGGCAAATTGTTTCTGGCTAGATCAAGAAGAAAGCAACTGGTTTCTGGATAGATTAGATCCAGAGCAACTGGTTTCTGTGTAGATTAAATCCAGTGCAACTTTAGATCAATCAAAATTGGTTTCTGTGTAGATTAGATCCTGATCAAGCAACTGGTTTCTGGGAAGATTAGATAAAAAGCAACTGGTTTCTGGGTAGATTAGCAACTGGTTTCTGGGTAGATTTGATCCAGAGCAATTGGTTTCTGGGTAGATTAGATACAGAACATCTGGTTTCTGGGTAGAATAGAGCCAGAGCATTGGGTTTCTGTGTAGATAAGATCCAGAGCAACTGGTATATGGGTAGATTGGATCCAGAGCAATTGGTTTCTGGGAAGATTAGATCAAGATTGAGCTAAGGGTTTCTTGGTAGATTATATATAGAGCGACTGGTTTCTGGGTAGATTACATCCAGAGCAATTAGTTTCTATATAGATTAGATCCAGAGCAACCGGTTTCTGGGTTGATTAGATCTAGTGCAATTAGTTTAAGGGTAGATAAGATTCAGAACAACTGGTTTCTGGGTAGATTAGATCTAGGGCAATTAGTTTCTGGGTAGATTAGGTAGAGAGCAACTGGTTTCTGGGTAGATTCGATCCAAAGCAATTTAAGTTTCTGTCTAGATTTGATACAGAGCAACAGTTTCTGTGTAGATTAGATCCAGAGCAACTGGTGTATGGGTAGATTAAATCCAGAACAATTGGTTTCTGTGTAGATCTGATCCAAATTGTACAACTGGTTTCTGGGTAGATTAGATCCAGAGCACTTGGTTGGGTTCTATGTAGATTAGATCCAGAGCAACTGGTTTGTAGATTAGATCCAGAGCAATTGGTTTTATAGGTAGATTAGATCCAGAGCAATTGGTTTTATAGGTAGATTAGATCCAGAGCAATTGGTTTCTGGGTAGATTAGATCCAGAGCAACTGATTTGTGGGTAGAGTAGGTCCAGAGCAGCTGGTTTCTGGATAGGTAAGATCCAGAGAAACTGGTTTTTGGGTAGGTTAGATCCATAGCAACTGGTTTCTGTGTAGATTAGATCCAGAGCAACTGTTTTCTGTGTTTATTAGATATCAGAGCAACTGGTTTCTGTGTTTATTAGATATCAGAGCAACTGGTTTCTATGTAGATTAGATCCAGAGCAACTGGTTTGTAGATTAGATCAAGAGCAATTGGTTTTATAGGTAGATTAGATCCAGAGCAATTTGTTTCTGGGTAGATTAGATCCAGAGCAACTGATTGGTGGGTAGAGTAGGACCAGAGCAGCTGGTTTCTGGATAGGTAAGATCCAGAGAACTGGTTTTGGGGTAGGTTAGATCCAGAGCAACTGGTTTCTGTGTAGATTAGATCCAGAGCAACTGGTTTCTGTGTTTATTAGATATCAGAGCAACTGGTTTCTGTGTTTATTAGATATCAGAGCAACTGGTTTCTATGTAGATTAGATCCAGAGCAACTGGTTTGTAGATTAGATCCAGAGCAATTGGTTTTATAGGTAGATTAGATCCAGAGCAATGGGTTTTATAGGTAGATTAGATCCAGAGCAATTTGTTTATGGGTAGATTAGATCCAGAGCAACTGATTTGTGGGTAGAGTAGGTCCAGAGCAGCTGGTTTCTGGATTGGTAAGATCCAGAGAAACTGGTTTTTGGGTAGGTTAGATCCAGAGCAACTGGTTTTTGTGTAGATTAGATCCAGAGCAACTGGTTTCTGTGTTTATTAGATATCAGAGCAACTGGTTTCTGTGTTTATTAGATATCAGAGCAACTGGTTTCTGGTTACTAAGATTAGATCCGGAGACCAGAGTTATTGGTTTCTGGGTAGATTAGATCCAGAGCAACTTGTTTCTGGCTTGATTAGATCCAGAGCAACTGGTTTATGTGTAGATAAGGTAGAGACCATCTGGTTTCTGGTTAGATTAGATCCAGAGCTACTAGATCCAGAGCTACTGGTTTCTGGCTAGATTAGATCCAGAGCTACTGGTTTCTGGGTAGATTAGATCCAAAGCAACTGGTTTCTGCAGGTTGATTAGATCCAGACCTACTGGTTTCTGGCTAGATTAGATCCAGACCAGCTGGTTTCTGGCTAAATTAGATCCGGAGCAATTTGTTTCTGGCTAGATCAGGTAGAAAGCAACTGGTTTCTGGATAGATTAGATCCAGAGTAACTGGTTTCTGGCTAGATAAGATTCAGAGCAGCTGGTTTCTGTGTAGATAAGGTAGAGACCATCTGGTTTCTGGTTAGATTAGATCCAGAGCAATTCGTTTCTGTGTAAATTAGGTCCACAACAACTGGTTTCTGGGTAGTTTAGATCCAGAACAATGGGTTTCTTGGTGGATTAGGTCCAGAGCAATTGCTTTCTGAGTATTAGATCCAAAGCAACTGGTTTCTGGCTAGATAAGATCCAGAGCTACTGGTTTCTGGGTAGATTAGATCCAAAGCAACTGGTTTCTGGGTAGATTAGATCCAGACCAATTGGTTTCAGGCTAGATAATACTGATTAGATCCAGAGGTACTGGCTTCTAGGCAGATAAGGTAGAGAGCAGCTGGTTTCTGGCTAGATTATTGTGTGTACAGGAATTCGCTTTTTTGCGTTTATTTTTATATTTAAATTAATAGCTGGATTTTGGTAGGAGCTATGCTTTCCTATACCCTTATAAATAGTCATTCTCAGGTGAATGACCCAGGACCAGAGGGCCCTCTTGTCTCATAATATAGACTGAATTATTTCTGATGTCTTAAGCAAAACGAAAGGCTTTAAAATCTTTAGCATTAATAACTGCTCTAAGTACACTCACTAGGTTTCTCTCCATTGTTCTTTGTTTTTCTATTCTTGAAAATAAATGATAAAATTGTTTGAGTGCACCGCAGCTTGAATATTGAGTTATGTAATTAGAATCCCACATTATTCCTAGCAAAACTCTTAATCTGCCAATATTTTTGGTACTGAAAATGTTGTCTGCTTATTATGTCAGCTGCATATATTGAAATTCACTCCAGAATACTTTTACAATAGAAGCAAACATGAAGAACTCTGATTAGACTGCTCCTACTGGAAGGTGGGTCTTTTAGGTTTCATATATTCTGAGAAGGCAAATTAAGTAGACAACAGTAGCATAGCTATACTGAGGATACCAGCAATTCAGGTAGGCAAAGTGAAGATCTTCAATAGATAAAGTGTAGGCACCAGCAGCTGTATATACCGAGAAGAATGAAACTTATCCATTCTGAGAAGATTGATTAAAGTATATACTGTTTTAGTAATTTGGCTATTCTGAAAGATAAGGTGTAGGCAATAATTATTGGCTATTCTGAAAAGACAAAGTGTAGGCAATATAGTAATTGGCTATTCTGAAAAGACAAAGTGTAGGCAATATAGTAATTGGCTATTCTGAAAGATAAAGTGTAGGCAATAAAGTAATTGGCTATTCTGAAAGATAATGTGTAGGCAATAGTAATTGGCTATTCTGAAAAGATAAAGTGTAGGCAATATAGTAATTGGCTATCCTGAAAAGATAAAGTGTAGGCAATATAGTAATTTGCTATTCTGAAAGATAATGTGTAGGCAAAAGTGATTGGCTATTCTGAAAAGACAAAGTGTAGGCAATATAGTAATTGGCTATTCTGAAAAGACAAAGTGTAGGCAATAGTAATTGGCTATTCTGAAAAGATAAAGTGTAGGCAATAGTATTTGGCTATTTTGAAAGATTAAGTGTAGGCAATAGTATTTGGCTATTCTGAAAAGATGAAGTGTAGGCAATACTAATTTGGTTATTCTGAAAAGATAAAGTGTAGGCAATAGTAAATGGTTATTCTGAGAAGATAAAGTGAAGGCATTATATATATATAGTAAATGGCTATTCTAAAAAGATAAAATGTAATTCAAAAAAGCAATCATTTCCAAAAAAAATCTGACCAAATATATTTTTGTTTTTTAGCTTGGTTAAAAATGTGCGATAAATTTAGGCAACACTAATTTGGCCAGTCTAAGAAGATCAAAGTATGTGGGCACAATAACTACAAGCAAATCAATAAAGCAACAGCAGCAAGCTGAAACTTTTTCATCTGCTCTCTTTTTTTGGCATTTCTAATCTGTATTCTCTGTAAATAGACCTTCGGCTTATTGAGTGACAGATTTTATTTGCTGGGGATTTCTGTGTCAGTTGTAGTTACGTGTAGTGAATTCAGGATAATCTGGACTCCAAACATTGATTTTTGCTGTGATGTGAGACTGTAATTTTGTGCTTGTTCTTAGACTGCTCCTAATTGCAGATTTATTCCAGGAAAAAAGTGAAGTAGTCTGATTGTTCAGGATTTTGTTGTGTCTTTAAGAGACAGCTGATTTAGTCGGTAATAAAGTAGAGACAGAAAAAGATTTTATGGTAAATGTTCTAAAATTTCAACACTTTTTTTTCTGTTCTTAAATAAAATGTTGGTTATCCAGGACTGGAATTCACAAAATGCCTATTAGAATAGCAGAGAAGACCCTGATTAGACTGCTTCTTTAGAAGCAATCTGATCTGGGTCTGCACTGTTTGTTTTGACCTTTTTGTAGCCAACTAGTGATTGAAAGTTTAGAACATGATTGTACCGTATAACAGTTGTTCTTATTTTGTTCATGGAATTTGGATATATTTGGCATTTATTGCGTATAGTTTTTTTTAAAGAGGAAAGTCCTGTGCAAACAAAATAGTTACAAATCAGACTGCTCCTGACAGGATCTGGAATTATTTGTTTGATTTTATCAGCAAATGAATTATATAAGTATGATATAAAGCAATTTGATCAGCAGGACTTAATGAGTCTTAAAATCAAGGAAGACAGGAGTTGCAGGTTTGAGCCTGACACCGGCATCACTGTGTTGTGTCCTTGAGCAAGACACATTAATCCTTGCTAATAGTACTGGTTCAACACAGGAAGACCTGTCCCAACATAACTAAAGAATTGTTGACTGGGATGTAAAGAATCAAATCAAACAAACAAAATCAAGGAAGAAAGAATTATATTTAAAAAAAACAGTTTATTAAGATTTTGGTGAGTTTCTTTAAGATGTCATTGAGCTTATAATACATGCCTTATAAATAATGGTTTTAAATGGTCATATAGGGATCTTAAATTTGATCTAATAAGACAAACCAACAAGATGACTTGCCTCCCCTGTGCCAAGACTTAGATCAGCCTGGGCATCAGATGACTTCAGTATAAATTGACTGATCAGAGTCCTTACTGTCCTCATAAAAAAAGCATAACTCATGAGCTTGTCAGATTGAGTGTACAGTGGATGCACTATGATGTGACAGTGTTTATGCTCATACTGATCTCACTCTTCACTGGGCACACACACACAGACAGACCCAAGTGTTGGCTCAGTTTCAGAATTTCACAAAGAATTATTTACTAGTATATTTCTTTCTTAATTTACATTAAATAGACCACATTTAAGCCATATAGTATTTCCTTAGTCTTTTGAACATGCAGCAAACAGATTTTTAATGGATCAGCTGGGATGACCCTCTGAGAATGTTCAACTCTTGCCTTGCTTATGGCAATTTTTGCCGTCATTGGATAACCTTTACAAACAGTTTAGACCCAGATCAGGCCCGGCAGTCTGATCTGGATCTAAACTGTTTGACACTCTGATGGTATTCCTTATATGAAAGAATTTTTCGAAAATGTTAATTTTGGGAAAAAAATCAGCAAAGAACAAAAAAGCATGAAAAATTACCCAGTAGGCAAAGATTTAACTCATTGAAATTCTTGATTTTCAAGTTTATAGGCAAAACTGGTGTTCGGAATGGGTCAAAACTGTTTTGACTAAAATTATTTTTAGTCCCACTTAAAACTAATTATAGGTGCCATGAAAATATATATACGCCCAACCATAAATATTTTCAGTCGCACCATAATTAATTACGTCGATCTATAATTAATTGAAGTCCAACCTAAATTAATTGAAGTCCAACTTATATAATTATGGTTTCACTAAAAATCAATCTTTTGAGTCCCACCATAATTATTTTACGTCGGACGAGAATTGATTTTACGCCACACTAAAATTAATTTTGGTCGGACTAAAATTAGTTTCAGTTTCGACATAAATAAATATGTGAGACTGAAAATCAGTTATTGTAGGTTGTATATTTATATATGTGACACCTATATATAATTTTGGTGGGACTGAAAATAATTTTAGACGGACTAAAAATATTTTAGCCAGACGGTAAATCTTACTTTTGCCCCATTCAGTATACACCATATAAAACTGATTTATGCCCATGTGTATTACCCTTCTTTCTGAATTTAAGTGTTACTTTAGTTTGAAAACATGAATTTTAATATGTTAAAGACATACCTGAACATGTTGAAAGTAGCATTAATTCACATATATGTTAGATCTAATCTAAATCAGTTTAAATCTTAGCATGTTTGAAACTGCTGGTATTCATTTTAAATTATGTCAGTTGATTTTTTGTCCTTATCTTTTGGTTACAAATAGTGCTTTAGTTTAACTCTTTTTATGTTAGCAACTAGTAGGGTATTAAAAATAGGTAGTTTGACAAACAGTGTAGACTCATATGAGATGGAGCAAAATGAGTCTTCTTGTCTAGGTTGGTGATAAATCATCTTCAGGGACAGAAACAGGGTATCAGGCTAAGATTCAAGCATGTTATCTCTGAAAATGTATATAAAAGATCATCCACAATCTGAATAGAAGAATTTGTCATTATTAGTGGATTTTAAAGGAACAGAACTATTTGGGCCTCAGCATGAGAAACCAGTGAGTGTCTTCGGGGGTCTCAGCAAATAACAAAGGTGCAGACCAGCCTGTGCATCCGCACAGTCTGATCAGCGCCTTTGCTATTCACTTTTTGGAAAGTATCATACGTAAACTTGCTACAAGCATAATTTCAATTTTCTGGCTAGTCTCTGTAGCTGAGGAGACTGGTTTGAGTCTCACTTTGTCGGAAACCCTGAAGACAGGTTTTGTCCCGATGCCACCCATTTATTCTCACCCTGACAAGCAGCTTCATGCTAGTGTATCATATCAAAATTAAATGTAAATAAAATGAAACATTGTCAGTAATTTTTATCATTTGCTGTAGAAAAAGGATAAATATTTATGCTGAACAACTAAACAAGATTGCAGTGCTGTAGCAGATATTGGCCTTAAGTCGCGAGAAAACCTGTCTTCAGGGTTTCCGTCAAAGCCAGATTCAAACCAGCCTGCTCAGCTACAGAGACTAGCTAGAAAGTTGAAAATTTGCATATAGCAATTTTGGATATAATACTTTCCAAAAAGGGTAAAACAAAGTCGCTGCTCAGACTGGGGGGATGCGCAGGTTGGTCTGCACCTTTGTTGTTCGCAAACCCCCGAAGACAGGTTTTCTCGCGTTGAGGCCCATATCTCATAATCTATCAAATGATGCTGTTGTTTATGAGGTTTTTCTAGATTTTATTTATGAAGATTGATTAAACCTTATTGTGCTAATATTTTTTTGTTCAGAAATATGTCATCTGCTTATTACGTCTGCTGAACATATTCAAATGCGCTTCTGTCTTCAGTCTGATTTTATCAATGGACCCTGACCAGAAAGGAGGAGTCTGATCTAGATAGATTTATTGTCCCCCGCCTTTTCGAAGAAAAGCGGAGGGACATAGTTTTCGGCATTCCGTCCTTCCGTCCTTCCGTCCGTCCGTCCTTACGTCCTTCCGTCCTTCCGTCCCCCTAATATAGTAGGTACCTTGTGTGCGCAACTCCTCCTACAGTTTTATGCCGATTCTTTCGAAACTTTACAGATGTTTTAGTCATGGTCTGAAGATATGCATGTGGTTTGGATATTATCCTGAGATTATTTTTTGTCACTTTTTTCGCAATTTGAACTTAGTCATTTTTAGGCGTTTTTACTATCAAAGTGAAAAGATAGTGGGTACCTTGTGTGCGCAACTCCTCCTACAGTTTTATATCGATTCTTTTGAAACTTCACAGGTGTTTTGTACATGGTCTGAAGATATGCAGGTGGTTTGGATATATTCCTCAGATTATTTTTTAACACTTTTTCCGCCAGTTGAACTTAGCCATTTTTCTGACATTTTTACTATCAAAGTGAATGGATAGTGGGTACCTTGTGTGCGCATCTCCTCCTACAGTTTTATATTGATTCTTTTGAAACTTCACAGGTGTTTTGGACATGGTCTGAAGATATGCATGTGGTTTGGATATAATCCTCAAATTATTTTTTATCACTTTTTCTGCTATTTTAACTTAGGCATTTTTCTGGCGTTTTTACTGTCAAAGTTAATGGATACTGGGTACCTTGTGTGCGCAACTCCTCCTACAGTTTTATGCCGATTCTTTTGAAACTTTACAGATGTTTTTGTCATGATCTGAAGATATGCATGTGGTTTGGATATTATCCTGAGATTATTTTTTGTCACTTTTTTTGCAATTTGAATATTGACAGTCATTTTTTCTCATTTAAATAATAAACAATAATGGCGGGGGACATAAATTCTCTGAATTTGCTTGTTCATTGTTGAAAACATTGTGACTTAAATTTGCTATAAATTTACTTGATATTAAACATTGTAGGTGGACCTACCATCCAAAATATGGACTATAATATACAAACTTTTGGATCTTATCAGGGTCTGCACTATTCGTATAATGAAAGCCATATATTCATTAGCTAAAATAATTTTGAAATTTTGACAGCAACCCCTTACAGTGATTTTATTTTACAGCGGAATACAGGCTGCTTCCCAATCCAAAAAAGACCTGTATTTTCCCAATTTTGAAGAATTTTTTCGCAACCTGAGGATTTTATTTGGATCTACTCCCAAATTCAGAAGGCACAGGCTGTATCCCAAAAAGGCAATAAAATCACTGCCTTATAATAAATAATAGGTCAGTAAAAATGTCAGAATGCAAGTTCTATTCAGCATGATTGGGTTATTCTGCATGCTGAAACTAATTATTTAGACAGTAAAAGCAGTCTGATCTAGGACTATTTGTTTGCTAGTTCTTCACCAAATTATTTATGCATTAGTCCAGTACTTGATTCCACTTTTAAGGAGGCAGTGGCTCAGTGGTCGAGTGCTTTACTCGAGACCGAGGGGCCGCAGGTACGAGGGTCACTGGGTTGTGTCCTTGAGCAAGACACATTAATCCTAGCTTAGTACTGGTTCAACCCCTTAGTACTGGTTCACAACCCAGGAAGACCCCTCCCTTTATAACTGAAAGATTGTTGATGGGACGTAAAGAATCAAATCAAACTGGTTCAACCCAGAAAGACCCGTCCCTTTATAACTGAAAGATTGCTGATGGGACGCAAAGAATCAAATCAAACAAACAAAGATTCCACTTTATAAATTCAACATTTAAGAGTTAATGGAGGTTTAAAGCATAAATGGATTTCATGTTTTCTTCTGCAAACAATTTGAAGCTTTACAATCAAGCTCCATTATTCCATCAGAATGACTGGTGAAGCTGAATGAAAAATCTTCTGACATAACTGAGACATGTCGGAAGAAATTGGGTCTCATAGGATAACAATGAGGTGAAGACTCAAACCAGCATGCTCAGCTACACAGACTGTCTAGAACTTTGATCATTTGGATTTAGTGTTAATATCCATCTTATTCCTCTCCGAATTGGAAACCACGAAGGAACTGATCAGAAAGAACTGCTCTGCAGGCTGATCTGTGTCCTAATGTTGCATATATGTCAATAACTCTTTGCCTACTAGTTGCATTTTCTGATAGTTTTTGCAAACAGTTTGGAACCCAGATCAGGCCCGACAAAATGTCGAGCCTGATCTGGATCTAAACTGTTTGACACTGTAATGGTATAATATCCTGAAAGATTTTTTTTCAATAAGTTGACTTTGAAAAAACTAAGGAATTCAAAACTACCCAGTAGTCAAAGAGTTTACATGAGTCTCAGTATGTGGCCCTACTGATTAAGATTATTGCCTGGCTAAGTGAAAGAACTTTGTAAATAATGCAAAGCTCTGTTGGACTAGAATTAACAGAGTGAGATAATCAGATAATGCAATCAAAATTTAATGGTAAAAGCAATCTTGACCATGCACATGCATGGATCCAGATAATTCTGTCACTGGACGGGGGGTCCTGATGACAACAGTTTTTTTTTAAATTGTCAACGTATCTCTCTGAGGGTAATACCTACCTCCCTTGAGATCCGCGCATGATGCTCATACAATATTTTAAGCCTAATATATTTATTATACTAAGTGTACTTTACTGTTTCAAGCATGCATAACTGAAATTTCCCTTCGCACAATGGTCTGATATTTGTATTTACCCCTGATGGAAAATATAAGCTTCAAGAAAATTTTAGGGTTGGATTACACTAAGGACACTATCCTTTGCTTAGTACTGGTCCTAACCCAGGAGGACCATCTCGACATGACTGAAAAATTGTTGATTGGGACGTAAAGAATCAAAACAAACACTTTAAGGAGTTACAGGTTAGAACCATCTGTGAATATTGTCTCTTGTATCTTAGCAAACAGTGCAGACTATAATGAGATATCACATTCTGCAAAGTTTGTCAATGTACAGTAAAACCTGTCTTAAGCGGCCACTCAAAAAGAAGAACAAAAATTTGTTCAAGATCGATTATTGCTTAATGCAGTCAAAAGTATTGCAGAATGCTCTCTTGGAGCATTCTGCAATATTTTCGATCATCATTAAGCTACCATCTGTCTTTAAGACATTTGTTTTGTCTAGTTTTGAGTGGCAGCTTAAGACAGGTTTTTCTGTATTTATCGGCTTATTTGTCACTGTCTAAGCCAGGCCTACAACTGGTTCCTATCTACGTTAGCTTTACAAGAGACCGGGACATTGCATACCACGTGGTGATACAATGACCGAATAGCTATATAATACCCATAATTCACATGTTTCCAGTAACAAGAGCGTTCAGGTTCATGCCATTATGCTATGGTCCTCATTTGTAATGTTGTTAAACATTGTAAAGGCAATGATTGTTCCTTTCAAATGAACTATAAAAATATAGGAGGAAGCAGACATGAAACTGCCTGGGAATTCAATTAATTTCTGGAAATGTTGTGAAATATACTTAGTTACATAACTTGACTATTTGCCCACTAGTTTCGTCTACTGATAACATTGCAAACAGTTTTGGTCCAGATCAGGCCGGACAAAATGTTGGGCCTGATCTGGATCCAAACTGTTTGACACTCTGATGGTTTTAATTCCTGAAATAATTTGTAGAAGAAGTTGGTTTTGAAAAAAAATAGCACACAGAAAAAAAGGATGCAAAATACCGTGTAGACTAAGTGTTAAGCTGTACCCTGGGAGCTGCCAGTATGCACATGTACACGGGTGGTAAACCTAGGAACTACCACGAAATTGTGTTAACGCAATTTTGTTCCCAAGCCACATCCGGAACACGTCGTGGTAGTTTCCAGACCGAAAATTGGATAAAGAAAGGTTGGTGTCACTTTCATTTTTGTTTTATTTTACAACTAAGAACGAACAATGGCAAAATCCGACAATGTGGTTCCGTGTAAATATGTCTCAGCGTCCCCTCCAGCCCAAAAGTTTGTATGAAAAGTTATTTTCTTTCTTTTGATTCGTGTTTCCCCACTGAGCATCAGACCAACTCTGCCCAAAGTTCGAAGGATTTTAGCCCATATCTGTCAAATTAAATGGAATTTGATATCATTTGACGATGAAAATGATAAAAAGACCCTCAATAAACGTTCCTACACAGAAAAAAGTCTGAGCATTTACTCGTAAACAATTTATGCCCCGCTCGTCCTGTGTGGTAGTTTCCAGCTCATCGTGGTAGTTAAAATGCAATCGTGGTAGTTTCCAAGACTTTGTAGGATTTTAGTAGTAGTTCGCATCAGCAGATGTTCACTATTCAGGGGCTACTTCATTTTTTTAAAGACAGGGTGAGCGGACCGAACCTTGACTACCCCTCTTATTTATACGAAGACCTTTTCAAGCAACCTTTTGTCAGAGATAACAAATGTCGACTGCCTTAATTTTAAATTTAGTGGGCTATTGAAATGATGAGAAGAATGAAAAGAAGGGATATTCACATATTTTGTTTTTGAATTAACGTGCTTTTTAATTATCACATTACATGCCCGTTCATCGTCGCACTCACATGTATATGAAAAGTGACCCAACCCGAGGATATTCCCCTTTTTTCTGAAGCGCAAGTACTAACAATACTTTGGGCAGTGCCATTTTACCTTAAAGTTGACTGAACTATGAACAACTAAGCGAGTGACGCAATTTTTATATCATTTTTTCGTCTGTGCGCTTGTTTCACCTTGGCTCAACTGATGACCTTTTTTTGCTTTAGATTTCCAGAGGTGTTGTTTGGCAGTCCAGGGCATGTCTTCCATCTGTCACGCATCACATTGAATCTGTTGAGTCCTCAGCTTTGTTTCTTCATGGTGTTGAAATGTGATTTATTTGTTTACCGTGGTAATTAATTGACGATTTCGAGGGTTAGCATCCGAAACAAACACCCACTTAAATGTTTTGTACCACTTCAGGAACGTATCCTACAAAGTCTTGGAAACTATCACGATAGCATTTTAACTACCACGATGAGCTGGAAACTACCACACAGGACGAACAGGGCATGAATCGTTTACGAGTAAATACTCAGATTTTTTTTCTGTGTAGGAACGTTTATTGAGGGTCTTTTTATCATTTTCATCGTCAAATAATATCAAATTCCATTTAATTTGACAGATATGGGCTAAAATCCTTCGAACTTTGGGTAGAGTTGGTCTGATGCTCAGTGGGGAAACACCAATCAAAAGAAAGAAAATAACTTTTCGTACAAAATTTTGGGCTGCATGGAGGGGACCCTGAGACATATTTACACGGAACCACATTGTCAGATTTCACCATTGTTCGTTCATAGTTGTAAAATAAAACAAAAATGAAAGTGACATCAACCTTTCTTTATCTAATTTTTGGCCTGGAAACTACCACAACGTGTCCCGGATGTGGCTTGGGAACAAAATTGCGTTAACACAATTTCGTGGTAGTTCCTAGGTTTACCACCCGTGATGTACAGGACTAAGCAAAAGGTTGAAGAATGCATTATGTGATACTGGCTGGGTGATAAAACTCCGGGCCTCGATGCGAGAAAACCTGTCTTGGGGGTTCGTGAGCAACAAAGATGCAGACCAGCCTGGGCATCCGCTCAGTCTGATCAGTGCCTTTGTTTTTGGCTTATTGGAAAGTATCATAATGAAAGTTGCTACATGCAAAATTTCATTTTTCTAGCTAGTCTCTGTAGCTGAGGAGACTGGTTTGAGTCTGGCTTTTTCAGAAACCTCTAAGACAGGTTTTGTCGCGTTGAGGCCCGTATTGTTACCCAATTATGCACAAAATATATATATGAGCCAGCTTATGAGATTTTGGTATTGATAGTATAGGAAAGCAACAATTAAAGGCTCAGGTGAGCCTACTCAGTTGAGCCAGAACCTTGGTCTCTTGTCCACAGGCAGATGTTTAGACATTTAGCCCCACTAGCTAGGTGTGCATGCTTGTTGGACAAAATTAATAAGTATAAAAATCTGATGAACTGGCCAATATATTACCCCATTGTGCTTTACTTGTATTTGGTTTAGTATACTAATGCCTCCAGGGTCTGTTCCTTTGTCCTTATGCCTCAAGTGTCAGTCCGTTTGTCCTTCCGGTGTCGGTCAACATTTTCAAACATTTTCTTCTTAAACTACAGGACCATTATTCATCTCAAATTCATCTCACGACTCCTTAGGGTGGGGGAACAAAAGTTTGCACAAGTTATTTTAGTCATATAACCAAGATGGCTGCCATACCCATATTGGGTAAAAACCTTTAGAAAATCTTCTCTCGGAACCAAAAATGTCAGTATAATCGGAGTATGATGAGGGAATATTTTTAGCTATGCTTTATATTTCTTGTAACCTTAATGTTTTTAAGGCAGCATAATCTTTTCAAGTTTGTCATCTACTATGGTCGTGATTGTCGTTTTAAGAGGCAAGTTAAGTCCCAAATCGTATTGCAAAGTTACAAAATTGAATAAAGGAGTCTGAGAGTCTGCTCTCATATTTTTCAGTTGTGTCTGCATTTCCTTTAGGTGAAACAAGAAAATACTGAAGCACAGGTCGATCGGGCCTTGCTTTTAAGACATAATGTTAAGGTACTTTCTCGCACAGTCCAGATCAGGATTTCCGTTGTTTTTACCCATGTGAGATAATTCTATCTCACATACCCGTACCAGCATGTGGGGAAAGATAAAAAAACAAACAGCCGCATGCTGGCCACACGTCAATCTGTGACGTCATTGCTATGTAAAATGACGTCACCATTTCGCAGGATTTTCTGGAAGTCTTTTTCATGTTTTTCCAATATAAAATAAGATATTTAGTGTGAGGATGGGATAGAAAAATCTGTCCCTGATCAACGATTGGCATCAATCAGCTTCCGAAGCAGTCTTTAGCACAGCAAGCAAATAATTAGGCTGACAAAAGCAAAAGTACCTGTTTACCCATTTATGGAAGAGCTTGTCTGAAAGAAAGTGAAAATTCTTCAATGTCTCCAAATGTCGCTATCGCTCACATGCTGTACGGTAGAAGTATACCGAACACAGATGGGACAAACAGATAAACGGACATCGATTTTCCGCGAAAATAACGTGTGTCGGGAATTTTAGAAATTCACTTTTCCGAAAAGGGGCAGTGTTCGATTTTTTAGGATGTTTTAAAAATTATTTTCAGCGATAATTTTAGGTGTTCGTAATTTTAGAACATTTACCGTAAGCAAGAAGGTCCTTGCTTTAAGGCTCTCAGATCATGAGATGTTGTACTTATCTTGCTAATAAATCTTGCTAATAAATGTTAAAATGCCAACAATTGTTGGCATTTTAACGTTTATGAGCAAGATAAATTTCTTGCTAGCTGAGTTGAGTTTGAAAAAAGTTTTATAACCTTGGGGCCAGGACTTTTAGACAGAAAGTCGCCTCAAAATACTGACTGAAGCTGATTTATTTTCTGACCTGAATAATTTAGTTGTATATTTATTGAATATTTCAGGAATCGCAAGTCATGAAGACCAGGAGGTAGCGACCATTGTGTCTCACAGCCTGGAAGCGACATCACCCACGGACACCCATGAGTCAATGGATATTAGTCACGCTAGTAGTATCAGCTCGGAAAAGTCTGAGACGGATACTATTACAAGACGTAAGTAGGAAATAACTTACTGTATTCGACCTTATAAACACAGCAACACATGCTCTTATATTTTATAAAAGCTCACACTTTGTTCTTTTGATATGATAATGTTATACCAACCTCTGTTTTCTAACCACATCAGTTGTGCAATTTCATTAATTTATAATAATATAGCAGGGTTTGCACAGGCTTGAAAAGTACTTTATTTTTTTGGCTTTCTTGAAAAGTCCTTGAAAATTAAATCTGCCTTGAAAAGCACTGGAAAATCACTTAAAACCTTGAAAAGTCCTTGAATTCTACTATTTTCTGTAAGACTTAGCACTGTAGATAGAGACCTAAACCAGTATAAAATTGTTGTGCCTATATTTGGTGCAGCATATGCTGCACCAAATAAAGGCACAACAATTTGATATTAATTTTCCAGTACTAATGTCTCCATTATCTCAGTCTAGCATTTCTGAAGAAGAAATTTAACACTTTGATCAGTATTTTCATTAAAACTTGAAAACTGTTGGAAAGACTTTTAGAACTCCTTGAAAAGTTCTTGGATTTTACTCATACTTGCCTGTATGAACCCTGTACAGGGATTACCGGTACACAACTTTTTTCATGCACTAACACTTGCCAGGTCCTAAGGAACTGTTTGAACATGAGGCTGTTAGGCCTATACTGGTATAGTGTTCAATCATCTCCAGAGGGACCCGGCAAGTGTTAATGCGATGAAACAAAACGTGTGATCGTTATTCTTGCAAATTTTACCTTTAAATTCCTACCAAAATCGCACTGAAAACATAGCAAAAACATTTAATTATCTTTCATTATACACTGAATTTTCTCAAACTTCAGACTTTTAAATGTCATAATGTTCTTTTTTTGTTGTTATCACAATGTCTGATAGCCACACGCAACATTTTCACAACAAAAGCAACGGCAGAATGATATTTTCAGGTGGCAACACTTTCCTGTGTAACTAACATCATGCAAACAATTCTGTGCTCATTTAAATATTTTCAAGTTAAAGCCCATGTTCAAACATTTGACAATGGCTTCAAACAGCTTTGCACATACTCTAATTACATTGGCTCATTTTAAACTTCTTATTACCAACATCTTTAAAACTCTTCACTTGCTCTTCTGTCATCTGTTGATTTTAACTTTTTCCAAAAAAGTCAGGAATATCATCAGAGTGTCAAGTAGTTTGGATCCAGATCAGGCCTGGCGTTTCTGTTTGCAAAGGTTATCAGCAGGAGATAGTAGCGTACAAAGAGTTATTACATGCAAAGGGTTAAATTGTTATCCTGTTTGCTAATGTTAAGAAGGTTCTTTAAGCACAGTACAGGTGGCATAACAATGGATAGCATTGCAAAACATTACTAAACAACATCTCTAAGTTATTAGCATATTAATTGCATAGTTCATTGTTTTTAGTTGTTGTATAAAGAGAAATGCTAGAATGCAAGGAGAGGCAGTAAAGTATATAAAAAGTGGGTGCCTTTGGGGGTCCTTTTGTAACTATATGTCATCCCCATGTGAGGCCTAGGGACTATGTTCCACCTTTTTAGTACAGAACAGCCCATATCAATATGACAACAAATGTTTCCTCATTCCCTCTTTTGCACTAGTTGCCTCGTGCCGTAGGGTTAAAGTGTCCTTCTTTTCAGTTGAACAGCCAATGTGTTTACAGTTCATTTTTTCTGGAAGAATTGTTATAGTGTCATTTGTCGTTATAATTTGTCTCCGACTCATACATATGTAAATGTGGGTAGAAGTTATTGTCGTCTGTTTGATGTCTGTAATAAACAGACTGATCACTTATTCAGATTAGAATTAACCCTTAACTTGCTAAGAGAGATTCTTTTTGCACTGATCTTGGGCAAAGGCCAACCTTGATATTATTGCTGCGCCAGCCTTGATATAATTGGTGTATCCCCTTGATACAATTTGTCATAGAAAGAAGGCATCTGAGCCGTGGCATGGGATTTCCAACAATGTGGTATGTGCGACCAGCAAAGCCTCAGATCAGCCTGCGCAAATGCGCAGTCTGATCAGAGCCTTTGCTAGTCACTTGAACATACTATGATTTTCAAGCTACTGACTGAACAGCATTTGGAGTTTCTTAGCTTAAACGGGGGTTGCACAGGCTTGTCTGAGCCTACACTTGTCAAAATGCCACATTGTTGGAAATCACATGTCACAGCTCATCTAGTTTGGACTAAAAATGAGATTGCATCGGGACACAATAATGAATCAGACTTGGGTGAACTTGAACTCAATTTTAAGATATTTGTCATTCAAAGACTGAAAAATCAGCATTGTCTTCTCTGTTTCTCCTTAACTAATAAATGGATTTTTACCAAGCAGTTGTTCATGGAAAAGGAATGATTAAATTTGGTGACCTTTTCAAGCACATTGAATATCTCAATTTATGACCAAATCTTGTGAACTGTAAGATGTTTGCTGACCAAAACTTATGTATTACAGTAAAACCTGTCTAAACAGCCACTCTCAAAAAGAGTACCAAAAATTGGTTTTCAAGACCGATTATCGCTTAATGCAGGTCAAAAGTATTGCAGAATGCTCCAAGGGTAGCATTCTGCAATACTTTCAATCTTCATTAAGCTACCATTTGCCATTCCGACCTTTGTTTTGTCTATTTTTGAGTAGCTGCTTAAGACAGGTTTCACTGTATAGGATTGGGACACAATAAGGAGCTGATTAGATTTTGATGACTTTGACTTGATTTCAATATCATCATCCCGTAAAAACTGCGAAGATCAGCCTTAATACTGAATTGAGTTCTAAAACAGAAAGAGGGAGCGCAGTGGCTCAGTGGTAGAGTGCATGACTTGAGACCGAGTGGTTGTGGGTTAGAACCTCATCGGTGTCACTGTGTTGTGTCATTGAGCAAGACACATTAACCATTGTTTAGTACTGGTTCAACCCAGGAAGACTCGTCCCGACATAACTGAAAAATTGTAAATTGGGACGTAAAGAATCAAATCAAACAATAAAACAGAAAAGTATCAAGTCACTTGCAAAGCACCCTTCACATAATGTATGATTTGGGGGATATAGTTTTTTGAGTTTTTCATATCTCTTTCATATCTTCTGGTAGAAGAAGATAAAAAAATTGTATGTGAGTATGTTATGAAATATATGAGTATGTAATGTATATGTAATAAGAACAACATATCTATGTTTTATTTTGCAGGGTCTCGTTCTCCATCCCCCGGGTCAGTGCAATATAGAAGTGGATCAAGGACACCATCCCCCACCCACTCCACCCTTCTAGCGGAAGATTTGTCTTGTCCACACAAGGATAGTCTCACACCAGATAGAGACAGCTTACATATTGACATGGTAGCCAATCATGTAGACAATCAAGACAGAGGTTAGTGCATCACTTATTATACCCCCGGTACGAAGTATATAGGGGGTATATAGTTTTTGCCTTTTCTGTAATTATGTTTGTCTGTCTGTCTGTTTGTTTGTCTGTAAACTTTTTTTTTCGTCAAAGATTTCTCAGCAACTACTTGGGTTAGGATTCTGAAATTTGGTACAAGGCTTGATAGTGCTGTAATTATGTTTGTCTGTCTGTCTGTTTGTTTGTCTGTAAACTTTTTTTTTCGTCAAAGATTTCTCAGCAACTACTTGGGTTAGGATTCTGAAATTTGGTACAAGGCTTGATAGTGATGAGTTGTATTGTGTAACAAAAGAACAGCTACATATTGCTTATCAGTCCCTTTATTTGTTCATTTTTCTTTCTCTCCAATGGAAACATTTTTCGTCAAAGATTTCTCAGCAACTACTTGGGTTAGGATTCTGAAATTTGGTACAAAGCTTGATAGTGATGAGTTGTATTGTGTAACAAAAGAACAGCCACATATTGCTTATCAGTCCATTTATTTGTTCATTTTTCTTTCTCTCCAATGGAAATTTCTGTCACAGATTTCTCAGCTCCTATTGGAGCCAGTGTTTGCAAATTTTGTTTACATATTCAGGATGCCAAAGTGTACTGTGTAAATGGAAATTAAGATGCTAATCCTCATTTTGCCTTCTTTTTTCAAATTTTCATTTTTTCCTTCTTTCTCTCTTATATAATACATATGGACATTTTTTCTGTCAAAGATTTCTCAGCAACCACTTGAGTTAGGACTCTGAAATTTGGTACAAAGCTTGATAGTGATTAGTTGTATTGTGTAACAAAAGAACAGCCACATATTGCTTATCAGTCCCTTTATTTATTCATTTTTCTTTCTCTCCAATACGAAGTATATAGGGGGTATATAGTTTTTGCCTTTTCTGTAATTATGTTTGTCTGTCTGTCTGTTTGTTTGTCTGTAAACTTTTTTTTTCGTCAAAGATTTCTCAGCAACTACTTGGGTTAGGATTCTGAAATTTGGTACAAGGCTTGATAGTGATGAGTTGTATTGTGTAACAAAAGAACAGCCACATATTGCTTATCAGTCCCTTTATTTGTTCATTTTTCTTTCTCTCCAATGGAAACATTTTTCGTCAAAGATTTCTCAGCAACTACTTGGGTTAGGATTCTGAAATTTGGTACAAAGCTTGATAGTGATGAGTTGTATTGTGTAACAAAAGAACAGCCACATATTGCTTATCAGTCCATTTATTTGTTCATTTTTCTTTCTCTCCAATGGAAATTTCTGTCACAGATTTCTCAGCTCCTATTGGAGCCAGTGTTTGCAAATTTTGTTTACATATTCAGGATGCCAAAGTGTACTGTGTAAATGGAAATTAAGATGCTAATCCTCATTTTGCCTTCTTTTTTCAAATTTTCATTTTTTCCTTCTTTCTCTCTTATATAATACATATGGACATTTTTTCTGTCAAAGATTTCTCAGCAACCACTTGAGTTAGGACTCTGAAATTTGGTACAAAGCTTGATAGTGATTAGTTGTATTGTGTAACAAAAGAACAGCCACATATTGCTTATCAGTCCCTTTATTTATTCATTTTTCTTTCTCTCCAATGAAAATTTCTGTCGCAGATCTCTCGGCTCCTATTGGAGCCAGTGTTTTCAAATTTAGTGTACACCTTCAAGTAGGCTAAGTGTATTGTGTAAATGAAAATAAAGATGCTAAAGCTCATTTTGGCTTCTTTTTCAATTTTTCCTTCTGTCACTCCTATAAAACACATATGGAAGTTTTTTGTCATAGTTTTCTCAGCAACTACTTGATTTAGGATTATGAAATTATTTGTGTACTTTCAGGTAGGAGAAGTGTATTGTGTAAATGAAAACTAAGGTGCTAATCCTCATTTTGCCTTCTTTTTCAAATTTTCAATTTTTCCTTCTGTCACTCTTATATAACACATATGGACATTTTTCATCAAAGTTTTCTCAGAAACTACTTGATTTAGGATTATGAAATCTTTGACAATTTTGTCTTTTCTCTGAAAGTGTTACAACCTCTGATGGCTACCGCCGGGGGTATGTGAGCTTTGCTCACTTTTTGCTATATTTGAAGAGCATTTTGGTCTGGATTTACACTGTTTGATCAAGCATTTCTGTTTGATTATTTGAGGTAAATGAGATATTTAACCTTTGTTATGCTGAATATTTTGATGTACTACACTCCCGCAATTTTCATAATGTTAACCTGCTGCATTACATTTGTAAGCATGTATTTTCAACCAGGCAGGGATTCAGTTTGGTGTCGGCCCTCGGACATAGTCCGAAAATAGTTCCAGATGTCCGAGAGTTTGCTGTCCTGTTTGGACAGTTTGTCAGAGACGACTTTCCGAAGTGCGCACTGTACGGTAATGCACAGTGATGCAATAGTATTTTTGTTTTATTAAACGATCGCTAATTGGCCAAATTTCTGTAAACGTCAGACTGGTTTTCTTAATTTTATCCCTTAAATACTTATTCACTAAAGCAAACCAGTCATAGTGTTTTGTTACCCGGCGCCTGATTGGTCAATTGCATCCTGTTAACTTCTTCCCTCGATTACATCTCGAAGCGGACAGCATATTTGCATTGGCATTCACCGATTAAAGGACAAAAAAACTTAATTGCACCAAGAAACAACAGGAACTCAAGTTTTTATACCCCCAAACAGTTTGCCCACTCCATCAACACCTGAACAGCCACTTTCCGTGACTTACGAGTCGTGCAGTGACTGCAAATAGCAGCCAAAAACAGTACCCCACCCACTTCCACCGATCAGTAAGCTCCAGTCTCGGAGTCTCGTCAAGATACATCAAATAAAAAGCCAGCCAATCAATCAGGCCGCACTTACCATCCGAAATGGTAGCAAAACTACCCCTGGTTTCCTTATGAGCAGGGCAGATAGCAGTTAATGGTGGTAAAAATGAGTGTCTGAAAAAATGTCCTAAAAAATTTGCAAATGTCCGAAAAATATTGGGGCTGCTTGGACAAAATGTCCGAAGTAAATTTCAGTCCAGCTGAAACCCTGCCAGGGTGAAAAACAATTATCTGATTCCCAAACCTGGCCCAGGAGCCGATAATTTAAACCAGCTCCTAGAGCCAGTGAATTGGCTCATGAAGTTGCTTGCCCACCAACCAAACAAAGCAACCGGTATTCCCATGTCCAAGGGGTTGCATCTCTGCCCTATCCGACGGCTCTCTGATCAGTAAGATCCATAAGGGTCCCTATGTGGGATAACTAGAGGGGATAACATGGGCAGGTCTATGACTATTAACTTTTGACCAGTCATGTGAATCTGGATCTACAGTATTTTTGAAAAAGGATGAATCCATGTTCAGCATGACAAGGGTTAACATTCTTCCTAAAAGCCTTTTAAGCTCACCTGAGCCACTAGCTTGATTTGAGCATTTATTATGACGTAATGAATTAACTGCTTATTAAATTTCATCCTTTTATTATTGAATCAGCATGCATTAAAACTGTTCCAATGCAGACCGATGAACCGAAAATGCCTAGCCTTAACTTGTTCATTTCTGTAATTGGATTAGTGTAGAATTGTTTGTGACAATTATTGCATTTCCTGAACAATAAATTTTTAGTAATTTCATAATGACTGCACTGTTTAAACTATTGAACGCAGTTAATGCGTCTTGGGAGATATTGATGGTGAAAAAACATGTAAGATTCCTTTTCACAAGTTTATAGCTTGTTAAACCATATTTTGCTAAACCGGTATATAGTGTGTCTTGAAAACAGTGTAGATCTAGATCAGCTAGAAGCCAGCTGATCAGGATCCACACTGTTTTCCACTCTGCTTGGAAATAAATGCTAATAATTGGAATCATGTAAGTTAATTTCATTAAAATTTGGGATGGAGTCTAGTGCATACAAATATTTAGCATGACAAGGGTTATTAATAGCTCTCCAGGAGTTTAAAGTGGAAGGAAATCCCTAGGATTTTAGCAAAGAATCTCAGAATTGCCTCCATGATCTTAAAACTGGTTATTATTTGAGGCATGAAATGCTTATTCTTTCCTTGCTAGCGGCGACTTTTGTTGTCTGCTAATAACTTTTGCAAACAGTTTGGACCCAGATAAGAACCAACAGCACATCGGTCTTGGTCTGGATCCAAACTGTTTGACACTCAGATAGTATTCCTGAAAGATTCTTTTTGAAAAAGTTAATTTTAAAAAAGTCAGAAGACGACAATTAAAGCATGAAACATTACTGAGCATGCAAAGGGTTAAATTTTGTATGTGTTTACTCTGTGACATGTGCTGAAAGCAGGGAAATCATATGGAAATGCTAAACACATTTGTGAAACTTTGCTCGAAGAACAATGCACTGGCTGATTCAAGTTCCCTAAACTTTTGAATGGCCATAAAATAAATATTTCATCATTGAGTTAACTTGATTACAAACTACATGCTTATTACACATCTGTTCATTGGGATGTATCTGATTGTCCACTTCCACAGTTCTTTTGAGCACCCAAAACAAGCATTTAAATGTAGGGACATAGAGGATATTTACTTTTTTAGGTGAATACCAAATATATTTCATTGAGTGTGTTGAAAACATCAGAATTTTCATGAGTGCGCAGCACGAATGAAAATTTCGATGTTTTCAACTCACGAGATGAAATGTATTTGGTATTTACTAAAAAAAAGTAAATTTTCTTTTTATTTTATACTTTTTTGAAGATTTACAGTTAATTAATATGTTAACCATTCTTCAAGCCGAATAACAATAATGTAAAAGAAGACAAAGGAGTATTTGTGACAGAATACCTGGATCAATCTACATGATCTATAGTCATCAGGACTTACAGATAAAAAGAAATTTATTCAGCGTCGAAGTGAGTGATAAGTGACGTCATAAGCAACGTCATAATTTGTTGATGACGTTGCATAGCATAGGTTACATGCATTGCCTCACTCGCTGAAGCGGGAGGTGTTGAAAATTCAAAATCGAAAAAAATCAGCAAATCTGAATTATTTTGGTACCAAAATGTCATTCATGTTCTAACTAAGAAAATGACTACCCACACTTGATGTTTTTGTTCACAAATAAGAAAGTTATAGGCATTTGAACTTTCGAAGTGAGCTGCATTAAGTGAATGGAAAAGTCAGAGGTGATCCAAAAAACGCTACAGTGAAAATATAGGCTGATATCAATCACTAGTGGTTGATATCATATCATTTCACTAGTGATTGATATCACTTTTATTTGTTTTTGAAATGCATTAATTTCACTGCTAAGCATAAAATAAAAGAAAATATTCACAATTTTACATTCGAAATATTTGTTTATCATATGATGGTGCGTCTCAGATTGATATAATGCCATGTATTAAAACCGAAAAAACCATTAGTGGTTTATATACTTTGGTAACGTTATGAAATGACGCACATAACAATTGTCGCGTAAATATGGCAAAATCCTAATGTTTTCATACCAGAAAGGCGACTTCAAAGTAATTTTAATGTTGCCTAAATAAAGCAAAAACTAGATTTTTTTTCGCACCAAAAAGTGACTACAAAATATATTAAATGTCGTATGATAAATAGAATCTAACATTCGTGCTCATGTATTATTGAATTTATTAAACTTGTTGCAAAAAGGTGATAAAATGCGAGGCTTGCCAGCATTTTATCACTTTTTTGCAACAAGTTTTAATAAACTCAATAAAACATGAACACTCATGTAAGATGACCTATGGTTGACATTGTTTCAGGTTCCCTGGAAGAGTTCAAGAGTGTGTTGGTAGGTGGGGCATGTCAGGGCTGGTTACCGGATGTGTCAGTAGTATTATGGAGGAGAATGTTGGGGGCGCTGGGGGACGTCAACAAGATAGATGATCCAGCCATCCATGCCTCAGTGTTTGAGCATCTCTGTGATCTACAGGACACACTACAAAGGGTAGGTCTGGGGTTGGCTTTTGTTAAATTTGTGTCTCTTCTGTAGGATACAAGTATATAAAGTTATCAGTTACCTCTCATATTAACTGCATTGTTGCACGTTGCCTGATAAACGTTGTCTATCTCATGGCATGTGACTTTATCAGGTCATGATGATGTTGCACTTTTGGAATGATGCCGCCAATGATACTGAATCGACACAAAAATAAAAAATTACGTCATAATCGCTAGTTCGAAGAGTGAAACAATGGGTAAGCTGATAAATAGAATACCAGGTTTGCGTCTTTTGATATCAAGTTTACCAGGCTCAGCTTTGAGAATGCATGTTGAATCCTAGGCAAGCCTCATGATGTCAACAAGCATTCTCAAAGCCTTGCCTGGTAAACTTGATATCAAAAGACACTCACCTAGTATTCTCTATTACTAACTCTGCTCATGGAATAATGATTTAAGTTGTTTAGCTTTTGATGAAAAAAAGTAATAATTTATCCTAAATCCAGTACTCAGCATTCAAAACAGTTTTGAAGAAAATGCCTCATACTCAAAGTTTTAGTAATCTACCTAAATGCTACACAGATTGTGTTCATTTGATCATGACCTGATGATTGGGCTTATTTCTCTATTTAAGATGTCCCAGTATTGGAATGAAACTACGAAAACCCAGAATCATGCATGGTATCTAAAACATTTTTTTAGAGATAGTGATTAGGCGACTTCCTACCAAATTTACCAACATAAATTTGGGATGTTAACCCTTAAAGAGTGAATCATGAATGTAGCAGATAACAAATTTTGTGATCCCAGGAGAACAAGACATGAAATTTCATGTAAGTTATCTGCCAATTGACAATTGACATGAATATAGAGTCTATTTTGGTTTCTAAAAGCAGGAAGAAAAAATAGAAAATGTGGTTTGCTGGTTTTCAAGATTTTAATAACAAGGCCACCAGATGCAGGATTGGTTTCTTTACAATTATTCTATGAACTTGTATAATTGGGCCTTGTAGCCAGAAAAACAGTTTTATGGGTTTCCAACCAAATTAAACTCAAACCAGTCTGTTTAACCATAGAGTCTAGCTAGAATCTTGAATATTTACAAGCTACAAGGTAAGCTATTATACATTCAAGAGAGCGAATCATAAAGGCTCTGGTCTGTGGCAGGCTGGTCTGTGCCATTTTTGTTATACCCCGCCACACTTTAGTGTCAGGGTATTATGTTATACCTTTCGTGTCTGTCCGTCCGTCCGTCCGTGCTCACCATTTCCGAACGATAACTTGAGTATTTATTCACGGAATTTTTTCAAATTTTGCATACATATTGTTATCGGCGATGAGTGGTATGGGATTGTTAATGGGCAAAATCTGTCCATTTTTAACGGAGTTACTGCCCTTTTTCGTATTTGAAAAATGGTTTCTGGCCTGTTATTCCTTTACTGTTCATGATATCTGAATGAAACTTCACAGATATGTTGCACATCATAGGTTACATATTGTGACTAAGGACCGTCACTCTGACCTTTCCAGTTTGTGAGTTATCCGCCCTTGATAGGTCTGAAAAAAGGTTTTTGACCTATTGTTCCTTCACTATATGGAATATCTGAATATAACTTCACAGATATGTTTCACATCAAAGGTAACATATTGTGACTAAGAACCGTCACTCTTACCTTTCCTGTTTGTGAGTTATCCACCCTTGATTGAATTAAAAAATGTTTTTTACCCGTAGTTCCTTTACTATGTGGAATATTTAAATGAAACTTTACAGATATGTTTCACATCAAAGGTTACATACTGTGACAAAGAACCATCACTCTTACCTTTCCAGTTCATGAGTTATCTGCCCTTGATTGATCTGAAAAATGGTTTTTGACCTGTAGTTCATTTACTATATGGAATATCTGAATGAAACTTCACAGATATGTTGATCATCAAAGGTTACATATTGTGACAAAGGATCGTCATTCTTACCTTTCCAGATTGTGAGTTATCCACCCTTGATTGATCTGAGAATTGGTTTTTGGCCTGTAGTTTCTTTTACTATATGGAATATCTGAATGAAACTTCACAGATATGTTGAACATCAAAGGTTACATATTTTTAGTAAGGACCGTCACCCTTACCTTTCCAGTTCATGAGTTATCCGCCCTTGATTGATCTGAAAAATGGCTTTTGACATGTAGTTCATTTACTTTATTGAGTATCTGAATGAAACTTCACAGATATGTTGACCATCAAAGGTTACATATTGTGGGCAAGGATCGTCACTCTTACCTTTCCAGATTGTGAGTTATCCACCCTTGATTGATCTGAGAATTGGTTTTTGACCTGTAGTTCATTTCATCCGTCCGTGCTCACTGTTTCCGATCGATAACTTGAGTATTTATGCACAGAATTTTTTCAAATTTTGCATACATATTGTTATTGGGGATGAGTGGTATGGGATTGTTAATGGGCAAAATCCGACCATTTTCGATGGAGTTACTGCCCTTTCTCCCTTTAAAAAATGGTTTCTGGCCTGTTATTCTTTTACTGTTTATGATATCTGAATGAAACTTCACAGATATGTTGAACAGCAAAGGTTACATATTACAAGGAAGAACCGTCACTCTTACCTTTCCAGTTCATGAGTTATTCGCCCTTGATTAATCTGGAAAATGTTTTTGACCTGTAGTTCCTTTACTATATGAAATATCTGAATGAAACTTCACAGATATGTTGACCATCAAAGGTTACATATTGTGACTAAGGACGTCATATCACTATCTCAGTTCTGTTGCTATTTAGGCATTATGTATCTCACAAAATAACTTTTGGTGCCCCCAGCAGTGGCGGGGTATTATGCAGTGCTTGCGGTGCTTTTATTCTCATTTGACATAGTCAGGTTTTCTCACATTGAGATACTCTCGATGAAACTAACAATATTAACCCTTGTCATGCTGAATAGTTTTTATGTGCTACACTCTTCTCCAATTTTTATCCTGTTGAAATGCAGTAGTCCAGTTGTAAACATGTATTTTTTGATGATCTGAGTAGTTAACATTGTTGATCCTGATCAGCTGGCTTCGTCAGAAGCTAGCTGATCTGGATCTACAATGTTTTCAGAAAAGGATGAAACAGGGTTCAGCATGTGAAGGGTTAATATTGATCAGGGCTAGAGAAATCTTGAAATCCCATTCGGTCCAAGAGTTGGCCGATAAAAATGACCCCACCCCCATTTAGTTTTGAACAGGGCAATGATGTGATATCCAACTTGATGCAATCATTCGTCCATTCTCACGAGACCTGACAATACCTCATCTAGATCTCTCGCATTTCGCCCTTTGCATCATGGGTAACTAGCGATATTTGGCTAGTCTCGTTCAATTCTCGCACTGCTGTAGTGACCGAATTTATTGTTAAAAATAGCAAAAAGTTAAATTTTTGACAGTTTAGTCAATATTTTCTGGATGTAAAGCCCTGAGTCATGCAAGCAGTGATCGTATAATATATTTTTAATAAAAATGGCGGCTCAATCCCAGTGTGCACCGAGCAAAAGGCGACAGGTTTGTTCGTGCTAACGAGCTTCCTGTGCGACAATGATCACTTGCCAGCAAAAATGTGAAATGGTTGCTTTTGCGCATATTTATCATTGCATTTGAAACTGAAAGTTACTTGTGTTTATATTGACAACAATTCAAAGGGGTGTCCTTGTATTATTGACCCCTGTGAAATTGATCATGCTGAGTGTACAGCTGCACTGGCTGATCTGCCCTTTTAATGTTTGCATGTGACACAATTTCTAAAGAGATGACTGATATTTTGTTTATAGATGCGAGACAATCTTGGGGTTACATTAGACAATCAGAGTTCACCATCTCCACCAGAGTTTATACCACCTCAGAGAATATTTGCTGGATGGCTTTTTGAGGTAATCAACTTTTCTCACTCACTTTAGTTTAACTTTTTCCTTGCTAGCGGCGACTTTTGTCATCTGTTGATAACCTCTGCAAACAGTTGGATTCAGATCAGGACTGACAGGACATTGGTCCTGGTATTGATACAAACTGTATGACACTCTGATAGTGTTCCTGAAAGAATTAAAAATAATTTAATTTTAAAAAAGTCAGCTGACGACGACAAAAGCATGAAAAATTACCCAGCATGCATAGAGTTGATATGTTCTTTATTAATCCATAAAGCTTCACCTATAATTTGCAGCAGAGGACAATTTCAAATTTTGGCTTCTTATTCAAACATAACAAATAAGGCGTGATATTTCATGAGAATTGTCTGCTGGCAAATAATTATCATGAAATATTATACCTTATTTGTGGCGAAAACTAGGAAAGATATCATAAAATTTTTAGTCTGCTGCAGTTGTGATTTTAAATCATAAAATCAAGGCTGACTCATTTGGAAATATTTTTGAATCACGAAATTCTGGGGATTTATCAGTACTTCCGATTAAAAGGAGTTAATAAGAAATGTATAACCCCCAAAAATGATTGTTTTACAAAATTTCTTGTGCTTAAAAGCGTTTAGCTTAAAAAAAACTTTAAGCACACAGAACATATGCTTTGAATGCAAATAGCTCATAAATACACCATATTATCTGAAACCAATATATTACACATTACAGTTGAGTTAACAACAAAACATGAACAAATACCCACCATGCAGAGTTTATGAATGATTATGCATATATAATAATATTAGTACCAAAGCCTCATGAACTGGTTCAAATGGAGTTTTTATGATGTGTATGTTAGACTATACAACAGGCTTAGGCAATTCATCTAAAGCCATTCTCAAAGTCATAAAACAGCATTTTGTCAAGGTATTTAAGTAGGTATGCCTACATGTATGTCCTCTGATATGATTGGTCACTGGCCTTTTATCACATATTGTTAATCGTTTGATATGTAAAGCTATATACAGTGCATTCCCTTTATAACACATCTTGGTATAAGAAGGATTTGGATATAACATGGTCATGTTGTGGCCCTCAAATTTTTTACCACGAAATTTTACGAAGGAATTATAGGAAAATGACCATTTTATGTCCTTTTGTAAAATTGTCCCTTTATAGCATGATTCACTTAATATAACCTTGAGAGGAGCGCATTGGCTCAGTGGTAGAGTGTTTGACACGAGATAGAAGTGTTGTGGGTTCGAGCCTCATCAGAGGCGCTGCGTTGTGTCCTTGAGCAAGACACTTTATCTTCTGCTTAGTACCGATTCAACCCATTAAGTCCTGACAAGACTTAAAAATTGTTGACTGGGATGTAAAGAATCAAAACAAACAAACAAACTGGCCTTTTATAGCATAATCATTTGATATTGAAAGCTATATACAGTAAAACCTGTCTTAAGCGACCACTCAAAAAGATCAAAAATTGGTTTTCAAGACCGATCATCGCTTAATGCAGGTCAAAAGTATTGCAGAATGCTCCAAGGGGACCTTCATTAAGCTACCATTTGTCATTAAGATCATTATTTTGTCTATTTTTGAGTGGTCACTTAAGACAGGTTTTACTGTAATAACTTATTTTCAGTGCCTTACGCTAAGTAACAAGTACAAACGTGGTAAGTTGTTGGCGTACCAGTTACTTTGTCAGATGATGGTGAGACAGCCTGATGTGAGTATGCCAGCTGAACTTCTAGCACAGTTCTATCAAGTTCTTCACCAGGGACTAACTTCTCAGGACCAGGTAAGAAATTATACTGAACAAGATTACCTGAAAGGTAGATGTTCTAAAATTAAACGACCAGGTGAGAAAGCATGCTGATCCAGATCACCAGAAAGGTTCCCTAAATGTACATTATGGCATTTTTGTTACCTGACAATTTCCAGCCTTGATAACGAACATTTTATCAGAGAATTTGTTCAACATTTTAGAACCAGTTTATATCAGCCGTCATAAGGGAGTAACAATGATAAGCTTAATGAGTTCACTTCCAAAAACTTTTATGGGACATTTGTGCACAGTGGAGACCCATTTCAGACACACACTGAATGTTTATAGAATATTCATTAAGAAATTGAATTATACTCATGTTTAATGAAAACGCACCACTCTTCAGATGCCTGTTGTTGTGGTAAATCAAAAACTGTGCAAAATTGTGTTCTTTTTATCTATTATTTAGGACAAGTGCAATGTTTTTCGCTCAAACATTTCAATTTCAGCGATTCCCTTAACACATGATGTAAGGTCAGCCTCTATACAAAAAGACCCATATATATGTTTAAATGTTTTCTGTTTGCCAGTAGATCCTCTTGTCATTTCGCCACAACTTTTGCAGTTGTGACACAACACCTTACACTACACTAAGGCGAACCACGTCACTATATAAGCTTAAAAATGGATTGCTCTAACAAGACTCAACGTAAAATGTTTAATTGCTGTTTCTACAGTCCTTAGTGTTCTACACAATGCTGATTTTCATCGTACAAAACCCTCACACATGCAAAACATCATCAAACTCCTCTAAAAATGATGTTGCATCATTGACGTCATCTTTGAGCGCCAGCAATTGTTAGCAACGCTAGCGTTTTAAATCTTCCGAAATGTATGTACTTTTGTTGGTGCACGTATTATCTAACAGTAAGTTCTCTTTGTTTCATGTATTCAAGCTTTTAGAGATTGATGGTTATCAAAAAAACATCGACACCTACGCTCTATTGATGTAAACGACTCACTACACGAACAAGAAATCTTCTTGCTACGACCTTGTCGTAATTTTGCATCTGTAAAAGAAGGATTCCTTGAATGCCTCAATTTTATGTGCTAGTCAAAATAGTCCTAGTGACATCACATCATGACATTATAACTGCTTTCAAGGCAAGATTACTATTTTAGGCTATCAATTAGGAGGCTCTTTGAAATTTATGCACAGAAAAATGCGAGAATTATGCTTTTGAAAATACTGACACTTTTGGTGGCTGGCTTTGTGACTTTCTGTTTTGACAGTTGTTTTGTTGAACTCTTCCGACATGGGCCATCAGTGACCATTCAGTTTTAAAGACTTAAGTAACTTATGGAAATGCCACAGCACAAGAAGATGCTATTACAAAAATGAAATATGTCGTTAAATAGTTATAGTCATTTTTGTACGTGGTGCGTTTTCATTGGTCATGAAAAGTCTGAAATTCGTCTAAATGATAATGATGGGACAATTTATTACGTTCTTATCTTTTTCAATTATCAAACATACTTTTTATGTAGTAATAAATTTTATCTGTGCAACTAAAGATTTATACCTCCCAATCATTAAATTGAAGAAATTTTAACATCCTTGAAAAGCATATAGCACATTATGTGTAAAATGTCCTAATGAGATACTCTTTTCACATCATAGCCAAAAACATAGTTGACATTTCAGTTTTCTTTGCAGGATGTGAAGAACGTCCTTGTGAGATACTGTAACACTCGCTTCTTTTCCACATCATTGCCAGGAAACAGTTTACTCATGCTGAGTTTCATATTAGCCTTGGATTCTATCATCAGTTCTGTGGATATCAGAGAGGTTTGTAGTATTTTGAACTAATATGAATTAAATAGGCACTACCTATTTCCGTGCGTCCAAGTTAAGCTATCTAGATTTATATTTGGAAAGAAAAATGAGTTTTTGGTAATAAACATGATTTTTTTACTTTAATGACATGCCCATTAGTAAAGCATACACATTTGCTATTTTTACTAATGTTGATCATAATTGGAGTATATATCTTATAATTGGTTACTTCTCATTGCATCAAATGGAGAGTATTTTCGGACACACCATTCTTTCCAGAGAAATGAACGAAATGATGAAGCAATATTCCAAGGCCTATTAGTTTCATAACTAGAAGACCTGAAGTGCTCACCTGATTTTGAGTCACAAGATCTTAATAATGTCTAACTACGTCTTGGTCAACCTAGGCGTACCATTTAAAAATATTTTGTATGGCTCACAACCCTCACATACCCAATGCTACATACCAAAACGACCTTATGCTACAGACCAAACATAATTTGCCTTTTGGTTCAAGAGAAGAAAATTTAAAGGTTTTTTTTACAATATATGGGCATGGTGCCCATTTTGGTAAAGTTACCAGAAACAAATGTAATATATTGTTTTATCTAACGCATACTCCATTTAAAATTTGAGTTCAGTCAGCCGAGTAGTTTCTGAGAAAAAGATGTTTAGATATGTAAACTGAACCGAAGTAATAAGTGGCCACCTACATATTTCTTGCGCCTGTTCAAAGCTTTTCCAAGTTATGTCATTTCAAAACGACTGGTAGATCTTGCACAGACAAAGTCAAAGAAAAGGTACCTTCATTTCAAAAAGTTCCAATTTTTACTGTGATATAAAATTTTCCTCAGATATGTTATCCATTTATATTTTAATCAGTTTGAAGCTGTTAAAAAGAGCTGTAATATAAGATCAGCAGCTTAATCAAAGAGTTTTAGCTTTAAATATGCATTTTGCATATCAACTTTGCATTGCTCTGTACACTTTATTATCTGTGGCATGCCATTGAAATTTTCAGCAATTATTTATTATGAATAGGCTTCACTGTTTTATTTAGAAAATCAAAGTCATCTTTGGCATATGCCATTTGAATGAGCTTTAAAATTTCATGATAAAACCGTCTTGAAAGAAAAACTGTAAAAAATGGGTTGATCAAGCTGTATTGTATTTGGTCTAATATGTTTACATAAAATAAAACGCAAACAATGATATTAGTATGTGCAGTTGATTTTTAGGAAAATATCGGAAAATGTGGAGAATGAGCTTTTTAAAAAAAAATCATAAAAAATCGTTCATAGGCAAAAATTCAGAGGTTTGGTGTTTTTTCAATGTGGCTAGACGGATTTGAAATCACCCATTCTTCAATTCGAAAAAAATGCACTCAAGCTATTTTCTTCAAATATTTGAGTTTTTGCATTTTTGAACCCCAAAATTGTGAAGTGATAGAAACTCTTTCAAAGCAACACTTTAGTCCATTGAAATGCACATATTCGAGCAAAATTCATTTCAATAACATTAGCGCTAATTCAGAAAAAATGAAATAAAAAAGTGGCCTCTTAGAACTTCGTTTCAGTGTATGTGACAGTCCAAAGTGAGCTGCCTTGGTTGAAAGGTCAACTTTACATTTGGTACTTATGTAAAAAATGTTAAGCATAATAGTTTAGGGGAAATGTGAAGTTCCATACACAAAAAGCCAATATAGCTTTAAATTATAATCCTCATATATACAAGAGAGCCTTAGGGCCCTGGACCGCTCACCTGAATCTTGGCACATGATGTATTGGTCTGTGATTTAAAGATTTTTGCTCTTATAGCCATGTTGTTAAGCCTAGCTGAACGTTCTGAACAATTTTGGTAGAGGGCATCATGAGTTACATTTCTGTGATATAATTTCGAATTTGGACCAGTGGTTCAGAAGATGTTGTTTATAGTCACTTCTCATCGGGAGCTCTGGTGACCCCCTCGTTCAGTGGAGCAGAACCACTTATGCAATTTTTGTAGAGGACAAATTAGGGACAATTCTGTGTAACTATTTTGAATTTGGACCAGCAGTTCAGAAGATGTTATTTAAAGACATTTCATATCTTGAGCTCTGGAGGCCCTTTTGTTCAGCATAGAGAACCGTTTGTGCAGTTTTTGTTAGAGGACATTATCAGGAACAATTCTGTGGAATTATTTTGTATTCGGACCAGTGGTTCAGATGTCGTTTTATCTAGAGTTCTGGCGACTCCTTTATTTGGCCAAGCAGAACCATTTGTGCAATTTTGGTAGACGCCTTCATGAAGAACAATGCTGTGAAATTATTTTGAATTTGAACCAGTGGTTCAGGAGATGTCGTTTAAAAGATAATTCTTATCTAGTGTTCTGACGGCCCTTTTATTCAGCTGAGCAGAACAATTGGTACAATTTTGGTAAAGGGCATTATGAGGAACAATCCAAGATGCATACACACACCGATTATGGGAGTCCAAACTCAAAAAGTGCAGGAAATATGCTACGGACACAACTATTTTAGAAAGGAGGTCAGAGGTCAAGGTCAACATTGACCCCAAAATGGTACTAGACACTCTGTCATCCCAAGATGCAACCACACATCAAATTTTGGATTCCTACCTCAAATATTGTAGGATATATGCTATGAACATGGTTATTCTAGATATGAGGTCACATTTCAAGGTCACAGTGACCCAAATATGGTGTATGACACATTGCCATCCCAAGATGCACCCATACACCAAATTTTGGATTCCTACCTCCAATAATGTAGACGATATGCTCCAGACACGATTATTCTAAAAATTAGGTCAACAGTCAAGGTCACAGTGACCCCAAAATGGTACGAGACACTCAGTTATTCCAAGATGCATCCTCACACTAAATTCGAGATGCTTATCTCAAATAATATTGGAGATATTGCTCGGACACGAAAGCGTAACTGACAGACAGAGGGACGACAATGAGCATACCTATTGTCCCCTGAATAGGGGACTTATAATTTGAACAAACTTGGGTGATGCTACATACCAAATATCAGGCTCTAGGCATTGTGGTTTCAGACAAGATTTTCAATTTTCATCTCGCAAATATATTCTTAGCCCATCTGATCTAGATATACGACGGACAGGAACCATTGTGAATAATTATTGAAGAGGGTCATAAAAACAGTGCCGTGGGCTGGGCTGGAGTGTTTGATTGTGGTATTTCCTGATCATACTCATTTACTTTTTGAAAATCCAATCAGCAGTTTAGGAAATGGCATTTGAAGCAATTGTTGACGACGCACGATGGACGACTGACATCCAATGATCACAATAGGATCTAAAAACTATCCAATGAACATTCCTGTGACGCTTCGTAGTTTAGGGAATGTTATTTAAAGCAAATTGTTGACTGACAGATGACGGACATGAAAGGGTCACAAAAGTTCATATTGAGCCTATGGTTAAGGTGTAATGGAATGCAGTTTTGATTATAAAAGACTATCATTTACTGTTATTGGACTACCATTTACTTGACATTGTTCATGGGACTAAAATTATAGCTCCTTGCTGTACTCTATTGGAACTATGTTGGAATGGAGTGCAGGGACATGCATGACGATTTCAAAGGACAACAAGAGCATCGTCAGGCAAGGCATATATGCACAAATACAAGTTTGACAGCAAAGGGGCCACCAATATAAAATCTTGAAAAGAGAAAATTCATAGGCTTTTGGTTCCAGAGAAAACTATTCTTGAAAGGTTTTGCCATATTTTAGCCCAGCAGCAATCTCGAATGTGTAATCAGTACCATTAAACCAGCTTTTCTCGCTCTATCCTATGGATCTCAATGTGACATCTGAGTTGAGTGCGCCCAGTGTTTGAAAATGTTGAAAGACGGATGACCGAATCTCTGGTATACTATATGCTCGCCTATGAATCAGTTCATACTAAATGTGATAGTTGACCAACAAAGAAGCTTAAATATCGTTTCAGTGTCTATCCTATAACCTCACTTGCATAATTGGTCAAGTTTGTAATCTAAATTGCTAGAGACTTAGAGACACAATAAAAATTGAGTTATTCTCAAATACAGCCAGTAGTTGTTGGTTTTCATAGTAAGATATTTGAGTACATCATTTATGATGCCATTGCAAACCAGAACCTTTTATGATAACGTTTTGAGCATAGGGACATCATTTCTTGTACGCTCACATTGAGCACACTGTGAGCAGGACAGCTAAAAACTACAGCCTTTAACAAATGAAAGGATTTACCATGGCAACAGTGTTTAGATGCCCAGTTAGAGTTGTTTACCAACATCCTCTGATTTCTAACCAATGGTCGACCATACATAGTCTGGACAGTTTGTGGTACTTAGCAAGTTAGTATACAGTTATCTCTCGTTAAATCAAAGTCCCTAGGACCAAACTTTTAACATTGTTTTATTTGTAGCTTGAATTAAAAAAGTGGATCTGTAAAAGGATATTACAGTGTATAAGCTAATCAAGATTGTTTTCGCTATTACATATCCAAGTATATGCTGTACACCCAATAACTGTCTTATGGAGACAAGCTGTTGGAATATACAATTATGTGTTGTATAAAGTACGCACAAACAAGAACAGTCTCACTGAGACAGTCCTTCAAAGTACATCCAATTCATCATAGTTTGGGATAGAAAATAATTGTGAACAAAGTCTGTTAAATATGAATTCATCCTACAATTTACTTTGACTTAAGAGGGTAGTTTGAGTTTGAAGGATTCGAGTTAGCGAGAGTACACTGTATTGATCATGTTTAAACATTAAAAAACACGAAGTTATTAATTAGATCCTGCTATTTATTGAGCTTTGTCTAATACAACCCATGCTACACAGTACACTGTATCTTACAGAGGCTTGTTTGAATGCAACACTTCATTTAATGGTGACTTCTTCAAATGCTACACAAACTCCCCCACACACAATGATAACATCATGATAAACTAAGACTTTTGGGGAAAATTCAAAAAGTCACCATTCTATGAAGTGTAACCTTCAACTTTTAGAGTTAATCATGTGATAATAATGTGTTATTTTGCATCTTGGGCCTCTGGGGCTTACAGTTGTAGTAGCTCCATCCTTTCTATCTCTGAATAGTATCTGAAAGTAAATTATGACAGACTAAGATTATAAGTAAAAAATAGTGTTAACATAAAAAGTAATATTACACAAGATTATTAAGCTCCTTTTTAAGGAACATAGAGTAGACAAACAATGCAGACCCAGATCAGATGTTGTGCATTCCCCACAACCTCTGATAAGGGTCTTCGCTCCTATCTTAAATAATGTTCTACTTCGCTTTGAATTCAAATGAATGATAAATATCCTCAAGCAGCCCCTAAACTTTAAGACAGACTCATCCAAATGATTAGAATTGGAAAATCTATTCAGTTTAAATTTGTTAAATATATAGAAATTATGTAACTTTCTGTATGGAATGCATGATCTTTTCAATAATATTCTCTGCAAAAATATTCTGGTGCTATGGCAACAAGTATGATATAAATGCATGCCTATGTTTTGATAACTATTCATTTTGTCCCCTCCCATCCATGATAGGATTCAAAAAATCATTAAAGAACAGTTCTTGAACATATAGTTTATCTACCATATGATAAACATGTAAGGTTAATTCCAGTATTAATAAACATTGAGGGAAAAAAAGTTTAGCAATTAAACTCCGGCTGTTTAGTTTTTAGACTTAATTTTTCGCAATAACTTTTTTATCTTCAATTTTAGCAAAAAATCTAAAAACTTAACAGCTGGAGTTTAGTTATAAATTATGGGTTTTCCATTGGCTATCTTTGTAGCATTAGATCTAATTTGTTAGCAAGTGCACAAACATGTCAATTGTTTGAAAATGAACTAGTGGCTACCCTCAAGAGGTCAAAAGAAACAAATTACAATTTCATAGCGAGGATTTGATCTGCTGACAATTTTAATTTCAAACGCTATTCAATTGAAAGGGAGATAATTTGAAAAAATACGATTTTTAACTAAAAAATGTACGAAAATGGTGACTGGTTTTCATTTTTTGGCTCTTAGATCTAAACATTTGATGGAAAATGAAACTGTTCATAGAAAAATATTCGTGTAAATGCCATATAAGCTGCTTTAGCAAGGGGACTTAAAATCAGACTTTACATTATGTGAAATGCCAACCGGTTAATTTCATCATTCTTGTAAAAGTTTGTCAACATATAATTTTGATATTATGAAATTAAAAATCACATTAATCCCAAAAGTATATTGCTAAACTTTTTTCCCTCAGTATATTTATAGAGTTCTCACCAGCTCATGGTTTTGAGACATTCGTGTAAGTTTGTTTGTTTGTTTGTTTGATTTGATTCTTTACGTCCCATCAACAATCTTTCAGTTATAATGGGACGGGTCTTCCTGGGTTGAACCAGTACTAAGCTAGGATTAATTTTCTTGCTCAAGGACACAACACAGTGACGCAGGTGAGACTTGAACCCACGGTCCTTCGGTCTCAAGTCAAGCACTCTACCACTGAGCCACTGCGCTCCCTAAATTCGTGTAAGGGTTCTCTCTAGTATGAATAAACATTCGTATTATAGTTCTCTCCAGTATGAATGAACATTTATCTGCATTAATCTAAGGGTTCTCTCCAGGAAAGGCTGAAACAGTATATACTCCCCTACATGCCTCTAGATAAGAATTCCTTCCCTTATTTATCTTGTGGGTACTCAAAGGAACCATCTCGATCAAACAGTTCTTTTGAGTGCCCAAATGAAATTGATGTTTAAACTGATGGCTAAGAATTGTTTTCAAATATCACTCTCTTAATGCTTGAACTAGACTTCTGAGAATCAGAGTGTAACCATTTGTGCAATCCAAGTAGAAGGCATCATCAGGAACAATTCTATGAAATTATTTTGAATATAAACCAATTGTTCAGGAGAGATGCTCCTTAAAGATATTTCTTATCTAGAGCTCTGTAGGTCCTTTTGTTCAGCAGAGTGCAACCATTTGTGCAATTTGGTAGAAGGCATCATGAGGATCAATTCTGTGAAATTATTTTGAACTTGGACCAGTGGTATAGTGGATGTAGTTAAATATATTTCTTATATAGGGCTCTGACAATCCTTTTGTCCTTTTCAGCTGAACCATTTGTGCAATTTTGGTAGAGGGAATCAGGAGGAACAATTCTGTGAAATAATTTGAATTTGGATTAGTGGTTCAGGAGATATTGTTTAAAAGACTTCAAATCTAGAGCAATTCATACAATTTTGGCATTATGGGGAGCATTCCTGTGAAATTATTTTAAATCTGGACAAGTGGTTCAGGAGTAGATGTTATCTATAGAAAAAGTTTATTAAGGGAAAAGTGGACCTAAGACACATGCCAGACCAAAAGTGATCACAATAAAAAACAAGAGGGCCATAGTGGCCCTGAATCGCTCACCTGTACTTGTCCACCAGTCTTATTCAGTGGAAGGTAATGATTTAAACCCTTCTGTGGAGGGCAATCAAGCTTATCTCTTCTGTAGTATTGTCTTTGAGCGCATAACAAGACCCTACCCCCTCCCCCCATCCCACACAAACATTTTCTACATACCAAATATTAAGGCTGTTACATAACAAATATCAAGGCTCTATGCTTTGTGGTTTCAGGGAAGATTTTTTCTTGTCTTCCCTATATAATCCTATATAAGACATGTGACCCCGGGGCTGGACCATTTTTGACCCCAGTGGCATTATTTGAACAAACATGGTAGTATTCCACTTGGTGATGCTAAATACCAATTATCAAGGCTCTTGGCCCCCTGGTTTCAGACAAGTGGATTTTTTCACATTTTCCCTATATAAGCCTATGTAAAACATGTACCCCCTGGACGGGGCCATTTCTGGCCTCAGATCTATAATTTGAACTTACTTGGTAGAGGTCTACTAGGTGATGCTAAATACCAATTATCAATAGTCTAGGCCTTCTGATTTCAGACAAGAAGAATTTTTCACATTTTCCCTATATAAGCCTATGTAAACAAATTGACCCCCGGAGCCGGGCCATTTTGGCCCTAGGGCTATAATTTGAACAAAAATGGTAAAGGTCCACTAGGGGATGCTACATACCAAATATCACGGCTCTAGGCCTTGTGGTTTCAGACAAGAAGGTTTTTTCATGTATTCCTTAAATAAGCCTATGTAAAACATGTGACCTCCAGGGCGGGGCCATTTTTAACCCAAGCAATATAATTTGTACAAACTTGGTAGAAGTCCACTAGGTGATGCAACATACCAATTATCAAGGCTCTAGGCCTTGTGGCTTCAGACAAGAAGATTATTTCACATTTTCCCTATATCAGCCTATGTAAAACATGTGACCCCCCGAGCCGGGCCATTTTTGGCCCCAGGGCTATAATTTGAAAAAATTTGATAGAGGTCCACTAGGTGATGCTAAATACCAAATATCAACAGTCTAGGCTTTCTGGTTTCAGACAAGAAGATTTTTTAAAGTTTTCATCTCGAAAATCTATTTTAGCCTCTATGACCTAGATATGCAACGGACCAGAACCATTTGAACAATTTTGGTAGAGGGCCACCCAAGGATCATTTGTGTGAAATTATTTCAAAATTGGGCCAGGGGTTTAGGAGGAGTTGTCGATTAAGTCAAAAGTTAACGGACGGACGACGGACGAAGACCGCTCACAAAAGCTCACCTTGTCACTTCGTGACAGGTTAGCTAACAAGAGGGCCCTAGGGCCCTGAATCGCTCATCTGAATCCTTATACATGAGGAGATTATGTATTGGCTAGTGGCTAAAGAGATATCATTCAAAGATTTTTTTTTTATTTTTAGCTCTGGTGGCCATGTTGTCATCAATGTTGATAGAGGGCATCATGAGGAACATTTCTGTAAAATTATTTTGAATTTGAACCATTGCTTTAGGAGATGTCGCTTAAAGACATTTCTCATCTAGAACTCTGGTGTCCTCTTGTGTGATGGAGCGGAACCACTTGTGTACTTTGAGTAGCAGATCTGTTAAACTATTTTGAATTTGGATCTGTGGTTCAGGAGCCTGGAGGAGATGTCATTTAAAGATATTTGTTATCTAGAGCTATAGCCGCCTTTTTAATTTGGCACATCAGAACCATTTATGCAAATTTAGTAGAGGTCATCAATAGGAACAATTCTGTGAAATTATTTTTAATTTGGACCAGTGGTTCAGATGTCATTTAAAGAAAATTCTTATCTAGGCCTCTGATGGCCCCTTCGTTCAGTGGCGCAGAACCTTTGTGCAACTTTGGTAGAAGGCATCATGAGGAACCATTCTGTGAAATTATTTTGAATTTGGACCAGTGGATCAGGAAGAGACGTCTTTTAAAGATACTTCTTATCTAGAGTAGAGTTTATCGGACGGAGCCATTTGTGCAATTCTGGTAGAGGGTATCATCAGGAATCGAGCAAACCCATATAGTTCCCCAAACTTATAACAACACTGACTGCAAGATTTAGTAAGTCAATGTAATTACCTTTAACAAGGACATTTGAACTTGCGATATATATTCCTTCTTCCTTGATCACCTCACAGATGTTCTGACCGGAGTCAGACTTCTTAGCTAGAGTCATCTGAAACAAACATGTATATGGCTCTAACTTAAGCCTATATATAATAGATGTTCTAAAATTCCTAACACTAGTTGTCCATAAAAAGGCCTTACTTACTAGACAGTAGACATACAGTGCAAACCCAGATCAGACTGCTTCTGATGTAGCAGTCTGATCAGCGTCTTCCCTGTTTGCTATTCTGACAAGCACTCGATGAATTCCAGCCTTGATAACCCACATGTAATCTGAGAACAAAAAAGAGAAATGTTCTAAAGTTTAGAAAATTTACCGACACATTGTGAATGTTCAAAGAGCCACATGCATTAACGGGCTTTTTTGGCCCCTCTATGAGGCTAAACTATAAAAATGGTTTTAACTAATTTGTTCTCATTGGTTTATTAGTAAAATAATCAAAGTGTAAAAAGTCTCGAATTAATTCGACTTTAACCATTGCTATGGTAAGAAAAATGGCCACCAAAATAGGCTGAGATGTTTGTCTTGACAGATCAATTAACACAGAATAGAGCACAAGCAAATACCAAAAAGATATCTTAACGGCTGAAGAGAATTATCACGGCACACAACATATTAAAAGGATATTTTGGTATTTAGCTGTGCTGATCTAATTTTTTAAAAATAGGTCTCCAAATGCCTTCAACTTGGTACAAAATGGTAATTTCTCTATTTTAAGCCTACTTTGTGGGCCATTTTTGTTACCATAACAATGGTAAAATTTAAAAAAATGCTGAAATTTTACATTTCAGTTAATCTTCCCTGTATTAAGCCGAGGGAAACTGTTTGTGCAATTTTGGTAGAAGCCATCATGAGGAACAATTCTGTGAAATTATTTTGAATTTGAACCAGTGCTTCAGGATGAAATGTCATTAAGAGATATTTCTTATCTAGAGCTACAGTAGTCCCTTTGTTCGGTGGAGCGGAACCATTTGTGCAATTTTGGTAGAAGGCATCGTGAGAAACAATTCAGTGAAATTATTTGAAATTTGGACCAGTGGTTCAGGAGGATATGTTGTTTAAAGAAAAAGTTTACGGACGGACAACCGACAAAGACTGATTACAATAGCTAACTTTTAGCCTTCAGCTCAGGTGAGCTAAAAATTAAAATGCTGCCTCCTTAAGTCATTTGCTGCAAATTTTGCAAACATTATTTGACTATGAAAGTATTGGGGGCAAACAGTGTGGCGCATCATCATCATGACCAAGGTCAGATCTATATCAGACTACAGAGCAGCCTGATCTGGGTCCATGCTGTTTGTCCAAAAGCTATTGAACATTTCAGCACTCAGCAGATGACAAAACAAATTTTGTTGCTATTGGCACTATAAGGGTTAACTTTTTTGCATATCAAAGTTTTGTTTGATTTGATTCTTTAGGTCCCATCAACAATCTTTCAGTTAAACAGGGACGGTTCTTCCTGGGTTGAACCAGTACTAAGCTAGGATAAATGTGTCTTGCTCAAGGACCACAATGCAGTGATGCATATCAATGTTGTCTGCTAATAACCTTACCCAGTAGGCAAAGAGTTTCCTCTGGAAGGGATTCAGATGTATATGGGGGAATCAATTTGATGATTTTAACTCAGGCCATCCTTAAAACAATGTTTGTTTGCTGTCACACGACAGACTCACTCAAAATGCCATCTACCAAAAAATATGGCTGTTTCGCCACATTCCAGAGAAATATTTTTATTATAATTTTAAACATTTTTTTTAATTTTTAATGTCTTTTAAATAAATCAGTGAAAAATAGATTAAATACTTACCTACCTGGAAAATTATGAGTAGGGTGACCACAAACAATTTTTAAAGGATGGCCTCATTTTTCTTAAATATCCCAATGAAAATGAAATAATTTGGGCTCAAAAGAGGGTTCAAGTGAACCCCATCTGGTACACCACTGGTTAAATTACTAAACTGATTGAGCCTTTTTTTTCAAGGCAGACAATATTTTGTTCAGCATTTGGAATTTCGGATTGGTCCATTACTGGTCGTTGCCATTATACACATGAATATAGTTAAGTCACTATAAATTGATGGACATTTTACAAATGTCGATGGAAAGTGACCCTTTTCGTCAAATTAACGCATTATTTATTTGGCGACAACTATTGGCGGAAAAAAAAAATCGCTGGTGAAATTTTTTATCTGACGTTGGAACTTCACCTCCAGAATGTCACCTCCTGCTAAAAGTCATTGACTCGTGTTGTCCATGTATATCTTAATTGTCAATTATTTATATCACACAATTGGGTAGCTGATGGAATCAAACCTGAACATGCCTCACACACTTCTGACAGCTGTCACGTGGTGACTGCATGCCTAAGTGTTGTTTGCTTATTGGACTTTTCAATCATCGAATTTAATCGGTCAGAAGGTTTCGATTGATGATCGATTATAATCGAAAGTTATCAAATGTAAGGGAAACACAGGTTCCATTCCAAAGAATGTCTATCCTTGAACTGCTTTATGAAAATATTAAGTGTCAGTTTCATGCTGTTTTATGAACAGTACCTTACCACAACAGGTCCTGACAGCAATCTAAATTGAACAGTCATTGACATTAAAACCCTTTATGCACTCATGAATTCTTCCTTCTGGATTGAAACAATAAACCTGGGAAGGTCCATTGTATACATCAATGGGTCAAAGGTTATTATTTCGAAATAAAATTGCATTTCTTTCTCTGAAGATTGTTTTTGTCTGAGCAAACAATTCAGACCCTGATGAAATGCCGCATTCTTAGGCATTTCATCTGGGTCTTCACTGTTGTGACTATGTCACAGTACATATTTAGGACAATGTGCAAAAGGTTAAGGTGTGCACTTGCTATAATTACAGTTTATATCTTTAACCTTGCATTTTCTTGTAGCAAAGTGGCAAATTTAGAAAATCAGCTTACAAATTACAATAGAGCCAGGTGTGAATCTTTTCGATTATAATCGATTATTACCAAACAGAATCGATTGGTAGAATCAAAATAAATTTTCGATTGATCATTGATACAACACCAAAACCAAAAACGGTGTCAACATGTGTCACTGAAACTGTTTTTTGACCTTGCCATGTGCGAAGTGTTTTCAAAAATGTTTTGTTTGTTTGTTTGATTTGATTCTAACGCCCCATCAACAATCTTTCAGGTAAACAGAGACGGTTCTTCCTGTGTTGAACCAGTACTAAGCTAGGATAAATGTGTCTTGTTCAAGGACCACAACGCAGTGACGCCCGTGAGACTCGAGCCCGCGGCCCTTCGGTGTCGAGGCAAGCACCCTACCACTGAGCCACTATGTTCTCGTTTTAGGGTAGAAAAATCTTACACGCTGTACATTTGTGAATTAATACCAATCATTGTTATTATTAAGCTACCAAAGGTTACTTGATGTCTCCACAGATTATTTATAGCTATTCAATGCTAACTGCTTGGTACTTTTTTATGTAGTTTTTTGAGTAATGCATACCACGTATAGTCTGGTTCCCTCCCCTAGATCTATCCATCTAGGGTCAGGTAACGTGTATTTAATTACAGTAGAGAATCCTACTCATGCGACTGCGCATGCTCGAGAAAAGATTTTCCAACACAAACTTCAGATTTTTTCAGTTGCTATAATTTGATAACAATGTAAAAGAAAAAAATATATAAACTCCCAGAACAAAATAAACTTAATAAAACGGCTTGTTTAAAAAAATGCTTTTTATGTCTGGGGTATTTTCCAATACCACGTCACTCATGACGTCAGTGTGTATGCTATTCGTAGGCGCAATGGCGGCTAGTAGTTACCTGTCTTTATATGCTGACAAGCTATTAAAGGGAGAGAACCAGTCTATACCGCATATTAACACAAAATCCATTTTTCAGTGGTTTTGTTTGATTTGATTCTTTACGTCCACTCAACAATCTTTCAGTTATGCGGGACGGGTCTTCCTGGGTTGAACCAGTACTAAGCTAGGATAAATGTGTCTTGCTCAAGGACCACAACGCAGTGACGCCGGTGAGGCTCGAACCCGCGGCCCTTCGGTCTCGAGACAAGCACTCTACCACTGAGCCACTGCGCTCCCTCATTTTTCAGTGGTGATGTACCATGGCAGACAGGTCGATCCTTTGAGTATTGCACCTGCACAGACAATGGATTGAGAAGTTTGGGTTTGTGTTTATTTAGATGCTTTAATTATGTCGCAATCAACAATTTTTCAGTCATGTTGGGATGATTTCCTGTCTTCATAGCTTAAACCAGTACTAAGGCAGCAGCTGATAAAATGTCAATTGAGACACGGAGTTCCACAGGAGAAGGGTTGGGTTTGGCCTGCAAATATCGACCATACTGTGACCAATTGCCGACTTTGAGGTCAAACCTCCCAAAATCTAAAGCTGCTCCTGTCACTTTTCGCTTCCACGAATTCTGGTTACAACAATTCTGGTTTCATTATCAGCGCCGCTAAACTCAAATTCTGCATTCACAAACTTCGAGGAATCGTAACAAATTGTATTCATTAACCAAAACTTACATATGTACCTGTTTATGTATCTTTGATGGCACTGTGATCCACGACCACGTTTCGTTCAACTGAAAGCATCCATTTCTGATCAAGGAGGATAAATCTTGCAACTTGAGGCAATATTTGTAACAGCAATTGAAGAGTCAGAGGACAGCTGAAACCGCAAATGATGGTATTTTTTGGATTAACCGTTACGGTTAATGTCAAACGGAGCGTGCAATGGCGATAAGCTTGTTGTTCATTGTACTGCGGATTCCAATATGGCCGCGATTGGCTAAATATCGAGCAACCTCACGTGCAGGGTGCGCAACTTGCATTTTTGGTTGTTTGGTACCCTGCTTTCAGCACATACAGTCTGTACGCCCGGGTACAAAAATAGGTCGAATAACGCCAAGCCATTCCAAAAAGACCTTCTCTCGAGTGCTTAGGCGTTCGCCAGAAACTGAAGCGTTAAAATACGGACTGCAAACAAGCGCCTATTTAATCACTGCTCATGGGGAAATTGGACTGGTTCCCGCTTTTCAATGAAAGCCTTACGGACAGCGTCTCGAAAGCAGGATAAAAGCTGTCAAAAGGTTTTTGGATCCTAAGCTCAGTGTATAAGCGTGCTTGGACGCACGTATTAAAGTTAAAAACCATTTCATCCAGTAATTTTGAAAAGAACTTCAAAACTCTTAGAAGAGCTCAAATTTACTTTGACATAGGCTTATATGGGAAAAAATCTTCTTGTCTGAAACCACAATGCCTAGAGTTGATATTTGGTTTGTAGCATCACCCATTGGATCAATTTCACCAGTGGCATGGCGAGTTTTCAATAGATACCAAGTCCTAAAGATAAGAAGTTTTAAACAAAACTCAGGTGAGTGATCCAGGGCCACATGGCCATCTCTTGTTATACTTGTACTGTCATATTTATTAGGACAAATAGGCTTGATGAAAACATTTTAAGTCAAATCAGACTGTTTACCAAACCAACGCTTCCTTTTACACGCAATCATCAGGTTAAAGGTGATAAAAGTGTGAATATTTCTGGTAAATCGTAATAACATAATAGTTTTTTTTTTTTTATTCAGATGCCAAGATTTGAGGCATTGTCCTTGCTGGGCTCACTAACATGCTTTCCTAATCAGTATAAAGATATTCCAACACTCCAGGAAGACACAGAGACTCACACCATGTCAATAGAGACATTCAAGGTACAGTATTTTACTGTTCAGTTTGATAATTAAATCCAAATGGTTTCATCACAATTGATGTCATTTAATAGCTATAATATATTTTTGTGCCCTCATGACTTTTGACCAATTAATATAATCTGATAAAAGGATCCCACAAAAGAGTGGACCTCAAAATTTGAACCCAGCAGACTTGGTTTTATTGTGTTCATATAAATTTACAGAAGTTACCACAGCTCTGACACCCCTACCACCATCTTAAGACGTATACTGCTTTCTGCCAGAACCTAACTTTACTGAAGGACCAGAATATGAAAAAATATCAACACTATATCAAAGTGCAGGGAGAAGTTCTACCAACTCCACCAGGGATCACACATGCTTGAAAAGTACTTGAATATACAGGACTGTCCTGAAAAGTCCTTGAAAATTTAATTTGCCTTGAAAAGTACTTGAAAAACACTTAAAGGCCTTGAAAAGTTCTTGAATTTTACCATTTACAGGAGGATTCAACACTGTTTTTAGAGACCTAAATCAGTATAAAATTGTGGTGCCTTTATTTGGTGCAGCATATGCTGCACCAAATAAAGGCACCACAATTTTATACTAGTTTTCTAAACTAATATCTTTAATAATGGACTCTAGCATTTCCATAGTAGAATTTTAACATGTAAATCAGTATTTTTCATTAGATTTCAGTCCTTGAAAACAGTAGGAAAGTATTTTAGAAGTCCTTGAAAAGTCCTTGAATTTTACTCATACTTGCCTGTATGAACCCTGTTCACGTGGCACAATCATTGCTGTTGTGATAATCTGGAATAATGAATCCCTCAGTAATAGGGTGAATCTGAAAATGGTTTAAATTATTGGAAACAGGTGCTTTTTAAACAGAGAAAACTTTGATGAAATGCCACAGTATTTTATGTCATGCACTGACATTGGTAATGTCCAGCAAACAAAGACATGCTGTAACAAACTGAGTGAAAAATAGTTTTCCTAGGAGGTTTACAAGTTTTTAGCATAAACCTACCATTATCATCAACAACTTACTATTTATTTGAGGCAATGGTAGTGAGACAAATTTTGTATGAAAGCATGCTGGATATTAAAAGGACCTCGGACAGTCTGCTATTCAATCTGTCCAAATTTTTAGAGCCTGTGGCTAGTATAATACATAAATGATGGGGGGGGGGGGGGCACTTTAGTAAAACTTTTTTTCGATATGTTGAATAGCAAAAACCGAGTTTTTGATCCATATTTTTTAATTGGTACTTGTCCTATGAGATAAACACTTTTGCCGATAATTCGGGAGTTGAACCTACTGTTCTTTTTCATGGAAAAATATCATTTTCTTTGAAACTTTTCTCAGACTATTTTTACGGGCAATCCTCCATTAAGATTGTCCCAGGTCCTTAAATTAGGAAGCACCTGTTGTTGTGTACTTATAATGGTATATTGACTATTTTATGCTGGAATATGTCGCACTAAGGTCATATGAGTCTATCCCTAAGTAAAACTTGACAGGACAAAGAATAAACAAGGGAATGATTTGGCTATATAATTTTTTTTCTTTTAATGATTACTCTATCTATATTCCCTAAACTAATGTTTGGCTAAATGGAACCAGTTCAGTCATTGGCCCAATGTTTTGGATCAGCCTGCGGCAGCAGTGTCATTATTAATGGGCCGACACCGTCCACGCGGTACGAAGACCTAGCTGAACCAAGTGGGATGCCTTTCAAAGTAGCTGCTTGTTTTTGTACTATATGCAGGTAAACATGGCATTTGCTTTGACTCTGATGCCTTGGTCAATGCAAATTCAATGTTGGTAACACTTGCCTCTACTGACCGACCTCAGTCAGCCGTAGTGACTGGGTCTTGATCAAGCTACTCACCGTAGCGAGTAGAATTTCTGTCAGCTGTAGTGACAGCGTCAGCGGTAGTGACCCCAGTCAGCTGTAGTGACTGGTTCTTGATCAAACTACTCAGCTGTAGTGAGTAGATTTTTCTGTCAGCCGTAGTGAAAGTGTCAGCCGTAGTGACATTGAGACAGTAAGGGCAAGTTATCGACAGTCAGATAGCAGCTAGCTTGAAAGTGTGATGAAAGATTTAGGCATAGCTGTTGCCTAAGATTTTCGGATATTTAAGTGATAATTTGTATAAAATGAAATGGAATTGCCCAAAAATGAAGGAAGGGATTAAATGTTATGACTGAATGGTCCCCAAGTTAAGGGAATAAAGTTTGAGTTGTGTAATCTTCCACAGCCACCATCAACCACCTGGAGAATAATTGAAGTGAGAATGTTCAGTATATCTATGTATATTAAGTTAACAGATTACAGTTATTTACACAAATGTTAAGACAATGTTTCCAAAGCATTATTGGTGGCATTATTTACATAAGTACTACCAATAATCAGATGAGGCAGCTTAGCTGCTCAACTACTATTTACTGTTCTTTCTGTAATCTTCTTAAGCAATTACAAGTGCAGAATACAAAAGTATAAGACACCAACAGTGTTTAGTGTTGATTTAGTTATCTGGGCCAGTTATCTGGAGCACTAAAGTTAAGCAGGACATTAGTCTTCTGGGCCCGGAACCACAATGCTTCCCTAGAGCTAAGGAAGACTCAAGCTAAGCATTGATATTTCAGCAAGCTATATTAGATGCTAAATAAATTGGATCGGTGCAGTACTTGTGGTCAAAGATATCATTGTGATCTACAGAAAAAATATAATTATTTTGATTTTAATCAGTTTGAAACGTTATTTTTCGCATCCTGAAAAATCAATACTTTAACTCAAGTCCTCCTCAACGTCAAGGAGGCACTGCAATTTCGGACCCAGATTACTTATACTGTAATGATCTTAATTCTTGGACAGATAGTCTGGGCAAACAATGCAGACCCAGATTAGATTGCTCTTAGAGGAGCAGTCAATGAGCAGTCTGATCAGGGCCCTCACTGCTTGCGATTCAATTTGCATCTTTTTGACAGAATCACTTAGAAGGAATCATGCCCTGACCAAAGTTCTGATTAATCCAGTGTGTAAATATCCATCAGAATAGCATGTATCTTTCACTGCCTTGATATTAGCTCAAATGCATTTACACACTGGAAAAGTAAGATAGAATTGATTATATAGGGCTTGAGTCGGCATCGGGCAGTAGAGGCACCGGATTCTCCAAACATGAGTATATGCTCAAAACTAGATAGAGTACTGTTGATATGCTTAATGTTCTGTATTATATGACATTTCCGATGTACACTTATCGCAGCCCCTTTTCTACAAATAATGAATGTACAACCTTTTTGTCTTTGGTTGGCTGCCCATGTTTCAGTAAATTTGGTCAAACCAGAATTTCAGCATGTCCTGACCAAATTTAATTAGTACATATTTCGTCAGAATGTCTACAAATAACACAGAGCTGTGCAGCATTGAAGTATTCAGACCCTGATAGTTTGTACAGAATTGAACTGAATGTAATCCTTAAACAGTAATGTTAATCCAATGTATTGAATGGACAAGTTATTCCAAGATATTGCTTGAATATATAAACTGAATTCCGTATCAGCCCCAAATAACCAGCCACATTAATTTTTATCAAATCTATCCACAATTTGAACAGATCTATTTTACAACTTGATGAGATGTTGAAAAGCTTTGATGGAGCAGCAGAAGTGTAGACCTAGATCAGACCACTGTATGATCTAATTCTACATAACCCACTCAGATATATCTGGCTGAACACTTAGGGCAAACGCGGTAACACTGGTATCACGAAAACTATCAAACAACATATGATGTCACTCCGACGTCTGGCAAGCCTGTGTAATTTGTTTGTGTCTTGGACATTCCCAGAATTTAGTCCATGATTGAATCTGTGTAGTCTGTATTGAGTACAACAGGCACAGGCACTCTGTTTCATTATATTTGAAAGTTCTTGACTCATTTTGATATCTGTAGGAACTGATACAAATATCCCTTGATTTTTAGCAGAGGGATACATGTCTCACACAAGGAAGATACCGCAGAATAAGTAATAGTGTACATAGTGATGATATCCTCTGAGTTCTAGTGTAAATGTGTTGCATTTTAGCAATACATGTATAATTAAACACCTTTTGCAACTCTGTACAAATGTTACACACTAGCATTTTTGGACTGTTTCAATATTATTATTAGTAGAAACCGTTTAGTCTATGATTAGTCATATTTCTGTAAGCACTACAAAATTTCCATTTGAATGTTATATGTCAATTTAAGGCTTAAATGTTAAGGACTGGAGATATTTCCCTTTCTTGTTTATTGTAGTGAAGATATAAAGTTGATTCTTTTCGGTTTAATCTCAAATGATTTTTATAGAATGGCTATAGAACCACTTAACTGTTCAATGTAAACACTAAGTTTATTCCCTGTACAGTATCGTGGATTACTCAGAGTTCAAGACAGTTTTTTAAGTTATCAAGTACTTTTATGGCTCAGGAAGGCAATCCGGTATCAATAGTGAACCTGTAATCAAGACAGCTAGGATGACATTTTCCTTTCCAACTTAACACAGAAGTATACAATGAATTTTCAACCAGTCTAAGATGACACATAATAAGTTTGTATTGGCAGTGCAGACACTAGGTAGTCCTGGTACCTTTCTTGCTGATTGAGAAGACCATGCATAAGTACCTGAAAATAAAGTTTCGAAACGCGTGCCCTGGAACGCGTGCAGAGAGTCTTGACATCTTGCAATCATTCTAGACGCTTAATCAAAGATAATTCACTGATTGATAGTAGATGCTATAAATAGAGCAGTAAGCATTACATTTTAGTACAAGAAGTACAACTGAAAAAATAAATGATATGTACAGGTCTGTAAGTGACCTGAATGGTAGATGATGGTTAATAAGAAAATGAATCCTTAGACAATTATCTAATTTTATTGCAAAATATATTTGACAGAAGATCCAATTATAGCGCAGACTTCTAAGTCATTTTTTTTTAACAGAACTCGACTCATTTATTATCAAAAGCACTCCAATTGTGTACAGCAAATCTGAAAATTAAAGCCCAGTTTGGCAGAGAATAGTAGATGTTGCTAAACTGATATCTTGGTGCTTGCTGGCATGATACTTTTATTTAGTGCATTAGTCTGCCAATGCTCCTGTAAACCCAGGTAACAGGTCAGCAGGTGTCCTGCCATTGGAGTCTGCGAAGATCATCCAAGACTATAACAGGTTAATCAAACCAATAGCTTGAATGCTTAATGGACAAACAAGTACTAACTTAAAGGCAATGAAAATAGCAAAGGATCAGATTGACAGACCATTTAAAATGAGAATGATAACTACTTTTGATTTGCCTGTTAGCAATAAATTGAAATTTGATAAATCCAAAACAAGATCTACTAAGGTCTCTTTGGAATATCATGATAATTTAGAAAAATCAAGACTCTTCCGCAAATGTTCAGTGCCTGTGTTCCACTCTGAAATTTTTTACAATCTCTCCTTTTCTCTGTGTGACAGCTCATAGTTCAATAAAGAATGATGAGTCAGACTTCTTGTTATAAGCATGGGATAGTTAGTGTTGCATCTTTCAAATTTCTCAAATATCCATGTACTGAACACCACAGCGAATATCAATGGAAACAACACTAAATCCACTATGCCTATGAAATGTAACAGAGTATGTCCAAGTTAATGAAATATGATTGTTACTCCAAAATAGTAATTGTAATAAAATTGTAATAGCTTTCCTGAATGTGAGAGCAATGTCTCAACTTAACCAGCACAAGAATTACACTGAACTGGTGGTTTAGTCCCTGTCTGGGCATATCTATTTTTCTGATGATGTATCAAACTGTTCAAGTGGCATTAAGATGCCACTGACTTTCAACACTTCAGTGTCAAAGATTACTACCAGATATAAGCTGATTAACATTTGCTACTGAGATATGCAAGAAGCATACTGAATTTGTTTCCATCATAAACTAAAATTTATTATAAATCATAAATTAACATATAATGATCTATTTTTCCAGGATCATCTTATGAATTTGTTATTGAGGGCAGGGAAAAAGGAGCCAGCTGGTCTGGCCAGGTATGTATAACTTATAAGATAATAATAGCCTTGTAATAAAATAATATGCTTTGTTCAAGAACCCAAACCTTAAAAAATCAAAATAAAATTACCAGGAAGGGAAAAAGCAGCAATAGTCTGAAATCTGGTGAAGAGATTTCTTAATCTAAGGGAGATAAATTTGGATGCCTTTATTTTTGAATTTAAACAAGTCTGTATGTGACGTTTTATTGTGTTTTTGTCACTTACCCTTATGGTGTCCTGGGTCATGTGTGGTACTGGATTGTATTGGTTCCTGATCTGATCTTTGCCTCTTTCCCTACTTTGACTTTCTAATGAGAAATATAACTGTGCAGTGGAATGGCAAACATTTAGGACCTGATATTGAGCAGTCTGATAGTGGTTTTCACTGTTTTAGGCATAGTTGTCTAATACATAGGCTAAATACTGTATTATTTTTTTTCGTTGAGTCCCCTATAATTGTGTAATATTTCCTTTCAGATGTATCGCCGTGAACAGTATTGGTATATTTTTGTATGAGGAATTGAGTCATGGAATACTACAATCAAAATATGTGGAGGCTGTAAATGTTTTATTGGGGACACTCAGGGTGAGTTGCATTTTACTACCATTACTCAACAGCTAAAATATCTAAATATTTATCAAAGACATGGTGTAACCAACTAAAATTTGATTCTAAAATAGTCTGAAATAAAATTGTGCACACTTTTATGCCATAAGATCTCATTTGAAAGATCATTTTAATGAATTGAATTTTCATTTTCATACTTCAATTGGAGAACCTTATTTCGATAATACAGTAAAACCCCGTTATATCGCCACCCTATAAACCGCCAAACTCGCTTACCGCCATAATTTTCCCATGTCCGGGTTTCCGCAATGTAAAATTCCCTTGTTAAAGATCCAAACTTGCTTAACGCCATCTGCCGTTCAATTAAAAAAAAAAAAAAACATGCTTATTTATGCATAAATTCCCTCGTAATTACCGCCATGCGACCTTGCGTCGGTATAAATTAGCTGATCAAAGGTGTCACAGACTAATCATGCGAGAAATCAACGGCACGCAGTGGTGCAGATAATTGCAGTGAACAATGCACATTGATGAATTGAAAAGTTTTAACCCAGGTAAGTAAAGGTGAGATGTGTTTACCTTTGTTTGGTCTGAAAAATAGAATTTATTTCCCATCAGTTTGTTTAGTTGTTTGTTGTGTAAAAATGTCTAAGTTTTAATTATTCTTATATTGAATGCATTGTCGCAAATAGGCAGATAACATCCGCTGGTGTAACAGTATCCACTTACATCTACGGAATTACCCATAAGGATAATGTAGATACCGTTTCTTTCTTACCAATACCGCATGCGCATCTTACTATGTCGACATGTTACTGGCAGAAATCCAGACCTCGATCTATCGCCAAACTCGTTATACCGCCAAAATTCCCTTTTCCCGATGGTGGCAATATAACGAGGTTTTACTGTAGTCTTATATGCTATTCAAACATGAGAGGAGCCTCCATGGTGTATTGCGTAAACCACTCGCCTTGCTAACCAGGTGGCACAGATTCAATCCCCAGCATCTTCGTTCAATGAGACTATAAGCTGTGAAGCCATCCCCAATTGACTGTGGCTGCTGATGGAAAGTAAATATAAACTCACAAACCCTCATGCAAACATGACATGATTGTATAATTTGTGTGTTGCTCAAAGTGAAGGCTCTGTAGAGGCTGTACGAATATTTGGATTTACCTTTTGTCTTTTCTAGTTGCCAAGGCAGCAAGTACCATTTTCATATATAGCTGACGAGTAATCTGAAGCAGTCAAACTTTTGTTCATAATCTTACTGTTAAATAAAGCTGTGAACACATTGGGTGCAAGGTATTATGATGTTGCATCCTTTTTCTTCAAATTTTTCATACATGTATAAATTCGTTGGAATAGGTATTGTCGCATATGACCTAGTACAAGTGTGAAGACTATATTTGGCCTTTGTTAACAGTAACAGCATCAGTCGAGAAACTTCGGCTTGATTCGAGAATCAAGCCTTGGATGTATGTAAGGCATAGTACTATGTATGAAAAGCTCCATTTTATTAGCCGGAACTGGCGTAAGGAAAAATAGTACTGTAGCATCTGGATCCAGTCCTATCAAAATCCATTATTAAGATTACCCGAAACGTTTTATCAACAGAATAAATGAAGTTTTACTGCATTCACACTTGTTATTGTGTTGGCATGGTTTCTGTGACGTCAGCTTCCCCTTATGTAACTTCAGCGTCACATTATCAAAGTAGATCCTTGATGTACATCCGAGGTCTGATTCCACGGAATTGCCTGAGGCAGTTCCGATTGTAACAGCATAAAAAAATAATGGCTGAAAGATTGCTGGAAACTGCAAATTGCTGTTTTCCAGGCATTACTCATATTTCAACAGTGATTTCTAGATGGTGTTAACAGCATTTATCATAGCAAAATACAGTCTCCAAATTGTACATTAGTTCATATATGCTAACGTCCCGGCTAAATAATTTTTTTTTTTTAACTTTGTCACAAAAACACAATCTTTGGGACCTTGTTAAACAGGCCATTTTCTTGTTTACTTTTTACAGTGCAATGAAAAGAGAGTAGCCAAGTTATCTGCTGATATGTTGACTTTACTCTGTGACCATGTTGACAAACTGCTGGATTTTCATCCCGACCTACCAAAAAGGATTGTAGAGGTAATTGGTCTACATCTTGTATTTAATGTTAAAGAATGAAAGAGAGCAACCAAACTGTTAAATAGTAAGTTAACATGATATATCAAAATCAGGTCAAAAATGATGATGGACCCTTAAAACATGTCACATACAAAAACTTGCAATAGCTAAGCTTTAATAAGCCTTATGAAATTTTTATGGGCCCCTTAGAAATTATGATGGGCCTCAGAATCCTTGATTTCCACTCCAGAGCAAAACTAATACCATCATATTTTAATTAAGCAGTAGAACAGCTCTAGCAGTGAATTGTAATAGCTCACTGTTTGGAGGTCAGTTGTCTAGATGATTTAATCACGAGTGCATACAACTGACCGACAAACATTGAATTATTACTCAACAATTCAGGCACTAGAGCAGATCTATTCCGTTTGGAACACACAATAAACAACGAATACATTTGAAGTCTTCAGTTTCTTCCAGCTTTCTGCCATTGCACTGAAGAAATCCTGCTTTGTGTACGTTTACATGTATTTGTACCTTCTTTCAAGCCTCAAAATGATGTTACACCATCTAATGCCATAACTGACATAATTTCGCAGTGGCAATAGACGTCAGCTAGCACACACTTTCCTCGCCCTTTCAAAACTGTGACTATGTTGTTTCATATAACTCAATTTTTAACATTGGCTATATAGACGAGGTGTGTTCGAATAGCTTGTATATGAGATTCAGCCAATAATAAAGTTCATTTTATCTCAACACCAATATAAAAATGATTTGGGTCCCTTTCATGATTTATTCATGAGTAAGTTTTCACGATTTATTCCAGAGTTAGGGATTTTGAGGCTCACATTCTATAGAATGTTAGTCTCAAAATCCTGAATATAGCAGATTATTATAGCTTCCCTGATTTTATATTTTCGGTATATTTAAGGACAACTGTGGAGGGTCTGTAGAGGCTTTGTGAATATTTGGATTTCCTTTTGTCTTTCCAAGTTGCAAAGGCAACACTTACCATTTTCATATAAATGACTTGAGTAATCCGAAGCAGTCAAACTTAAACTTAGAATAATTATTATTTTATAGGTATACTTTAAGTTTTAAAATTTAAATTTTGGAAGTTCAGGATTTTGTAAATTCATGTTTGTTCTACTTGTGTCTCCCTGTTCTGACTGTTACTTTTTGTATATGTCTCTTTACAGATTATATCGGCAACTATAGTGATATTAATACCAGAACGAGATGTTACTGTCTCCGATAGTGATAAAAAAGTAAGTCCACTTTATTAATATTTACATTTTGATATAGTTTTACCACTTTATTTCATTTAATAATATTACTTTATGGACTGTTTGATCTATGTCAAGGATAGGCTAATCTTTGAGGGAAGCAAACAAAGGGTTTGATTTTTGTGACCTTGGAAACTTCTTTGTGCTTGCAGGATATCAGCCAAAAAAGTACTTGTTTATGAAAGCATATGTTTTCAAAATTATTGGGAGAAGATACATAAAGGCTATGATTATTGCCTTAATTTAAGATCGCAGATGATAAAAAGGGCATAGACTCACAGAAAATACACAATAAATAACATTTGGGATCACATACTGTGTATGTGAGACATCTGATCTTAAAAAAAACATGTCTAACACGTCACATTTTTATCACAGCTATAATTATATATAATTTCTATCTCTTTTGTAGCTACTAGTATCTATGATGGCATGTGTAGTGGAATGGTGCCTTAAGATCCCCATACAGTCCATGTTGGAGACGTCAGATTCAGACAAAGGCTGCTTGTTTAATGTCTTCCAGGTATAGTAGTAACCAGAAATGTTTGGACACATTGACCCTTCAGAGCTCCAACTTAATAAAGCCAATGCCTCTGATACCGAAGCCGCATTTTTAGACTTGCATTTGTCAATTTCTTATGATATTGTTTCTACCAAAATTTATGATAAACGTGACGACTTTGATTTTGAAATTGTCAATTTCCCATTTTTAGATGGTGATGTTCCTCGTTCTACATCCTATGGAGTCTATATCTCTCAACTCATTCGTTTTGCTAGAGCATCTAGCTATGTTACTGACTTCAACACTCGCAATAAATTGTTAACTCAGAAACTTCTTAAACAGGGCTATCGGTATCATAAACTTCGCAAAACATTTTCAAAATTTTATAGACGATACTATGATTTGATTTCTAAATTCCAAGTTGGACTTAAATCTCTCTTGCGCCAAGGACTTTCGGAACCTGATTTAATGGTGACTTGGTGTATAAGTTGAAGAAGATTGTTGGCTCTAATAATTTTTCAGCGCAGTTCATTAAAATAATTTCCCATTATAAAAAGATTGGCTATAACATTAATGTATTGCAACAGACTGCATGCTTGGTAGTCAACCCAATCACGGTTGGCAACTTTGCTTTCCTCTTTAATTGCACGCCGGTGGGTCGGACTTCAGACTCTATGATGGTTCCGACTTAAAGACTTATCTATTGGTGAGATGGTAGGGGCCTGATGCTTTGGCTGTTTGTCGGGCCCACCGGGGTTTACCTGTTGGATTTCTTTTGCTCCGGTATTCAGTTTAATTTACTGTTGAGTCCTTATCCTTGCTTTATCTCCTTGTTATATCTTGATTTATATGTTTTAGGAGATGATGCATTGATAAGTTAGGGGTCTTTCATGCAAACCAAATATTTATGTGTCTTGATCCACATCTGAATTAAGGGTGAGGTTGGCGCCGTTAAACTGGTTTAAGCCCTCCAGTAAAATATTTTACTGACCGTTCCAAGACGGTACTTCTTTTGTGGATCTTTTTTGTTTTTGTTCTGTCTTGTGTTTGCTATGTTTTGTGCGCGTCTGTTTATATGTGCTTTGTGGTCACCTGCTGGGAAAGGGCTGACCTCTTGGCTCTCGTTTGTGGTGTCTTCTGTGAGTTTGTCACTTTCCCATTGGTATCCTGGGTCAGGTGTGGTACTTGATTGTATCGATTCCTGATCTTTGCAACCTTATTACTTTGTAAATAGAGAGTACTAGGTGAGTATTTTTTGATATCATCTTTACCAGGCAAGGCTTTAAGAATGCTTGTTGATATTGCGAGGCTTGCCGTGCGATTCAACAGGCATTCTCAAAGCTGAGCCTGGTAAATGTTATATCAAAAGACGAGAACCTTGTATTCTATTTATCAGTTTACACACTGATTCACTGTTCAAATTAGCGATTATGACATTATTATATATATATTCGTGTCGATTTAATGTCATTGAGGACGTCATTCAAAAAGTGCAACATCATGATGATCTGATAGAGATAGACAACGTTTATCAGGCCAACGTGTGACAATGCATTTATATGAGCAGTAACTGATAATACAATGAACCAGCACATTAGATTTTGGGCGAGCAATGAAGACAACGACAAGCTAGCAAAATGTGCAGGCTGGTAAGAGCCTTCACTGCCCTCAGATGCAATTTTGCATGTAAGCAGCTGCACTGGGTAGTGTAGCATGCAAGTTTTAAGAATGGTCAATGATTTAATGCAGGATCTGGCTTTACTTAAGTTCATTTGACATCTCTGAGTATTAGGATGACTAGTGGTAGCTAGGACTTTATTCAACATTTATGATAGATCATTGCCTTAGTGCATGGACCAATGACCAATCAAACATCAGTCAACGAAACTGATAGAAATATTCACAATGTTCTTTATGTAGATATAATAGAACTGGAAGCTCGTCTAAATTATTTATAGATTATATAATACAGTAAAATGACTATTAATGCTCATTTCTATAAACCCTATACATTTTGAGGTGGCAATAAATGAACATTTTGCAGTGAACACAATTGAACGATATTGCTATGTAATAGGAAAGCAACAGTTAGATCGATTATCAAAAACCATAATCGATTATGTACTCATTTGCCCTAAATGAGTATTAATACGATAAATATTCTAACATTTGAACACAAGTTGCCTCACAAAAAGGCTTAAACAAACAGTGCCGTCCCAAATCAGACTGCTTCTGAAGAAGCAGTCTGATCAGGGTCTTCCCTGTTTGCTATTCTGCAAAATATTTTGTGAATTCCAGCTCTGATATTTAAGAGTGGAAACAGGAAAGTGTTCGGAATTTTAGAATATTTACCATAATATAAATCATTGAGTGACTTGATTAATGAACAAACCAAAAATGTTGACTTATGATAAGCATCAGTTTTAAATTCTGTGAATGTTTGCAAGGCCAGAGGGGAGTACTAAACATCTAATTTAAATCAGTCTCTTTGTTACATCTTTTTTTTTTGTACAAGAACAAGGAATACACTCAGAATATCTTCATTTGACAGTGCATAGTTAGCTGTCTCTGGCTGCGTTAAGCATAATGATAATGGTTACTGTACTGGCTTATAAGATTGGCAGAGATAGAACCAGTACCTGAGCATAGAAAAAACTACTTGCAAAAGAAATTGAAACTGTTTCTAAAGAAGAAAATAATCTAGAAATTTATTGGTCACTCCCTGCATAAGAGTTGCCTTATCAAGATGTTTCTATTGATTGATACATTAAACTGTACAGTAAAATCTGTGTAAAACAGTCACTCTCAAAAATACCAAAAATTGTTTTCAAAACCAATTATCCCTTAATGCAGGTCAAAAGTATTGCAGAATGCTCCAAGGGGAGCATTCTGCAATACTTTTAAACTTCATTAAGCTACCATTTGTCATTAAGACCTTTGTTTTGTCTATTTTGATTGGCCGTTTACCACAGGTTAAACTGTATAAGTATCCATTCTTACGTTTGACTTTATAAAAACAATTTGCATTTAGTTCTTATTCTTTGTTTTTAAGATGTTGAATATTGCTGTATCAGGACACACTCCTACAAGTATGTACGCTGCAGCAAGGATTTTATCTGATCTCTGGCATGACCAGGACTTTGATAATCTCCGAGAGATTCCGCCATTGTCTCGTCCACCAAGCTCAGACTCCATCTCTAGTATGGCCACTGATAAACCTAAACAACCTTCTCCTGACAGAAGTAAGAAGGCAGAGACAGATTCTGTGAAACTGGCTGCTAGAAAGGTATGTACTCTACCAGTAATACTATACTCTAGTATGCCCCCCCCCCCAAAAGGCAGGTTTTCTCGCGTTTAGGCCCAACTATTAAGGCATTCTTCAAGCATGCATAGACCACTATCTAGTGGGGCTAGGGGCAAACATTTTGGATGGAGTCTTCATCCATGACCCTTCTTGTTTTGGAGCAGGGAATGCTCTGATGAGACTGTGGAGATAGGCTAGTTTGTCCGAGTCTTTTCTGTTGGCATACACTTATCAAAAGTTCTAACCGATCAGTCTTAAAAATCAGTTTTCTGGAAAAAACATATTTTTGACAAACAAAATTTATAGCAAATAGTACAAGGACAATCTTATATCGATTTTTCATGTTCATTTCCTGAAATGACATGTTCTCTTACCGTATCTAGCCGGTTGGGCGAATTTCATTTATAAACCTCGATTATAGCCTGCTTTGAAAAATGCAAGTGATCGGTTAGAACTTTGATTAGTGTATGTAATAAGTACCAAAATCTCTTAAACTTATTCATACTTTCTTACAATAAGTATGGTAAATGTTCTAAAATTTCGAACACTAGTTGCCTGCCAAAAATGCTTAGACAAACAGTGCAGACCCTGATCAGACTGCTTCTTCAGAAGCAGTCTGATCTGGGTTTTCTCTGTTTGCTATTTCGCCAAGCATTTTGTGAATCCAGCCCTGAAAACCAACATTTTCTTAAAGAATAGAAAGTGAAAAGTGTTCAAATTTTTTGAACAGTTACCATACTAAAATATCTGGCTTTCATTATTTTTGTTCTAGTTCATGAATCACCTGGTTAACTACTTGTGTCATTTCCCTATGGGTATTGGAGCAACGAGACTGAGCACAGCTGTAGCTGAGAACAGTGATCAGATGGAGTATGGTCTCGATGATCTCAGATCTGACATCTTTGCTGCTCCTAATGTACAGGTATGCTTATCATACACATCTCATCTTCTCACACAAATGACAGAGCGCAGTGGCTCAGTTAATAGTGTTAGACTGGGGATGGGAGGGTTACTAGTTCAAGACTCACCGTAGTCACTGTGTTGTTTCCTTGAGCAAGACAGTTTATCCACTGCTTAGTAATAATTCAAGCCAGGAAGACAGGAATTTGTCTCAAAATGACTAAAAATTGTTGACTGGGACATAAAGCATCAAAACAAACAAAGAATCATTCAAAGGACTGCAATTACATTGCCCTGTTCTGAGCTATAGTGTCACAAAATATTTCTTTTGGTTTTAGTTTGTTGATATACAAAAATGTCTTACTGAGTACAAACATTTATAATAATCTGCAGTTTTAGTTTCCTGTTTTTTTGTATGCACAACTACTAGTACAGTATGCATCAGGTGAAATATGAAAAGAAAACATGCAAAAGTTACATAGAGGATCTTACAATGGAAATGGTCCTTAAATTGATATTAAAGCAGTGTCTAGTTAGGTTGATAATTATTGTGATATGAGAAGTGCCATATACAATAATCTGTATTTATATTGTATGTTTTTCAGTTCTTTGTGTTGAACCAGAGGACCTTGATCTCTTTCATTGAATTACCTGCGCTGGTATGTACTGTCTTCTTACATATTGAAAACTACATACGGCACTTCATTTCCCAATCAGCATACACTCTTAGGCCACTATCAGCCAGCCAGCGAAACCCCATTCAAAAGGCTATTCGTTGGGGAACTGATAGTGGCCCACTTGTATATGCTTACTGGAAAAGCACTTCGTGTAAACAATATTATATTCAAATATAAAGTACATTGAGATACAACATATTCATCATATATACAACAGATATGAACTATTGCTGAGAATCAACCTAGGATGTAGGTCATTTTGATGATCCAGTAATGTACCAGCTGAGCATCTATTGGCTTAAGTATAGGTAGGCCCTTAATGATACTTATGTGTTAATATAGACCTCTAATATTGATTAACTTAAAGTGTTTTGATTGACTGTTCATTTTGATAATGTGTTTAGTTTGACATTTAATATTTATAAAGTGTTTAGGTAGACCTTTACCAACGATAATATGTTTAATTGTTGACCATTAATATTGATTACATTTTGGTATTGATACAGATATTATGTTTAACGGTTCACCACTAATATTGATTTTAGGTTGACCTTCCTGGAGGTGGAATGACGGCTGGTCTCACCACAGCTAAGACAGTGTGTCGTGTTATTCTCAGAGATCTGACAGGGAAATACTGTTGGGAGAGCTCTGTACTATATGGTCCACCTTGGTGTCCCAAAGGATCCTATTTTGAAAGTATGTTTATCTTTATAGCGCTATAGTACTCTTTTCTCTACCTGTAAGCTGAGAACTAGCTTGCTGTTAAATTCTTGAATAACAACAAGAATGCCTTAACTTTCTTGTTCTAAAATTTTGAACACTTGTTCCCTGCCAAACAGGGCAGACTCAGATCAGAATGAAGAAGCAGTCTGATCAGGATCTTCCCTGTTTGCTATTCTGACAAGCATTTTAAGAAATGCAGACCTGATGACTAATATTTATTTGGGAACAGAATGAGAAAAGTGTTCGAAATTTTAGAACATTTACCGTACATTTTATCCTGTGACATGATTTATATCAAATGAACCTGCACATATGATTTTAGTATTTATCCTATCTGAGCAAAAGCCTCCAATATATGCCAATGCTGACATATCCAGCAGGGCTAGATGTTTCAATTTTGGCCTGAGTCTTCATCTACATCCATGCTTTGTGTATGCAAGAAGTGAAAGCTCTGGTGAGTGCATCAGTGGCATGTCTGTTCTACCTTAAGTGTGTATATTAGAAGCTTTAAAAATCCTCTCTTAAACCTTTGGCTAGATTTCAAAACAATCTAGCTGAAAAATTCTCCAGTTGACCTAGTTGACCTTCACCTATATAAACTAAAATGAATTCAATCCAATGAAAAACAGAAAAACATTTGGCAAGCCCCCATGTTTCAATTAGTTTTCTGTAATTCTAGATGCAAGAACCCTACATGGTTTAAGTCAAGATGTTGAGTTAGAACCTTTGGTAATACAAGAAGATTGTGACCTGAAGAACTCTCAAGAAGTTGTTCTCCAACCCAGGAGTATTTCTGATCTACCAGTGTTTGAAACCACACACGAACACCACGATAATCTCAATGATGTAAGTTAACTTATTACAGTAAAAAATAGTGAGTATGATCAGGAAATACCACAATCACAAACTGCAGACAACCCTGTGGTACCGCCAGGAAGAGCTGCCCAACCATCACGAGACACCAGGAAGACAAACTAAGCAAAGCAACCAGCTCTCTCTTCCCTATCAAGATGATTGCAAAACTAGATGGGACATAAAGAAACCCATATCAAAACATAGAACAATTAACGAATCCCACAATGGGAGCAACAATAAACAACAAGTCAACAACAACAGAACCACCGCCTTAGAACAGACAGCAGCCTAAGCCACCAGGGGGCTTAAATGCATTTTACTGGTACCAAACCTATCTTAAGCAGCCACTCAAAAAGAAGACCAAGAATTGTTTTTCAAGAACAGTTATTGCTTAATGCAGGTCAAAAGTATTGCAGAATGCTCCATGGGGAGCATTATACAATTCTTTTGACCTTCTTTAAGTTAGCATTTGTCTTTAAGATCTTTGTTTTGTCTATTTTTGAGTGGCCGTTTAAGACAGGTTTTACTGTATTTTCTTTTTTTAACTCAACTGAGCCATATAGGGTAAAGGTACGCTTTTGTGATCATTGTATGTCTACCATGTGTTGTCTGTTGTCAACAATTGCTTCGAAGAACATCTGCTAAACCTCTGGCTGGATTTTAGACCAAACTTGGCAGAAATGATACTGATATAGTCCCCTTTGATAATTGTTCAAATGGTTCCAGTCAGTTGCATAACTAGGTCAAAGGAGCTAACAATAGACTTTTGGAATGAAAACTTTTAAAAATCTTCTTGTCTGAAACAACAAGTCTTAGAGCCTTGATATTTGGTATGTAGCATCATCTAGTAGACATCTACAAAGGTTTTTTTGAGGAGTGCGGTGACTCAGTGGTAGAGTGCTTGACTCAAGATCGAGGGGTTACGGTTTCGCCGGAGGCACTACATGGTGTCCTTGAGCAAGACACTTTAACCTCTGCTTAGTACTGATTCTACCCAGGAAGACCATCTCGACATGGCTGAAAAATTGTTGACTGGGACATAAGGAATCAAATCCAATAAAACAAACAAAGGTTTCTTCAAATTAGGCCCCTTAGGCCAAAACTGGCCCTTCCCCGGGGGTCACATGTTTTACATTGGCTTTTATAGGTAAAACAAATTACCCATGCAGTAATGTATCTGTTCAAAGTAAGAGTCTAGTAGACTAATGTATCAACGTTTAATATATTCAGCTACTTGGTTATATTGGCCATACAAGTCCTGAATGTCTGTTGATCCCTGGTGTACCCCTCAACATCGAAGCTCCTATCCCAGAAGACCTTAACGAGCATGCCGAGACTATGATGAAGGGTATGGTCTTACATCAGAAAGAGGCTGAACTTGATTACTACAACAAACACAAGAATGATGCTAGGTATGTATCACAGTTTCACATGTTTAGATAAAAAAAAAATTCAGCATACGATTGTAAATATTTTCTTACCCATCATTTTTAGCATATGTTCTGGGTGCTAAAAAGAACTGTCTCAATGAGACGGTTCTTTTGAGTACCCACAACATATGTTTTGTTTGAGAAATAAGAAAAATGTATTTTGTTACACACTCTTAACTAAAGGTCTGCAGTTTCATTAACTACATGATAGAAAGCTTGAGTGTAACAGTGAGATCATTTTCTTATCTTATCTGTACATTTAAAGCCAATATATGAAGATACAACAAATGTTCTAAAATTTCACACACTTTTCTCTCTGTTCTTAAATCAAATGTTGGATATACCGGCTGCAATTCCCAAAATGCATGTCAGAATAGCAAACAGAGAGAACCCCGATCATACTGCATCTTCAGAAGTCAGACCTTCAGTCTGACCTGGGTCTTCGTTGTTTGTCTAGACCTTTTTTATAGCCAATTAGTGATCGAAATTTTAGAACATTTACCGTATCTTCTGGGTGCTCTAAAGAACTGCCTTGGTGAAATGGTTCTTTTGAGTCCCCACATCTTTTAAAATTAAAGTTCATCCTTGGTATATGCTGTGGTTACAGAAAAGAACAATATTAGATGGTACCCACAATATATATAAATGAGTACTTACAAGATACTAAATTTTTTTAACTCCTCCATATGTCGGATGCCACAACAACAAAATATTTTTTAATTCTTTGCATACTTCTTAATTTTGCATGGGTTAAGACTTCTGCTGATTTTTTTCAAAATCATTTTTTTTTTATAAATTTCTGTCAGGAATAAAATCATTTTTTTATAAATTTCTTTCAGGAATACCATCAGTGTCAAACAGTTTGTATCCAGATCAGGTGGAAAGTTTTGTGGAGCCTGATCTGGGTCCAAACTGTTCACAAAGATTATCAGCAGATGAAACTAACACACAAAGAGTTTAACTATCAGTTCATGAAATATTTAGCTTGCATGGGAAGATCCAGATGACATGATCACTGCATTTAGTGCATTGAAAGTTGAGATGACTAGCATGCTTTGAGCATTTTGATACTATTCCACCTGCATGAGAAAGAATCTTTTAATGTTTTAATAAACAGAAATCGAGAAATATCTGTAAAAATGATGAGGTTTGCTGTCAGTACATCTCAGTTTGTTCATCATGGCATGACAGGTCTTAAGCATGCACCGCATACTGTAAATTCGGAAATTTTCGCAAGAGTTTAATTTTTGTGAAACTTCGCATATGCTAAGTTTCGTGAAAATCAAACCCTCGCGAATTGGCATTATCACTCTGTCGTTTACTGATATAGGTAAATCATGCCCTGTTCGCGATTATTTACATCGCAAATGTGTCTTTTAACGCTATTCGCGAAAATTTCCAAATTTTCAGTACCATAGACAGATACTTAAAAATGTACAAACCCAGATAAGCATGTCTGAGATATTTTTCCTCCTAAATTTTTTCCTCCAGGATTCCAGATATTAGCATGTATTTTGAAGCAGAATCCTTATGCCTACACTTTTAAAAAAAATAAAACTTTGATATTTTTGTACACACTCCAATAGACTCCTTTCACATTGTTACCTCCCTTAGCAATCGCTCTTCAATTGAAAAATCGATAAAGTCGCTTTTGCAAATGAAGGGGCAGATTGCCTATTAGTTACATTGCCAAAACACATATTGTTCCTTAATAAGTCAATTTTTGGTCTTTAAAAGCTAGAATGGGATTGCTATATTGATGAAATAAGATAAAATCTTTGTTTTGATATATATTTTTTAAGTATTGCGTATTATTTTCGCAATAATTAGTGTAAAATTTCCTTTGATATCAAGCTAAAATCGGCGCACAACTATTAATGCTCAAATGAAATCACGAATTAACCTGAACTATTTGTAATACAGGCATGCCAACTAATATGCGAACATCGACAACTCAGACGAGCATGTGCAAATACACAGTAATCAGGGCACTCGCTGCTCGCACACACCTCGGACCCATTGTTTTGTCCGAGCGCGCACAAAGAAAAGCGGTAGACGGAAGCCCAGACAAAAATATATCTAGCCCCACCAGATAAGCATGCACACTGCTGCATGCATGCTAACAGATAGACATGCGAGCATGCTGCAAGCACAACAGTGACGGATCCAGGATTTCTGGAAAGGGGGTTCATATGTATAAAGGTGCGTGTGGGTGTGCTGATTTTATCTCTTTTTTTCTTAAATATCCAATGAAAATAAAATAATTTGGTCTCACTGAGGCCAAATGATTTCATTTTATAGGATATTCAAAAACGGGAGGGAAGCGAACCCCCTCTGAATCCGCCTCTGCACAATGACTATAAGCATATGCGATAAAAGCGATCTCATAATTGTCAGTACTGAGTAGGCATCTCCATTCATAGACCCTTTATTCAATCATTTTTCGTACTTGGTATAATACACAACGTCCACTCACGTGCAGGCTCGCGAGAGCCTTCGCTGTTCACACACACACACACACACACACACAAATTTGGGATGCAGATGAAGTCTCAGATCTCACGACCAACTTTAAAGAAAGCTACTTATCACCTCATAAATCATCCAGGCTTTGAACGCGTGCCGACCGGCGGACGTGTGTTAGCTTTTATTGCTTTCATGCCCTGGGCATTACTAAAATTCACACTTTGAAGAACCGGATGCATAGTACTTAGAATGGTCATGACGCGAGAAAAATCCCACTTTGGTGCATGTGAACAACAAAGGCACATAAGAACCACGTAGTCTGATCAGCGACTTTACTAGCCGCTTGTTGGAAAGTATTTCTACACTTGCTTCAAGCAAAATTTCATTTTTCTAGCCAGTCTCTGTAGTTGAGCAGACTAGTTTGAGTCTTTCTCAGTAAGAAACCCTGAAGACAGATTTTCTCGTGGGATGGCCAAAATGTGTTTTTACTGGACCCGAGTTTTAGCCAGAGAAAGACCAGGTTTAAACGTCAAGTGTACGAAATGCAACCATAAGTCTTAGATAAACATGAACTTCACTGCTCGCATACTCATAATATGGAATTATAAATATGGATGGAAATTATTGATATGATAAAATGTAAGTAATCTTATTTTAAATGCATGCAGATTTTTTGCTTAAGAATGTGTAGAAATAGCTCGGACCCAGTATCCGAGAGAAATAGCGAAAATGAACCTGTGGGCTTTGACTTGTAGGCGCTTCTAAAACATTATTTGAACTAGTTCATGAGATTTTTGCATAATTTCATATGCGCATAATAATTTTCTAAACACACGAGCACAACTTTGACAGAGTATTATATTTTTTAAGCAATAGAAATAAAATGATTAAACATGAAACGATATACTACGAAATAAATAGGCCTACACCAGCTCATTCGAAAAAAGTTAGTCTTGGATGCTTAGAAATCAGTTATTCTGATCTCAAATATTCCGTTTTATTTTAAGAATATTGGAATTAATCAGTTATTTGTTATATTTCTCATTTTATTTTTACTATAAGTCTAATCTTTATTTGCAAATTTATTTTTCTTTTCATCTTTTCCATATTCCATTGTGTAGCGTATAGGCAGCCGTATAAAGGTTGCCCCTTCGAGTGTAATCTCGCGGAGATAACGCGGAACGAGACAGTTTGGCGCATGCGCACTAACAATGTGAAAGGAGTCTATTTTAGGGAGTATACAGTAAATATGAGAAACCAACTAAGGTGCATGGTATTGTCATCAAAATTGCGTTTAAACCAATTTCAAACAAAAAAAGGATACTAGTTTCAATGTTATTTCAATGTTGGCAGAAAAAACTGGATCTAGGTTTTTGTATTTCTTGTTTAGGAAAGGAACATTATTGCATTTTTGTTCCCTCTGGTAGACATAAAAAGTAGCAACCTCATCCTTTTGCCATCAAAACAAAGATTTAGATGATTTGTGGGGAAAACATTCTGTGGTAATGTTGAGTTGCCAAGTTAATCTTGGCTCCATGTCAGATTATTTGAGCCGTAACATGAGAAAGCCAACAATTTTGCTGAGCATCATAAGATGACTCAGATCAGCCTAGGCATCAGCTCATAGAAATGCCAAAACCAGGACCTACATTGGGAAAATTAGTCCCTAGCTCTCACCAGAGAAGTAAACATAGCAACACAATCATCCAGTCTTTGATGTCCATATGAAGAAAGCTTGGGTCCTTAGATACCCATTGAGTGCACGACAAAGACTGATCAGACTGGGGGAATACACAGGCTGATTCAACCAGTTACAAGAGAAAGTATGTGCACGAAGTACTTGTTAACTGCTTGATCAAGCTTGCCCAGGAAAAAGTGTGGTTAGGTCAACTGACCGTCCCACCATGACCATAGCTGTTGACTTGGGACGTAAAGCAACAAAAACAAATTCAACCAGGCTGATCATTCTGGAATCAAATCATGGCTCGGGTGTATGTAAGGAGCATTATGCGTAGTACTATGTACCAAAAAGCTCCATTTTGTTCGCCAGAAATTGCGTAGTGAAAATTAGTTCTGTAGCATGTGGGTTCAGCCCTGTTAAAATAGATTATTCTGATTATCCGAAAAGTTTTATCAGCAGAATAAATGAAGTTTATTTTTTCCATAAAATGTCGCTATAGCCTCTTTTTTACGACGTTTATTGTGGAATGATGCAACCGTTTGTTTCCCTGCAATCTTACTTGTTATTGTGTTAGCATGGTTTCTGTGACATCAACGTCACGTTATCAAAGTCCATGAAAAGTAGACCCTCTATGTACAGCAGAGGTTGATTCCATGGAATTGGCTGATGTGCATGCAAATTGCCAGGCTGATATGAGTCTTCACTTTAAACACATTCATTTTGTTGGTTTTGTCATTTTATGGCTCAAATTTTTGTATTATGGAGCCCTCTGCACAGTCTCGCATGAGACTTAAAAATCTGAAAACTTCCCTGTGAGATTTTTCTCCCATTAAGCCCATAATTTCAATGAGATTATATGTTAAAAAATAGCACATCTCTCTATATCAAGGCAGAAAATAATCCTTGCATGATTTGGCTCAAATAAATGAGAAATCTTCCCAACCTGAATCACAAAGCTAGCAAGCTAACTCTCTGCTAACAAGAACTTTATTATTTTTATTCTGCTCAGACGGCTGGATGATGACCAGTAAGTGTTGTCTAGTATAACAGGATATTTTTCTAACTTATATCTACTTATAGTGCATAACCCGAGATAAGACAGGGAACCAAGTTACTACAGTAAAACATGTCTTAAGTGGCCACTCAAAAATTGACAAAACAAAGGTCTTAAAAACAAATGGTAACTTAATGAAGGTCGAAAGTATTGCAGAATGCTCCCTTGGAGCATTCTGCAAGGGAGCATTCTGCAATACTTTTGACCTGCATTAAGCGATAATCGGTCTTGAAAACCAAATTTGTTTTTTTTTAGTGGCCGCTTAAGACAGGTTATACTCTATTTTAATTATTCCTGCACCAAACATACGTTGTTGGTAATCATTGGAAATGTCTCAATAAGACACCTCCATTGAGCATCATAACAGAGCCACGGCCTCCAATCTCTGCCTCCTTCTCCAAAAAGAGCAGAACGTTTAGGGAGGCGAAGGCCCTTCCGGGAAGCAGGCAGTGGGCATAAACAATGGAACACGGTAAGTTGTGTTGACACATTTTCAATCATAAGTAAATTTTCAGTGCAAAACTCGAAAATCTAAGAATGCTATGCTTCGGGCAATTGTTCAAGCTATCCGTAGAGCATGCTGTTTGCACATTTGAACTTAGTTTGTAAGCGTGAGAGCTTTTCTCCCGTTGCACAGTTGTCCAAGAAACGGTGGTTCCCGCATGGTTTTGCCTTCTAACCAAACAAATAGTAGCGTTTGGACCCTTATTCATACTACCGAGGCCCCTCCACACCCATGTTGTCCCAAATGCAATTTTTCGAGATATTTCAATGATAATTGAGTGATTTAGAGCCAAATTTCTTTAGGAGCAGGAGGCGAAGGGCAGGAGAAGGAGGCTGGGAGAGGAGGAGCAGGCGGCGATGATATCAAAATTTGCATTGATTTTGCTTATTTTTAATAATACATTGTATACTTATCCAATCTATATCAAACTTGCATGTATGATACGAATGATTACGCTTATTCTCCCATTGTGTTGTTTGTTTAAACCCAGAACGTCATGAGCTTGCTAGAGGTATATAAGAGAGGTATACATAGCAATGTTTGTGATCAGAATAATTCAGTTAACAATAGCGTTTAATCATTCGTATCATACATGCAAGTTCGATATAGATTGGATAAGTATATTATTAAAAATAAGCAAAATCAATGCAAATTTTGATATCATCGCCGCCTGCTCCTCCTCTCCCAGCCTCCTTCTCCTGCCCTTCGCCTCCTGCTCCTAAAGAAATTTGGCTCTAAATCACTCAATTATCATTGAAATATCTCGAAAAATTGCATTTGGGACAACATGGGTGTGGAGGGGCCTCGGTAGTATGAATAAGGGTCCAAACGCTACTATTTGTTTGGTTAGAAGGCAAAACCATGCGGGAACCACCGTTTCTTGGACAACTGTGCAACGGGAGAAAAGCTCTCACGCTTACAAACTAAGTTCAAATGTGCAAACAGCATGCTCTACGGATAGCTTGAACAATTGCCCGAAGCATAGCATTCTTAGATTTTCGAGTTTTGCGCTGAAAATTTACTTATGATTGAAAATGTGTCAAAACAACTTACCGTGTTCCATTGTTTATGCCCACTGCCTGCTTCCCGGAAGGGCCTTCGCCTCCCTTTACGTTCTGCTCTTTTTGGAGAAGGAGGCAGAGATTGGAGGCCGTGAGAGCACTACAATGAAAAAAAATTTGTTGGAAAAAGGAAAATATTCACTTTTTTAAATTGTAGAAACTGTCTTATCTCGGGTTATGTATATGGCTTCTCTCACATTCTGGGTTGCTCTGCCTTTATCAGTACTGATCAGGTTTTCATAATATTTCTAGCATCAAATGAGTGGTGATGCTAAAGGTCATGATAGTCATCTGAAGCGGATTGTGTGCAGTTAAAAGATAGCATTTTAGATTGCAAATTAGCTTGAATTTGTTTCATGCATATGTTTTGACTCTCACAACATCTCATAATTGTTCTTGAAAAATGAGATGATCAGAACTGGTGAAGGGCAGCAGGTCCAAGTATATTGCCACTGGAACTTTTCTGTGTCTGAAAAAGTAATTGATGTAACTTCTTAACATAAGCTAAAACAAGCCAATGGTTAATATTTTAAATTATTCTCTCAATAATGGGTTTGGTAATAATTTTGATTGCTGTGTAGTCAGGGGTTAATGATCTCTACTCTCTAGTCATATGGGCTCTGTTACGAGAAAACTTTCTCCAGTATTTCTGACCAATTAAGTCTCAAGCCAGTCAAATTGTTTATGTAGCAAAAGTCTCTATCATAAGTTCCAGAGAGTGAATAACAAAGATGCTGATCAGACTGTGGGGATGCAAAGGCACCTTTGTTGTTCACAAGCAACAGTCAGGTTTTCTCAAGTTTGGGCACATATTGTTGATGTCTTTTTACTCCTAGATTATTGCACTCAGACTTCATATGCACCTCCCAACCCATTGGTTTGGATCATTTTAATTTGCAATAGACTATAGTAACTTTTTGTGAATCAATACCTGTGAATGGCATTTAGTTATTATATTTAGTATTTGCAATAATTTTTGAGGGAAATCTAAAGAAATAACTATCTGTTCCTGACATTTAGGGCTTGTTATAGCTTAGCTATGCTGCAGTTGTGTTATGTGTATCGTTAAATGTACTTTGCTAAAATGTGTTATATACACATACAAAGTAAGAGCAAATTACAAAATGTGCTTTTAGACGAAGTATAAGAATTTGCTCAAAGCTGTTCAAGCTTTATTCCTGTAGCTTAATTAAAAATGAAAAAAGAAACTGTAACTGTTATAGAATGTGCATTACTGACAGTTGCAAAAGTTATCACTAAGAAATCAGGGTAGCTCACCTATGTCACAGTCTGGTGATAAAGCGCCACCTACAATTTGCAGCAGATGACAATTTCAAATTTTGCTGCTTTTTCAAAATAACAAATAAGGCATGATATTTCATGAGAATTGTCTGCTAGCAGACAATTCTCATGAAATATCATACCTTATTTTTTTCGAAAATAAGGAAAGCTGTCAAAAATTGTCGTCTGCTGCAGTCGTGATTGGCGCTTTAAGGGTTAAGACATCATTGAGATAACAAACCACTTCAGGCTTGAAAGCTTCTTAACATTTTGTATTCTGATGGATGTTCTTATACATTATTTAACTTGTTGCGAAAAGGGATAAAATTCGAGGCAAGCCTTGCATTTTTCGCTTTTCCCCAAATCATTTAACAAATTCAATAATATACTGAAGGACTTTAAAAACGCACCACCTGCTTAAATGCTAATTTATGTCGAAAATGTGATATTTTCATTATGTGAAAAATAAAATTGACAAGTTCCGTCATTTAGCTTGCATTCAATAAGAAAACCGACACGCTGTGGCTTATGATTGCCGTGACGTCGCGATAATTCTGAGACAACTCAAATTCAAAAAGTCACAGAGTCCCCATACCTTCCATTATGAACGAAAAAAAGTTTTTGAACCGATGTTGGCTCTTGAAAGCAAAAGGAAAGACAAAATCAAATTATGAAGTTTTAGGCCTCTAGCAACGTTCATTACGTCTACATGACGTCATTGATTTTTGACGTAATTGGCCGTTTATATCCTAAGGATCAGGAATAATCAAAATCTTTTTGTTGCCAACAGATACTCCTCAATCAGTTGCATAAAAGACAAAAGTACATGCGCGGACGTCACCCGTCTGTAATTGATGTTTGAAAATTTAAGACTGAAGATAGCAAAGAAACGCTGCGAGTTGGAGTGTAATGAAACAATTATTTCTGAAAACTTTTATGTTTTTCCATTTGTTAAGACATCTGGCTACCACCTAAAAATGTTTGTTTTCAAATTGAATCAAATTCACATTTGTCAGACGACATTTGTTGAAAAACACTTACGTCTATATTACGTCAGAATGAACAGCATGAGCAAATCGAAATAATGGCAAATCATGGTCCATTTTGCAAGAGGATAAAAGGATAAAGAACATCATCCAATTAATCATGTGGAAGAGACAGAGAATGTAAAATGGTGCGTTTTTAAAGTCCCTCAGTATACATGAGCACTCATGTAAGAGCCTCTATGAATAGTAATGAATGTTAGCTGCACTTTACTGCAGATGGAAGTTTGTTTTTTTCTCATCCAGATAGGCTTGTTTACCTCAAAGATGTCTGTGTACCTTATCATGAGGATCAAAGTGACTAGGTAACTGGGAGTGGGGATACTGTTGAGAGTAGTCCCTGAATTTATTATACTTATTTCCAAAGGGGGTAGTATCAGCACTCTGCTCAGATAAAACTGAACATAATTCTTTGCGACAGTGGCTTGTGATTTCGGGTATATAATTGTTTGTGTCAGCGTGAGCTTGATAATGTGCAGCCTACTCAGAGAGTGGTGAGTGGTAATTCTATGAGTGACATTGTTCACAGATTATAAATGTCTATACTATGATATTTGACAACCTTAGTATTGTATGTAAATAACATATCTTGTTCAGTGCTAGACCATAGATTCTTTCTTTCTTAGGTTTAAGTTTTATATATTGATACACAATCAAAATATGTAGGTGACCATCCCGTTATTCTAATATAAACATCAAGTTTTCATTAAAAAGTCTATTAAAGATTTCATTTATCAACAGACTGCCTGTTAAATATCTGTTTGGTGTGAATGCACCTTGGGCCTGTGCTAAGGTGCATGAAAATTATTTCACTTTCCATAAACACTGATGAACACATTCATTAAACCAAGTCTGATGTTTTTCAAATTTGACAGTTTATTTTTGATAGTAGAGACTTGCATTTATGTTCTTTAAATATTGAATTTAGGGAGCGCAGTGGTTCAGTCGTAGAGTGCTTGACTCAAGACCGAGGGGCCATAGGTTCGACAGGCTGCAGGGCAAGTGAATATTTTGATATTTCTACTGAAAATTAAATTTTCCCCATGTATGCCAATAAGTTTTGTGATGCAGGGCAAGTGCCTATTTTCAGATATTTCGAGGCCTGGTTCGAGCCTCACCGGCGTCACTGCGTTGTGTCCTTGAGCAAGAACATTAATCCTAGCTTAGTACTGGTTCAACCCAGGAAGACCCGTCTCTTTATATCTGAAAGATTGTTGATGGGACGTAAAGAATCAAATCAAACAAACAAATACTGAATTTATTAAACTCATTGAGGGGAAAATTGATAAGATGCTCGGCATATTCTCAGATCTTATCTTTTAACCCCAACTTATTCAATTACAAATGAACATTCATGAAGGCCACTATCATGACTTGTTATGTCATAAGAGGTAGCCAAAAGTTACGCATATGCATAACTTTTGGCTATCCCTTATGACATTACCAGCACTTTATATATTGAACTAACATTTTCATAGTTGGTCCATATTTATAGTTGGTCCATAGTGCGAGAAACCTGTTTAGATTATGGTTTATTGTCCTAGACTATATAATATCCTAGTTATAATGATAGTTTCAAGCTATTCTCTGTAGCTGAGCAAACTGGTTTGAGTCTTACCTGGTCACAGCCAAAAACAGAAGACAGGTTTTCTCATAAAGTGACCTATATATCGCTACACATAAGGTAGATGATTTAGTTAAAGAAAACATATGGCTGCTAGTATATTAGTTTGACCACCTTGCTCATTGTAGACAAGATTTTATACTTTTATCAAATACAGTAAAACCTGTCTTAAGGGGCCACTTAGAAATAGACAAAACAAAGGTCTTAGTGGAAAGTGGTAGCTTAATAAAGGTCGAAAGTATTGCAGAATGCTCTCTAATACTTTTGATCTGCATTAAGCAATAATCGTGATGAAAACCAATTTAGGTGTTCTTTTTGAGTGGCCGCTTAAGACAGGTTTTACTATAGTTCTTTTACAAATTTCAAGTACACACTATTCTTACACACCTTCAGCAATTTTTTAATCTTACCTGATACCAACAGCATTTGGTGAAGGTTGACAACTTTTGTGGTTTGTGTTTCTTTTGTATAGTCAAGAAATCAGCATTTTATAAACAAAGAAAAAATTCACCATTCACTGAATGTATAAAGGTTGTTCCATGAGACAGCTTAGATACATGTTCAGTATAGTCCCTTTTTAAAACACCGTGCTTGGGGCTACAATTGACTTGACTTCCAGGCAAATCATTTCAGAGGGCACCCAGATTTTGGTATACTTACAGCATATACAAGCAGATACGGATCAAGACAAGCCTCTGCAAATGTGCAGTCTAGCCAGAGCCTTAGCTGCATGCACACACAAAGAAGTGACTTGAATATAGGGATCACACATGTTTTTTCATGCATAAACATATGCCAGTTCTGATGAAGCTGTTTGAACACGAGGCTGATAAGCCAAGTGCTCAAACATCTGCCGAGGGACCCAGCAAGTGTTTTTGCAATGAAACAAACAAGTGTGATCGTTATTCTTGCATATTTTTTACCTTATTCCATCCAAATTTGCACTGAAAAAGCTTTTAAAACATTAAAATATCCCCTATCTTACGCTGAATTTCTCTAAACAAAATGACGTTGACCGTAAACTTTCGAACTTCATAACATCCTCTCAATGTCATAGCTGTGGGCAACTATTTGCGAACAAAAGCATAGGAAGAATGACCAATCTGGTCTGCAGAGCTTTCTGCTTAATGTCATGTAAATAACTCGGGGCTTATTTGAAGTATTTTAAAGTTTAAACCCATGTTCAAACAGCATGTGAATCTCCTGATTTGAATAGGATTTTATTTCATTTGACAACGGGTTAAAACAGCTATACGATTAGGTTTTTATGCAAGAATGAAGGTTTAGACCAAAATTTAGGCTTCTAACCCATTAGAAAGCAGCTGCATATGCATGTTTAAAGAATGTAATAAGTACCAATTTCTTGTGTACTGGTTGGCTCATTTGAAGAAGGAACAATTTTACACAGAAGAAATAAGGAAAAAAAGAATTTTTAAATTTTGGGAGCTTAAGGATCACCAATCTGTTACTGCAAGTGGTAATGGTAAATGTTCCAAAATTTCGAAGCAGTTGTTGCCTGGCATAAAAGCCTATACAAACTGGGCAGATCCATATCAGACTGCTTCTTCAGAAGCAGTCTGATCAGGGTCTTACCTGCTCTCTTTTCTGCCAAGCATTTTGTGAGTTCACGCCATGATAACCAACATTTATTTGAGAGCAGAAAGAGAAAAGTGTTTGAAATTTTAGAACATTTACCTTATTATACAAAAGGTGATGTAAAATACGGTCCGTTTTTAACCTAAATGAATGATAGTACATGTATATTTGGAGAATAGAAAATTGTTGACATCTTATGACCTTACTTTGAAAAGAAGGACGTTATAAAGCATGATTGAGTTGTGTGGGTTTGCAGTTGCTGTTATTTTCTTCTTTTTGTGTGTATATTTATGTGTGTGTTTATAGATGAATAGCACTCTTTTGGAATAAGAATTTTCATTTTTATGTATTAATAAAGTGTTTTTGTATCTCTTTTTTTTTGTTTGGTGATTATTTTCTTGCAGAAAAATTAACTTATTTGATTTTATCTTTGAAATCAAATTCATTTTCTCCAAGTAACTAAATTTATTTTCTCCAAGTAACTACAGTCTTAGCTCTCGGCTAGACTTGGGGCTCAATTCCATTAAGCCATGCTGTTTCTTGACTGTAGGGTCAGAAGCCTCCCAGGAGATCTACATCTGACCACTCTCTGGCTGAGCATTGTACTGACGGATCAAGATCCCCTTGCATGCCTCAGGACATTCCCGTCTACTATTCCTGCAGAGTATGAAGTATCTGCCCTTCCAGGCTTAGCATTGCACTTATTGATCTAAATTACCCTTGTATGTTCCTGGGCATACCTAGCGACTTCTCTGGTCAGAGTAATGGTGTAGGCTATGCAGTAATGATATTTTATTTCTCTTAACAGCTGAGCTTAATGGTGCAGACTAGCTGAGTCTACTCTGGCCGAGTCTATTTATAACAAAGAGTAGAAAAATAATGTTTTTAATAATGTTATTTTCATTGAACTTGTGGCTTATTTCTGAGTTTACTTGTATTTCCTGTGAGAATATTATGCTTTTGTGTCTCTTTGCATGTGTTTTGTTCAAACCTGCATTAATAGCTATTATTTTATACTGTGTAACAACTCTTAATTATAGCATGCATTAATACCCCAATTGTGTAGATTCTTATTTCAATATCTATTATTCCTCGCAACATCTTGGTAAAAAAAATAATTTATTACTATTACAGTCATTTATCTCTTACTGTTCTCAACTAAAATTTTGATTTTGAGTATCATTGGTCTGCTTTGTAATCATAAGTTTCTTGACAGCTATACTACAAAACTTGAAAAAACTTTAATCTTGGTTTCTAAAATTGCTGAGCAATGGACAGATGTAGTCTGATCTGGGTCTGCACTGTTTATCTAGGCAAATTGGCAGGCAGCTAGTGTAAGAATTTTTTGAACATTTACCGTACTTGTGCCAGTAATGGACAACTGCCTTACGTGAATCAGAAGTAGGGTGAGAGCATAGGTCCAGATAAGGAAACTTTTGAGCGTAAATTGTAATTATTTTCTTACCCATCAATTTTAACATGTGTTTTGGGTGCTCAAAAGAACCGTCTCATTGAGACGGTTCTTTTGAGTACCCACAACATATGTTTTTGTTGAGAAATAAGCAAACTGATTCTCAAGTGCGCACTCTTATCTGGAGGCCTGTCAGAGCAGTCGTAGGGATGATTTGAGCCAGCACAATATTTTGGTACTTATCGCAAAGGTGAGCAGCCAAGGCTCAGACAAGCCTATGCAACCATACAGTTTCACCAGAGCCTTCGCTGCTAGTATACACAAAGTATGGATGTAGAGTAAGGTTTAGAAAAAAGGGCTTTTAGTCCCACTGGAAAACTGTACAATATACATGCATGTCTATAGCATGCCTTTATACATGTGCAATAAGTACAAAAATCTCTAACTGACTCATTTTATGACCAATCTGTATAAAAAAATTATATGTGGCCTGGTTTAGGACATCTTCACAAGCCAAGGGTACTAAGTCCACTTCATTCCATGCGTGCAAGGGTACTAAGTCCACTTCGTTCGTGTGCGTATGGAACAAAATGGACTTAGTACCCTTGGCATGAGAAGATTGGTTTAGAACATTTGTCATTTTCTTATGATTATGAACCAGCCATCAGGATTAACAGTTATTGTTTACTTGCAATTCAATATGACAGGTTTAAGCATCAGAATTCCCCAGCTTATGAGTATGCATGTTGTTTGAACTATTTATATCATTTCAAAGTTTATTTTGGAAGAAGGAAAAGTTGAGAAAAGTAGAGAAAGTATTTTTTCTTGTTTTCTTCCCGTCAATTATCAGTCCATAGAGAAATTAAAATTGCAGCACCACATGCTAAAATTGTTCAAATATTCTTGTTAAATTTTACGGATATTATTTCAATGATTGATCTATTTCTGTACTTTAGCATGCTGGCCAAACCTCAGATGCCGACAGACATCCAGGATCCGATTTCACCCTTTCAAATGTGTAGAATGTTGCTAGATCAGATGGGATTGCTTTCCTGGGAAAAGAGGTAGGAATTCAAAGTACACCCAAAAATCACTGCTATTATCTCACACCAAATGTGCAGTGTCAATACTTGACCAACTTTTTGCAGTCAGAATGAATCAAGCTCTATAGAGGTTTTGTCCTGCTAAGTGCAGTTGGTTTAATCCAGTATGATGTACACACATGAGTTTTTAAGCCAGAATGATGTATTTACATGAGTGCATAAGCCAATATGATGTACTCACATGAGGGTATTGAGGGTATATCCTAATATACTATTGCCATAAAGTTAAGCATATTCCATTTGATAATACCACTTAGGTTTTAGAAACGGTAAGAACGGAAACTTTTGAAAAATGCCAAAAAAAATATAGGGTTAGACGATAAAAGCATAATACCAGCGAGTTGATAAAGAAAAGCCGTGGAATCTTTGACTTGTTTATAGGCTGCAAACACCTTACAAAAATCACCCATAAATTTTACAAAACTCAATGAAAACAGCATGGAGGCCAAGAGTCAGCAAAACTTTTACAATAAGGCCGCGATAGTTGTAATTTCTTCAAAACTTACTCCTTGGAGCATACACTTTCAGGATCTGGTGCAATAAGTCACGAAATGGCTCACAATAATCCACTACTTCCGGTTTATGTTGTGCATAGCCTTCACACTGTAGAATAACAGCTTGGCACATTTTCATCATTAAAATCACTGGGTGCATGCGTTCAAGACGTGAAATCCTGGCTCACTCATGCAGTAGAGTCTAGCAAAATTCACAATGGTTTTGATAAGGCTGATTTTCGGTTTCAAACACGTCAGCCAAGCTTGTACCACACGTGTTAGATAGGGTTAAAGTCCGGCAACAAGCTTGACCATGGAAGACTAGCGATGTTCTGTTGATTTTTGTATTCCTCGATGATGCGAGTACAGTGAGGTCTTGCAATGTCAACTCAGAGCACCATGTTCTGGCCATCTAGGTAGTCCAAGGGTGACCTAACACCAGATTCCAGGATTTCGTCCTGGTACTTTTGAGCGTTCAAAGTCCCAGTAACCACCTTTAACTGTATCAGGTGGTCGTCAGATAATACACCACGTACCATAATGCTTCAGTAACAATTCCTTGCACTCAAGAGTCAATGTAGACCGTTTCTTTTTGAAATACTGCCACTCTCTCTATGTTCTTTCAAAGGTCTGCTTACAACACTCTGAGACACGTTTAATACCCTTGCATGTCATCTTGTTTCATGCCAGCGTTACTAATGTCAATTTTTCACATTCTGTCCTCTTTCTTCTTTGTGGATTTATCCAACATACGCGTTTTAAGGCTATTTCATGACTTAACAGCAAAAGAAATTCATTCTTGCATATAAACTTCTGGACAGTACTGTGTTAAGCTTCCCGTTCATAGACAGTAGTTAATGAAACTAAACGAACTTATCGAAATTTGGTAACCAAAATACAAGTGTACATGGCGAATAAAACCCAAAACTCAAATTATTTTTCATTACTTCGAAAATGAGGATCGTATAAAAATATGCTTAACTTTATGGCAATAGTATATTAATCAGAAGGCATTATTTTCATGAAATCATCTTAATTAAGTTGCTCTTTTCACACTAATTTCATGAACAGTAAATCACCAAATTCATAAACTGATAGTGATCACTTGACTTCCAAATTGGAGGTTCAAGATACTGAAAAAGATCAGATGGAATTTGGACTCATTTTATATTGCTCGGAAGAAACTGATATAAGTGCTGTATAATACAATAAAACCTTTCTTAAATGACCACTCAAAAATAGACAAAACAAAGGTCTTAACGACAAATAGTAGCTTAATGAAGGTCAAAAGCATTGCAGAATGCTCCAAGAGAGCATTCTGCAATGCTTTCGACCTTCATTAAGCAATAATCGGTCTTGAAAGCCAATTTTTGGTCTTTTTTGAGTGGCCGCTTAAGTCGGGTTTTACTGTAATTGACACCTTGTTAAGTGGAAAGACATTCATTTCAGGAGCCATTTTGATCTGCTGAAGAAGTCAGACAAGTTGCTGAGAGAGTTGAAGAATCTAGATGCTCAAAAATGGTAGTTAACACTTATCTTGCCACTAGTTTTTCAATCAAAACTCTAGAGTATCTGCAATTTTAGCGCATAATAGGAAATGGTGTATACATTGTAGTGAGCTCTTTAGCTCCCTTGGAGTGGGTCATTTTAACCTCATATCCTCAGAGACATTACTTTTAGTGAGTCTAGTAGTTGTTTGGGTCTTTCCAAATTTTACCAAATATCCTAGTAACAAAACTATTTGCTGTTTCTTAAGAAATCAATATTCATATTATTAATCTTTAAATGAGCCAGCACATGAGATTTTTGTACTTATCACATTGTTCAGCAACAAAGGATTAGACAAGCCTGTGCAAATATGCATTTGCTGCTTGCATGCACAAAGTTAAGATAAAGATGAAGACTCGAATCAAAATTTAGATCTCTAGCTCTGCTAGATATGCCAGTATGGGGGTTAAAAGGAAGTGTTTGTGCATATGCAATAAGTACCAAACAATTATTTTCCTTCTTTATCCCAGAAAAAATCTTTTTGAGTGGCATGAATTATTTATCAAATAAGTTTTGTCATGCAAAACACATAATTGTTTGATAAATTTATTTATTACTATTATTATCTATTATAGTCGAGAAACCCATAAGTTTGCTGTGATCTATGTAGCTGAAGGCCAGGAAGATAAAAACTCCATACTATCAAACCCTGGTGGAAGTAAAGCATTTGAAGATTTTGTTACTGGCCTAGGCTGGGAGGTAGGTTTATCTGCTGTGATCTATGTAGCCGAAGGTCAGGAAGATAAAAACTCTATACTATCAAACCCTGGTGGAAGTAAAGCCTTTGAAGATTTTGTCATTGGCTTAGACTGGGAGGTAAGGTTTAGCTGTCTTTCATTATACAGCAAGCGTTTGTAGCCACTGACCTCTCTCTTACTGGGTAGGATCTAGAGCTTTAATATTTCACACGTGTATCACGAGTGGAAAAAGATTTGAAAATGTACCAAAATATTTGACCTTGACATTTGCCTTTGACCTAGTACTTTGAAAATATATACAGTCAACCCTCTTTACGACAGTGTTTGTCCCCAAATAATTTGACGTTAAACTGAATTTCAGTTGTAATGAACTCAAATTCAAGCTAAACTGGTACATTTTTGCAAATACTACTGATGTTGTAAAGAATTTTGCCGTTATAAAGAGTGTCAGTATAAAGAGTTTTGACACTTTATTACATTTCAATTCAGCTATACTCTGCATTGCATGTACTGAAGGCCTTTACTTTTTTCACAAACACATCATCTTTTTTTATCCCCCGACCCGAAAAGGATCGGGGGATATAGCGATCAGCCTGGCGTCCGTCCGTCTGTCCGTCTGTCCGTCCGTCTGTCCGTCCGTAGACAAAAGCTTGTGCGCTCAATAACTTTTATACCCTTTGAGATATTTTGATAATATTTGGTAGGCATGTATATCGGGTCAAGACGGTGTGTCGCGTGCAAGAATGGTTGCTCTCCCTTGCTGGCCTTTTGAGTTATCTCTCTTGAATGAACTTTATAAGGGGAAGCTTGTGCGCTCAATAACTTTTATACCCTTTGAGATATTTTGATAATATTTGGTAGGCATGTATATCGGGTCAAGACGGTGTGTCGCGTGCAAGAATGGTTGCTCTCCCTTGCTGGCCTTTTGAGTTATCTCTCTTGAATGAACTTTATAAGGGGAAGCTTGTGCGCTCAATAACTTTCATACCCTTTGAGATATTATGATAATATTTGGTAGGCATGTATATCGGGTCAAGACGGTGTGTCGCGTGCAAGAATGGTTACTCTCCTTTAATGGACTTTTGAGCTATCTCCCTTGAGTGAAATTTAAATTTTATAGGGGGAAGCATGTGCACTTTGTAACTTTAATACCCTTTGAGATATTTTGATAATATTTGGCATGCATGTATATCAGGTGAAGACGGTGTGTTGCGTGCAAGAATGGTTGCTCTCCTTTAATGTTTTTTGAGTTATCTCCCTTGAATGAACTTTATAGGGGGAAGCTTGTGCGCTCAATAACTTTAATATCCTTTGAGATATTTTGATAATATATGGTATATATGTATAATAGGTAAAGGGGGTGTCTTGCATTCAAGAATTGTTGTTCTCCCTTGCTGGACTTATAAGTTATCTCCCTTGAATGAACTTTATAGGAGGAAGCTTGTGAATTTAAAGGTAAAAATGAAGTCTCTACAGTCAGCCTTCCACTTTTGTTCGCAGTGACACTCAGTATTATCACATCAAATATATATACTAGGTTGGCTGCTTGTAACTGCATATCAATTACTTTTTGGTCGGGGGATTTGCCATCTCCTCTGATGGCTATTTTTTTAATATTAACTTTTTCAAAAAGAACTTTTAGGAATACCGTTATCTAAGAGTGTCCTGCTCTAGGTTCAAAATGGTTACAAAGGTAGTCTACAGGCAAGGAAAGAGCTATACATGTACAGTAAAACCTGTGTAAAAAGGCCACTCTCAAAAAGACTAAAAAATGGTTTTCAAGATTGATTATCGCTTAATGCAGATCAAAAGCATTGCAGAATGCTCCAAAGGGAGCAGAATCCAAAGGGAGCATTCTGCAATACTTTTAACCTTCATTAAGCTACCAGTTGTCATTAAGACCTTTGTTTTGTCTATTTTTGAGTGGCCGTTTTACACAGGTTCTACTGTATGTGTTTTAATTACATATTTTTCCCCCATTAGGTTGATCTGGAGACCCACAAAGGTTTTCTAGGTGGTTTACAACAGAACAAGAGTACAGGGGACACAGCACCTTATTTTGCCAACTCCACCTGTGAGATATTATACCATGTCTCAACAAGAATACCATCTGGCAACAATGAATCTATGCATATCAAGGTAGGTCAAGAAAACACTTCTCAGAGCCTTTTACAATAGCCTCTGTTAACACAGAAACTATATCTCCTTTATGGATCTGTAGAATTTGCCCATTACTATACCCCCCGCAAACTTTGTTTGTAGGGGGTATACTGTTTTCACGTTGTCCGTCCGTCCGTCCGCCCGTAACGCTTTGTTTCCTTAATAACTCGAAGAGTCATTGCCGAATTTTCATCAAACCTTGCAAACATGTTTATATATGCAAGACAAATACTTTAGACAAAAAAGTAAGGGCTAGGGGTCAATTCTATTAGAGTTATTTCCCTTTGTAGTTCTAAATGGCTTTTAATATAGTGCTTTATGCTTATGCTATTATCACCCAGGTGAACCGCATGTGTAGATCTCGGAGGGTGTTGGCTACCGGAGGTAAACAAAGGATTTTTTGGTTGGACATGGTCTGTATTGAGACGATTTTATTTCATTTAGATTCGTTTTGAGGGATAAGAACAACATACAGGTCGATAGTATACAGAATGATGATAACTCTGAAACCATTACATGTTTTGGAACTTAATCTGTTCGAGTTTAAATCGCATTTGAATTCGGAAATGCAGTAATTTGGACGAATATTTCGAATTCATCAGTTAATATTCATATGTATTATTTTATCTTTACTTGATTCACAGCCACCGCTGGAATGTATAACCTCTCTTTGGAATGAATCAGTCAAATACAATTCAAACATACTTGTAAAGCACTTATTTATTTGCAATTTTATGACGGTGGTATCATGTTTATAGGTAGCTTTCCGTTCGGAGGTATGTTGGGTAGCTCTCGGAGGGTAGGCATGCGCATGTTAACATTGATTTCGGAGAAGGACAAATTGATTATGCTCATTAAACAAGCTCTCGCATACGGAAACAAAAGTGTAACACTCAAACACTTTCAAAAATAAGTGGTTCGATTGGCGGGGAACATATTAAAGGAGAAACGAGCTTAAATAAACCAATTTGTTAGAGTTTTTGTTCAACATTGAATGGGTGTTTTTGTGCATTAGTTTGTTTTGGCCTATCATATCTATTTAGCCCTTTGCATCACATTAAAGAAACGATCTGGCAGTAATAACATGCCAACGTATTATACTATGAAATGGACACATACCTTTCTGTGAAGGTGACAGATCAAGTAGCAATGCAATTAGTATACCAGATGTTTAGACGAGCACATGTACGGTCTAATCAGTCTTCACTAGATGCATAAATTTAACTAGGTGGTTTCGCATTTACACAACATAAGTTAACCCTTCTTTAAGAACGGCCTTTGGGTTAAAACAAGTGTAAATGACCAGGAAATGCCACAATCCCAGGCAGACACACGTCTCCAAGCACAGGGACACTGGAACACAGACAAATAAGGAATACGCACAAAAGTCAGAATACAATAAGCAAAGCATTCAGCTCCCTTTATCTCAGTGAGAGTATTGCCAAACTAGAAATGACACAATATAAGCGTTTAACACGAAGTGCTAAACACGAACCTCCAGCAAATACAACATAAATAGTAAGTGAGTATGATCAGGAAATAACACAATCACAAACTTTAGACAAACCCATGGCGCCGTGAGGAAGAGCCACACAACAATCACGAGGCACTAGGAAGACAAATTAAGCTCTACCCCATCTACTCTCTACGCTATCTCTCTCTCCCTCTCTCTCTCTCTCTCTCTCTCTTTCTCTCTCTCTACTCGCTCTCCTCTCTACTATCTACTCGCTCTCCCCTCTACGCTCTCCCTCTCTCTCTCTATCTCTCTACTCTAAATTCTCTTTGTGTCTCTCTACTCTCTATTCTCTTTCTCTGTCTCTCTCTCTCTCTCTCTCTACTCTGTCTCTCTCTTAACGTCTCTCTCTACTCTGTCTCTCTCTCTACGTCTCTCTCTACTCTCTCTCTCTTTCTCTACGACTCTCTCTACTCTGTCTGTCTGTCTGTCTGTCTGTCTGTCTCTCTCTCTCTCTCTACGTCTCTCTCTCTTCTCTGTCTATCTCTCTCTACTCTGTCTGTCTCTCCCTATATATGTCTCTCTCTCTCTCTCTCTCTCTCTCTCTCTCTCTCTCTCTCTCTGTACTATATTGTCTACTCACACTCCTCTCTACTTTCTTTATACTTATTCTCTACTCACACTCCTTCTCTGCTCTCTCTTTATCTACTCGCACTCCTTCTCTACTCGCACTCCTTCTCTACTCTCTCTTTCTCTGCTCGCACTCCTCAACTCTCTCTTTCTCTACTCGCACTCCTTCTCTACTCGCACTCCTTCTCTACTCTCTCTTTCTCTCTACTCTCTCTCTGCTCGCACTCTTTCTCTACTCTCTCTTTCTATACTCTCTTTCTCTACTCGTACTCCTTCTCTACTCTCTCACCCCCTCTCTACTCTCTCTTTCTCTACTCTCACTCTTTGTCTACTCTCTCTTTTTCAACTCGCGCTACTTCTCTACTCTCTCTGTCTCTATTCGAACTCCTTCTCTACTCTCTCTTTCTCAACTCGCACTCCTTCTCTACTCTCTCTTTCTCATCTCGCACTCCTCTACTCTCTCTTTCTCTACTCGCACTCCTTCTCTATTCGCACTCCTTCTCTATTCGCACTCAATCTCTATAAACTCTCTCTTTCTCTCTCTCTCTCTCTCTCTCTCTCTCTCTCTCCACTCGATCGCCTTCTCTACTCTCTCTTTCTCTACTCACACTCCTCTATTCTCTCTCTCTCTCGACTCGCACTCCTTCTGTACTCACTCTTTCTCTACTCGCTCTCCTTCTGTACTCGCTCTTTCTCTACTCCCGTTAGTTTTGCACTTTATTGGTGTTGACCTCGGCATCGAACGGGACATGTACATTGAACTTGCCCATAGGATGGGGAGATTTAAGCCCGGTATGTGTAGGCCTGTGATCGCTGTGTTTCGGGACTATCAGGATACTGAAGACATGAGCAATGCTCGAAAGCTGAAGGGGACTGAGTTAAGGGTAAACAAAGACTATCCAGTTGAGATCGTAGATGCTAGAAAGGCTCTCTCTTCTCTACTCGCACTCCTTCTCTATACTCTCTCTCTCTCCCTCTCTCTCTCTCTCTCTCTACTCGCACTCCTTCACTATTCTCTCTCTTTCTCTCTCTCTCTCTCTACTCGCACTCCTTCTCTACTCGCACTCCTTGTCTACTCTCTCTTTCTCTACTCGCACTCCTTCTCTACTCTCTCTTTCTCTACTCGCACTCATTCTCTACTCTCTCTCTCTCAACTCACTCTTGACTACTCGCACTCCTTCTCTACTCTCTCTCTCTCTCTCTCTCTCTCTCTCTCTCTCTCTCTCTCTCTCAACTCACTCTTGACTACTCGCACTCCTTCTCTACTCTCTCTCCCTCTCTCTCTACTCTCTCTTTCTCTACTCACGCTCCTTCTCTACTCTCTCTCTCTCTCTACTCTACTCTCTCTTTCTCTACTCGCACTTCTTCTCTACTCTCTCTTTCTCTACTCTCTCTCTCTCTCTCTCTGTCTCTCTCTCTCTCTCGTACTCCTTCTCTACTATCTCTTTCTCTACTGGCACTCGTTCTCTACTCGCACTTCTTCTCTAGTCTCTCTCTTCCTCTACTCGCACTCCTTTTCTACTCTCTCTCTCTCTCTCTCTCTCTCTCTCTCTCTCTCAACTCACTCGTTCTCTACTCAAACTCCTTCACTATTCTCTCTCTCTCTACTCTATCTTTCTCTACTCGCACTCCTTCTCGACTCTCTCTTTCTTTCTTTCTTTCTCTCTCTCTCTCTCTCTCTCTCTCTCTCTCTCTCTCTCTCTCTCTCTCTCTCTCTCTCTAATCGCACTCCTTCTCTACTCTCTCTTTCTCTACTCGCACTCCTTCTCTACTCTCTCTCTTTCTCTACTCACACTCTTTCTCTAATCGCACACCTTCTCTACTCTCTCTTCTCTACTTGCATCTTTTTCTAGGGAAAGGGAAAATGCCAAATTGGGGGGAACAAAATTGTCAGAGAACAGGGAAATAAATAAAACATGAAACATAGAGACAAGTCAATATTTAAGAAGAACAAGGGAACAGGTACCTCCTGTGAAGGCCTCTAATATAGATAATAGAACAAACCTCACAACTATAAAACTACTTAAAGTGATCTGTTTAAAAAATATTGTACCCAAACTCTTAACGAGTAACAGCTATTTTACAATCCGATTGTCCATCTCTTTCTGAAAAGGACGTCACCCAGGTACATTTATTCAACTGAAGAAAATTTAAAGTCGGACTGCAAATAGTTGCAGAAAGATCTAATTAAACATTCGATTTTACAGAAATGGGAAGCTATCTGCTTTTATAAGTTCAAATATATAACATGTTACAAATACATGTTGTTTTATGCATATGGAAATCGCTAGAAACAGTGTTTTTGAAAATCGAAAAATCGGGCGACAAATGGCAGTCGAAAACGCTGTTTCCAACGATTTTTGATCTACGTTCGTCGATAGTATTAACGTTTTCGATTGCCGCTTATCGGGTGTACAACTTTTAAAAATATCTTAAAGATATACAACTCATCTTTATTGCTTCTTTTAGAATGACAAATGAGCCGCGACATGTGATCTCCAACAATGTGGCATTTTGACATGAATAGACTCAGACTAGCTTTTAAGCTTAAAAACTCCAAATTATGTTCGCTCAGTAGCTTAATTGATACTCATATAATATTCAAGCGACAAGCAAAGGCTCTGATCAGACTGCGCGTATGCGCAGGCTGGTCAGATCCTTTGCTGGTCGCACATACCACATTGTTGGAAATCTCGTGTCGCGGCTCAAATATACTTAACTACTAAAGAAACCTGACACATACTGTGTGTCAATTTTTTGGTACTAAATGAATACGATGTACACTTATCTTTCCCTTGCGTAAAGTTGAACAAAGGTAGACTAAGATGCACTGAGATTATTTGAAAATATGAACTAATTTCAGACGTCAGCTGTCAAAACGTCACGTAACCCCGAAAAAAAATTTTCACAAGAACAAAGAAATCGCGAAAAATTCACCAGAAACCGCTTTAGTGTGATTCTTTATTATTTCATTGACAGATTCTTGGCATTGAAATAAAACATGCGTGCATTGTTCAACCCTAAAGTCTATTTTCATTTTCCTAACGTCAATTTTACGTTATCAGCGTTTTATAAGCATTTAAAAAGCAATGCCACTTTATCAACTTTTTTCATTTTGTATGATGTTTGGAATGCATTTTGACAATGTTTCAGTGTTTTTGAACTAAGCAGTTGCTGCCTATTTCCATTTAGCGACGTCAAGCGTTAAAATTACATGCTGATATGTGTAGACTGCAAAGCTTGAAATTCATACGCGATTAAAGTAAAGTGTAGCCAATTGGCACCATAACAAGGTATATAGCACACACTAAACGGCGACAAACGTTGACAAAGAAAAAACGGTTACTATCCATAGTTTACGTTGTTTCTTAATTGACGTTAAATTCGGTTTATTCCGCTTTTACCCTTCAACATGACGCGAAACACAAGTTCTGATTTTTGGAAATGTACTTTCTTACAATGACTGGTTGACTCCAAGTTATTTCAGTTTCTAAAAAATTGCTTAAACAAAGGAAAACACACTTCCGTTTAAATAACGTCAAAAGCACAAATTAAAACCTCCATATCATACGTCACAGCAAGAAATTGCAAATTTTTAAAATGCACTTTTGTCTGTTCTGGTATTGGCCTTGCATACATGAAAAATGTTTTCAAAAAATATCTAGACATACACTACTGAGGCAAAAGTGATAAAAACTGTATTTTGACGTCGCGACGTCATGTTCTATAGTTGGTGAAAATATTTTTTCGAAGAATACTTTCTAATGTCTTGTTATTAAAATAAGCATAACGGCTTAGGTCTATAATTTGTTATTTATGAGTTTGAAGCAAGTAAAAAGTGTCAGGTTTCTTTATTTGTTCAGTATAATATTGTTTTAAAAGATGTCATTGTGGGGCTTGGGCTGCTGTTACCGGAATATGAGGAACTGGGCCCGGAATTACACTGCCCTCTTAAAGTTTTTTTTCAGGATGCGAAAAAATACGTTTTAAACTGATTAAAATTAAAATTGTTTCATTTTTTCTGTAGATCACAATGATATCTTTGACCACAAGTACTTCATCTATCCAGGCAATTTATTTAGCATGTTGAAATATCAATACTTAACTTAAGTCTTCCTTAACTTTAAGGAGGAATTGTAATTCCGGGCCCTGTACTACTATGTAAAGTTTAAAAACGTTAAAAGATAAAATAACAGAACGGATTACCGAAACTGCAATATCTTCAATATTTTACGGGTATTTGTTATATGGATTATTTTGTCCACCCATACAAATATGCAGTGAAGATCCAGATAAGCTTACATGTATACTAATGCTTTTAAGAATGAACTGACAACAGAATAAAAAGGTAAATTGCTTTTAAATACGTGTGGTATTTTATTTTACTGTCGCAATGGCACAAAGAGCACAGCTATAAAACGTATGCAGACTGCACAGGATTCATTATTATGTTTTTTATTTTGTTTGATTTTATTCTTAACATCCAAGTCAACAAATTTTTAGTTATGTCGGCGATTTCAACTAAGATTAATATGCGTGGGTCCAGAGAGGGGGTGGCAGAGGGTCCTGACCCCTCTCTGGAAAATCGGAAACCTTTGGGGCTCTTTAGCAATACTGGTCCAGATCCCCTGGAAAATCAAAAGCTACCAAGCCAGCATTCAATATTGGGATGATTATCGCCCCGCCAGCGTTTTGCTGTTGGGCTGATGATGGTCCGCTTTTAGTGGTATTTTGATTCCTTACTATACATCTAAAAAAGTGTGTCAGAGTTTAGTTGTACCTCGTCTGACAAAATTTCAGGATCCGCGCATGATTAAGCGATAATAACAACATCGCATGAGATGTTTTGTTGTATTATTATGTGCATTTTTCTCACTAATGTTTTACAAAACCTAAGAAAGCGTATCAGTGCAAAGCTTTTAGATGGCGGTACAAGACATGGACATACCCTATCCCAGCTAGCACACAATGTCGAGCAGCCATCAGCCCACCAGCGAAATGCCATTCAAATGTTTAGATGTTGCATAGCAAAATGGAAGAAAGGAAGGCGGGGGAGGGGGTTGGCGTCCGGCTAGAGAGCCCCATTGAAACCCGTTCAATTTTTGTGGTGTTTATTTTTTTTTGCATGTGTTGTTGTTGTTTTTGTACGATTTGGGGGGGGGGGGGGGTAAACTGTTGATATAGTTTGTTTCATTGAATAGAATCCTAAATGGTGGTGCAACAGAAGGGTGTTTCAGTGGACTAGGTAAGTTGCATGTTTCAATGGATTTGCTCAGGGTATTTCAATGAACTGAGTGGTCCGAGTGCTTCCCTGGGCTGGGCGGTTTGGGTGTATCAGTTGCCTAGGGAGTTTGGGAGTTTCAATGGGTTGGCTGGTTTGTGTATTTCAGTGTACTGTGTGCGTTTGGGTGTTCTGTGGCGATTCAAAAGACTGGTGGTTTTGGGTGTTTCAATTGTCTGGTAGGCATACATGCATGCATTTTTGGATCAAAGGTTTACTAATCATGTACACGTGGCATCTGTACCAACAGTTTTCTCGCATTTTGACACTCCATTTACACAACAAGATGCGCCTCAATGTGAACCTGCATTTTGTAACCCTGTTCATGTTGTTAATACACTGCGTTGCCAGGTAAGATAATGAGTATAGATATGGCACATGTTCTTACCTTCTTTCAGGGACCATACCCTCGCCCCCACCCCACCCAGCCATCATATGCTCTTCCTATATCAAGCATTCTGGTTTCACCAAAAATGTATCAGTGCAGAATTTAAATAAATATGTTTTCCCAGACTCACTAGACAAAAACATGCATAATGACACCGACTGAAGATGAGCGCTTTTCACAACACATCACAACTGTAAAACCTCTCAAATTCCCTTCTGTATTTCGTCTCCCTGGTAATATTCCATTTGTAGCATTACATTTTTTTTTGCATCATGGCATGCTTAAAATATATCAGATTCAGGCACTAATTGTGCGGCAGTTTGTATCAATTTCCGAAATCAATACCACTGTCACTCCGATAGCAAGCATGTCAGCTGTCAAGTTTCCTCTGAACATTTTGCTAACCATTAAAACGATATCAACGTAAGCAAATTTCAAATATTGATGTTTTAATAGCATTATGCGACATGACTCTTATAAATCATGCAGGAGAATGATATAGAATTGTGGCGACACAAGCAAAATGTGTCAAAGGTTGATGTAAATCCAGCTATGATCAAACGAATAGCATTTTTCCTTGAAAAGTTCACAATCGTCGTTTTGAAAGTCGCCCTGGGTCCTACGGACATGGGTCAAAAGCATTTAACACATTCCGAGCCCTTATCATTCACTATAGAAGCAACCTGTTTGCTGCTTTTGTCTCCAAGAAACTTTCTATAGGAAATAAGAATGGATAAATACAGACCCTGTCCATGCATAATCGCAATGTTTACCTCCGATAGCCAACACCCTCCGAGATCTAGACATGCGGTTTACCTGGGTGTATTATAGGCCATACACGGGCCGATCAACTCCTACCACAGCTTTTGATGGAACAATTTGATACTTTTCCTATACAATGTAGACACATTGAACATATGCATGAAGGAGTTTGGTTTAGAAAAAATAATTTTTGACAAAATGACAGCTGTGAGAACTTAGACATTTTTTCCCTAATAAGGTGTTTGTATATGCATAGACGGTGCCTTTATGGGCCGATCAACTCCTACCATAGCTTTTTATGGAGCAATTTGATACTTTGCCTATACAATGTAGACACATTGAACATATGCATGAAGGAGTTTTGTTCAAAAAAAAAATTTTTTTACAAAATGACAGCTGTGAGAACTTAGACAATTTTTCCCTAATAAGGCTTTTGTATATGCATAGATGGTGCCTTCATGGGCCGATCAACTCCTATCACAGCTTTTGATGGAACAATTTGATACTTTGCCTATACAATGTAGACACATTGAACATATGCATGAAGGAGTTTTATTCAGAAAAAAATATTTTTTGACGAAATGACAGCTGTGAGAACTTAGACAATTTTTCCCTTATTAGGCTTTTGTATATGCATAGATGTTGCCTTCATGGGCCGATCAACTCCTACTACAGCTTTTGATGGAACAGTTTTTGTTAGCACAGATTCTACTGAAATCTTCTTATCAAAACTAAGGTCTTCTTGTTCAAACTATAACTTGCCAAGTTTTTTCACTGACTCTTACTGTGCGGGGGGTATCTAATAAGCATTGCTTATTGACTTTTTTCATTAACTTTGAAATGTCAATCTCATGGGTGAAAGTTTTCAGGATTATTCCTGAATTTCAGAATTTTGAGGCTGACTTTCTGTGGAAAGTCAGCCTCAAAATGCTGAATTTGCCTGATCCTAATAGCTTTTCTTATTTTCAGTTCCTCTTTGGGCAATTGACCATTTAAACTTGAAATTGTTAACACTTTGTACGTATACAGCAAGTTTTAAGATTTTAATTTCGAAAGTTTAGGAATTTTGAAATTTTGAACTTTCACCTGTGTAATGTGACTGTACAAATAGTCTAACTTCTAAAAGATTTAGACTGTACAAAAAACTTAACTACACCAAAGGTACATTTTCAAAGGTGACTCTGGTTTTTGTGTGCTAGATGGGAAGATTTTCCAATTTACATCTGAAATAATACAGGAAGTGAAAACAAAAACAATAGTCATAAATAGATCCCAAAACAATATTTTCACTATGCATGCTTTGCAGATGTACAATCAATCTTGTATTTTGAGATGTGATTATAATCATATTAAAAGGGTAAGACTTTTCAAAACTTTTCTCAAAGTACATCTGAGCCAGGTTGTGTGAAATGGTACAGCAAAGACTCAGATAAACCTATGAATCCATCTAGCTTTAAATGACCAGAGCCTTCTGCATCCACTTACACAAAGATTTTAAGTAGATTAATGTTCAGACCAGAATTGAGACATAATAAACTATGAATCACAATCAGGTCAGTGGCGGATCCAGAGTGGGTTCAGGGGGTTTGCTCCGCTCCCCCTCCCCCGCCCCTGTTTTTAAACACCCTATGAAAATAGAATAATTTGGTCTCAATGAGACCAAATTATTTCATTTTCATGGGATATTTAAGAAAAATAAGATAAAATCAGCAAAGCGAACCCCCCCCCCCCACACACACACACACCTTTATACATATTAACCCCCTTTCCAGAAATCCAGATCTGCCCCTGTAGGCAAGGGCCTTCTCTCATATCTCAACATTCCAGGTTAGGCTCAGTTCTGTATTGTGATACATGGTTTTCATTTTGCATTTTACCAGAGTAATAAGATCAGACTGATCTGGGCATTAACTGCCAGCTGTTTACTAAGTACACTAAAATACAGAATAACTTGCCACACTTTTATTATGGCATAGTCATCAAAGTACTGGCAAAAGAGGGTGTTTGTTACGTTACTTCTAAAAAAAAATACTCATTCCAAAATGGTGCAACAATGTCATATTTCCTATAAATTGTTTAATAATTTCACTTTATGGTAAACTACACCTGATTTAATATAGTGATTTAATGCAGATGCTTACATTAATATAAATTTATATTTCACATTTTGCCCTTTAACATCACTTACTAATTGCTACATTTCACAGTATGCAATTAAAAAGAAACCAAGCATAGGTTATTTGCAAAAATAGACATTTCTACAGACTTCTATATTTGTGTACATTATAATTTCTGATTGAACCTCTGCTGTATTCTCTTTACATTTTCATAACTAATTTTTTGCTTTCAGTTTTGTTGAACCAGAAATGTAGTAAAATGATGGAATTTTTTATTTGCAGAAAGACTGTTAGAAGTTTCAGAGGATATGGATTTATATAAAATGAACTCAAAAGGATTTTCCTCATAGTCTATATAAATTCTCCATTCTCATGGGTTAAAGTTTTCAGGATTAATCCTGAATTCAGGATTTTGAGGCTGACTTTCCACAGAAAGTCAGCCTCAAAATGCTATCAGCTAAATTAGACAGCTTTTAATAGCTTCTCTGATTAGTTTTCAGATGATCCAAACACAATTAACCATTCAAACATGAAATAATTCATTTTTTGTAGGCAACCTGCAAGTTTTAAAATTTTAATTTCTAAAGTTCAGGATTTTGGAAACTTTGAACTTTCACCCATATATTCTGTGAGAACATTCTGTGTTAAAATTTTAACTTTTCTATTTTAGATGCGTCATTTGGGAAATGATGAAGTGCACATCGTTTGGTCCGAGCACACAAGAGATTATAGAAGGGGAATAATTCCTACAGACTTTGGAGATGTTCTCATAATTATCTACCCATTACTATCAGGACTGTATAGAATACATATCGATAAGAAACCAGAGGTAATTATTATTATCTTTATTCGTTAGTTCTCCTGAGTTAACCCTTTGTATACTGGAAACCCGTAAAGGGGTACTTGGGCAGTGAAGACCCCAGATGAAATGCCGCAAAATGTGGCATTTCATCAGGGCCTGCATGGTTTGCTAAGATAAATATAATCTTCAGGGACTGAAGTTCATAATTATTTGGAAATTTCTACCCTTAAAATATATAATTGACAATCCCATCAGTATTGTATGTATTTGTATGGTAAAATCCATCAGAATTCAAAGGGTTAAGCTCATAGGTGAATCTACAGTTTACACTAACATCCATATCCTTCATCAGATCAGTGTCACTGGAGTGATTGAAGCTAAATTACAAATAGAGCAGCTATGCAATGGAAGAACAAAAATTCGGTCATAATAATAGGGATCACACATGTTTTTTCATGCATTAACATTTGCCGGGTCCCGAGGAAGCTGTTTGAACACAAGGCTGAAAGGCCAAGTGTTCAAACATCTCCTGAGGGACCCAGCAAGTGTTAGTACAATGAAACAAACATGTGTGATCATTATTCTTGCATATTTATTCCAAACAAATTTGCACTGTAAACGCTTCTAAAACATTAAAATATTTTTTTTCTTTCACTGGATTTCTCTAAACAAGATGGCATCAGCTGTAAACTTTCGAATGTCATAACATCACCACAATGTCATAGCCATACGCAATGTTTTCCAGAACAAAAGCATTGGTGAAATGATCAGTCTGGTCATCAATGCTTTCGGTATATAACATTGTGAAATAACTCAGGGCTAATTTTAAGTATTTTAAAGTTTAAACCCATGTTCAAACAGCACGTGGATCTCCTGATTTGAACATGGATTTTCATTCATTTGACAATGTGTTGAAACAGCTATACGAATAGGTATTCATGCAAGAACTCCTGTTTACACATAGATCCAGAGAAAAATTGGGTAAATACCTACCACTTTTTAGGTGAATTGGTCCTCGGCATTTTTAATCGGGTTTCATAGTTTATTTTGAATTTGGTATGTGGTATGTGCGACCAGCAAAGCCTCAGATCAGCCTGCGCATATGCGCAATCTGATCAGAGCCTTTGCTAGTCGATTGAGTATTCTATGATTGTTAAGCTACTGACTGAACACCATTTGGAGTTTCTAAGCTTAAAAGGATGCTGCACAGGCTCGTCTGAGTCTACACTTGTCAAAATGCCACATTGTTGGAAAGCTCATGCCGCGGCACATTTTGTTTCTACAGGTCCAGTTATTTGGCCCTCTGTTCAATGGTGCAATAGTGGATTACCGAGTGTTGCCAGGTTTGGTACGAGCTACTGCTGTTAATGCCAGTAGAGTTATTCGCTCACAGAAACAGTTCTTTCATACATAGTATCCTTTTACATGGTTCCGAAACTTTCTACATGATCACTTAAACAAGCACTTTACCCTTTGTTGACTGAAAACTCCTCAATGGGTTCTTTTGCAAACAGTGAAGACCCAGATGAAATGCCGCAGAATGTCTGCACTATTTGCTATTAGACAAAATTGATCTTAACCCTTTAAGCAACAATCACGACTGCAGCAGACGACAAAGTTTGGGACATCCTTCCCAATTTTCGACAAAAATAAGGTATGATATTACATGAGAATCGTCTGCCAGCAGACGATTCTCATGAATTACCATGCCTTATTTGTTATTTTGAAAAAGTGGCAAAATTTGAAATTGACGTCTGCTGCAAATTATGGGTGGCGCGCTTTAAGGGTTAAGAGAAATCAATATTTATATATCTATGTAACCCCATTAATATATAAAAACTGACCATCTTGACTGAATGTATAAAAATTTATGGAAAAGTCAATTGGTCAACGAAGGTTTAAAACCGCAAATTAATTTTCCCCTGGGATATCCTTACTAGCAAATCTAAAGCTCATGCTTGCAAGTCAATTACTGATGATGTAGTTATGAAATCATGTTAAATTTTTGGTGTTTTACCATATTCACATGTACACACACACCACCACCACCAACACCAACACATGCTCAAATTTAACTCATTTCTCTCCATTGGGACCTTGAAAAATGAGATGTGCCGATGCTGACAGGATCTGCAATAAATGGATGGACATAATAGCCGAGTACAAACACTACATCACAAATCAATATCATCCGGAACACTACAGTCTTTATCCGAAAGTTGGTAAATACTCTGGTTGGCAGTAAACTGTTGGTTACCTGTATTGGACACGGAAACAGCACATCTTTTATAGCGATTTAAAACAAATTTAATTCATAAAAAATAATTCCAATGACTGTTTCCCATAGTTTGATCATTGACCTTTCAAATGATGTGTTTTTTCACATATTTTATTGTCAATTATCTAATGTATCGGAGATTGAACTCGTCGGACTAAAACAGTGGAGCGGGAGCCAGTCAAAAAACAAATAAAAACTAATAAAATTAATTATTTTTTTGCAAAAAAAATATTGTAAATCAATGTCGGATACTTATTTTACGTATTCAAATCAAAACCTAGAGCTAAAATATCGTTTAAGATGTTTTTTTCTCACGAAAAAGTTGGCTCAGCTCAATGGACATTGCATTGAGCGGAAGGTTTTTTGCCCACCACAATAAAAAGTCATGTGGTCAAAATTGTTATCACATGGTCAGTACGCCTGGACAAAAACAATAACATTGAACTGGTCTATAAATTAAAAGGCAGATAGCCATGAATTTAACATCTGACCAGTGGGTGTAAACATCTTACTTTTATATGCTGAACATGAACATGAGTACATTTCATTTGGCATAGTTTTAATTTAAGACTATCGGAGTATGTAATAATACCCCTTGAAAATATAGAATGCCTAGATTCCTTAATGCTACTCCTAGCTTTGAAGAGAGAGCCAAGTGCCTAGACATGGTGATGCATCAACATGTAGAACAGACCATGTTTGAAGATTTTGCTGCAGATGTGTATGCTCCTGTTCTCCCTCCTAACTCAGCAAGTAAGTGTATTTGGGCCTCGGCACGAGAAAACCTGTCTTTAGGAGTTTCCTACTGAGCAAGACTCAAACCAACCTGCTCTGGTACAGAGCCCAGCTAGAATATTGAATTTTTACATAAATCAAGTTTGAATATTATATTATAACAAAGGTGCTGACCAGTAGGGGTGCAATGATATACCGCTTAACTGCGATTCGCTCTAAAATAAACATCTTATCGCGATACACTTTTGGCTGTACCGGTACACAAGCCTTCCTTATGTGTCCTCAAGCCAGTTTCCATCTAAAATTTGCAAGAAAATATCCATTATTGGCTCTGAAATTGCCCGAAATTTGGGTCGTTTTCAAAACCAGAAGCGGTAAAAAAAGAGGAAAAAAAGACGCTGTGGTATAATTTGTGACACGAACTTTCACAAACGTTGACTGTGTCTAACAGCATATCGCCGTCTTTCAAGCATTGGAAGATGTTAATTCTGTACAACACACATCAATGCGAGCCATAGCATATTGTTTATGAATATTTTACACATTTTCTATGCAGGCTGGGTCTGCGCCTTTGTTGTTCCCATGCAACAAAGATTTTCTCACGACTGGGGCCAATTTTAGTAAGGTAGTTTTGAAATATTCTAACTTTGTCTGTCTGACATGATATAAAGGTCTATTGTATAATAAAATTGTACTTTAAACAGATTTTGCACTTCTTCAAATGTCTTTGACATCGATTGAATCTTCTGTAGCATCATATTTTATACCAGAAGAAACAATTGATATATATGGGCCTCGTCACAAGAAAACTTGTCTTGGGGGTTTCCGACAAGACGAGACATAAACCAGTCTTCTCAGCTATAGAGCCCAGCTACAATATTGAAATTTTACATAAATCAAGTTCAAATATTATATTTTGGGATAAGCGAATAACAAAGGTGCTGACCAGACTGCGCATATGCACAGGCTGGTCTGCACCTTTGTAGTTCGCATTCCACAAAGACGGATTTTCTCGTGACGGGGGCAAATTATAGTATGGTAGTTTTGAAATATTCTTACTTTGTCTGTCTGACATGAGATAAAGGTCATATTGTATAATAAAATTGTAACTAAAACAGATTGTGCACTTCTTTAAATGGCTTTGACATGGATTGAATATCATAAAACTGAACTTATGTAGCATCATATTTTATACCAGAAGAAACAATTGGTCACAGTGGTGTGTCCTTGAGCAAGACACTTTATCCACTGGAAGACAGGGAATTGTCCCGACATGACTGAAAAATTGCTAACTTGGATGTAAAGCACTAACACAAACAAACACTATACAGTAAAACCTGTGTAAAACGGCCATTCTCAAAAAGATCAAAAATTGGTTTTGAAGCCCAATTATCGCTTAATGCATGCCAAAAGTATTGCAGAATCCTCTAAGGGGAGCATTCTTCAATACTTTCAACCTTCATTAAGCTACCAATTGTTATTAAGATCTTTGTTTTATCTATTTTTGAGTGGCTGTTTTACACAGGTTTTACTGTATCTATATTACAGTTTCAGATTCAGCATCCGATTCTTCACTAGCCACATCAGTATCACAAGGGGAGATAATCAATATCTGTATTACAGTTTCAGCTTCCGATTTATCACTAGCCACATCAGTATCACAAGGGGAGATAATCAATATCTGTATTACAGTTCAGATTCAGCTTCTGATTCATCACTAGCCACATCAGTATCACAAGAGGAGATAAACAATATCTGTATTACAGTTTCAGATTCAGCTTCCGATTCATCATTAGCCACATCAGTATCACAAGGGGAGATAAACAAGCAGAGCTCTGTAGAAACCCAGGTATCTCCATCTACAACAAGACAGAGCAGAGGTGAGCTGATAATTTGGCATTAAAGATTTTTTTTTTTAATGGGACTAACTGACCAAAGCATCATTCACTTATTTCTTGAAATGCCAATCACATCAGAAGTTGTCTGTTTTTACATCTGCTGAAGTGTTTTAGAAGTAGGGTTCCCAAAAGCTCTGGAAATCATGGAAAACCTGGAAAATCACTAAAAAAAGTTCCATGCATGGAAGAATCATGGAGTTTGAAAAAAACTGAATAATCATTGAAAAATCATGGAATTTTGTGAAATAGTATGACAAAACCACTAGTAGCCAGTAAACTAGCTGTCGAACACTTGTGTGTCTGACAGCTAGTTTTCATGCTATTGGTAGTTTTAAGTTTTGATTATTTCAAAATGCATGCATGATCTACAAGCATGCTGTTGTTGCTGCATTCCCCATTTATGCTCAGGGTGGTGAAGTTGCTAAAAGGGGAGGTTGGTCATGAATAATCATGGAAAAATCATGGAATTGTGTTTTTGAATTTCTGTGGGAACCCTTTAGAAGCCTGATGAAACAGTAGCAGTCTGATCTGGGTCCACACTGTTTGCCTCTATACTTACATTAGTCAAGAAGTTTTATTAAAAAATTGTGGCAGAGGACTTAAGCAGGCGACAATTTCAGATGATTTGTGCAGTGTTCATGAACTTGTTGACCTAAAAGTTTTGCTAATAGAAAATAGCAGCCATAGGCATCTATTTTTAGAGCTGAAAATAAGTTTATTTGTTAACTTCATCATTTTTGTCCTTTTGATTAATTTCAATACTTTTCAGAACATCATGTGGTCTGTACTTCAATGAGATGGCTCATATTGTATTTGTAGCCATGGAAAAGTCAAAATTTTAAGATTGGTAGAGTCTTAACACCAAAATTCAGGGTGTTAAAAAGTTAGTGATGCTTTGGATACAGATCTGGGTACTCTTTAATGCCTTGAGTTGGGAGAAATTGAGTAGGAAGAAATATTTAGCCATTGCATAGAAAACCTATATTAACCCTATTTTTCCATGAATACATTTGTAGTAAAGCTCATTGAAATTATATGGGCAGTGACACGAGAAAACCTGTCTTCCGAGTTTCCGATGAGGTCAAACCAAAACCAGCCTGCTCATTAACAGAGACTAGCTAAAATAGTGCAGTTTCATCTGTAGCAAGTTAAGATATGATGCTTTCCAAAATGAGAATAACAAAGGCACTGATCAGGCTGCACGAAAGTGCAGGCTGGTCAGTGTCTTTGTTGTTTGCAAAGCACTGAAGACAGGTTTTCTCGCGTCGAGGCCCATATGTTTTCCTAGAGAAATAAAAGTCAAGCAGGACACCCTCTTATGTAGGCTTATGGTGACTGTCTCCTGGCCAACTACTGTAAATCCGGAAATTTTCGCGAGAATTTCATTTTCTCGAATGGCGTTAAAAGTCATATTTGCGACGTTTATTATTCGCGACTAGGGCATGATTTACCAATATCAGTAAACGACAGAATGATTTACCCATTTCGCGAGGATATTATTTTCTCAAAACTTTGCATATGCGAAGTTTCGCGAAAATAAAACCCTCGCGAAAATTTCCGGATTTATAGTATTCTGCCAGTATGACGTGATTTGATATGTGATGGCTCCAATAGTTTGTGGAAATTGGTTAAAGTTGGGAGTTAATATTAACCATGTCATGAGATAACCTTCTCAAGCCATCTATACAATACAGTAGCCATATTTCTGACATCCAATTTTTTTGTGATTCTAGCGTAGCCTATTTGTAACTGGGCAGGCTGGTACTAGTCATACCCGCAATTACTTAAAACACATACTTATCACATGCAGGCCTTTAGTTAAGTAGGCCTAACTAAAAAATAATTTTCTTATTTCTCAACCAAAACATATGTTTAAACCGGTTGGTAAGAAAATATTTACAATTTATTGCTTAAAAATTTTGATCATCTAAACCCGTGACATGGCTTTTATATTCTTTCTTTGATTCTCTCATATTGTTTATGGTTTTTTCTGTGCTCAAAGGAAATTATCAAAATTTTTGAGTGTAAAATTGTAACTATTTTCTTGCTCATCAATTTAAAGAATTTCTAGCGATAAGGCGAGCAATCTCCCTAAACGAGACGTTTATTTTATTTTGTAGAAATAACGACTGGAGAAACTACAGTAGTACCATGACCTCTAAGTAATGACCCTCGATTCACTCAATGTATTTACCGTTACAGTCGCGCTTCAAAGCGTTTTGTGGAAGTATAGGCACATTCAACAAATATATATTGACAAGCCGTCGATGCACCATTCCCCCCAATTTGTATATTTAAAATGGGGTTTCCTTCGTGCATGTAATAACTCTACTTCTTATTGAATGAGAATCTATTTCGATCATCAACTGTGCTTGTTATTCAGTAACATATATATGGGAACTAGACCATTAAACAGGGAACCACGCTATGTACAGTAAAACTATTTATACAGTTGATGTACAATAAAAACGACCATCTTGCAAAGTGGTCTATTTTCGTCAGATATTTAATGTCTTCTTTCGCTTATACAACCCCTTTCCCCCCTAGACCCAAGACGCCATTTACATATGTTATATATTTGTATAGCGACATTTAATTGTCCAAAGGGCATCTTGGGTCTAGGGGGGGAAAGCATCTTAAAACAAATTGAAAGACACCAGTTTCATCTTTTCAATGACAAACGTCACAATTTAAGTATATTTCGTACGCATGCACAGAAGGAATACCGCAAAGTTTTGGAAATGAAGGGCATTTATTTCCTTAATATTTTAGCACTTTTACTTTTTGAAAACCTGCAAAGGATTTACTAAAACTATCGTCTAAACGGCACCCAGTCTAAAGAAGTAAAATGAGGGGTGGGAGTAGAAGGCGCAAGTTTTCACGGCTTTGTAAATGATGGATCACTTTGAAACCTATTTTGATGCTTTCTATGCATATTTTACTACCGAAACAGGCCAATTTTAAAAATATTAGGACAATTTCAAATTTAGGATGTGTAATCATGTCAACTAGGGAAAATATACGCCTTATCGCTAGAGCTCCTTATGTGTTGGGTACTGAAAAGAACCGTCTCATTGACATTGTTTGTTTGAGAACCCACAACATATGGGCCTCGGCGCGAGAAAACCTGTCTTCATAGGTTTGCGAACAACAATGGGGCAGACCAGCATGCGCATTCGTACAGTCTGATCAGTGCCTTTGTTATTCGCTAATTGCTAAGTATCATTTCTTGGCTTGCTACCAGCTAAATTTCAATTTTCTAGCTGATCTCTGTAGCTGAGCAGGCTGGCTTAAATCTTACTTTGTCTTAGACCCCGACAGGATTTTTCCCGTCGAGGCCCATATGTATTGATTGAGAAATAAGAAATTAATTTTCAATTAGGCCCTCTTGTTAAGAGGCCTGCAGTAAAGGTTCTAAAATGTTTGGATGCTTTAATCTTTTTGTTCGTACCCAAAGTATTCAAATAGGGTCAGCTAAAACAGCATTTGTATGTCATTGTAACTTCCTTTAATTTGAGCCACACTAACAGAAAACCTCTCTTTGGGGTTTGTGTTCATGTAAAATTCCTATTAGCTCAAGTACAGACAATCTAGAATCCTGAAATATGGATGCAGCGAGATATAGCTATAAAAGTAAATCAATGTTACCGTCTATATCTCACTCTATGTATATTATATTCATTGCAGAATGGCTTCTCCTAGAAATGAATAACTATTATCTTCAGCTGTGTATTTGCTATGGCTTATGATGCCTTACTGACTACAGTCTTGTGACAAAGGGAATTTCGCATACGTATGGCTAGGTTCACAATTTGTTATATTTTTAAATGGTGACATTAAACTGTTACAGTAACAGATGAATTAGAACACATTTTATTATTTGTTTGTTACTTAGTCCTATAGAATATGTTTTGTCTTTTCGAAATATTTGATCAATGAAATTCCTTTGTCCAAGACTATTATTACCTTACTGTCAGAACTCTTTATCCTTTAACCCTTTGTTGGCTGGATACCCGTAAACTAGTACTTTAGTAAACAGTGAAGACCAAGATGAAATGCTGCAAGTTGCTAAATCAAAACCAATCTTCAGAGTACCCAATGGCTTAGTTGGTAGAGCCTTAGACTGGGTATTGACGGGTTGCTAGTTTGAGACTCACCCCTGCCACAGTTACTGTGTTGTTTCCTTGAGCAAGACACTTTATATGCTGCTTAGTACTGGTTCAACCCAGGAAGACCTGTCCCAACATGACTGAAAAACTGTTGACTGGGACATAAAGCATCAAAACAAACAATCTTCAGAGAAAGAAATACAATATTATTCAATAATTACAACCTGCAGCCCCTCAATATATACAGTATCAAACTTTATGGGAAATTCCATTGCTCAACCAAGGATTAATGTAATAAACTTTGTTCTGGCCAGGCATACACTTTGTCTAATTTTTAAACAGTTATAAAAATTAATATCCCATTTTGATTTTTGTGACAGAAAGTACAATAGCTCCAGATAAATTTGTTAATTTGGAATTAACATGGTCATGCGTTAGTTCGAAATTACTGATTTTTACAAAGAAATTATATGCAAATGACTACTGGTAGCCTCTGAGGATTTAGAATGATTTCTTAGTAAAAATTTCCTTTTATGGCACAGTTCAGCAGTAGAAAAAGCTGATTGCTTTGGATCTAGTCCTAGAATATAGGGACTGTAACATGTTTTTGGGGAATTCTACAGATAAAGGCACCAGTTTGTCACTTTGTTTTATGTTTGCCATTGTAAAGAAAGAAGGAAGTATTTCTCAAGATATCCAACTAATTTATCAAGAGCTATTGATCATTATTCTAATTAATCCATTATGCTATAAAATATATAATGCTGTTGTAAAGATATTTATCATGATATTTTTTCAGTTTCAGTTATTTATTTCAAGTAATTTTTCCACTTTCAGTTTGTTTCTAATTTGCTTTGTCTAAAATGTGTTATAAAATATTTTTAATGGCATCTCGTATTAAAAGACTGACATTGATTGTCATGTTTTATAGATATGGTTTAAGGTAAAAAAAAAAACATTTAAGTTTTTCTTGTCTGAAAAAGTCAAAGAATACAATAGATGTTCTAAAATTTCAAACACTTAGTTGCCTCCTAAAATGGCTAAACAAATAATGCAGACCCAGATCAGACTGCTTCTGAAGAAGCAGTCTGATCAGGGTCTTCTCTATTTGCTATTCTGACAAGCGTTTTGTGATTTCCAGCCCTGATAACCAACATTTTAATGGAGATTAGAACGAGAGAAGTGTTCGAAATTTTACAACATTTATTCTACATTACAAATTAGATGAGATAAGCTGAGATGCCTCAGAATTCTGCATCACATCTTGCAAACATGAAAACAATCCTCAGGATCCAGAATTTCTGGAAAGGAGGTTCATATGTATGAAGCGGTGGGGGTTCGCTTTGCTGATTTTATCTCAATTTTCTTAAATATCCCATGAAAATGAAATAATTTGGTCTCAATGAGAACAAATTATTTCATTTTCATAGGATATTCAAAAACATGGGGCAGGGAGGGGGTTCAAGCAAACCCCCTGAACCCCCTCTGGATCCGCCACTGCAAAGCATAAAGAATATTTTCTTATTACTTCACTGAAGCTTATATAGTTGTGGGTACTCAAAAGAATCGTCTCATTGAGATGGTTCTTTGAGTACCTACAACATATGTTTAGGTTGAGAAATAAGGGAAATGATTATGAAACATGCCCTTTTATTAGCCTTAGGACTTTTGATTCTAACCTGGGACCCTCAAAATTGGAAAGATTTCATCAGACAAGAAAGGGTTAAGTTGCACATTTTGATTATTCATTCAAATCAGTTGGCAAGATTCTGGCTCCCAGCATGTATGAAAGCTTATTTTGATATTTTTTTTTAGTTTCCACCCACAGCTCTCCCCCTGGGGTATCCTTCTGGCCCCCAGGTTTCCGCCGTCTCCACAGCCTAACAGGCTCGGAGGCTGTCCACCCTTCAGGCGTCTCTGATGCCGATTCTGCAACAATATAAGCAGGTATATGAGCAGCTTCCTACAATATTTGCATGATTGATATGGGTCTCATCGCGAAAAAAACTGTCTTCAGGCTTTCTGACCAAGTAAGACTCAAACCAGTCAGCTGAGCAACCTGGACTAGCTAAAATCCTGAAATTAGCATGGGGACAGATTGGATATGGTTCATCTCGGACAGTGAATAACAAAGGTGCTGATCAGACTTTGCGGCTGCACAGGCTGGTCTGCGCCTTTGTTCTTCGCATGCAACAAAGTCCGGTTTTCTCGCGACGATACCCATATGTGGCCTGCCTCCCTCATTCCTCCACAGATATTGTCTGCAAGTCTCCAGAAATGTAGTTTGCAGGGGGCTAGCATAATTTTGTTTCTAGGTCAACTTTTTAGTTTGTCAAAGTTAATGTTTGCATAGATGTTCGCATATCATCAAATATGTCTCTTCCCAAAAAATCTGTCATAGGGGTTTGCGTTCAGGGCAGGTACATGTATGGCTGGTAGCATCTTGTTCAGCAACAGAGACTGGCTAGAATATTGAAATTTTTAATGTAATAAATTTAGCTATTTTACTTTCCAGAGAGGGAATAACAAAGGCACTGACCAGACTGCTTAAATGGTCAGGCAGGTCTGCATCTGCAACAAAGTCAGTTGTTTTTTCTTGCATTGAGGCTGGTATTTTAAACAATATGTGTATTTCAAGATAAGCAGTTTTCTAGCCATCCCATATATATCAGCCAGGATATGAAGATTCTGATACAGGAAACATTTTTCACATCTTGAAACACAATTACATTAAGGCAAACTAAATTTTAAAAGTTGGACTTGAAAACAAAATATGCGTCACCACCTGATTTTGTCCGCAAGTGTCCAGAATTTTAACTTGTATGCTGCCTGTAAATGGAATATAACTATATACTGTCTACCTCCTGAAGTTGATAGAATGTTGCCAATGTCTAGAATTGATAGTATGTTGCCTGTAGCCAGAAATTGATTTATGCTGCCTGCCTTTAAATGTATGTTATTAATGCTCAAGAGACATTTTTTCTCCCAAACTATTGGCCCAAAACCAAAATATTTTCACTTGAAGTTGTTCCCTTTAATACTCTCTACCAAAATTTAACAATTTTTGTGTTCCACTGATCAAGATGACTGCCTAACATGGGTGAAAGTTTTCAGGATTATTCCTCAATTTAGGATTTTAAGGCTGACTTTCCATAGAAAGTCAGCCTCAAAATGCTGAATTAGGCAGATCATAACAGCTTTCTTGATTTATTTTCAGTCTGTCTAAGGACATTTGACCATTTAAACTTAAAATTGTGAATATTTAGTGGACATACGGCAAGTTTTAAGATTGGAGTTTCTAAAGTTCAGGATTTTGGAAATTTTGAACTTTAACCCATGTGTATGTTTTTAACGCTCAAAAGAACCACCTCAAGAGAATTTTTTCTCAAACCATTTGCCCAAAATCAAAATATTTTCAAACAATTCAATGTTCTCTTTAATACTCTTTACCAAAAATTTAACAATTTTTGTACTCCACTGATCAAGATGACTGCCTAACCTGAAGATAGAAAAATCTTTGAACTACATCTGCCCAAATAACTGGCCCGATTCCACTTGGCTTAGCAAAACTTGTAGGCAGTCTAGAAAAGAGAACTACTGAACCAGAATTCAGGTGCGTGATCTGGGGCCTTCATCACCCTCTTGTCAAAAGCAGTATAGATCCAGATCAGTTGAAGACAGCTGATCTTGAAGAATCCTCACTGCTTTTCATACAGCCTGTGTTTCTATATAGAAAATGTAACTTTATCATAGAATTGGACATGGTATGTTAATTTAGTTAGCAAAAGGTTTTTATCCTCATTCACTAGCAGTGGTCCCACATGATGCAAACTAACATCAATTTTATATTTTGATCAGTGGAATTTAATTTGATAATGATTTTTGCATGGTATGCTTGCGCAAGACATTGACACTATGGCATGCTGCTATGTGCATGTTGGGTTTATGGTGGGAAAACTCAGCAGCTCTTGTCTTGAGCAAATGTGGTACTTTGATTTACAGTGAAAAGACAGAATTCAAAGCAGTTGTACATTGACAATGGGTAATGTCTGTTTAGTGATTGAGTTAATTGGCATTCTTATTGTGTTGTTATTTTAGCTTAACTATTCTTGTTGCTGTCATCATTGTATACTGTAAATTCGGAAATTTTCGTGATGGTTTTTATTTTTGCGAAACTTCGCATATATGCGAAGTTTCGTGAAAATAAAACCCTTGCGAACTGGCAAAATCACTCTGTCATTTATTGATATAGGTAAATCATGCACTAGTTGAGCATTTTTAAATTCGCAACTATGTCTTTTTACGCTATTCGCGAAAATAGAATTCTTGCGAAAATTTTCGAATTTACAGTAATTGTATCATTTTCAGAAACATAACTTCTACTTTTTCAAACAGTTATTTGTTTCTATGGATACTGTAAAATACAAGTGATGTAGAAATGTTCCATAATAAGCCTTTGGTTTTCTCTTGGCAAGTCCCTTATGATAAGCATGGTAAATGTTCTAAAATTTCGAACACATTTCTCTTTCTGTTCTCAAATAAAATGTTAGTTATCAGGGCTGGAATTCACAAAATGCTTGTCAGAATAGCAAACAGGGAAGACCCTGATCAGACTCTGATCTGGGTCTGGGCTGTTGGTATAGGCATTTTTAGCAGGCAACAAGTGTTTAGAAATTTTAGAACATCTACCGTATCAAAATCTTATGAGCTGGCTCATTCTAAAATTATCTGGTATATTGATATTTAGTCTTCTCGGATCTTTTCAAGATTGGATGAGGTAAGATATAAGTAAGGGTAGGGATCTAGCTCCTCATTGTAATGTCTTGATATTGTGACCACAAACTTTATGTAGCTTGCCCAGGAAAAAAAGTGTGGTCAGGTGAACTGACCCTCCCGTCATGACCATAGCTGTTGACTGGGATGTAAATAACCAAAACAAACAAAACAAACTTTATGTAGGATTAAGGATATTTTAAAATCTCATCCTTCTTGATGCCCAGTTTAAAGTTTAAGTTTTGTACAGACTGAAAGGGATATGATAATGCGTAAGAGTATTTTATTTTTTCAAAGCTTATATTTGATTAAAACCGTATTTCGAAACAAAAACTATTCACAGAGCAAGAACAATGTTAGAATCTTCAATGAAGTGTAGTACAATTTTTGAATTTACATGTAGTGATTATAATTTTACAGTAAATACAAACTGGTTAAGTCTCTGAAATATTTTAGGTTCAAAAAAGTAGTTTCAAACAAGTTAAAAACCTTGTCTTATAATCAGGCTTGAAATACCGCTTCGATAACTAAGTGATGTCAAAGGGCAACTTTGCATTGCAAAAGACCCAAATTTTAGTAACAAATTTTGCAAAATAATGTTAGAACAATCTCCAACTAGCAGAACAATCAAAAGGGGAAAATCAACATCACAAAATAACTTTTTGTTGTGGCTTGTTTTTATTGTATTGATTAGTTACTAGATTTGTGTTTCCTTATAAAAATTGTTTTCAGATGCATGTTTGACCTTGTTCAAGAAAACCTAACTTACCACAAACAATGTCATTGAGTGACAGGGAGCGTACAGTGTTCAAATGGGCTGTTTCCCACTTATACAAAAGCATTAAGTTCTTCTGGCTTTATCTTTTCCTTGCTAGCAAAAACTTTTGTCCTCTGTTGATAACCTCTGCAAACAGTTTGAACACAGATCAGGATGGACAGAATGTCCGTCCTGATCGGAGTCCAAAACTTTTGACACTCTTACAGTGTTCTTAAAAGAAAATTTTGAAAAAGTCAGCAAATTACAACAAAAGCATGGAAAATTACCTAGCATGCAGTTAAAAACCTTTTGTTCATACTCTAATAAGCTTGCACCTTGAACACTCTAAGTTTTCCTCAAATCCCTACTGTACTCAGAGTGGCTAAAACCTTTGAGTTGTGGCCATTTGAATAGATTTGGGTATTATGAACACTATTTACGGCAATGATGCCATAGGTTGTATGATCAACTCTTTGCATGGGTAATTTTGCATTGCTGATTTTTTTTCCAAATGTTTTCAAAAAATACTTTTGTGAATACCATCAGAGTGTCAATAGTTTGGATCCAAATCAGCAGCTTTTGTCAGGCCTGGTCTGGGTCAAAATTGTTTGCAAAAATAATCTGTAGACAACAAAACTCCTGCTAGCAGCAAATAAGTTATGGGGTACCTGTCACAATTTAAAATCAATTTTGTAATGTTTATTGGGCACTTGTTATGGTTTTCTTGATCTATAGTAAAACCTGTCTTAAACGGCCACTGAAAAATAGACAAAACAAAGGTCTTACTGGAAAATGGTAGCTTAATGAAGGTCATTAGTATTGTAGATTGCTCCCCTTGGAGCATTCTGCAATACTTTTGACCTGCATTGAGCGATATTAAATCGGTATTGAAAACCAATTTTTGTGGGGGGTTTTGAGTGGCTCCTTAAGACAGGTTTTAATGTATATTAATTTGTGTATTTTTGTTGTATGCTCATTAACTTACTGCATGTTTTGCCTTACATATTGTTTTCCTCATGAATCAAGTCATGAGAATATTCTGTCTTTGGGGATTGTGACCAGGCCCACCGAGATTATGAAACTGTTGTCATGTTCATCTCACTTGAGCATGAAATTTCAACTGCTCATAGAAAGCAAAATGCTGAAAAAATTAGATTTTTCTTTCTTTAAACTCTCTGATTTTGTTTTTATCCTGCAAATAAATGTTAAAATGTCAACATCATTGTTGAGCATGAAATTTTTTTTAAAGGTTATACTCAAACTAGCTTGCTACAATACTGAATCTTGAAATATGGGATTCGTCTGGGTCCATATTGTTTGCAATATAGTAATCTAAGAACATAAACAGACTATAGGAGCAGACATCAAAAGCCGTGACTGGTGGGCTAAGGTTTAAAATATTTAACTCTTATTTGATAACCAGCAACATGAGCAGAATGCACAATGAGCTTTAAACTCATTTTAACCCTAAAAGCACCAGTCATTAGTGCAACAGACAACAAAATTACAACATTTTACCTTCCTTTTGTTAGGAGGGGAAAAAGGCTTAACATTTAATTTTAATGTCTGCTAGAAAATTCACATGAAATGTCAAGCCTTGGAAGCCTACAAAATTAGAAAATGCTGGGTGCAAATTAATTTGATAATTTTCTGTGGGAGTAAGGTCTCAGTTTTAAGTTACATCATGCCATCATATAAAGTTTTCTTATATAACATTATTCAGTTATATTTCCACAAAGTAGTTGCACAATCTTTAAATTCCTTTTTTTCATTTGCAACTTCCCATATATGTTATTTTTCATTTTGTTCACTTAGTTGTGTTTGATTTTAAGAGATACATGTATTGCACACTTATGTACAGTTGTGTTCGTTTTTTACCGATTTGAGTACAAATGAGCATAGACATCAAGTGTTCAAAATGATAAAAACCCTGACTAAAAATGTGTAAATGGTATTATTATATAGGCATTAAAATCCTTGACTACTAATAATAATAAGAGAAAATATTACTATATAAATGGGGTTTGAGGTGCTTGTATTAGGTGACTAATTACCTTGTTGAAACACGCTGCTAAGTTTTTTCAAACCCTTTATAGTGCCTGTTCCATAAGTCATTCAGATGAGACTTCAAACGAATGTCCTTTCTCTAGCCACCTCAGCTGTTGATGGGATTTTAATCACTAACAAATATTCAATCATTACCAGATGAAGACCCTATCAGAACATATTAAAATGTAACGGTTGATATTATTTTAGTTTTCTACTTGACAGTTATTCTATTCTTGACTGTTAAGTCTATAAACAAACACTGTGATAGTGAATACCCAGATGCCATGTAAACACATCACATCAGGACCTACACTGTAGCCGAATGTAAAAGCAGACTGAAACACAATTTGACTAAGAAATCCTATCTTACCCTCATATTAGAGCCTCAATGTGAGAAAAAGTAAGAAAGGTGGCAAAGATCAGGAATCGATGCAATCAAGTACCACACCTGACCCAGGATACCACATGGGAAAGTGACAAAAACACAATAAAACATCACAAGCGAGAACCAAGAGGTCAGCCCTTTCCCTGCAGGTGACCACAAGGCAGCAATGAACAGCCAAGAAAACATGACAAACACGAAACATAAATAACAAAAATGATCCACAAAAGAAGCACTGCCTTGGAACAGTCAGTAAAAATATTTATACTGGAGGGCTAAAACCAGTTTTACGGCGCCAACCTCACCCTTAGTTCAGACTCACTTTATTGCATGCAAAGAACAAAGGTGCAGACCAGCCTGCACATCCACACAGTCTGACTAGCACCTTTGTTATTCACTCCCTAGAAAGTGACATGCTGCATGCATAATTCTAGCTAGTCTATTTAGCTGATCAGACTAGTTTTGAGTCTTGGTCAGAAACCCTATGACAGGTTTTCTTGCATTACAGTCCATGTATAACACACCATCCAAACTTGATGGAAGAGTCCATCAGGTATGTAAGGGTTAAGGCTTGTTTGATTTGCTTCAAATTCTCTCTGTATATTTTTGCAGGAAGTGAAACCAGTCTATCAGAGAAAAATACTGAGAAAAACACGCTACCATCCATCACAGAGACAAATGTTTTCTCAAGAACAGCAAGACGACTGTCTCGTAGGAAGTCCTCATCTTCCAGAGGCACTCACGCTACACCTCCATCAAGTCCAAAAGTGTCATGACGAAAGCTGATGATTAGAATTTGTTTCTACAGTAAAACCTGTCTTAAGCGGTCACTAAAAAAAAAAAGACCCAAAATTATATTTTTAAGACCGATAATCCCTTAATGCAGGTCAAAAGTATTACAGAATGCTCCTGTGGAGGTCAAAAGTATTGCAGAATGCTCCCGTGGAGCATTCTGCAATTCTTTTTACCTGCACTAAGCTAGCACTTGTCTTTAAGACTTTGTTTTGTCTATTTTTAGTGGCTGCTTAAGACAGGTTTTACTGTATTTCTTTTGTTTTATAGAAGGTCTTAAGTTATGCTGTATATAGTGAATAGTGCTTAACTTTAGTACAATCTGGATGGCAAAACTCAGGAATCAGTTGTTCAAAATTAATTAACTTTTTTATGTGATGATAAAGTTCGGTGTGAAAATTGGAGTAACTTTTTCCAAGCTACGTATTTTTTTTCCAGCAAAAATATCGCTGGTTCTGGATGGTTTAATATTTTTTTCACTCAAACTAGGGCATGTTTTAACTGAAACTCAGCTGTGCACAGGGCCTAAACAGTGTTAAGCTACTTCTGGTCAAGCCTGTGCCCTAACTTTTATCAGCCAAATTATTTATTTTAGTGATTAATGGCCTTATTTAATAATGATTATTAATTGGAGCCTTTAATTTTAATGATTTTCAATTTGGGGCTTTAAATTTAATGATTAAGTCAATATGTTCCGAAACATTAAAGTGACCTACTATCAGGCTAAAATTTAAATAAAATGAGCTTTGGTACCTTCGTTGCCCTCCATCCAGAACCTCAGATCTTATGTCTTTTAATGAACTTTGTGTTTACATCATCCATATGTTAAGATAGTGATGTTTTGAGCAACTTGGTTTGGAGCTTTGGTCATCATCAGTGCATTAAGTTAACCTTTGTCATGCTGAAGTTGGATATATTCTCTTTAACAAACATTAAATCCTGGCCCCGAGGTTATAAAACTTTTTTCATGCTCAACTCAGCTGAGCACGAAATTTATCCTGCTCATAAATGTTAAAATGCCAACAATTGTTGGCATTTTAACATTTATTAGCAGGATAAATACAACATCTGAGAAACTTAAAGCAATAAACTTCATCACTTGTCGGTATTTTAGTTTTTATGAGCAGTTGAAATTTCGTGCTCAGTTGAGTTGAGCATAAATAAAGTTTTATAACCTGGGGACCTGATCAGTTAGCTGTGGGTCAATACTTCTTGTATATTTAAAATCTGTTGATATTCAACAAACAAGGAATAAATCGAGTTAGATCATTTAAAAATAGTTTATGCACACTTATGGCATGGGCATCCAGCAAAGACTCTGACAAGACTGCACAGTCTCATAGTAGGGGAGCCAGAGATTCAAAAATTGGAAAAAAGTGGCCGGAAAGTAGCAGAATTTTAGACTATATCCTCAGTTAGTATGGTGTCTCAGAAGTGTGAAAACAGATATTGCACAAATTTTAAGTCTTGCAAAAGATGTTTATTTATGGGGTAACCATAGCTACCCTCATGCAGGCTTCATGTAGTAGTCTATTCGCTACATTACTGAAAAGAAAAGTTATTTTGACCAGATAGGTCACATTTCCTACTATCTGCATATTGCCTTACAGTTATTTAATTAAAAGCACCAAACTGACAATAAGTTTAAATGACTTTAGCTTACGTAATTGTTATATACGTTACTTACATTCAAATATATTACTATTATTTACTCGGCCATGGCCTGCCAAAAGACTTGTGGAGGGAGATTTTTGTACATTAAGATTTTTTCTTAGCTACTTTATATATTATAAAATGTCTGTTAGCTTTTGATGAACATGTACATTTACCATGCAATAGCCAAGTCTAATACATTACCATCAGATAATAAGGAAATTCCTAGTATAGTGTTATTATCATTTGCATCGTTTTCTTACATATCGTTATGATTCATATTTTAATTAGATGCAGCTTAATAGCAGAGTAATAATATTAGTTTAGGCACCTGGAAGTTCTGTTATATACGTTACTTTCTTTTAAAACAATATTTTTGTGCAATGTTATGTGTGTATGCGTTCTAACAGCTAGTAGTAAAAATGAAAGATTTGAAATATTGTATTTTAAACATTTAATATAAATGAGATGCAACATCAACAAAATCATATTTGGTTTAAAGGGAAAAACTTGGAAATAAAGCACATAAATGCCATTAAGTATATGTTTTAGGAATCATGAAAATATGATAATTGATACATATTTACTATTCATAACTAAACTGTTTTTAAAAGCTTAAATGATTCTTTAAAATCTGCGCCACTACCATGTATTTGCTTCTTTTTGTGCATTAAATGGCGTTAAATGACATATACAAGACATTTTCTTTTACCGTCAATATCTCAGTGAATAAATCAAAAGCATGCAGTAACATAGTCAGATCCATCACACATTGTAAAAGCAATCAAATATATGCATTTATAAACAGTTATTCGTTACAGCAGCTATATTTAAAACAATAAGGCACAAAATATACCTTAAAACTCTAAAAAATGTAAGATATTCCAAGCAGAAGTCCAAATCAAGAAGTGAAACATTAAAGATACCTTCATCGGTGTCATATGAAACAAAACTGAAGTTTGTGGAAATCGTGATGATTTTTGTCTCTGATTTACCACCCGCCTTAGCTATCCTTGGGGTTATATTATTTTAGTATCTACAGCGTGTCCGCTTTGGAAAAAGTGTATTATTTATGTCGGTAACGTATATAACAAAACTTTAACGATCATTACTTAAATCATTGTGTTGCCTGGTTCTACACGTTTGCAAAGCAATAAAACAGGACAGTATTTATTCTAAATTACCAGTTTAATACTTTAGAAACATACACATGTCTGTTAATAAGTTGGAAAAGCACACCTGCATTGTAAGTATTGTAGACATTTCTAAATGATTAAACTTCGCTAATCAGGACCTTGAGCAAACAACTTTCTAGAATAGGACTTGATTGATCATATATTCCAGAATGTTTGCAGACGTTTGCTTTTTAGCTATACAGCTTATCAGCATACGTGATAAAATCTGCTTAAATGTTTGTTTTATTCAGCAGGACACTTTTTATTTTTTACACTCACAATAAGTAATCATAACAACTGGTATTCAGTCCTTAAAACTAACAAATTAATACCCATAAAACATGTACCAACTTGTTAAACGCTGCTATATTTATGGTATATTGATAGTCCATGTAATAGAAACAAAATCCATACTTATGCTACTTTTAAAGAATGCTTTCAGATAGTATACTCAACAAATGCTATGCTGTATCATACTTACATTCAGTACAATTGGCAATAGAGACAATGTTATCACTATCTGTGAAGTATCATAATACTTTTACAAATCGAAAGAAATACAATTTCTTATGCAGACGATTGATGAAAAAAAGAGCGACAGACAAATTAAACATGCATACATACTATTTGTTAAGTTTATGCTTACTTTCTTAGCATAACATGTAAATCTATTATTTGTGTAAGTAATAATAATAACTTTTGTGCCTTCTCTATTGTCCATATAATTATTATTTTATTAGAAAAGTAGATAATTTAATGTATGCCTTTTTACAACACATCTATTATTTATCGCACATAAAAGGAATCAAAAGACAGGATTCCTGCAACAGTTTGTTTAAAATGGGGTCCAATGACGGCTATGGTATTATGATAGAACTTAACATCAGCTATATTAGCACTAATTGTTAAAACTAAGTTTGATCTTATGACTGCTATTTTTCCTCTAATATATTGCTATTCCTATCAACATTCTGATAAACGTAAATAATCTTTTAAACGGTAATTTTAATGCGTCCTAGTTAAATCTGGCTTAAACATTTTCTCTCTGATGAAATTTTATCAAGAAAATTTGGTATCATAAATTACAACTGAAGAAATCTAGATTTCTTGGATATGGTCACTGCCTTGCCATGTAAAATCCATCATTATGGATGATTTCCCCAATGTCAAGGGCAATAATTCATTTTGAATAGCCCATTCAGTTTTAAAGTTTGCATTGCTTTGACAAATGATTAGTAGTGTTAAGTAAAAAGGACTATCAGTTTCATTGATCAAACAACGAAAACCATGTTAAAAATTAGCTGAAATTAAAGTTCATAGCTAGAATAAATTCAAAATTCACCTTCTGAGTTTTGATACATGCATAAATAGATGTGGCTTAAACAATTTGCATAACAGATCCACTCTCTTAAAGAATAAATGATAACAAACACTTATGTTTCTTTAAATGTAATGTAACGTAAACAAAATTTTATTTTATATATTCATAAAGGAGTGATGCTGTCTAGATTGCCAGATAACTTCTTTCTATAAGTGAACATGACTAGGAAATGTCACAATCACAGACTCCTGATTGACCCACTGCACCTTATGGAAGGGACACGGAACACAGATATCTACAATATAATTAAAGTGAAGCAACCGGCTCTCTTCCTTGTCAAGGAGATTGCTGAACTAGAAACAAATTAGAAAACAAAGGCCCGATATTAAACTCCAAAACCAAAAGGAACAAGTTTCCAACATCCACACATCATTTCAAAATTTTTTAGATATTTTATCATAAATGAATCTGATTTGATAGATCAGATGAGTGTGAACAGGTTCCACACAAAGCTTTGGCTGTTTCTGAATAGCTTATTAGATTGTTTTGTTCAATTAAAAGAAAAAAAAATGTGCAAATATCTAAATTGGTTTTAGCTTTTCAGCCTCAGTTTTTATATGAAAAATGGTTGAGACAAATATATAATCATGATATATTTCGTTTATTTATAGTTATATATGTTACTTTGGCAAATTCGACTGAACAAGCTTAATGGAATGTATCCTAGTTGATATGTTGCATCAGTCTTATCATTTTATAAGTTTATAAATTGCATAACATGACATAGAAAAATTAGAAAACAATGCATTTTGTTTTAAGTCAAGAAGTATACCATGGCTTAAAGGCAAAATTTACAACCATATTTACACAGTCTCCTAATTAGTACTGATAACTTCTTCTTTTGGAACAAATGCTCTTTTTATGCCTATCAAACAAAGCCCCCCCCGCCCCTTTTTTTTAATGAAAAAAACTTTCCAGTGATGTATAATTTAAGCTATTAAGCAATATTTGTTTGTCTTCAACTTTGTTTTATACGTTACATATTGAAAATCGAACGACAAAGTTATATTTTACCTCATGGATGCTGTTAAGTAAAGTCTATAAAGTCGGTGATATCAAAACAATTATCATAAGGTGTTTAAAAGCTAACAGAAAAGAATGCAGGCTTATTTTTTAACTTAAGAGGTTCTAAACTTATATAAAGTTTTATCTATGGTCATCTTATTAAACAGGTCATAACTGACAAAGTATTTATGTTAGAACGTATCTGTTTGCAGTTTTGAAATGGTCAGTTAACGCTATTTTAAAAACATGTTATCCTGAAGTTAAACACATATTGAAAATTTTGTCAAATGAAACTTTTTTACAAAATATCAATAATTTTAAGGGTATAGTTGAAAATGTAACGTAAATGACATTATAATGGACCCAAACAACTTTTAAAAACATCAATATGTGTAGAGAATAGCATGTTCTTACAGATTGCATAAATGTTTTGTTCATTTAAACGTTTCAACTTCTACCTTAATACATTTAATTACATATTTTTGTTTTAAGACAATAAGGGGTAACATATTAAACACGCTGTTACAGATATATTTGCAAGACTTAAATTGATTGCAATATCTGGTTTCATACTGCCTATACTATGTACTAAAGTATAAAACAAGTGAAAATTCTGCTAAAAAGGGGGCATACCTAAATGCTTATTTTTGACATTTTTGAACCCTGGCTCCTCTACTATCACCAGACTGCTAGCATGTGGAAGTATATAAAGGTCAAGATTAAAATATGGGCCTAGTTGCAAGAAAATTAATCGAGTTAGATCATTAAAAATAGTTTATACACACTAATGGCATGGGCATCCAGCAAAGACTCCAACAAGACTGCACAGTCTCACCAGACTGCTAGCGTGTGGAAGTATATAAAGGTCAAGATTAAAATATGGGCCTAGTTGCAAGAAAATGAATCGAGTTAGATCATTAAAAAATAGTTTATATACACTTATGGCATGGGCATCCAGCAAAGACTCTGACAAGACTGTACAGTCTCACCAGACTGCTATTATGCACAAAGTGTGGAAGTAGATAAGGGTCAAGATTAAAATATGGGCCTAGTCGCAAGAAAACTGTTTTCAGGGTTTGTGCCCATGTAACTCAACCAAACCTACTCAGTTCCCTTCCGCTGATTCTAGAAGAGTTGGTTCCTGATCTTTGCACCTTTACTTACTTTGGTGTCTGTTACAAGCAAAAGTATGTGCACTAAGTACTTGTTAACCACTTGGTCAAGCTTGCCCAGGATCTTGATCCAAACTGTTTGCAAAGGTTATCAGCAGATGACACTAGCAGACATAGAGTTAAAGAATGACACAACGCATACATTAAATAGAGGATTTTACATAAGTGCTCAGGTTTTATTGAATTTATTAAACCAGTTGGGAAAATGATAAAATGCGAGGCTTGCCTTGCATTTATCACTTTTTCGCACCTTGTTTGATAAATTCAATAATACAGGAGCATGAATTTAGATTCTATTTATCATATGACGTAAAAATTATTTTGTAATCACGTTTTTGGTGTGAAAACGTCAAGATTTTACCATATATACGCAATGTTGTTATGGGCCTCATTTTATGTTGCGAAAATCTGTAAACCACTAGTGGTTCATCGATTTTAAAATATGGCGTTATATCACTCCCATACGCGATGTCATTTGATAAATACTGTTTTTATCTGATCTGGCTCCTGTATTTGTCACACCTATTTTTATCACTTTTTAGAATAGCACAAGAATTTGCACATATATAATTGTAAAGCTCAAATGATGTATGATATTAATATTACCATAATTATCCATTGGTTTGCTTAACAGCAGGGATTGTAAACAATGTACAGGAATAGTTGTTGGGTTTTCTCTCCAATATTTAGAAACATTTAATTCTAGGAAAGAAGTTCTGGGTAACATGAAATACGGATATTCTAGTCAGCATAAACAGTAAAACCTGTCTTAAGTGGCCATTCAAAAATAGGCAAAACAAAGGTCTTACTGGCAAATGGTAGCTTAATGAAGGTTGAAAGTATTGCAGAATGCTCCCCTTGGAGCATTCTGCAATACTTTTGACCTGCATTAAGCGAAAATCGGTCTTAAAAACAATTTTTGGTCTTCTTTTAAAATAGCCGTTTAAGACAGGTTTGACTTTACAATTGTGTAACCGTCAGTGCACCACTTATATTTAACAGCACCAAACAAATGTCTTGTCTGGCAAATAGGGCTTAACATGTGATGCAAACTAATATCTGCCTTGAAATATCATGTTTAATTTGAGCAATAGCGGTTGATGTGTAAACTTTGTTGAGTTTTGAGTGATAAAACCTGTAGACCCAGATCAGCCTGCTCCTGTTTCATCAGATGTATCCAAATATTTAGGGTCAATGCAGTTAAATGGCATAGTTTACTTTAGACATCTTTTACAAATAAGAAGGCTTGAGGTAATTTCAGTCTGTAAATAATCTGGAAAAACGGATCCTTCAGAAATAGAGAGAAGCTACTTTATAAGAAAACAGCAGACTCGGTTTTATTGAGTCTGTTCATGAGAACTAATGAAAAGTGCAACAATTCTCACGCCCCCTAGCACCGGCTTAAGCCGTATTCAGCTTTCCGTAAGTCTAAAAGTATGTACTGAAGAAAAACAATAAATGAGCTGGTATCCTGCAAAAGGTACAAGTTAGCATGTGCGCCCCCATTGAAGAATCAGATCAGCCTGTGCAGTCTGATCAGTCTTCGATGGGTCAATGGGATGCCAAGGATCCAACATTTCTTCAGGTGGAAAACTAAGACACTGATCAGACTGTGTGGATGCGAAGACTGATTTCAATCTTCGCTGTACACACATGGCTATTTGTACCTTCTCCTGGATACGGGCTCAAATATTTGATTGATTAGTTTAGCCTTGGTAGTTCTGTTTTAGGTTTTCCCTTTGTACATTTTGATCACAGAAGTGCCATTGGTTAAATAACTTGTATAATGAAATGTTGTAGAGATGTCAGATTGTGTAATATAACATTGTAAATACAGCGGAGTCTGTGATTAATTGTATATTTGGCTTTAATATCAGATGGACATGAAAAAATCTGCCTTTGGTCACATGCTCTGAGGTCACATGCCACGGTATATGCTTAGACCAGCTTTTCTTGCATATATAAGGACATCTGCTATTTTATCCATGGTCAGAAGTTCTTACCTACCTGAGATAGGTTAAAAAATCTGAAGAAAAAAAATGACATACCCTATTCATTCTACAGTGGTGGATCCAGAGAGGGTTCCCCCACCCTGCCCCCAATTTTTAAATATCCTATGAAAATGAAAAATGAGACCAAATTATTTCATTTTTATGGGATATTTAAGAAAAATGAGAAAAAATCAGCAAAGTGAACCCCCACCCCTTTATACATATGAACCCCCTTTCCAGAAATCCTGGATCCGGCCCTGATTCTACTGGGTGTTTAGCATGCAGGGTCCACAGACAGATGCATCAGGTAGTATGTGACAGAGTTATCAGTTGGCAATAATGGTTAATTCAAATAATGAACCTAGGGAAGAATGCATCAGTTGAAAAACATTATGATGTCAAATGATGATCGGGGCAGAGCCAGTAGGCATACATAGCAGGCTGGCCTGCCAGCGAGAGTTCATTTAAATTGCCTTTCCCGGTGAGTCAATCGTGATCAGTTTCTGGCTTGGTCTGCAAGCCTCCTTTTGTCAAATGGTGTTGCTCTAGACTGATGCATCTAAATATCCTGGCAAATATAACTACGCAACAGATTACCTGGTTATGAGTCGGCAAGCAGTTCTTGTCTAAAGGCAGATTTTCTCTTGATGTACACAGTTTTCTTAGATATTCACAATTTTAGATCATAACTTTGTGTCACATTATTTCTATGTTGGGATATTGTGCTTTTAATGTTAGAATTTGCTTTAACAACATTGCGATTAATGGATGGAATCTTCTATCCAGTTAATTCAATAAAGTTGGGATGATTCATCATTTATTATTTAGAGGGTTCAAGTTCTGAATTTCCAAAACTCAGCCAGCACTCCAACCAAGCCTTGTTTGCTTTCTGGAAAGTATAATAGCTTAACTTGATGCAAGGGCCCTGTCAGAAAACATGACTATTGCATGCATATTACAAAGATGCATCCTCAGTTTGATCAGCGTTTTTGTTTTTCGCTCACTGCAAAGTATAATATGGGCCTCGATACAAGAAAACCGGTCTTTGGAGGTTTGCAAACAACAAAGGTGCAGACGCAAACTTGGAAGACTGGTTTTCTTACCTCATATGTGGGTTGATAGATTGGACTCTTGCTTTTTCTGATCAGCAATAGGAAACATGCAATTTTGCTCGTCTTCACTATTTGTCAACACTTTCAAAAGTTGGCTGAATTGCGACTTCAGAGAAAATAAATAGTTTGTTCACCACACTAATATATATAGCCTGGGCATGGTTGCTAGAGGCTTTTGACCCTCCCTACCACACACACACACTCAATCTTGGTAGAGGAATCACTACCTGTATGAGAAAGTGGGCATAGCTTTGCTATTGTGCACATGAGACCAATGGCCTGATCTAGCTGATAGGCAGCATGGACACTGAGCTGATAAGAACTGTCAATCGTTTTACAGGTAACAAAGCAACAACTTGCAACGACTTGAAGTTATCTCTTATTTGATTGGTTGTTGCATTGTTACCTGTGAAACGATTGGCAGTGCTTATCAGCTCTTACTTATACGTGAGGTAAGGAAAGCAACAAATTGGAGGGTATTGCTCCATGAGCTACTGTAGATGTATACTCTTTGGTGATTGTTGGAAATGAGAATAGGTAGCTAATTTTGCTTTTTATATAATAGGGTAAAGTCGGGTATTTTTGGACAGCCACCTTGCTTGTTTCATAGTCCAGTTATTGGAATAAAAAATAAATTAACTAAGCAAACAGTGAAAATCCTGATGAGACGGCTCATAAGGAGCCGTCTCGTCTGGATTTACACTGTTTGCAAATGTATGTCAGAATTTACCTGATGTCCGAATTTACCCTAGTCTTTTCATGCTTTTAACCAATTGTAGTCTAGTACATATTCTCCTCCAATGCATTTTGACCCATTCCCTTTTGCATTATAGGAGTCTCAGCACCTTTTCATTCTATAGCTAACTGGTATCGATGCTGCATCATGCAGCTCCAACCTGCCTCTACAATGATGACTGAAGTACAATATGTATTCAGTATAACATCCCAGTCAACAGTTGTGGTCATGTCGGGACGGTCAGTTCACCTTACCACACATTTTTTTTCCTGGGCAAGCTTGACTAAGCAGTTAACCAGTACTTCATGCACATACTTTGTTTGGAACTGACAACCCTTTTTGAATCAGCGGAAGGGAGGAGAATGCCGTAGAAATTATTTCATGATCAGTCTCCACGAAAGTATGGGACCACAACGGGATCAAACTTGTAACCCCTGGATCTGCAGTCAGACACGTTACTGACTACACTACCAGGCCCCGTGCTCAGTGTTATGCATTATTGTTGTGAATGGTTTTTGGGTTTGTTTTTTCATTGAAATTATAAAATGAAAAATTTTATTGAGTCGATAAAGGTAGAGGTCAATGCTTTTAACAACTATGCCCAGATTTTTGTACCTCAGAACTGTGCAATATTTTATCTGTGTGTTTATAATGTGTATGTTACTATGGCATGTGTTTATTACTTTGAATAATGTGTGTTCCTTCCTATGAATGGTGTGTGTTAGTTACTATGAATGCAGTTTCTGTCTGTTAATATTAGCCATTTTATAATCACATGGGTGAACGGTCAAAATTCTTAGAAATTAAAATTTCAAAACAAGCAACATGCCTACAAATACAAATGTATAAGCATTTCTCTTTAGATTAATAGAAAATAAGTCAGAGAAGCTATTGTAATCAGTATATGTCACTCAGCATTTTTGAGGCTGACTTTCAATAGAAAGTCCTGAATTTAGGATTAATCCTGAAAACTTTCACCCATGTAATAAGTGCCACTCACAAATACAGCTGATGGCAAATTTTGTTGGAGCATGGAGAAAACACAAGTCTGACAGGTTTTTAACCACTATAGGTCAAGTTATGGGGTATTATTTCTGCACTAAAACCTAGCATGTGGGTGATCATTGGATTCGTCTTGAAACCAATATCCACAAAATTTTACATGTAGGTAAACACAGACTTGAAAAGTCCTTGAAAAATAAATTTGTCTTGAAAAGTACTGGTCCAGGAGAACCCCTCTAAAACCTTGAAAAGTAGAGAGTAATGCCCTATTCTTGACCTATGGAACATTACTTAAGGATTCGGTTAGAATAAAATTTTGCCCTTCATACCTCCACATTGTGAGTTTTGCGGATTTGTGTAATGGTTGTTACAGTAAATGTTCTAAATTTTTTAACACTAGTTGCCCACCATAAAGGTCTAGACAAACAGTGCAGACCCAGATCAGACTGCTTCTTAAGGTCTGATTAGGGTATTCCCTGTTTGCAATTCTGACCAGCATTTGGGGAATTCCAGCCTTGATAACCAACATTTTATTTGAGAATAGAAAGAGAAATGTGTTTGAAATTTTAGAACATTAAACATATGTTGCTATTTATATATTGAATGTATTATTTATTGACTGATGTAACCATATTTAGCTATAGATCAAGAAATACTAGTATTATTGTTATGGTAAAAATTACCTTTGATTCTCAGCTGCAAATCTACTGATACAATCTTCCAATCAAGTATGAATGGTCCATTATAAAGATTTTTTGAGTGGTCACCAATTAAAATGGACCAAAAACTATGAATTTCTATCCCTGATGACTGTTTTGACAGTGGTTATCAATGCAGAATTTGATGAGATGCCACCATCTCATCTGGTTCTACACAGTTTGTGAAGTGCAGTGGTAGAGAGGGCAACTTGAGAGGTTCCTGGTATTAGCCTCACTGGCAGCACTGTGTTGTGTCTTTGAGCAAGACATTGTATCCTCTGTTTAAACGTCATATCTGAAAAAATGTTGACTGGGACACAAAGCATCAAATCAAACGAAGCTCTCTGTCTATTTCGTAAGTTTAAAAGTCCATGAAAGTATAAATGACCTGGTGTCAGATAAATTCTTGTCATTGTGCCATGACTACTAACATTAAGTTTGTTTACATGTCATAGCATACTATTATGTATTGGCTGCACTGATTGGTTATATTGTGTGGCTAGAAGTTTGTTACATGTATTTACAAGGACAATTTTTCACTTACATTAATGTGGTTCAATATATTTGGGGCATTCACATTTGCGAGTATTTTCATGTTTGTATGAGCTGTGCAAATGATGCTTTTATTGACTAGTGAAATGCATAACCTGACTAGACCTATACATTAGATTCAATTGCCCCATGGGGGCTCAGTGGTAGAGTGCTTGACTCGAGACCGAGGGGCTGCAGGTTCGAGCCTCACCGGCGGCACTGCGTTGTGTTCTTGAGCAAGAACATTAATCCTAGCTTAGTACTGGTTCAACCCAGGAAGACCTGTCCCTATATAACAGAAAGATTGTTGATGGGACGTAAAGAATCAAATCAAACAAAACAATTGCCCCATACCACAGAAGTCTACTCCTCTATTTTCACCAGTAGTTACCATATTCAACCTAATAAGGGACTGTGTTAGTTCTAGACCTCTAATAGAAAACAACAAGAAACAGTGATGATCCAGATCAGCTTCTGGAAGAAGCCAGCTGATCAGGATCCACACGGTTTTTCATCCACATGATTTGTTTGTTTGATTTGATTCTTCACGTCCCAGTCAACAATTTTTCAGTTATGTCTGGGCAAGTCTTTCTGGGTTTAACCAGTACTAAGCTAGGATTAATGTGTCTTGCTCAAGGACACAACGCAGTGATGCTGGTGAGGCTCAAACCCGCAACCCCTCGGTCTCAAGTCAAGCACTCTTACACTGATGCACTGTGCCCCCTTCATCCACTTGATGACTCCTTTCTATCCATACTGGTATATTTATTGAATCCATATTATGAAATTGCACCACCAGATTGACTGAAAAGAAAAAAGTTCATGTAGTATAAGCAACACAAAAGTACAGTTGCATTTATAGGTGCATATGTGATTATTAGGTTGAATACGATAATTACCGAACAAGTCTTTTTGTAGCCTGGAAAAGAAAGGTTTGTTTACCTGCTACCATTGTTTATTGCACCAAAATACGCACCAGTTAACCTTTTATACAGGTGGAATCCTAATATCTAGTTTTGTACAATATGATTGGATAGTTCATTTTGTTGGATTACAGGTTATAATTTCCAAATTACCCAAAGATTGTTTATATCTTAGCAAACAGTAGACTCTTGATGAGCTGCCACATATGGGTCTCGATGTGAGAAAATCTGTCTTCGGGGTTTGGGAACAACAAAGGTGCAGCTTATTGGAAAGTGTCATATAATCTTGCTACAAGCGAAATTGCAATTTTCTAGCTAGCCTCTGTAGCTAAGCAGGCTAGTTTGAGCATGACCTGGTCAGGGGTTTCTCACGAGGCCCATATCACATAGGTCTATACTGTAGGACAAAGTATCTGTGCAAAAGTTTCCAGTATAAAAAGGTTAATTGTTGAAGACTTCAGTTTTTGTTGTTGATGTGAATGTTTTCGATCAGGTATACAAGTCAGATTATATTTTCTTTCTTATATTATGGTAATAAAATCATTAAACTCTCTATTTTGTTGTACTGTTATGTTTTAAAAAGGGTTTTATGATCGTTGAATGTCTGTGGTGTCTTAAGTATAACTTCACAAAGTTTTAAGGAAAGATTCCAGCATTTGGACAGGTATTAAACATTTAAAGGTGTCAATTAGGGGATATGTTTATTCAAAATTTACGGTCAGAAACTTAGTATTACAGTGATGCATGAGCGGAGCAGCAGAATAGGATTGCCTACCATATCAAATAATATTCCTCCCTAAATGAAAATGTTCCTCCCTAAATGAAAATTTTGAAAATGGTTATCCCCAATAGGGCTGCCACTTTTACGAAATTTTGTAAACATTTACACGTTCCAGTAACCGAAACGATTCTGTTTACACGTAACTTACAGATTGATTTCTTCATTATGCAGCACCGTAAAATCGCCGATATTTTCCCTAAAAACCCTTTGAAAAATGCACCTTGTGTTAATATTCGAAATTGTTTCTGGTTGGTTGTTGTGATAGAACTCATTTCAAGTAATTACGAAAGTGATTGCATCATGCCCAGACTCATACATTGCGGACATTTTCTTCAGTTGCAAGCCTGTCATTAATGAGTGAACACTCACAAGACATAACTGCGAATTGCCACGTACACATTGATACATACGCTGACAGGAAGTAAACAAAAAAAACTTTCACATGCGTCTCCTCTTTAATAACTGTTAAAAATGCAGGAATATAATTGTTTCAAGCGGTGGCTGAGTGAGACAGTTTTCAGGACAATTTTATGGCCCATTTAGCATGTCAGCCGTAATTTCTAATTGCAGTAAATACTTTATCAAAGAAAACAATCTGATTGATGATCCAGATCAAGATGTGACGTACCCCTGTTTAAGAGAATATTTTTCATTAGGAAATGCTATTAATAAACAACGACACTGGTCACGTGCTAAAGTTCATGTAAACGTTATAGTCCGACAGAATTAGGGCGAATTTTAGGAGGACCTGGAACTTGATTTTAAAGTTTTTTTCTTTGTTGATTCTGGTAGTACATACCTTGTCCTTGAAAAATCAGATTGATGCCACTGTGGCAACATTGAGCATTTCGATATATCCAAAGTGGCGTCCAAGATGGAGTTCAATTATTAGTGGAAAAATTGTCTGATACGGAAAATATCTCTCAAACCCATTTTCTTTCTTTTGTTTGATTTGATTCTTTACGTCCACTCAACAATCTTTCAGTTATGCGGGACGTTCTTCCTGGGTTGAACCAGTACTAAGCTAGGATAAATGTGTCTTGCTCAAGGACCACAACGCAGTGACGCCGGTGAGGCTCGAACCCGCGGCCCTTCGGTCTCGAGTCAAGCACTCTACCACTGAGCCACTGCGCTCCCTCATTTTTCTTTCTTAAGTTGTATGCTATGAAGTTGGCATTTAATTGTAGACACTTAGCTTGTAACCAAATAAAAAGTAGGAAAAGAATGAGGACAAGATGGCTGCCAAGATGGCAGTTTATAACAAAAATATAAGAAAATCCTCCCTGAGACTGGTAAGCTTCAAGAATTTGCACGTAAAATTTCATTTTACTGATTTTTGAACTACAAACATTATCCTTGTGGCATCCCAGTGATGCTATTAATGCATCAATCAGAATATGATATATTCAAAATGGCGCCCAGGATGGTACCCGACAAGTTGTACAACCCTGTGGGAGCGGCATCCTACCTGTAGGCATGTCTGATGGATTTGTAACAGACCAGATACATTGCTTGATAGAGCAGCACTTTACAAACATTCGTAGATGAATTCATGAACCCAGCATGCATGTCTGATAATAGTTGCATTGTACAAGAAGACAGATCTGAGAGTGGCACCAGATCATCAGACATGTCTGATATAATGGCACCTCTTTAGAGGTAGCACCAGACTTGTAACCACCCTTCTTCCATCTGCACTCGACAAGTGAAATGTTGATTGCAGTGGCAATTGACCAGAAGGCATGGCCTATAGTGAGGCACCACGCCGACGGGCATTGTCTATAGTGGGGAATCACACCAACAGGCATGGTTGATGATGAGGCACCACAATAGAAGGCATGGCATATAGTGAGGCAACACACCAATAGGCATGGTTGATAATGAGGCACCACGCCAGAAGGCATGACCTATGGTATAATAATAGTGAGGAAACACACCAGCAGGCATGGCTGATAGTTAGGCACCACACCAGAAGGCATTGCCTGTAGTGAGGCACCACACCAGAAAGCATGGCCTATACTGAGGCACCACACCAGCACAGCAAGGCTAATATTGAGGCACCACATCAGAAGGTATGGCCTATAGTGAGGCAGCACACCAGCAGGCACGGCTGATAGTGAGACACCATACCAACAGTAATGGCAGATAGAGAAGCACAACACCAGCTTACATGCAGGATTGAGTGGCAAGACCCAGCAAGCATCTATCTTGCAGCAGCACTCAAACAGTAGGCATATTTGAACAGCAGCGTTGTTTGTGTCAATAAGTACACTTGGCCAGCAGGCATATATGTTGCAGCTGCAACAGCGTAGCAACTCTCTCACCAGGCCAGTGTGCATGTCTGCTCTACATGTACTTGCACTAGACCATCAGCCCAGTCATTTTTGCCACAGGGTCAGTAGACATATTTAACATTACAGGACCAACACACATGTCTGATTTCTGTAACAGCTTCACGAGACTAGCAGGGGGGTGGCTAATTTTGGTATGGGTGTGTGAGCCCGTTTTTTTAAGCCTACCCCAATCATATACTTTGGTCTTCGAAAAAAAATTACCTATTCATGTACTTGATGAAACAAAATGTTTACATCTTTGATTTTTTTAATACTCTATTTGCTGTCTGTAAACACAGTTTACAAATAAATATTACAATTTTGGTTTCTGAGCTGAATATCTGAGCAAAAATATGAGGATTTCAAACAGAGATTCCAGAAAACGAGATCATTTATATACCGGTAATGATGAAAAACTGGCTCAGTCATATACTTTTTTCTTAAAAAAGGGGGCTTATCATATACCTGGCAGCACTGAAAACGGGGGCTTTTCGGGTTGCACATCCGTACTATGTCGTATATAGGTAGTTACCTTCCCCCTGAGCAAGGACATCTGTAGTTGTGGGGGCTGAATCAGCAAGTTTATCTGTAACATTTGTCTCAGACCTGCAGTTATGTCACTATGCTCATACCCAACCACGTGGGAGCTCAGTGGTAGAGTGCTTGACTCGAGACCGAGGGGCAGCGGGATCGAGCCTCACCGGCGTCACTGCGTTGTGTACTTGAGCAAGAACATTAATCCTAGCTTAGTACTGGTTCTACCCAGGAAGACCCGTCCCTTTATAACTGAAAGATTGTTGATGGGACGTAAAGAATCAAATCAAACAAACAAAAATACCCAACCACGCGTTTAAGTTATATCATCCATTCCGTATACCCTGGTAATTTTGGTACGGGTGTGCGAGCCAGTTTTTTTAAGCCTACCCCAATCATATACTTTGGTCTTCGAAAAAAATGACCTATTCATATACTTGGTCGAACAGAATGTTTACATCTTTGATTTTTTTTATACTCTATTTGCTGTCTGTAAACACAGTTTACAAATAAATATTACAGTTTTGGTTTCTGAGCTGAATATATGAGCAAAAATATGAGGATTTTAAACAGAGATTCCAGAAAACGAGATCATTTATATATCAATGATGAAAAACTGGCTCAGTCATATACTTTTTCTTAAAAAAGGGGGCTTATCATATACCTGGCAGCACTGAAAAAGGGGGCTTTGTCTCAGACCTGCAGTTATGTCACTGCTCATACCCAACCACGACGTTTTTAGTTATATCATCCATTCCGTATAGCCTGGCATTTATCTCTTCATCTTTTGGACAGAGTGTTTTCCCAAAATTAGGAACTATGATATTATGGAACTATCAGATCTACCAAAGATCGTCTGGAAAGTGGTGTATGGATTGATGAATACAATTACCAAAACAAAGACAAAAATAACATAACGAAAGTATGAGTCCGTTATTTTTTCCCTGCAGTGTATCATAGCAAAAACCATGTGATTCTCCACTCTGTTATTGCTGCCATCTTTGACGTCATCTTGAACAATTCAAAACGCAGAAAACAACAACAATATGCTTGTCAAATTCTCAAAATACAACCACTGTGGTAAATAGTTATTAACTGCGATCAGGTTGAATTTTGCTTTAAAATGGCAGCATTTTGGACACCATCTTAAATATCTGAACCTTCTGAACCAAACCAATTTTCCATTTTAATCGCTTGAATCATTAGGCCTCTAAACAGCCATAAAAAGTCAAAATTAAATGCTTTTTATCGAGTTTATTTGTCAGCTAGGTCTTTAGAGCATTACTGGGGCCATCTTGGACGCCATCTTGGACGCCATTTTTAATATTTCAACTCTGGGAATCAAAGCGATTTTCCATTTTAATCGTTTGCATTATTTAATAACCTTTAATACCCATAAAAATCAAAACTAAAATGATTTTTATTGAGTATGTTGGTCAAATAGGTCTTTGGAGCCTAACTGACGGCCATTTTGGACGCCATCTTTAATATTTCAACCTTCTGAATCAAAACAATGTTCCATTTTAATTGTTTGTATCATTTTGCCTTTACATATCCATAAAAAAGTCAAAATTCAACAGCTCTTTATCGAGTATGTTGGTCATATATGTTTTAGGAGCCTGACTGACAGCCATCTTTGACGCCATCTTTAATATTTCAAAACGCTCAATGATGCCAGAGTGGCATCAGTTGGATTCATCAAGTACAATGTCTGAACAACAAGAATCAGCAAAGAAAAAAACTTTAAAATCAAGTTCCAGGTCATTCTGTTTTTCTACTGGACTAGTAGGTCAATTTTGTAAACGTTTATAGCAGAAACACGAAATGATTCCGTTTACACGTGTAAATGTGGCAGCCCTAATCCTCAATCAAATGCTCTTCTGCAGTTTTTTCTCAAATTGGAGCATTGCAAGCCGTTTATCATCCAACAAAAAATGACATAATCAATGACATCAACCTTTTCCCGTCGCTAATTTTTGACATTATCCAATCAGACATCGTGTTACAAAAGCAAGTGCATTAGAGTTGTACTATAGAAATGATGGGGAACAAAATGTGACCACTTCTAAAACTCTTGGATCTCAATCTAAATCTTCACTGAAACTTTGTGTAAAGCATTCATTTCTGTAAGACCAAATGATCCTTTTCCCGCATTCAAACCTTATTCTGCATTCAAACAAGTTGATCCCAAATAAGACTGTGTCCATGCGTGCAGTTTGGTCACTACACTGTTCGCTTCCATGCAGTTCATAAGAATAAACATGGCAGACAATAAGCAGACAACAACATTTTCATGGGTGAAAGTTCAAATTTCAAAAAACCTGAACTTAAGAAATTCAAATTTTAAAACTTGCAGGATGCCTACAAAAATGGATAAAGTTAAAATGATTAATTGTGTTTAGATTATCTGAAAACTAATCATAGAAGCTTTTATAATCTCCTTCAGCATTTTGAGGCTGACTTTCTATGGAAAGTCAGCCTCAAAATCCTGAATTCAGGATTAATCCTGAAAACTTTCAGCCATGCACTTTCAGGAAAAAAATACATAAGGGTCAAGCTATGAGAAAACCTGGTGTAATGGCTTTTTGACCAGGGTTAAACATGCCATCTTGTGGGATTAGAGGCCAAATAAAATTGTATTTCTTTCTCTGAACATTGTTTCTGTCTCTTCAAACAGTTTAGACCCTGATGAAATGCTGTGTATGCAGCATTTCATCTGGGTCTTCACAGCTATCTTGTGGGATAAGAGGCCTAATATTGGTCTAAGCCTTCACCTACATGTATTTATCTGCTGTTTAGTACTGGTTCAACCCAGGAAGACTGAAAATCGTCCCAACGTGACTGAAATGTAAAGCACCTAAAATCTACATCTACTTTCATGCGAGCAGCAACAGCTGTATGCCAGACTGTGTGGATCTGCAGGACTGTCTGAGCAATGCCTGCTTGCCAGAAGTACAAAATTCTCATGAGCTGACTTAAATATAAATACTAAGTACATATCAGACCCCGAGTTTATAAACTTTTTTTATGCTAAACTCATGAAATTTCAACTGCTCATAAGAACTAAAATGCTGAAAATACAAATTTTTCTTTCTTTAACAATTGCCGATGTTATATTTATCCTGCTTATAAATGTTAAAATGCCAACAATTGTTGGCATTTTAACATTTATAATCAGGATAAATTCCTGGCTCACTTGAGCATGAAAAAGGGCCAGGATTCCAGAAAAGAGGCTATTTTATTTAAATTTTATTCTGTGACCCAACTCTAACATGGTCATGTCCTTTCTCCCAAAGCCCAGAGGCGAGTTCAACAATGCGAGCATTTGCGGGCGCTCGTTGTTCTGGTACCTATCTTTATTCGTAATGTGTAAAGCCTGGCATCAATACAACAAGCTCCGAGCGCTTGCATCGTTGAACTCACCTCAGGAGTTTATAAAGGTAATACCACAGACGACCTGTCAATGAATTTTTAACGACAACATGTCTGCCCCTAAATCACTCTACTCTTTGCAACTCTTCTTAACATTTAGACCAGTTCATTTTCTCCCATTATGCATAAAACAGTGTAGTCTCATCTGATGCATCATAACATGTCATCAGCTCTGGGTTTGCATAGAATCCAAGTTGCAAACATCATTCTAGGGATATTCACTCAGTCACAAAATGTTATAGCTCTAGAAGGCTAAGTTTGTAATTTTCTTTTTTCTCAAAATTATGATTCAGCGAGAAATTAGAAACACCATAACATATAGTTAAAATACTAGTACATGCATTGCCTTATCTAAAGATTTGAATTATTATTAATGACATAATTCAGGCCCCGATTCAGGCCCCCCATTTAACTCTTTTCAATCTGATTGATTTTTCCCATACATTGGGTATGTGTGATTGTCCAAAGTATTTTAATGGGCCACAGGTAGAAATTTCTAAGTTTTGATGTTTCTGTCCCTGAAGAATGTTTTTATAGCAGTAAACTGTAAATACCCCATAGGTTTAGATAAACAACACGTTTGAGCGTAAAATTGTAAATAGTTTCTTACCCATGTTGTGGGTGCTCAAAAGAACCGTCTCATTGAGACGGTTCTTTTTAGTACCCACAACATATGTTTTGGCTGAGAAATAAGAAAATTATTTATTGGTATGCATTCTTAACTAAAGGCCTGCCTTATGCATTTCATCTGGTTCATCAGTCAATGTTTGCCAAAGTACAGGTATATGGGTATACAGTTTTAAAAGGGTCCAAGGCTTTTTGCAGGACAATTTTTAGATAACAAAGGTTTTAATAATAAATATGTAAGGCTCCCCTTAGGGCCCCACATATCTTTTTCACAGTCTGTAAATAAAGGACTGCTCTGTACTTTGGACTGATGCACAGACCCGAATCTTGAATCTATTACAATGAGCAGTTTAATCTTAACCATGGTCTCCACTTCCAGAGGGTTGGCTGAACATATTTCTATATGTGGCTTTCATGTGTTCCTCTTGTTCTTTCAAACCTTCCCGACATAGGCTGATCTGTTTCGCTATCAATGATCTAAACACCGGATCTGAAAAACGGAATTTCAGAACATAAATTACCGTATTTGATCTAATAAGTGCACCATGCATTTAACTTTTTTCAAAATTTTAAAACATTGTTGATCCAGATCAGCTGGCTTCTAATGAAGCCAGCTGATCTGGATCTACACTGTTTGTTTGATTTGATTCTTTATGTCCCATCAACAATCTTTCAGTTATATAGGGACGGGTCTTCCTGGGTTGAACCAGTGCTAAGCTAGGATTAATGTGTCTTGCTCAAGGATACAACGCAGTGACGCCGGTGAGGCTCAAACCCTCTCTCTCAAGTCAAACACTGAGCCACTGCGCCCACACTGTTCGATCAATCATCTAAACACTGGATCTGCAATCAGGAATTTCAAAAAATAAAATTATGGTATTCAACCTAATAAGCCCAATGTGCATGTAACTTTTTCAAAAGTCTATCCTCTTTTGAAAACAGTGTGGATCCAGATCAGCTGGCTTCATTATAAGCCAGCTGATCTGGATCCATACTGTTTTATATCCAAACTATGAATCCGTATTAACAATGATTTTGTACCTCTGTATTGACTGGAAATCAGAAGTTAATTGGGAGTGCAGTGGTGGAGAGCTTAACTCGAGACTGAAGGGCCATAGGGTTGGAGCCTCACCGATGTCACTGCCTTGTGTCCTTGAGCAAGACAGAATTAATCCCTGCTTAGTACTGGTTCAACACAGGAAGACCTGTCCCAACATAACTGAAAGATTGTTGACTGGGATGTAATGAATCAAATCAAACAAAATCAAAGAAGTTAATATAGTGTAGAGTCAGAGTGGACTAATAGGAGCACCTTAAAACTGTTATCTCAAAATGGAAGAAACTGAATTAATCACATGTTGGCTTGAATAGGTCTTGCTCAAGGACACAACACAGTGACACTGACAGCGGTGAGACTCCAACCAGCAAACCTTCAATTCCCAGTGTAACGCTCTACCAACTGAGCCACTGTTCCTCCCATCTGCTGATTTTCTAAATTCTAGGCAACTTTGTCTACCAGTACAAGTACCTTAACCAATTTATCAAATTATTTATGCCTAATTAAATTTCCCTCTCTTATCAATTGGATGAATCCATTTCAAATTTAAGGGTTGTTGGGTAGTGAGTTTCAAAATCATTCAAATTTTAAAAGTACATTCTGTAAGCAAACAGTGCAGAACCTGATCAGGATCTGCTTCTGCACTGTTTTCCAATTTCCCATAAAAAAAAATGCAAGGCTTAAGTGAGTTAAATGTTACAAATTTTGACACATTTACCAAGTTGACTACAAAAACTTAAAGAAACAATAAAATTTAGCTGCTCCCTATGTAACTATCATGCACAGATCCAACTTTTTTCTCTGATGATTTTTACTTCGTTGGCAACATTTCATTTGGTCCCAGGTCCTCCCCTTTGGATCATGAGTATGGACCAAGTCATAGAGGTTTAAAACTAAGGAATAGAAATCTGTCCTAGAAGACTACATCCTACCTCTGTCAGACTTTGCTGGTCACAATTTAAAACCACTAAAGCAAAGCCCTAGAAAAGAGTGCTATTTGCTTGAACTTTAAAACATATATTGTGGGTACAGTGCAGTCCCTTTTAAAGTTTAAAATGCTATGCAAATGGACCATGTCAGGGATTTTCCTAGGCCTAATTTGGGGCCGAAAAACGTCCCTTTCTCAGTTCAAAAACGAGCAAAAACTTCCCAAAATGGTGTATATCATTCCCTATTTCTTAGTTCTACATTTTGGTTAGAATTTCATGAAAATCTGATCAAAAATACAAAAGTTACAGATGCATGAAAATTTGCATAAAAATGTGAATGAAAACGTTTTCATTCACATTTTTATGCAATTTTTCATGAGTTTTATGGTGGGCAATTAAAGCAACAAATATGTTACAGCCTTACACTGCTAATTACTTATAAAATATGGGTTTTAATCCATTTAAATTGGCGGTTCCCAATTTGATGGTCCAAATGCTTTTTTTCCCAAATTCAACAGGCCCCTGGCCCTGACTTCAGAAAGGTAGGAAAATCCCTGCATGTTATAAGTGAATCTAGTTATAAAGGGACCAATTCATGTTTTTTTTGTTTTTGTTTGATTTGATTCCTTACGTCCCATCAACATTCTTTCAGTTATGTAGGGACGGGTCTTCCAGTATTAAGCTAGGATAAATATGTCTTGCTCAAGGACAAAACGCAGTGGCGCCGGTGAGGCTCAAATCTGCGGCCCCACGGTCTCGAGTCAAGCACTCTACCACTGAGCCACTGCCCTCCCTACCATTTCATGGTCAGTTTCCTATAATTCCTTTGTTAAATCCATGTAAAAAAATTTAGTATCCACAACATAATTGTGTTACATCCGAATCTGTTATAAGGAGGTGTGTTATAAAGGGACTGCCCTGTTTTCACGGGAGTAATAAGAAAAACACTGCCCTGTTTTTGGTTGAAATCTTGGCCATTAATTCTACTGTATTGTAAATGATCTAAAATTTTTAACACTAGTTGCCTGCCAAATAGAAATAGACCTAGACAAACACGGCAGAACCAGACCAGACTGCTTCTGGTGAAGCAGTCTGATCAGGGTCTTTCCTGTGTGCTATTCTGACAAGCATTTGTTGAATTCCAGCCCTGAAAACCAACATTTTATTTGAGAATAGAAAAAGAAAAGTATTTGAAATTTTGGAAGATTTACTGTACAAATGTACTTTACCTTTTGTGTTTTTGGCTATACTGGCAGCCTGGTGGAACAAGTCAATAGCTTTTTCAAAGTTTTTCATATGGTATAAAGCAAGTCCTTTTCTGTAGTGAGCTTTGATATTTTCAGGAGTATATTCTAACACATATTCGCAGTATTCCACAATCTTCTCATAATTTGGTTTATCGTCCTGTAATAAGCATGCTGAAAACAAGAAATACAGTATATCTTGTACTTCATGCAGGGATTTTCCTAAGCCAAATCTGGGGCCAAATATCGGCCCCTTCCCAATTTAAAAATGAGCAAAAGCTTCCCAAAATGGTGTAATATTATATTCCCAATTTTTTGGCTTTACATTTTGGTGAAAATTTCATGAAAATCAGACCAAAAATAGCAAAGTTACAGTCGTTTACATTCACATCATAATGCATATCTTCAAGCCATTGCAATTGGCTACAGCTTTATACTGATAGCTTGTTATGGTATTAAATCAATTTAAAAAGGAGATCCAGTTCTTTTTGTTACTGAATCCATTTTCCCCCAATTTTGATGGTTCAATCGCTATTTTCCCAAATTCAACAGGCCCCTGGTGGTAGGGAAATCCCTGACATGTAGTTCATACAGAAAAAAAAATATTTCTTTGTGTACAAATTTATAGATTTTTTTTTTGATGGCACTGTACAAACTAACAAAACTAACAAAACGAAATCCCTAATATCTCTGAAAACACCTGAAAATTGCCAAAAAGGATTTTGGTGTATCTTTTTAAGACTCATCACAGATAATATGTGTCTGATTAGTATTTGCAGTTAAACCAACATTCGTTATATGATGAAAAATTGAGAATAAACAGCCAAAAAAGAGTAGTTGAACAAAAGCTGTGATAATGAATGTATGTGCCATCAAAAAAAAATGTTTCCGTCTAAGATTCATATGCAGCCTACGATATCACCCCTGAATACTTTACACAGGTGATGTTTGCATTGTGGTTCATACTTGTCAGACTTGTTCTTTATCAGTATATGACAGGACTGAAACTAAACTGTTCACACCAGTTACCAAACTTATCATCAGGAATTTAAACACTCATCCAACTACCCAACCTTATCTGTAGCTATGCACAAGCCAACTGATGAGTCCTTTGTAAGGTACGAAAAAGTTTTTTCTTCCAATTTCACTTTACTAAAATTAATTATTAAAGAATTAGACTTAGATAATTTTGCTGATATCCTGATTAACCTGATTAAGAAAGCGTGGTAGCTCAGTGGTTAGGCACTTGCCCCTGGTGCTAGAGGTCCCAGGTTCGATTCCCGCTCGCGGCGAGAATAATTTCGGTGTCCGAACATGCTTTCTCTAGTGTCATTTGCAGGGATGACGCTAGATAAGTGCATCATCCTTCGGATCGGGAAGTTAACTGGATGTCCCCTGTGCAGGGAAAGTCACCCCCTGTGCAGGTTAAAGAACCCTACGGTAATTTAGATATGGTTACTTGTAGGCTTTCTTCCTGCAACCTGGAGTGTACAAAGTACACCTGCCGATAATACTCGAAAGAGGGTCTGGCAGTATATATAGAGAAAGAAAAAACTAGTAGAATTGAAATATTAAGTCAAATAACCTCTATTATTGAAATTGGTTCAAATTACCAATCTAAATGTTGAGCGTAAAAATTCCAGGGTTGTTGACTTTTTGTTTATTGTTACTCCCATTGTGGGAGTCTGTAATGTTCTATGTTTTGTTGTATGTTACTTTATGTCCATTCTAGTATTGAAATCATCTTGATGGGGAAGGGAGAGCTGGTTGCTTTGCTTAATTTGTCTTCCTGGTGTCTTGTGATGGTTGAGCGGCTCTTCCTCGCAGTGCCATGAGGTTGTCTGTGGTTTGCGATAGTGGTATTTCCTGATCATACTCACTTACTATTTTTGAAAATCATATTTGCCGGTATTTGCCAGTATTTCCCGGGAAATGCACTGGCATTGCAAATATGCTTATTGCCGGCATTTTGCCAACCTTGGAAAGTATTTTGACGCATGTTTCATGAGCACATTTTTACACAAGGCGGCAAAATTATATAAGTTGGAAACATATATGTGCACTTTCCTGGGTGTCATTTGCAGGGATGACACTAAATAAGTATGCCATCCTTCGGATGCAGGGATTTCTCTTAGTTTTGGAGTAGCCGACAGACATTTTCATGAACCTGGCCAAATTCACTGCCTTTGGACCAATTTATCAAAGTAGCTGGCACAGAAGGCAAAGTAGGTGGCTGTTTTGCCGGCTGCCACCTCTAAATGAAAACACTGGGATGGGGATGCTATCTGGATGTCACCTGTGCAGGAATAGTCGCCTCCTGTGCAGGTTAAAGAACCCTACGGTAATTGAGATATGGTGTTATACTTCAACTTATAGGCCGGCTTTCATCCTGCAACCCTGAGTGTAATGATGTGTAATGCAAGTGCCTTAGTGATCCTGATAAGCAGAAATCGATTTTGCCATAGACGTAGTGACACATTCAGAGTATTCCCCCGAAAGTTAAAAGACTGTTGATCTTCTATTTATTGCAGAAACCAAACTGGACGATTCTTTTGTTAACGCACAATTCATGGTTGACAACTATCACTTATGGAGAGCAGACCGTACTCAAAATGGAGGTGGTGTGGCAGCTTACTTGAGATCTGACATTGCAGGGGACAGGAAGAGTGACCTAGATTTCAAGCATATTGAAGGTATAAATATTGAGGTCAATTTAAATGGAAACAAATGGCTTTTGTCTGGTGCATATAAGCCTCCATCCATGTCTGATGAACTATTTGAACAGGACTGTACCTTAGGATTGGACAAAATTAGTGAAAAGTATGAACATTTTATTTTGCTTGGCGATTTAAATTTCAATATGCTCGATGGACCTAAAAGTGAAAAATTGAAAGGCGTTTGTGATATTTTTGATTTAAGCAACATCGTAAAGGACCCTACTTGTTTTACTTCTAGGAACAAACCTTCACTTTTGGATGTTATTTTAGTCAATCATGCTTCTTTTATTGGTAAAACTTTTAATTTTAACTGTGGTTTGAGTGATGTGCATAATCTCATTGGGTGTCAATTAAATATTGATGTACCTTCAAATAAATCTAATTGGAGAAAGTACAGGAGTTTTAAAAATGTTGATGTTGAAAGTTTCAATACTGAATTGGGTAGTAAACTGTCTCAGATAGATTTTTCTGAGGGTAGGAATGTGAATGAAATGTATGAGGATTTTACCAATACCATTACATCTGTTACTGATAAATTTGCTCCCCAAAAGGTCAAAAAATGCATACCTAAACCTGTTCCATACATGAATAAGTCTTTGAAACAAGCTGTATATAAAAAGCAAATGCTATTCAATAAATTTCAGAAATATAAAACTTCAAAAAATTGGGAAAAATTCAGAAGGCAGAGAAATTTAGTTACTAAGCTTAAGCGGAAATCAACCAACCAGTACTTTCTTGAAAGATGCTTGGGAGGCAGTAAAACTAAGGATTTTTGGTCTACAGTCAAACCATTTTTAACCAATAAAGGCACTCATTTTCAAAAAGATACTATTTTATTTGAAGAAGGCAAACTTGTAAATGACCAGCAAGAAATTTGTGACATTTTTAATAATTTTTTCGTGAATGTTGCCAAAAATATTGGAGAAAACTCTATTCCAGACCTGTAAATAGTCAACATCCAAGCATTACAAAAATTCAAGAAAATAATATAACACACTCTATTTTAGATTTTAAGCCAATTGAGGAGAGTTTTATCAGTGAGCAGATCAATAAACTTAGTTTAAAGAAAGCTACTGGTCATGACGGTATTTCATCCAAAATTCTTAAATTTGCTAAACCTGTTGTTTTACAACCAATCACATTTTTGATAAACGAAACTATTAAAGTGTCTGAGTTCCCCGATGAATGTAAAAAAGCAATGGTCAGCCCCCTTCATAAAAAGAACAGTACCCTAGATAAGGAGAATTACCGTCCTGTCAGTATCTTACCTATTTTATCCAAACTATATGAAAGGGCGATAAATGCCCAACTGATGAATTTCTTTGAAACCAAATTTCATACATACTTGTCAGCTTTTAGACCTGGCTATGGATGTCAGAGTACACTTTTGAGGATAATCGAGGACTGGAAGCAGGCTTTAGATGATAATAAATATGTTGCGGCCATACTCATGGACCTTTCAAAAGCATTTGATTGTTTACCTCATGACCTGCTTCTTCTAAAACTTAAATACTATGGTTTATCAGAAAATGCTCTAAAATTAATGAAAAGTTATTTAACAAACAGAAAACAGTGTGTAAAATTAGGCAGTATTAAAAGTAATTTTGAAGCTATCCTCAAAGGTGTACCTCAGGGATCCATACTAGGGCCTGTTCTCTTTAATATTTTTATTAATGACATTTTTCATTTTGTTAAGTTGATTTTTTTAGCTGAAAAAGTTTAAGTTTGTGTTCAAATTAGTACAGCCTCGACCCGGTGAGTTGAACAGCCAAATACAATTGAATTTTATTGGTCTAAGCAATGAGGCCAGGGAACCTGCTTGGGGGAATGGTCCTGACCAGTCCCTGCGGATCCTCATCATTATGCCTTTAAGTGACATCTTTATGAGGCGGTTCTAATGAGTGTAAGTATCCTAATAGTGTTTTAATAAATACCCATATGCTAAGTCACCATACTGGTACAGTTAAAGTGAGTAAGCACTCATAGCACATTCCAGTAGAAAAGGGAATACACTCACAAAAATCAACTTGCACAGCAGTGCTAGCCAGTCTGCAAAAACGGAGTATCACGGTCAGCCTGCTCGGATTGATTCGTCAAATCCTGGTCAAAACTGTTTGTGTATGGCCATTTAATTGCATTTTCTGGTATATTATGCAATTTGAGTCTTTCCTCGAGAGAACCAGGCTTTAAAAATGATTTTAAGAAAAATTTAAAATTTAAACTAAAATTCAATAAAATTTTAAAATTTAAATTTAAATTTCTTCCAAAAATAATGTCAAATTATTTCTATTTTGATTCCTGATCTGTGTGCGAAATTTCATCCGAATTCATTGAAAAATGACTGTTTTACAAAGATTTTCGTTTTTTTCACCTTCTCTCTTATAGGGTTCGGTGCACAATTAATCGGTCCCATTCAACTCCATGTAAAAAGGCAGAATTCGAGCATCTGCAAATTTTTCCAGGACATTGCTTGGACTTATATTTTCGTTTGTAACTGACAACAACCCTTCTTGAATCAGTGGAAGAGAGGAGAATGGCCGTAGAAATTATTTCATGATCAATCTCCACGAAAGTATGGGACCAGGCCGGGAAGGAAATCGCATCCCCTGGATTTGCAGTCAGACACATTACTGACTGTGTTACCCAGCCCAGTACTCAGTGTTCTGCATTATTGTTATGAATGGGGTGGGGTTTTTTTTTGGGGGGGGGGGGGGGGGAAGAGGGGTAATTGAAATTATAAAATGAAAAATTTATTGAGTCGACAAAGGTAGAGGTCAATGCTTTTAACAACTATGCCCAGATTTTTGTACCTCAGAACTGTGCAATATTTTATCTGTGTGTTTATAATAAATGTGTATGTTACTATGGCATGTGTTTGTTACTTTGAATAATGTGTGTTCCTTACTATGAATGGTGTGTGTTAGTTACTATGAATGCAGTTTCTGTCTGTTAATATTAGCCATTTTATAATCACATGGGTGAATGGTCAACATTTCAAAAATCCATAACCTTAGAAATTAAAATTTTAAAACAAGCAACATGCCTACAAATATAAGCATTTCTCTTTAGATGAATAGAAAATGAGTCAGATAAGCTATTGTAATCAGTATATGTCACTCAGCATTTTGAGGCTGACTTTCAATAGAAAGTCCTGAATTTAGGATTAATCCTGAAAACTTTCACCCATGTAATAAGTGCCACTCACAAATACAGCGGATGGCAAATTTTGTTGAAGCATGGAGATAACATAAGTCTTACAGTTTTTAACCACTACAGGTCAAGTTATGGGGTATTATTTCTGCACTAAAACCTAGCATGTGGGTGATCATTGGAAATCGTCTTGAAATCAATATCCACAAGATTTTAGGTGTTCACAGGCTTGAAAAGTACAGTAAAACCTGTGTTAAATGGCCACTCTCAAAAAGACTGAAAACTGGTTTTCAAGACCAATTATCGCTTAAAGGAGGTCAAAGGATTGGAGCATTTATCGCTTAATGCAGGTCAAAAGGATTGCAGAATGCTCCAAAGGGAGCATTCTGCAATACTTTTGACCTTCATTAAGCTACCACTTTGTTTTGTCTTTTTTTGAGTGACTGTTTTACACAGGTTTTACTGTACTTGAATATAGAGGGAGTTCTTGAAAAATCAATTTGCCTTGAAAAGTACTGGAGAATTTTTCTAAATGCTTGAAAAGTAGTGAGAAATGACATATTCTTGACCTATTGAACATTTCTTAAGGATTTAGTTAGAATAAAATTTTGCCCTTCATATCTCCACATTGTGATTTTTGCGGATTTTTTAGATGGTTGTTACATTAAATGTTCTAAATTTTTTAACACTAGTTGCCTGCCATAAAGGTCTAGACAAACAGTGCAGACCCAGATCAGACTGCCTCTGAAGGTCCGATTGGGGTATTCTTTGTTTGCAATTCTGACTAGCATTTTGGGAATTCCAGCCTTGATAACCAACATTTTATTTAAGAATAGAAAGAGAAATGTGTTTGAAATTTTAGAACATTTAACATATGTTGCTATTTATATATTGAATATATTATTTATTGACTGCTGTAACCTTATTTAGCTATAGATCAAGAAATACTGGTTTATTGTTATGGTAAAAATTACCTTTGATTCTCAACTGCAAATTCTCAGATGCAATCTTCCAATCAAGTATGAATGGTCCATTATAAAGATTTTTTGAGAGGTCACCAATTAAAATGGACCAAAAACTATGAATTTCTATCCCTGATGACTGATTTGACAGCGGTAAACAGTGCAGAATTTGATGATAATATGCCACCATCTCACCTGGGTCTACACAGTTTGTGAAGTGCAGTGGCTCAGTGGGCAACTTGAGAGGTTCCTGGTATTAGCCTCACTGGCAACACTGTCTTGTGTCCTTGAACAGGACATTTTATCCTCTCTGTTTCAACTCCGTAAACTAAACGTCCCATCATATCTGAAAAAATGTTGACTGGCACACAAAGCATCAGATCCAACGAAGCTCTCTGTCTATTTTGTAGGTTGACAAGTCCATAAAAATATAAATGACCTGGTGTCGGGGATAAATTTTGGTTCTTGTGCCATGACTACTAACATAGAGTTTGTTTACATGTCATAGCATACTACTATGTATTAACTGCACTGATTGGTTATATTGTGTGGCTGGGAAGTTTGCTAAATTTTTTTACAAGGACGCTTTTTCACTTACATTAATGTGATTCAATATTCTTGCGGCATTCACACTTGTGAGTATTTTCATGTTTGTATGAGCTGTGCAAATGATGCTTGTTTGGCCAAGTGAAATGAATAACCTGGCTAGACCAATACATTAGATTCAATTGCCCCATACCACAGAAGTTTACTCCTCTATTTTCACCAATAGTTACCGTATTCAACCTAATAAACACACTGTGTGAGTTTTAGACCTCTAATAGAATACATAGAGGATATTCAAATTTTTGGAATGAATATGCCATTTATTTCATCAAGTGAAGTGAAAAATGCATATTTCATGAGTGGGGAAGCCATGAATGAAATATTCATTTTCTCGCTTCACGAGATGAAATAAATGGCATATTCATACAAAAATTTGAATTTTCTTTTTATTATATACAATTTTAAGCCGGAATGACGTCATACCCAGTCGCACATTACGTCATATTAATGATGACGTTTGATAATGTGCAATGTCGGCCAAAGCTGAAACCATAGGACAAAGAGTAGAAAAAGTGAAAATTTCAGCAGATCGCGACAATTAATTACCAAAATTTTCCTTGCGATCTAACTAAGAAAATGAATACCCACACTTTGTGTTTTGTCAACTAATAAGAAAGTTACAGGCGTTTGAAATTCTAAAGTGGGCTAAAGGAAGTCAATGGACAAAGCAGAGGACATCCAAATTCACCCGTGAAATACAACTTATATTTTCACTGCAGTGAAAATACAGCTTTTTATATTTTCACGGCTGTGAAATACAGCTTTTTATAAATATGCATTATATTTAATCAATATTTTCCTATAATTCATTACTTTGTATATAATAAAATGTAGGAAACAACAAAAAACAGTGTAGATCCGGATCCACTGTTTTTCATCCACATGATGAATCCTTTCTATCCATACTGGTATCACCAGATTGACTGAAAACAAAAATTACAGTTGCGCTTACAGGAGCATGTGCGATTATTAGGTTGAATACGATATAAGCCAGTGCATGAGATTTCCAACAAGCGGTATGTGCAACCAGCAAAGCCTCAGATCAGCCTGCGCATATGTGCAGTCTGATTAGAGCCTTTGCTAGTCGCTTGAGTATTTTATGATTGTAAAGCTACTAACTGAACACTATTTGGAGTTTCTAAGCTTAAAAGGAGGCTGCAGAGGTTCGTCTGAGTCTAAACATGTCAAAATGCCACATTGGTGGAAATCTCATGCACTGGCTCATATGTCTTAATTACCAAATAAGTCTTTAGTAGCCTGGAGAAGAAAGGTTTGTTTACCTGCTACCATTGTTCATTGCACCAAAATACGCACCAGTTAACCTTTTATACAGGTGGAATCCTAATATCTAGTTTGGTTCAAAATTATTGGATGGCTAATTTCATTGGACTGCTAATAATTTTCAAATTACCCAAAGATTGTTTTTATCTTAGCAAACAGTAGACTCTTGATGAGCTGCCACATATGGGCGAGACGTGAGAAAACCCATCTTTGAGGTTTGCGAACAACAAAGGTGCTGACTAGCCTGTGCAGTCTGATTAGCGCCTTTGCTATTTGCATATCATAAAGTGTCATATATAATCTTGCTACAAGCAAAATGTCAATTTTCTAGCTAGTCTCTGTAGCTAAGCAGGCATGTTTGAGCATGACCTGGTCAGAAACCTTGAAGTCAGGCCCGAGGTTATAAAACTTATTTCATACTCAGCTGAGCACAAAATTTATCCTGCTCATAAATGTTAAAATGCCAACAATTGTTGGCATTTTAACATTTACTAGCATGATAAATACAACATCGGAGAGACTTAAAGCAAAATACTTCTTTATTTGTCAGTATTTTAGTTTTTATGAGCAGGTGAAATTTCGTGCTCCTTTGAGTTGAGCATGAAAAAAGTTTTATAACCTCGGGGCCAGGTTTTCTCAAGAGGCCCATATCACATAGGTCTATACTGTGGGACTGTGCAAAGGTTTCCAGTATTAAAAAGGTTAATTGTTGAAGACTTCAGTTTTTGTTGTTGATGTGAATGTGTTTTCGATCAGGTATACAAGTCAGATTATATTTTCTTTCTTATATTATGGTAATAAAATCATTAAACTCACTATTTTGTTGTACTGCTGTATTTTAAAAAGGTTTTTATGATCATTGGTGGTCTGTGGTTGTAACTTCAAAGTTTTAAAGGAAAGATTCCAGCAAATTTGGACAGGTATTAAACATTTCAAGGTGTCAATTAGGAGATAACTGAATTCAAAATTTACCTTTGGGAGATACATCGTCAGATATACGGTTAGAAACTTAGTATTACTGCGATGCATGAGTGGAGCCGCAGAATAGGATTGCCAACCATATCCAATGATATTCCTCCCCAAATGAAAATTATGAATACGGTAAACCTCAATCAAATGCTCTTCTGTAGTTTTTTCTCCAATTGGAGCGTTGCAAGTTGCATATCATCCAACAAAATATGACATAATTAATGATGTCAAATTTTTGACATCCAATCAGACGTCGCATTACAAAAGCAAGTACATTAGAGTTGTACTATATCATCCAAAGAATATGACGTAATTAATGATGTCAAACTTTTTCGTTGCAAAATTTTGACATCCAATCAGACGTCAAGGTACAAAAGCAAGTGCATTACAATTGTACTATAGAAATGATGGGGAACAAAATGTGACCACTACTAAAATTTGTGGATCTCAATCTAAATCTTCACTGAAATTTTGTTTAAAGCATTTATTCCTGTAAAACCAAATGCTCCTTTCCCGCATTCAAACCTTATCCTGCATTCAGACAAGTAAATCCCAAATAAGACTCTGTCCATGCGTGCAGTTTGATCACTTTACACTGTTCGTTTCCATGCAGTTCAAAAGAATAAACACAGCAGACAATAAGCAGACAACAACATTTTCATGGGTGATAATTAAAAATTTCTAAAAACCTGAACTTTAGAAATTCAAGTTTTGAAACTTGCAGGATGCCTACAAAAATGGATAAAGTTAAAATGGTTGTGTTTAGATGATCTGAAAACTAATCATAGAAGCTATAATAATCTCCTTAATTCAGCATTTTGAGGCTGGCTTTCTATGGAAAGTCAGCCTCAAAATCTTGAATTCAGGATTAATCCTGAAAACTCAGGAAAAATACATGATAAGGGTCAAGCTATGAGAAACTGGGTGTAATGGCTTTTTGACCAGGGTTAAACATTCCATCTTGTGGGATTAGAGGCCAAATAAAATTGTATTTCTTTCTTTGAACATTGTTTCTGTCTTAGCAAACAGTTTAGACCCTGATGAAATACTGTGTATGCAGTATTTCATCTGGGTTTTCACAGCTATCTTGTGGGATTAGAGGCCTAATATTTGGTCTAAACCGTCATCTACATGTACTTATCTGCTGCTTAGTACTGGTTCAACCCAGGAAGACAGAAAATCGTCCCAACATGACTGAAAATTGTTGACTGGAAAGTAAAGCACCAACAATCTACATGTAATTTCCACAACCACAACAGCTGTAGACCAGACCATGGATGCACAGGACTGTCTGAGCAATGCCTGCTTGCCAGATGTACAAAATTCTCATGAGCTGACTTAAATATAGTTACTAAGTACATAACAGACCCTGAGTTTATAAAACTTTTTTCGTGCTTAACACCTGAAATTTTAACTGCTCATAAGAACTAAATTGTGGAAAATACAGATTTTTCTTTCTTTAAAAATCTTCGAGGCTTATAACAATTCTTGGCATTTTAACAGTTATAATCAGGATAAATTTCCTGCTCAGTTGAGCATGAAAAAGGGCCATGATTCCAGAAAAGAGGCTATTTTATTTAAATTTTATTCTGTGACCCAACTATGTTGAATATGGTCATGCCCTTTCTCCCAAAGTCCAAGAGTTTATAAAGGTATTACCACAGTGTCCTGTCAATGAATTTTTGACGACAACAGGTCTGTCATGAATTGTCACTCTACTCACTCTTTGCACCTCATCTTAACATTTAGATCAGTCCATTTCCTCCCATTATGCATAAAACAGTGTAGTCTCATCTGTTGCATCATAACATGTCATCAGATCTTGGTTTGCATAGAATCCAAGTTGCAAACATCATTCTAGGGATATTCACTCAGTCACAATATGTTATAGCTCTAGAAGGCTAAGTTTGTAATTTTCTTTTTTCTCAAAATTATGAGTCGGCGAGAAATTAGAAACAACATAACATATAGTTAAAATACTGGTACATGTATTGCCTTAAAGATTTGAATTATTATTAATGACATGATTCAGCCCCCCCCCCCCCCCCCCCCTCCCATTTAACACTTTCAATCTGATCAATTTTTCCCATACATCGGGTATGTGTGATTGTCCAAAGTATTTTAATGGGTCACAGGTAGAAATTTCTAAGTTTTGATGAGTTTCTGTCCCTGAGGAATGTTTTTATAAAATTTTGTAAACAGTGCATACCCCATAGGTTTAGATAACATTTTTTGAGCATAAAATTGTAAATATTTTCTTGCCTATCAGTTTTAACATACATGTATGTTGTGGGTGCTCAAAAGAACGGTCTCATTGAGACGGTTCATTTGAGTACCCACAACATCTGTTTTGGCTGAGGAATAAGAAAATTATTTATTGGTATGCATTCTTAACTATAGGCCTGATACCCTGATGAAAAGCTGCCTTATGCAGCAGTTCATCTGGTTCATCACTGTTTACTAAATCACATATATATGGGTATACAGTTTTAAAAGGGTCCAAGAACGAAGGTTTTAAGAAAAATATGTAAGGCTCCCCCTAGGGCCCCACATATCTTTATTCACAGTCTGTAAATAAAAGACTGCTCTGTATTGTGGACTGATACACAGACCAGAATCTTGAATCTATTTCAATGAGATGGTCATTAGTCAATGTTAACCATGGTCTCCACTTCCCGAAGGTTGGCTGAACATATTTCTATATGTGGCTTTCATGTGTTCCTCTTGTTCTTTCAAACCTTCCCGACATAGGCTGATATGTTTGCCGATCAATGATCTAAACACTGGATCTGAAAAAGGATTTAAAAAAATGAATTACCGTATTTGATCTAATAAGTGCACCATGCATTTAACTTTTTCAAAATCCTAAAACATTGTTCACCAAGATTTGAAAAACAGTGTTGATCCAGATCAGTGGTATAAAATCATTGTTAATATTGATTCATAGTTTGGATATAAAACAGTGTTGATCCAGATCAGCTGGCTTCGTTTGATCAATGATCTCAACACTGTTTGATCAATGATCTAAACACTGGTTCTGAAATTAGGAATTTCAAAAATAAAACTACGGTATTCAACCACAAAGCCCACTGTGCATGTTACTTTTTCAAAATTCTTTATCCTCTATTGAAAACTGTGGATCAAGATCAGCTGGCTTCTGATGAAGCCAGGTGATCTTGATTCACACTGTTTTATTTTGTTTGTTTGATTTGATTCTTTACTTCCCATCAACAATCTTTCAGTTAAACAGAGACGGGTCTTCCTGGGCTGAACCAGTACTAAGCAAGGATAAATGTGTCTTGCTCAAGGACCACAATGGTCTCGAGTCAAGCACTCTACCACTGAGCCACTGCGTTCCCTCCATACTGTTTTATATCCAAACTATGAATCCGTACTGACAATGTACCACTGTATGACTGGAAATCGGAAGTTAATTGGGAGTGCAGTGGTAGAGTGCTTAACTCGAAACTGAAGGGCTGCAGGGTTCCAGCCTCACCGGCGTCGCTGAGTTGTGTCCTTGAGCAAGACAGATTAATTCCTGCTAAGTACCGCTTCAACCCAGGAAGACCCGTCCCAACAGAACTGAAAGATTGTTGACTGGGATGTAAAGAATTCAATCAAACAAAATCAAAGTAGTTGATATAGTGTAAACCCCGAGTGCACTAATAGGAGCACCCTAAAACTGTAATCTCAAAATGGAAGAAACTGAATTTTAAAACCGCATGTTGACTTGAACAGGTCTTGCTTAAGGACACAACCAGTGACACTGCTGGCGGTGAGACTCGAACCAGCAACCCTTCAATCCCCAGTCTAATGCTCTACCAACTGAGACACTGTGCCCCACATCTGCTGATTTTTTAAATTCTAGGCAACTTTGTCTACCAATACAAGTATCTTAACCAATTTATCAAATTATTTATGCCTGATGGAATTTCCCACTCTCTTCAATTGGATGAATCCATTTCAAATTTAAGGGTTGTTGGGTAGTCAGTTTCAATATCATTCAAATTTTTAAAGTACATTCTGTTAGCAAACAGTGCAGAACCTGATCAGGATCTGCACTGTTTTCTGAAGTCCCATAAAAAGAACGCTAGGCTTAAGTGTTACAAGTTTTGACACATTTACCAAGTTGACTAAGAACAGAAACAATAAAATTTCCCAAAATGGTGTATATCATTCCCAATGTTCTACATTTTGATGAAAATTTCATGAAAATCTGATCAAAATTACCAAAGTTACAGATGCATGAAAAATTGCATAAAAATGTGAATGAAAACATGTTTTCATTCACATTTTTATGCAATATTCATGAGTTTTATGGTGGGCAATTAAAGCAACAAATATGTTACAGCCTTACACTGCTAATTACTTATATGGGTTTTAATCTATTTAAAATGGCGGTTTCCGATTTGATGGTCCAAATGCTTTTTTCCTCCAATTCAACAGGCCCCTGGCCCTGACTTCAGAAAGGTAGAAAAATCCCTGCATGTTATAAGTGAATCTGGTTATAAAGGGACCATTTCATGTTTTTTTTTTGTTTGATTTGATTCTTTACGTCCCATCAACAATCTTTCAGTTATGTAGGGACGGGTCTTCCTGGGTTGAACCAGTACTAAGCTAGGATCAATATGTCTTGCTCAAGAACACAACGCAGTGGCGCCGATGAGGCTCGAATCTGCCACCCCACGGTCTCGAGTCAAGCACTCTACCACTGAGCCACTGCCCTCCCTACCATTTCATGGACAGTTTCCTTTGTAAAATCCATGTGGTAAAAAATTTAGTATCCACAACATAATTGTGTTACATCCGAATCTGTTATAACGAGGTGTGTTATAAAGGAACTGCCCTGTTTAAGGTCTAATGAAGATGTTTCCAATGCTCACAATAAACAGACATTTTCACAGGAGTAATAAGAAAAACACTGCCCTTTTTTGGTTGAAATCTTGGCCAAGAATTCTACTGTACTGTAAATGTTCTAAAATTTTGAACACTAGTTACCTGCCAAATAGAAATAGGCTAGACAAACACGGCAGACCCAGACCAGACTGCATCTGATGAAACAGTCTGATCAGGGTTTTTCCTGTGTGCTATTCTGACAAGCATTTGTTGAATTCCAGCCCTGAAAACCAACATTTTAATAGAAAAAGAAAAGTGTTCGAAATTTTGGAACATTTACTGTACTTTACCTTTTGTGTTTTTGGCTATACTGGCAGCCTGGTGGAACAAGTCAATAGCTTTTTCAAAGTTTTTCATATGGTATAAAGCAAGTCCTTTTCTGTAGTGAGCTTTGATATTTTCAGGAGTATATTCTAACACATATTCGCAGTATTCCACAATCTTCTCATAATTTGGTTTATCGTCCTGTAACAAGCAAGCTGAAAACAAGAAATACAGTAAATCTTGTATTTCATGCAGGGATTATCCTAGGCCAAATTTGGGGCCGAATATCGGGCCCTTCCCAATTTAAAAATGAGCAAAAGCTTCCCAAAATGGTGTAATATTATATTCCCAATTTTTTGGCTTTACATTTTGGTGAAAATTTCATGAAAATCAGACCCAAAATAACAAAGTTACAGTTGTTTACATTCACATCATGATGCATATCTTCAAGCCAATGCAACGGGCTACAGCTTTATACTGATAGTTTGTTATGGAGATCCAGTTCTTTTTGTTACTGAATCCATTTTTCCCCAATTTTGACGATTCGATCGCTATTTTCCCAAATTCAACAGGCCCCTGGCGGTAGGAAAATCCCTGACATGTAGTTCATACAGAAAAAATAATAATATTTCTTTGTGTACAAATTAAAAGATTTTTTTAAAAATGGCACTGTACAAACTAACAAAACAAAATCCCTAATATCTCTGAAAACGCGTGAAAATGCAAAGGGGGGGGGGGGGTTTAGTGTATCTTTTTAAGACTCATCACAGATAATATGTGTCTGATTAGTAAAAAAATTTGCAATTAAACCAACATTTGTAATATGATGAAAAATTGAGAATAAACAGCCAAAGAAAGAATAGTTGAACAAAAGCTGTGATAATCACTGTATGTGCCATAAAGACACCTATGCAGCCTGGGATATCATCCCTGAATACTTTACACAGGTGATGTTTGCATTGTGGTTCATACTTGTCAGACTTGTTCTTTATCAGTATATGACAGGACTGAAACTAAACTGTTCACACCAGTTACCAAACTTATCATCAGGAATTTAAACACTCATCCAACTACCCAACCTTATCTGTAGCTATGCACAAGCCAACTGATGAGTACTTTGTAAGTACGAAAAAGTTTTTTCTTCCAATTTCACTTTACTAGAATTAATTATTAAAGAATTAGACTTAGAAAAAAATTTTTCTTCCAATTTCACTTTACTAAAATTAATTATTAAAGAATTAGACTTAGATAATTTAGCTGATATCCTGATTAACCTGATTAAGAAAGCGTGGTAGCTCAGTGGTTAGGCACTTGCCTCTGGTGCTAGAGGTCCCAGGTTCGATTCCTGCTCGCGGCGAGAATAATTTCGGTGTCCGAACATGCTTTCTCTAGTGTCATTTGCAGGGATGACGCAAGATAAGTGCATCGTCCTTCGGATCGGGACGTTAACTGGATGTCCCCTGTGCAGGGAAAGTCACCCCCTGTGCAGGTTAAAGAACCCTACGGTAATTTAGATATGGTTACTTGTAGGCTTTCTTCCTGCAACCCGGAGTGTACAAAGTACACCTGCCGATAATACTCGAAAGAGGGTCTGGCAGTATATATAGAGAAAGAAAAAACTAGTAAAATTGAAATATTAAGTCAAATAACCTCTATTATTGAAATTGATTCAAATTACCAATCTAAATGTTGAGTGTAAAAATTCCAGGGTTGTTGACTTTTTGTTTATTGTTACTCCCATTGTGGGAGTCTGTAATGTTCTATGTTTTGTTGTATGTTACTTTATGTCCATTCTAGTATTGCAATCATCTTGATTGGGAAGGGAGAGCTGGTTGCTTTGCTTAATTTGTCTTCCTGGTGTCTCGTGATGGTTGAGCGGCTCTTCCTCGCAGTGCCATGAGGTTGTCTGCGGTTTGCGATTGTGGTATTTCCTGATCATACTCACTTACTATTTTGAAAATCATATTTGCCGGTATTTGCCAGTATTTCTCGGTAAATGCACTGGCATTGCAAATATGCTTATTGCCGGCATTTTGCCAACCTTGGAAAGTATTTTGACGCATATTTCATGAGCACATTTTTACACAATGCGGCAAAATTATATAAGTTGGAAACATATATGTGCACTTTCCTGGGTGTCATTTGCAGGGATGACACTAAATAAGTATGCCATCCTTCGGATGCAGGGATTTCTCTAAGTTTTGGAGTAGCCGACAGACATTGTCATGAACCTGGCCAAATTCACTGCCTTTAAGTATAACCTATGGACCAATTTAATAATATCAAAGTAGCTGGCACAGAAGGCAAAGTAGGTGGCTGTTTTTGCCGGCTGCCGCTTCTTAATGAAAACACTGGGATGGGGATGCTAACTGGATGTCACCTGTGCAGGAATAGTCGCCTCCTGTGCAGGTTAAAGAACCCTACGGTAATTGAGATATGGTGTTATACTTCAACTTATAGGCCGGCTTTCATCCTGCAACCCTGAGTGTAATGATGTGTAATGCAAGTGCCTTAGTGATCCTGATAAGCAGAAATCGATTTTGCCATAGACGTAGTGACACATTCAGAGTATTCCCCCCGAAAGTTATACTCCCAGTCCATGTAGCGCTCCCAAAGGGGAGGATGACGTGTTATTGCCATCTCATCTTGGGCCGATTTTGACAAGTCTGTACCTGCTAAGTTGTTATAACAGTCTGCCAAGAGCTGAGTTGTTTCTGCCTGCACTTCCTCGGTAACATTCGATGAATAACCCATACTTTCTAAGTCCTCATCAGACATAAATGCTCCAAGTCCAGCGCTTTTTGATTGTCCAATGGCTTTCAACTGAAGAAGTGCTCTGTGATACTTCCCAATTGCTTTTTTGAATTCTTTCTTTTTATGAAATTCATTCCCTTCCGTTTTGAAAGTTTTGGCGGTGAAGAGTTTATCTGTGTCCGAAACCGTCTGTTTTTTAACACTGGACATCTTAATTGTTCAGTTACTGATATTTTTCTCCCTGAAATAACAATCGTCATATGTTTTCGCGTAAAACTGTCTGCTACCTTCGTTTTTTTTGATTGTCGTAATAATATTACACCCTAGCCTAGTATTTTATTTTCGAAAAAAAAAATGAGTAGACACGGGATAATACCTCAAATAACCTGCAAGCTTAGAAAAGACCCTATTTTTGATTTTGATGTATTTATATTTTACAACATACCGGCTATCTTTGAATGCTGTTTGCTAGAAACTCGTGTCTCAAACATCCTCAAGTCAAATCGTCCCAGCGTCAAAATAAGGATATGCAGACAGTCGCGTGAGATATCCATGTTTTATCCTATTTTTCTTTAGAATTGATAAGAAACAATATTTTTTGAATTTTAAAAATTACATCCCTATATAATGAGGTACCAGTTCAGTGGTGAAGGACACATGTATCCCCTATTTACCAAACTCCCCAACAGTGGCGTCCCCTAGATAGACTCTTTCACAGTCCGGTATAAATACAAGACTGTGAGAGAGCGCTTATCTGATTGAATCTTCGCTTAGCCATTGGCTGTATTTAAAAAAAAGAGTAGCATCAGGAATATCGTCTGACTAAAGTTAGATAAAGCATATGGGACATTCTCTTGGGTATTTTAATTAGTTTGAAATAGGTTTGACCAGCCTGCATAAATTGGTAGTCAATTTTTATTGTAGATCTATTGCAGAGGTTGCAGAAAAGAAAAGAGATTCAGAATTAAAATTTGGACCAAACAGCAGGCGACACTTTCTTTTATCAAATGTACTGAATGCTCTCGCACTAATTGGCGCATAGATCGCTTCATACACCTTTTGCCTGCTAGCGACTACTTAATTAGGTTTTGTGCTGATCATATATGCAAATTATTTTTAACCGCTTTAGACACAAATCAGAACATACAAAATGTTGGGTCTGATCTATATCCAAAACGTTCGACACTCTGACAGAAAAACTGCTAAGATTATATTTTGATATAGGTTACCAGCAGACGACAACAATGATCAACAATTTCTTGGCATGCAAAGATTTAAGCCCTCTTCAGAGATATATCTACATAATTTTTTTTTTTTTTTTTTTTTTTTTTTTTTTCATTTCTGCAGCGACCAGTCTGGCTGCATAATACTCAGATTTGGGCGCTACAGAAATAAACATCACCCGAATATCTCGTGGATATAGATCTTCATGAATTTTAATGCTTCAAACATCGTTTTTCTTTCATAAATAACGCGATAAATCCGATTTCATCAACTCTCTGAGATTATAAGTGCTGCAGCACAAGCAAAAAGTGGGCCAATTGTTTTTACTTGCGCAGCTGGATGCTTTTAGCAGACGACAGAGTCAAAGAATGACGATGCTGGGTCCGAGATAAGACATATTATTATTAAGCAGATTATATAAAATTTTCAGGGTATTTGATCGGTCTGCAAAAATTGGTAGCTAAATCTGTGTTTACGCAGATTAAAACGACAACAACACCAATTGCACTATGCAGCATATATAGATAGATAATAGCAGATGATATTAAAACAGGGATGTCAACCCTTCAAGCGCCATTCACCACATTGCCATCTGCTGGTATGTTAAAAAACCTCTTGGTCAAGCAGTATAGAGTAAGACCCAGATCAGACTACTGGGTCCACGAACACAGTTTACTTTAAACCTTATATAAGATAGTAATATGAGCAAATAGACAGCACTACATATGGGAATACTTCATTCATCCTCTAATCAAAAGATGCAAGCAGTTGAATCAAACGTTCAGAAAGCTAAACGAACAGTATACATTCGCATGGGAACCGGCTTTCATGGTGAAAGCAGTCTCAACCCAGAAACCTCGTATCACTTCTTTAAAAATAGTAAGTAAGTATGATCAGAAAATACTACACTCACAAACTGCTGACAAATCCGTGGCATCGTGAGGAAGAGCCACACAACAATCACGAGACACCAGCAAGACAAACAAAGCAAAGCAACCAGCTCTCTCTTCCCCATCGAGATGATTGCAAAACTAGAATGGACACAAAGTAACACACAACAAAATATAGAACAATTACAGAATCCCACAATGGGAGTAACAATCAACAACGAATCAACAACCTTAGAACGGACAGCAGCCAATTATCATCACAAATAGCACTGGTCCCATCGAAAAACATACAATCTGGTTTTGTTGCATGCAAACAATAAAGGTACAGACTCGATGGTATAGACCGATCTGAGCATCCCAGCAGTCTGATCAACGCATTTGTTATTCTAAAATCTATAATAGTTAAACTTGCTATGCGCATAATTCAAATTGAAACCTGGTCTTTGTAACTGAGCATGCTGGATTGTCCTTGTAGGGTAGCTTATCCTGAATATATATTTTCTCGTGATGCGGGTTTTGTGTACATAAAGTCGCTTTACAGCCACGTGTTGGTGATTATTAGGGTGTGAAAAACAATATTTGGTACCTAATCAATTATGAATATGTGATAGGATTAAGCCGTAATAAGGAATTAGTGTAAAACTTGAATTATTAAAAACAGTACACAATTATAGAAAATTCGGCAATTGCAATGTAATGAACTGAAATCTTTCTGGTTTGTAACTGATAAAAACGTTTTATAATAGTACCAGCTCACTTCAGAGGGTTTGGTTCTTTAATTTTGAAAGTCCAGGTGAGTCTTTCATCACGCAGTCTCATCTGAGCCTTCGATACTTGCTACTTAAATGACTCTAAGTTTGCACTTTTTTTTGTCGTCTGCTGACTTAATTTGAAATTAGTTTAAAATTAATACCTTCTAATATTTTAGTGTTCGTTAAAAACATACTGTGCACTACCATAGTAGACCTATGTTCGAAATTTAAAACTTTTTTACGAGCAGAGAAGACCCTGCAGAGTCGCCATTAGGATGTTGGAACACAATTCCCCTAATCGAAGCCTCACAGGTCGTTATAGTTGTTCTTTTTAATACTTGATAGTCTGTCTCCTTCTGTGGCCAATACCCAGTCCACAGAGGAGTTTAGGAAACAAAAAATCAGCCAAAAGTTATTTTTTTTTTTTTATCTCGGACCCAGTAATATACTGGGTCCGAGTTTTTATCAAAATTAGCACTCCCTGGCGTTTACATGCTCGAGTATGAGCGAGGCGATAGAAGACACGACCTTATAACAAATAGCATATGTTGCCGTTAGTAAGTCTATTTCCACGCGTGAAAAAATCATGGCTGAAGGGATGAGAGCAACAGTTGGAGCCCTGTTAAAGGGCATTGACAGGTGAAACTTGTATTTTAAATCTTATGGCGTGGTTCATTTATGAGTAATAACCACTTTGCATCTGTTCACAAACGATGAGTCGCACTTATACACCCTCAGTGCATCGCGATTTCAGTAGTCACGGTGCAAATGTTTGGTAACCATACAGTACCGTAGTTCGGAAACGAAATTTGAACTTCCATCAGATCCAACACCGATCGTGTCATAGAGTGATAACTTCAAACCTGACTCAGCTGTTAATAAAACCTGGGTCGCTGGATTTACAGGTGTCCATTAAAGTTGAACTTTTGGCCTAATAGCTCAGTTGGTATTTGGTAGAGCGTCTGCTGGTTGTCAGGGGTAGGGATGTCAGTGATTTTTCAAAAACTCAATAAAATATTAAAATAAGATCATCAATGTATTCTGGGCATTCTTAGAAACAAGTAGCACTGAATTCAGGGCCATATGATGGATTTTTATTTTATGTTATCATATAGCCCTGATTTTTTAAGCCTCTATCTTTTCCCTTACTGTTAGCGTGGACGTAAACCAAGTTGAAAACACATTTCCAAACAGTGTCTTCCTCAAACACTACTCCATTTTATATGTTTATAGGTTTATCTATATGTTGCTATTTGGTTTGCCGCTGATGCATGCCTGATTAGTTCTAAAAAGATAAAATACTCCTGTCCACACAGAATGTTTACACTATTTGTTTTCAAAACATGGCGTCATTTTTGTCTTCTGAGCTGAAGAGCATGCTTTTTCTGTGGGAAACTAAAGTCATGCACGAATTTGTTTTGGTATTTTATGTACCGACAATGACCCGTTCACTTTCCGTTTTCTGAATACACAGATGTTTTAACAACATTAAATACCAAAATCAGACTTATATAATGTTTTCTTTTACCTTCCTTATTATCATAATTGGCCAAAAATTGATCATACCTGGTCTGTTGAGATTAAAATAATCCAATACCATCTCACCATACATTTGTTACATATAGATATTTGCAAAAAAGATGACCAATTACCAATCTAACTGGAGCCGCTTTTTACCAATTTGTTGACATCGAGAACTACCCAGTTGGATATGTACAAACTGTGTCCGAGGAGTTCTTAATGGCAATGGATGGGATCTTTTTTTGTGCATACAGGTTGATTTTTATGGTGACCTCTCTCACCATTTGTAATAGGTTTTCTTTTAATATCTGATGAATGTCAACGAATAAAGGTCAATCTTCAACCTAGTATGCAAATTTTTCACCCTGGTTCTGTATTCCGACGGATGTCACTGGATAGAAAATTGACTATTTTCAGATAAGGAATTCCCCCACTTCCACTAACAGGAAATACATAGAAAAAAAAAATGCCAAATGATTTTGCATATTCAAATAATGCCATCATTCTACAATTCTAATCTTAAACCATTGCGCACATGTTCAAAACGAAGGTCAAAACACCCAATGTCTCTATATAAGATTCACGTGGCGCCTTAAAAACGATGGGCACCAATTGTGTGTATTGACTGATAGCCTAATTGAACATAAGCGTGTGCTAGTAAAGCTTTTCAGCTTGCAGCAAGGTTAGCCATGATATAAAAAATATTTTCCTTCACTAATATCTTATTGATCACTGTGCAAAAGTAATTTGATTCTGATCTTTCCAATCCATCGCTTCTTGTCGTAAACAAGCTGACCCCCTCTCGGTTCAGAGGTCAATGTACTCTTGCGTTAGCTTGCTTCTTTTGGCGGGAAACTTGTCACGTGAGCACATGATCAGAATAACAATTGTCCGCCATGTTGGAAAAGTCCATTTTCAGCCTGATTATGACAATTTGGGACATGACAAAATTCCTTTCCGAAAATTGGATTTATATAGTGTAATATGGGTGGGGTATGTGATTGTTAAGGATTTCTTTCAAGTAAGTATCTCATTTTCTTTGGCATGCTATATTAAATTGAAATCAAACCATTCTTGGAAATCGACTTTCATTTTCTGAAATAGGTCACTACTCGTTATAAATTAATAGAAAATAGGGGGCGCTACAATGCACAATAATACAGAAACGAGACTGCTGCGAGCGTACCAACATTGAGTAAGTTAACAGAATCGATAACTAACAATTTTGCGCTGATTTTCAAAATTCAAACACCTACTTGTTTCTTATATTGTGCAAAATCCACTGTTAATGTTATTCTTATAATGTACTGAGTTTTTGAAAAAGTGCTGACATCCCTTACCTAGTCATGGGGAGTATGACCAGTACGGGTTTTTTTTTTTATAATATATTCTCAACGTTTTAATAAGTTCGTCTCATCAATTTAACATCCGAAATTTATCGCAAAAACGTCATCACCCCTAACTCGTGAAAAGCATGCAAAATGGCTGCGATGTGCCGAAAAACAACAACAAGAACATAATATTACAGATTGCATTGATCGTGTCACAAAAACGAAGCAAATGGTAACATTTTTATAACTTTGGTTGTGTATGTAAAACACATGAAGAAGTCTGAATGGTTGGATTGTCAAAGAAACGAGTTTTTTCCAAAACAAAAGGGGATTCCATCACTGGTCAAGATAGAGCACAAAAACACTGCGACTTTAGATTCAGCCAGATCGAAAAAAAATCTAAAGTCGCAGTTCTGCAACTAAGAAACAAGTAGCAGTTTGAATTTTGAAAATCGGTGCAAAATTGTTAAAGTTATTGAGTTTTAAAGATTTGTTGTCAAATACTTTTTCTGTCAGCTTTATCCGTCAATACACACAGCTGGTACCCGGTGGTTTTAATGCAGCATGTGTATCTTATATGGAGACAGTAGGCGTCTTTGACCCTCATGTGGGACATGTTCGCTATGGTTTAAAATTAGAATTTCAGGGTTCGAATTTTAGCCCGCATACTCGCAAAATGCGAGTTAAAAAAGCAATTAGTGAGGTGGTATTTTGTCTCCTTGCATTTTCTCGCGAGTGGAAATTTGGGGCTGTTATCCGTGGTTCTTATCATAAATGTATATCGTCTCTCCAGTTTCCATAAAAGTTGTTCATTGACAGTAAATGTTTTCGTTTTATCCATCAGAAAACCCTGTCAATGGCGGAAGTTTACATTGGATACAATCTCAATGCGCAAATGCAGGATAAACTCCCCAGCGTGGTTGGGTCTCAGTCAATCATATGCTTTCACAAGTGGGTAGTTCGTTAGCTCATTGTTTTTTTGCGATCGAAAATTAGAAGAAAAAACTATTTTTATAGCGCAATATGTTTGGACGAGACCAAACTTTTTGTTTCTAGAATTCTTTGCAGATTTTAAAAATTTCAATGGGTCGGTTTTTGAAAAGAAACAAGGCATCTAGCAGTCGAGATGCCGCTCAGACTGTGAGCAAAAAAACTCAAATGGCATTGTTTAAGGACGTGTCAGCCAGTGTAAAAACCTTTTAGAAATGGATGAAGGAATTGAATATTGACCTGGATTTTGATGACCTTGTTGTGACCCAAATCACATGCAAGACTTTCAAATTATTTGCACTCGCATGGCATCCAATTTTGTAGCTGGGGATAGCACTTGAAGAGGGAGTCTGTTTCCTTTCATGTAAAATCGTCCATGCATGACAGGGCAGTAACTACCAATGCAGCCAATGATAGGAAAGCTAGGAATGAACCCTCAGACATTGGAAAGGATAACAGAAAATGGGTTTGAGTACCTCCCTGAAAATGACAAAACTCTTTAAAACAGCATAATACGAGGGTCATCCAATAAATAGGGGGAATTTCCTTACAATGTAAGAGTTTGTACCATTTTAAAATCACAAATATAACCATAAGGTGGCATATCTTGTAGGACATGCAATAACATATTCGAAAGTTTGACAGAATGTGATGTCGTTTGTTGCTTAGCAACGCAAACACGTACTTAAAGCTTACCTGGCCGGATACCTTAAAATGGTTGCCATGGTTACTTGCATGTGCAGATCAGTTCCTAAAAGAATCTTTTCTATAGACTACAACATAAAGTAATTATTCTGTAAACTTCATTGACTTCTTTTGAAATATGTCAAAATCACAGGGACATTTAGCTTTAAAAAGCGACAAAAATGCACAATTGTGGAATCAGAAATGGGGGTATGGGTCATGGATTAGCCCTTGAATTATTTTTGGTTGGTATAAAAGTTTTAAATCACTCTAAACTTAATGAATATATTCTATATTTTAAAACAGTAAATTTAAAAATCATGTATCACATGTGTCCATTGTTGCCTGGCAACAGAAAAATATAGACTTAGCAAATAATCAGATTTCCCACAAGTGCCTGGTTGCTAGGCAACCATGGCTAACTTGCACATGTTAATGACCATATTTTATATGTAACATTGAGAACAAATAAACTATAACAGATTAAAGGACAAACTATGTTCAGATAAATAATCATAATTAAATGTCAGGCTATGTTTCTTAAGTATTAGATTTTTTTATGTGGAAAATCTGGCCAGGCTAGCTTTAGTATCACTTTTTGGTTGCTAAGCAACGAGCAACCTCACTTCTCCAGCAAAATTTTGGATATGCTGCTGCATGCCCAACATATTATGCCACCTTATGATTACATTTGCGATGTTTTAATTGTACAAGCTCTTGCATTATAAGAAAATTCCCTCTATCTATTGGATGACCCTCGTATATTGCACAATCTGAAAGACCATTCACTGATTTTCCAGCCTTAATTTGCTCAGAGTTAATTTACCTTTAAAACAACAGCTTATTTCTAAATTTCTGTTCATAAAACTAAAATTTTCGAAAATGCAAGTTGTTTTTCCATTTAGCAAGTAGCCAAAAATTCCACTTGCGAAAATATGCAATTTGAAAATCTGGCTAGATTCGAACCCTGGAATTTTAGCATGATATCATTGTTTACATATTCATTAATCATTTGGCTTTTTTCCATGCTTTTCCTGTATGCTGAAGTGGGGGATTTCCTTATGTGAAAATAGGCAATTTTCTATCCAATGGCATTCGTCAAAATACAGAGCCAGGATGAAAAATTTGCATATCAGGTTGAAGATTGACCTTTTATCTTTGAATATTCATCAAGATATTAAAAGAAAACCAATCGGTTGTTAAATTACATATAATGAAAGAGGTCACCTAAATGAGGTGTAAAATGAATGTAAATGGCGGCCGTCCTCAACTTTAGAAAGTTGGTCATGTTCAACTAATCATTAAGAACATAAAATCGTCGATCGATAATATGAATTATCTGCATAGCCAAACTGCAAGTTTAAACATTTTTCTTTAATTTGGTGTCAGTAGATTTTGATTTTATTGACATTTTAATAAAAAATTATTGGATTGAAAATAGATCATTTTACATTATGTCAGAAGGCATTATCGGAAAATGTCAGATCTCCGACATCCCTATCAGGGGCAGATCCAGGATTTTAGGGAGCGCAGTGGCTCAGTGGTAGAGTGCTTGACTCGAGACCGAAGGGCCGCGGGTTCGAGCCTCACCGGCGTCACTGCGTTGTGGTCCTTGAGCAAGACACATTTATCCTAGCTTAGTACTGGTTCAACCCAGGAAGACCGTCCCGCATAACTGAAAGATTGTTGAGTGGACGTAAAGAATCAAATCAAACAAACAAAAACAAAGATCCAGGATTTCTTGATAGGGGTTCAATTTTACAAAGGGGGGTTCAATTTGATAATTATACATTTTTTTTTTGATTTTTCTGAAAATTCTCCATGAAAAATGAAATAATTTCGTCTGAACCCCCGCCCAACCCTACTCTGGATCCGCCACTGGCTGTGGGTTGGAATCCGGGCCGCACCATGCCAAAGGTGTAAAAAAATGGTACTAGCAGCTCCCTTGCTGAAGCGCGCATGAAAAGGGTTGTGCTAGGAAGATAGTTAGTCAGGTAAGTATCTGTTAAAAGATATTGTTATGTACCGTAATGCACTGTGAGTGATGCAATAGTATCCTCGAGTGACCAAACTACGCCCTGCTAAACTTTATCGGTAATTCTGAAACAAATGAAGCATGCAAAATTAAATATGCTTGCCTTATATATGCATCATTTTTGCATTCGACTGCTGATAAATCCTTACTCCGAACCAACATCCTACTATGAAAACCGAAGCTTATGTAAACATGGTAAAATTGATGACCGCCATTTTGGTTTAACCTACTTCCGCCTGGTGAGTGACGTCACACTATTCCCGCTCAAAAACTCAAAATTAAGGCCAAGCATGATTTTTATATTGGGTTTTAACAACATTCAACTTTCATAAAATACATAAGTGGGGAAAAAGAACTGTTTCAATGTGTAAAAGCAAAGTATCTATATGCACTCTACTGGACAGACTGTCTCTCAAAGTAGAGTGGGGTATGTTGTACAGTTTTGCAGCTTTTCTCACTAGCATCTTATTTTCTACACACTGAATGTAGGCATTTGTCAGTACATCATGGGCGTAGACCTTTTGGGGTTCTGAATTCTGTTCTGGTGCAGAGTTTGTTGAGGTTTTGCCTCAAAAAAACGGGCAAAGAAACACACACAAAAACGTCATAAAAATGTGTTCTATTCTAAGACCCCAAGCTACAAAAAACCAATATTAAAATAGCTTGGCCTAATAATTGTGTTACGCTACCACGTGTTTTCCATTTATACAATGTCAACATTGCAGACGACTGGCTTCAATTTTGCCCAAACTTCAGAATTTTAGAAAATCGTGTGAATTATGAAGGGGCATTTTTGGACATAAGTTAAAGTGAGTAAAATAAGCTATCTAAAGTTAAATATGCTGTACTTAACTGTTTGTGCCTCATTTTGACAGGATTAACTTTTCTTTGCAATGTTTACACTTCCGTAAACAAATTCCCACAGTAACTGTCACACGCACTCGAGATTTCACAATGTTACAGAGTAAACAACAAACATGGCGGACGTATTGAGCGGGCAAATGTAGGATGTTTGACAATATTTTAGTTTTATAAAACAATGGCTGATTGGCCAAATTTCTGTAAGTATCAGACTGGTGCCCTTAAATTTACCACGTATATACTTATTCACTAAAAAGCAAACCTGTCATAAATAGTGTTTTGTTAAGCAGCGCCTGATATGTATCACATCCTGTTAACATAGTATCTTCCCTTGATTTCATCTCAAAGCAGACAGCATATTTGCATTGGCATTCACTGATAAAATGACTAAAAAACTTAATTGCCACCAAGAAACAACAGAAACTCAAAGTTTTTTTTTTGCCCCCAAACAGTTTGTCCGTTCCATCATTACCTGAGCAGCCACTCTCCATGGCTAACAAGTTGTACAGCGGCCACCAATAGCAGCAAAAAAAGTACCCCACCTCATTCCACTGATCAACAAGCTCCAGTCTCGTTATTAAATAAAAAGCCAACCAATCAATCAAGCCACACTTACCGTCCAAAATGGTAGCAAAGCTACCCCTGGTTTCAATATGAGAAGGGCAGATGGCAATGGTGGTAAAAATGAGTGCCTGAAAAAAATGTCCTAAACTTTTTTCAAATGTCCGAACAATATTGGGGCTGTCCAAAGTAAATTTCAATCCAGCTGATACCCTGAATGTGCTGACACTCCTACCTGTGAAGTAAAGCCCAGTGCCTGTGACATTTATGGTTCAGTTGTGTACCAGGTTAGCACAGTTGGTAGAGCTGGAGATTGTTGATATCAAATTCTAGGGCTTTATTACCACGTTGGGCGTGAATTTTTTTCTGAGTTTTTTGTTTCATGTTTGTTCATCCTAAATATTTCTTTAGTTGTTTTCCCCTACTAATTTTTAAACAAATTTTCTGTGCTGAATATTATACATGTGTATCTGCATAAAACTCCAATAAAAATACACAATGTTAATAAAGTGTGTTACAGTTACTTAGTATAGATGTGAAACTTCACTACCTTAATTAATATATCTGGTTTCATAGGATTTTCGAAAGAGTTTATATATAGGTTCAGCATAGTAAGGTAAACACTAATCTGTTCAGGGGACAAAAATTTCACTCGTCCGCTTGTAATTACTAGTGAAATTTAGAAAGATCGAGTAATTCTTCCCAAAGCACTCGTCCTGTAGGACAAGTGCTTTGGAAATAATTACTCAAGGAACTCATATTAAATATTACTCCCTTATGTTCTTTATTGTATACACTTTTAAAGGGCAATTGCATGTATTTGCAGGACGAGTGAAAATTGTAAGTCACTCGTCCTGCAGGACACTTGCAATTTTTTTTTTGTCCCCTGACTGTTCTTTGGGACAAATACATTATATAGCCATTTATTTGTAACTGCCAAGGAAATCATTTTACTATTTCCACACCTCCTGATACATTTGATTCCAATATCCTCAGGGGTTCCAAGGATAGGGTTTTTTGTGGTGGGAAAGGCCAAAATTAAAGTTATCCAAACATTGGCATGTAGTATAGATGTGTCTAATAGAAGGCTATTATAATAGCAATATAAAGCACTTATGTTTTTGCCTCTGGGTAATATAGGTAGCCCGGATAAGCAAACCCAGTGGTTAGAGTTTGCGGTGGTTTGGCAAACAGTGTATGTCTCAAAATTGGGGTATTTGTGGGCATCTAATTACATACATGTACTATATAGGTCCGGAGAAGCAAATAAATTTCAACCTTAAATTCATAGGCTAAGATAAACAAAAATTTTCAGCGTAAAATTGCAAATATGTTCTTACCCATAAGTTTAAGCATATGTTTTGGGTGCTCAAAAGAACCGTCTCATTGAGACGGTTCTTTTGAGTACCCACAACATATGTTATGGTTGAGAAATAAAAAAAAAAAAAAATTCTGTTACGCACTCTTAACTAAAGGCCTGAAATTGTAATTATTTTCATAACCCATCAATTTAAATGTGTGTTTTGGGGAGCGCAGGGGCTCAGTGGTAGAGTGCTTGACTCGAGACCGAGGAGGCGCGGGTTCGAGCCTCACCGGCGTCACTGCGTTGTGATCCTTGAGCAAGACACATTTATCCTAGCTTAGTACTGGTTCAACCCAGGAAGACCTGTCCCTGTTTAACTGAAACATTGTTGATGGGACGTAAAGAATCAAATCAAACAAAACAAACAAAAATGTGTGTATTGTGTGTTCTCAAAAGAACCGTCTCAATGAGAACCCACAAACCTATGTTTTGGTTGAGAAATAAGAAAAAAAAATCAAATATGCACTCTTATCTGGAGGCCTGAATCCTGAGAATTTCTTTGAAAATGAATGAGCTATTTTCCTTTTGAAAATTTTAAACTTCATTGAGCCCTTTTTTATAACAATGATAACATCAACGCTGATTTTAGCAGTGGATATTAGTTTAATTCATAGAAAAAGCTTGTCTTGAACTGTCCCTTGATTTTGACAACCCTGCCCCACTCTACATGTATTTAGAGGACATGAGACATTTTAGCTTGCTTCCTTTAACTCTTTGCCTACTGGGTAATTTTGCTTTTTCGTTGTCTGCTGGGTTTTTAACAACTTTTTCGAAAAATTATTTCAGGAAATATATAACCTTCAGAGTGTCAAACAGTTTAGATCGTATTGTTTTTTCGGGACTAATCTGGGTTCAAACTGTGCAAAGTTATCAGCAGACAACACAAGTAGGCAAAGAGGCAGAACTGCACAGATCAATCAATCTTGTTTATTTAACCCTTTACTCCACACAAGCACCTTTGGACGCCTTTGAAATGTAAGATTTTTGAAAATATTATGAAAAATGGAATATTTACTCATGAGGAGCAAATGTTCCTTTATCCATAATATTTTCAAAACTATTGCAATGTAAAAATTATTTTTTGGAAAATATTTGAAAATTTATATTATTTATAGAAAATGATGCAATGTTCTAAATATAGCATATGGAGTAAAGGGTTAAACATTTAACTTTGCAGATACAATCCCGAAAATCTTGGTACGCTGGAGCGCTATGTAGATATGCAAGTCAGAGAGAATACATATGATCTGGAGGCAAATCTTGGTGTACTGAAATTGTAAGTATGGCTGGAATGACAATCTCATTGATAAATGTTATTACCACGCAGGGTTTAGTTACTGTATATTCGGAAATTTTCGTGAGATTTTTTATTTTTGCGAATAGTGTTAAAACATAATTGCCACGTTAAAAATTAGTGACTTTTGCATGATTTATCCACATCAGTAAAGGACAGAGTGTTTGTTTTCGCCATTTTGCGAGGGTTTTATTTCTTCTAAATACTGCATCTGTGAAGTTTCACAAAAATAAAACTCTCGCTAAAATTTCTGAATTTACAGTAACTCTTTTTTTTGCTAGTGGCGACTGTTTGACACTCTGATATCATAGTGTCCCTGAATGAATTTTTTTTTGTAAATTTTTGGTTTGAAAAAAAGTCAGCTGACAACAACAAAAGCATGAAAAATACCCAGTCTGCAAAGCAGTGTTATTTCTCCATGAAACATTTTTGCCATAAGTAATGTTTTAAATATTATCTCCCTTTGGCAGAAAAGATTTATACAGCTTGCGAGAAATGATTGCATTAAAAGCAATATGAAAACTGAAAACTTTTGCTAATTATTCTGCACCTGGTTCACCAATTTACATTATTGAAGCATAGGTTTAGATAAGCATATTTTTTTAGCCTAAAATTGTAATTATTTTCTTACCCATCCGTTTTAACATATGGGTGCTCAAAAGAACCATCTCATTGAGTACCCACAACATAAGTTTTGGTTGAGAAATAAGAAAAAAAAATTGGCTAGGCACTCTTCACTAAAGGCCTGATGGAAGTTCTGTATATACAGCAAAGCTTTCACTAGGATTTTGAAAGCAGGAGTCCCAGAATCCTTGTTGCCAAAAAGTGGTAGTCCCACCTTACAAAAGAATATTGTCTCCTTCAAAATATAGGAGTCTCAGCATCAAAGTTGGGAGTTCAGGAATGCAAATGAGCAGTTAGTGAGAGCTCTGTATACACTTGAAACATTCATTGTTTATATCAGGAAAGAGTCTTAAAATCAAACTGGAATTTACATACTGATGTATTGAACACCAGATGAAAGCAATCAACTTAAAAGTGTTTATTTCAGTTTGATCTGGGTCCAGACTGTTTTCAGAGGTTATCCGCAGAGACGGGAAAGAGCTGAATGTGGCTTACGTACCAAGCAAAATTAAGAAAACCCTTAATATAATAATTGTGACAACTGGTCTCCAGATTAAAGCCTGGCAGATTAAAGGGCATAATTAAAAATGTATAAATTTTCTTATTTCTCAATCAAAACATATGTTATGGCTGTTCAAAAGAACCATCTCAATGAGACGTTTCTATAGAGCACCGGAAACAAATGAATTAGAAAATTGTGGATTAGAAAAAAATTCACAATTTTTCTCTCAAAATTCTTGTTTATCAGGATTTATATGTATGTGACAGGCCCCTTTGACTATGGCCATTACTCTCAGGACTGGCAAGTGCAAGACTTCCTTCCATCGGGTAGCTTATTGCTTAACATGCTTAGTATTGTATTCCAACATAAAGGGTAAATGTTCTAAAATTTTGAAAACTAGCCAGAAAGGCCTATACAGAGAAGACCCAGATCAGACTGCTTCTGAATTCCAGCCCTGATAACCAATATTTATTATACCCCCAGTACGAAGTATATAGGGGGTATATAGTTTTTGCCTTTTCTGTAATTATGTTTGTCTGTTTGTCTGTCTGTCTGTCTGTCTGTCAACTTTTTTTTTCCCTCAAAGATTTCTCAGCAACTACTTGGGTTAGGATTCTGAAATTTGGTATGAAACATCCCTGCCAGTCTTCCGGCATAATGAAAGTTAATACTTGTTCTATCAACAACTAAATTACCTGTCCATTTCTCTCTCGGAAACTATATGACAGCATTCCCACAAAGCCCAGAGTATCCCCATGTCACAGAATTCGTGCCTACAGGCATAACACATTTCAAGTCCCAATCACATCCATGAAAACTAAGAAAACAGTTTAGTCACACTTGAATTTCCCACGAACATGGAGGCAGCCATTTTATCTTATTGTTTATACCCATTGCGCATGACAGGATTTTGTCATTGGCGGATTCAACGGTCAGTTACGGCCAGCGCTCGCGCACTAGCTATGGCTAGCGCGTGAGGCTGAGTCCAATCAGCATCTCCCATTCTTACGACCCATCCCAGTGATTGGCTGGAACTCCGGTCAGTTACGACCACCCTACGACCACTGGGAGACTTCCCAGTATAAAACGGCTGCGGCCACCCTGGAACGCTGGAATTCGTGGTTTGAGATCTTGCAGACATCTTCCTATTGGAGGGCGCTCTGTATTAGGCCTAGTCTAGTATTAGTATTAGATCCAGTTAAGATTTAGCACCTGTATCCTGAAGTATTACGGAGATAGATACAGTGAGTAACCTGGTTGTTTAAGAGGGTTTGCAGGGTTTGGGATTCGAAGTTGCGATGAATATTTAAGTTGTGCTTTGCTTGTAAGGGTTTACAGTGCGCTTGACCTTATCATTTCATACGTTGACCCGGTGAGTCTCCATAGGTGTTTTTTGACTATGGTGAGGGTGGCCCGGTGAGTCTCCATAGGTGTTTTTTGACTATGGTGAGGGCGCATGGTTGAATTGAAAACCTCAGTGGCGAGGTGCTTCACTTTGATATTTTAGGCGGTGAAGTAAATTAACCATTTATATTTAGGCCTAATCCCTGAGTGGGATTGAGGAATTATATTTTAGTTTTACCGTGTCTGTGGTAAACTGGCCGGCCGGTACGAGGATAGAACTCCCACTACCTCGGTAACAGCCCTAAGTCCGTCCCCAGGGTATTCGCCACACGGTGGGTCAAGAGCACTCTAAACAGCATTATATTTGTGTATTGTTGGTCACACGATTTAGAAAGCACTTCGAATCCTGAACAAGCCCCTATAGAGGTACCAGGTTTATAAAAGCAAGACACAAACAAGGTCCCACATCTCCCCTTTTAATACGGCTATACACAGTGCATAGCATGGTGATAACCATTAGTAGATTGTAAGGCTCCTCCTGTGTTGAGGATATATATATTGGCCCTTTAAGTGCATATGTGATTTCACCAAACCCCTTATTGCTGTGTCACGGGGTGCAATCGGTGCGTACATAATAGATGTATTAAGCTATCATCACTCATTCAATCATCATATTTTAGTCTGTAGTCATCCTCATCCATTTGTACATAATACATCATTCCAAGCTGTTAGGTTATACTATATAAACGTGTGAAATAGCCATATTCTTACGTATCATTTACCCCCCACATATCACAGAGGTTACCCCCCGTGTATGAACACATATATAGTTATACCAGAGGCTCCGATATTCGTCCGTATGGATTGTTGTGATTAGACCAGGGACGCTACAAAATTTTGGTGGCAGCGGTGTGGGATTAATTGATTGAAAAATCAAATTAACCAGTAATTTGTTATTCACTTTTTCATTGAAGGCGCCCAATGAAGTCCTGAATAACAGCCTTAAGCGTACTCTGTCATAACACATATTTCCATCGGATATATTGCCTCTTTACTTATAAATACAACAGCATATATATTATCATTTTATCTTGTTACTTAGAGTTATATATTGAAAATGGCTTCTAATGATGAACCAGGTATAAACCACGTTGGTTCACCCTCAGCTGCGGAAATGGAGAGCAATGATGGAGAAAGAGGGAATGTCTCAGCGAGCGAAGGATGTTACCCCCAATCAGCCCCTGATCTCAGACCCAGTTCCCCATCCTTCGTTCCTGAACGGTCCTTTAGCTTTGCTACTCCTAGCGGTGAGGTTCAGTTTCAAAATAATAGTCGTTTTGCGCATGCATGTATAGGCGAACCAGCTCAAGGTCCTCGAGTTAATTTTATGCCTAACCCAACGTTACTGGGTGAAAATGATGAATCAAATAATCTTAGGGCGCAGATCGCGGCGATGCAGGCATCTTTGTCTGTAATTTCGACCCAATTAGAGAATCAAAACGTGACCCCAGAGCTCTCAAATACCTCGTACGGTACCCCACCGATACGTAGCACTAGTGTGCCATCTAATTTGCAATCACGAACGCAGATTATAAGAGGAAGCAGCGACGAAAGTGATCGATATACTGGTATGGATAGGTCAATATCCCCACATCGGTATGGTGCAAATAATTTCCCCAACTTTTCCTCAACTAGTCCTGCACCTGTCAATACTAATCATCGATATCGATCGAATGAACCGTCCATTAAGGTAGCGGTTTATGATGGTAAATCGAGTTGGAAGGACTATTTAGTTCAATTCGAGCTCGCTGCTCAAGAAAACGGCTGGAATCAGCATACGAGAGCGATTAGACTTGCCTGTAGTCTAAGAGGTAGCGCTCAAGCCCTCTTGAGTGACCTCACCCCAGAAATAAGACAAAATTATGACAGGCTCGTGACTACCCTTACGGAGCGCTTTGAACCCCAGAATCAATGCGAACTTTACAAAGCTCAACTTAAACAGAGAATACGGAAGCGGGACGAGGGATTGCCAGAACTAGCACAGGATATAAAGCGCCTGACTAGGATGGCTTACCCTTCCGCCTTCATAGATTTAAGGGACACTTTGTCAAAGGACAGTTTCATTGAGGCCCTAAACGAAGCGGAAATGGAACTTTTCATAAGTCAAAAGGAACCCGCGACGATAGACGATGCCGTTAGGCTAGCCTTGAAATATGAGGCATTTACTCAGGGTAGACGTAAGCGACTTTCCTCGAATAAAGCAGTCATTAGGATGCAATATGAGGAAGATACGCATAGTACGATATCGCGAAACGAGATAGAGGAAATTAAAAATGATATAAGGGAATTAAGAACTGGTTCAAATGGGCAGCCCAATCGAGGCAAACCCAACCCAACCCAACTAAGAGCGTGCTATGGGTGCGGACAGACGGACCATATGATAAGGTCATGCCCGTTTAAGGCTACTCCGGACACACACCGACGTTACGGCAATAATAATTACCACCAGAATCGTTATGGTTCACGTAACGGTTTTCATAATAACCGTACGGACAGACGCACGAACAATCAAAGCGCCGAAAGTTATTCACTTTAATAGACTTAAGCCCTATAGAGGAAACCTGAGCTCGTGGTTCAAGAAGTAGACAATTTTTTTTTACATAGAGAAGCCATTTTCAGAGAAATGTAGTTCTAAATTGTTCTTGGTTCTATTGTTCTTGGTTATTATTAAATGTTAACATGAATGACAGGGAAATGTATCCCCACTAGTTTTGACTCCAGTACTGTGTACTGTAATTGTCGAGGAAGTGTCCTCATTACGTAAGTTATACTTACATTCATGTTTACAGTTGCCTGTTTGAGTTTGATGTTCCTGTTACCCATGTGTTGGGTTTTACTCAAACAGCATAGTATAATAGATCTAGATGGTGCCGCAAACATTAAAAAATTAGCCAGTGTAGGGGTGTAAGGAAAATAAAATAAATACAAAATTTTAGTAGAATGTCAGTGACTGACAGCTGCCTGTTAATGATATATCAATATAGAAATGAGGTGGCCTTGAGTTGGGTACCATGGAAAACTGGTGCCCAGTTCTCGATCATTTAACATTTAGACCTAACAAAAAAAATTGCATTGTTTTGTATTGGCAGCTCATTGTGGTGTCAGTGACTGACAGCCACCTCTTCATGAACCCTCTTAGGAGTGGATTGGTCTTGGACTGGACACCTCACAAGCCTGGTGGCCAGCTCTTGATCAGTCATGATTTTAACACATCTTTTTGCCCCACTACCTGGTTTGTCTAATCGGAAGTTTGAACTGGAATATATAGTGACGGTTATTTCCAAATAAGCCCCATGGAATGTACACGACCTCTAATTGAGAACCCAAGTGCATTGGAACTATAACTAACAATTAACGATCGCGTACAGTGAAAACCGAAGATCCAGTCAGCGACTAGACGTATCCCAACCCCCCCCCCCCTTTGGATTTCGTGCCTATGGAAACTCCAAAATGGACACGTGACTTTCTTCCTCCGTGGTTTCTCCATCCTAAACCTAAAGTAAACAACACATACATAAAATACTTTTATTTCCACAGTAGCTACGAATCTAAATCACACAACACTGGTTTGTGCAGGATTAACCTACCTGAAAGAGTATGGACACTCTTTGCTAGCATGGGAAGTGAACTAAAGTCTTGTGGTCGAGCCTATCCATATAATTGTTCCAGGAACACTCTATATCAACAAATCGAAGGTCCTCAGTTGTCCTAACATAGAACTCATGTAAATCGGTGATGATGTTGCAGTCTGACGTGTCAACATGTATCAAGAGACATACAAGCTATAGAACACATATATTACCCTGCTATCCATGGCGTGGCCTGTAAAACCCAGTTCACTTGTTAACGTTTAACAGTTTGACTATAGTCAACATCCTCTGAAGAAGTCACTAAAATATATCTCATGCGGAACTCAATGGTACCATCTACCATTATACCATGTGACGTGCCTGTTTACAATATTTTAACAACTCATATCGGACAAATGTCATCTTATATATACAGTCATGAGTCAAATACTTTCCTTGTTGGAGTACAGTCCCTACCATTCCGGACTCAGAAATTATAGGAATATACCTGTATCCAGTGTCATAAGAGCTTTTCCAAGCGGCGGTACCTTTAAGACCACATAAACTCAGTGCATGTAAAATCAGTTGTTTGTGTGTTTGTGGATTTAGTGTAGCCAAGGAGAGGAGGAAGAGGATGGAGATCAACCTTCGCGCGCCAACCACAAACTTTCCCAGCCCCAGAGATTGTAGCGGCGACAGAGAACACTTGTACTACTAGTGACAATGTGACTTGAGGAGATATCGAAAAACAATCAGATAAAGAAATTGGTTGACAGCTGTAAATATGATAGCTATATACACATATTAAATAATTTATTTATCAATCTGTGAAAATGTTGAATCTTTTAGATACCATGAGGTATGTGCCACTGCATATGCAACCTGGTATCTAAATACATTGGTGATATGGGCTGTCAACTGGTTTTAAAAAAAAAAAATGGTTAGTTGTTGCAAGTATTGAGTGTCATGATTCACTCAGTTGTTCCCCAGTTGGAGTTCTGAAGATGTCTCTGAGTAATTTTAATGTAGGGCCCATGTGTCTTCCCAGAATCCTATGTGGTAGTATGTGCCTTTCATCTACAACTGGATTGCTGTGATGCATTTGAATGGGTGGTAAGAGATAAATTCTGGACTCTTCTCCATATGGTCCTCGAGACGTTGTTCATTTGTTTCTCTCTGCTATATTCAGATAGAGAGCAGAGTGATGCAGATGTGAATTTCTCTCTGAAAAAGAAACAGAGTCACACAATAGTCCCCACATTATACACATCATTTCATCATAGATCCTTTTATCATATGCATTGTCTGTCAACATTTGCTTCAATATTAGTACACTAGAATGAGTACTTATGATTTGCTAGTTATGTTAGACAAAGTCCCCAGATTGGGAATTGTCTCTAGAAATTAGTTCTTAACAAATGTCATTTTTGTTAGAGATGCTTAGATGTCATTTAGATCTCCAAAAGAGAAATGGACTGCGGATGTTTTCTTTGAATGTTCACTGTAAGTTCGGGACGAACTTTTCGAACCGAGGGGGCAGTGAAACATCCCTGCCAGTCTTCCGGCATAATGAAAGTTAATACTTGTTCTATCAACAACTAAATTACCTGTCCATTTCTCTCTCGGAAACTATATGACAGCATTCCCACAAAGCCCAGAGTATCCCCATGTCACAGAATTCGTGCCTACAGGCATAACACATTTCAAGTCCCAATCACATCCATGAAAACTAAGAAAACAGTTTAGTCACACTTGAATTTCCCACGAACATGGAGGCAGCCATTTTATCTTATTGTTTATACCCATTGCGCATGACAGGATTTTGTCATTGGCGGATTCAACGGTCAGTTACGGCCAGCGCTCGCGCACTAGCTATGGCTAGCGCGTGAGGCTGAGTCCAATCAGCATCTCCCATTCTTACGACCCATCCCAGTGATTGGCTGGAACTCCGGTCAGTTACGACCACCCTACGACCACTGGGAGACTTCCCAGTATAAAACGGCTGCGGCCACCCTGGAACGCTGGAATTCGTGGTTTGAGATCTTGCAGACATCTTCCTATTGGAGGGCGCTCTGTATTAGGCCTAGTCTAGTATTAGTATTAGATCCAGTTAAGATTTAGCACCTGTATCCTGAAGTATTACGGAGATAGATACAGTGAGTAACCTGGTTGTTTAAGAGGGTTTGCAGGGTTTGGGATTCGAAGTTGCGATGAATATTTAAGTTGTGCTTTGCTTGTAAGGGTTTACAGTGCGCTTGACCTTATCATTTCATACGTTGACCCGGTGAGTCTCCATAGGTGTTTTTTGACTATGGTGAGGGTGGCCCGGTGAGTCTCCATAGGTGTTTTTTGACTATGGTGAGGGCGCATGGTTGAATTGAAAACCTCAGTGGCGAGGTGCTTCACTTTGATATTTTAGGCGGTGAAGTAAATTAACCATTTATATTTAGGCCTAATCCCTGAGTGGGATTGAGGAATTATATTTTAGTTTTACCGTGTCTGTGGTAAACTGGCCGGCCGGTACGAGGATAGAACTCCCACTACCTCGGTAACAGCCCTAAGTCCGTCCCCAGGGTATTCGCCACACGGTGGGTCAAGAGCACTCTAAACAGCATTATATGTGTGTATTGTTGGTCACACGATTTAGAAAGCACTTCGAATCCTGAACAAGCCCCTATAGAGGTACCAGGTTTATAAAAGCAAGACACAAACAAGGTCCCACATCTCCCCTTTTAATACGGCTATACACAGTGCATAGCATGGTGATAGCCATTAGTAGATTGTAAGGCTCCTCCTGTGTTGAGGATATATATATTGGCCCTTTAAGTGCATATGTGATTTCACCAAACCCCTTATTGCTGTGTCACGGGGTGCAATCGGTGCGTACATAATAGATGTATTAAGCTATCATCACTCATTCAATCATCATATTTTAGTCTGTAGTCATCCTCATCCATTTGTACATAATACATCATTCCAAGCTGTTAGGTTATACTATATAAACGTGTGAAATAGCCATATTCTTACGTATCATTTACCCCCCACATATCACAGAGGTTACCCCCCGTGTATGAACACATATATAGTTATACCAGAGGCTCCGATATTCGTCCGTATGGATTGTTGTGATTAGACCAGGGACGCTACAGGTATAAAGCTAGATAGTGATGAGTTGTATTGTGTAACAAAAGATTTATTTTACCCCCGGTATGAAGTATATAGGGGGTATATAGTTTTTGCCTTTTCTGTAATTATGTTTGTCTGTTTGTCTGTCTGTCTGTCTGTAAACTTTTTTTTCCGTCAAAGATTTCTCAGCAACTACTTGGGTTAGGATTCTGAAATTTGGTATAAAGCTAGATAGTGATGAGTTGTATTGTGTAACAAAAGAACGGCCACATATTGCTTATCAGTCCCTTTATTTGTTCATTTTTCTTTCTCTCCAATGGAAATCTCTGTCACAGATTTCTCAGCTCCTATTGGAGCCAGTATTTTCAAATTTTGTGTACATCTTCAGGATGGCAAAGTGTACTGTGTAAATGGAAATTAAGATGCTAATCCTCATTTTGCCTTCTTTTTTCAATTTTTCATTTTTCCCTTCTTTCACTCTTATATGATACATATAGACATTTTTTTCTGTCAAAGATTTCTCAGCAAATACTTGAGTTAGGATTCTGAAATTTGGTACAAAGCTTGATAGTGATTAGTTGTATTGTGTAACAAAAGAACAGCCACATATTGCTTATCAGTCCCTTTATTTATTCATTTTTCTTTCTCTCCAATGAAAATTTCTGTCACAGATTTCTCAGCTCCTATTGGAGCCAGTGTGTTCAAATTTAGCCTACACCTTCAGGTAGGCTAAGTGTATTGTGTAAATGAAAATAAAGATGCTAAAGCTCATTTTGCCTTCTTTTTTCAATTTTTCTTTCTGTCACTCCTATATAACACATATGGACGTTTTTTTGTCAGAGTTTTCTCAGCAACTACTTGATTAAGGATTATGAAATTTTGTGTACACTTTCAGGTAGGCAAAGTGTATTGTGTAAATGAAAATTAAGGTGCTAATCCTCATTTTGCCTTTTTTCAAATTTTCAATTTTTCCTTCTGTCACTCTTATATAACACATATGGACATTTTTCATCAAATTTTTCTCAGAAACTACTTGATTTAGGATTATGAAATCTTTGACATTTTTGTCTTTTCTCTGAAATTGTTACAACCTCTGATGGCTACCGCCGGGGGTATGTGAGCTTTGCTCACTTCTTGCTATATTTTAAACAGAAAGAAAAGTGTTTGAAATTTTAGAACATTTAGCGTAGCTACAATAAGAATGTCTTGTTTTGTTTCAGGTACCAGTTTAACCCAGGTTATTACCAAACAAACGTAACAGCCCAGATCCTTCTAAAAGCCTTGACCAATCTACCACACACAGACTTTACACTCTGCAAATGTCTTATAGATTCACACAGGGTATCTTTGTTGTTATCAGATGATGGAGGAGTTAACTAGCTGTTAAGCTTTGTCATACTGAATATTTTTATGTACTACACTCCTCCCCAATTTTTATCCTGTTAACCTGCAACATTCCAGCTGTATCAAGCATGCATTTTCAATCGGAATGGAAAACAGTGTGGACCCTTATCTGGATCTACACTGTTTTCAAAACAGGATATATCCGGATTCAGCATGACAAAGGTTTTTAAAATGAACTTTTATTCAATAGGACCAGAAAAAATATTGAGTCGGTCTATCAGAAGTTTTTTCTTAGAAATGAAAACATTTTATAGTGGTTCTAACGGATTTAATTTAATGTAATGTAGTATGCAACATATATGTCCAATAGATAGCAGAGCACAAGACCAATGGTGGCCACAAGACCAATGGTGGCCAAAAAGTAAGGGGAAATTCGTAAACTCATTTACAGTTTAGGACTTTCCCCTTACTTTTTGGCCACCATTTCTGTGGAATTGCATAATCATAGAGACACTGAAGGACTTCTGCAGTTGCACATCCTACCGGAATGGACCAAAAATGACTCAAATACCTCTTTAGACAACAACATTCTCTTTTCAACAACCCTTTCCTGTGTTTTCTTGTATTGCATGAATTCACTGTAGGGGTTGGTAACGGAACCAAACATTAAAGTTAGTTATGATATGCAGTTATGACACTGAAAAAAACAACAAAGCCAATCGAGTAAAGCCATTCTGATTTCTGCTGTACGGTTGCTTGGTTACCTGTTGAAAATCCATTGACGAAAGTTTTAAGGAATATAAATGGATTTAGGATCAAGCTGAATAAAAAAGATTCTCTGGTTCATTTTCAGACTATCCAAACAAAATTAACCATTTAAACTTGAAATTATTTAGTTTTGCCAGCACCGTCATATATGCAAAAAAAATGTTCAGGATATTGGAAATGATCAGCTTTCACCCTTGAATAGAGAACTGTAATTGTACTGACATTGATTGTTTCTGTTAATTGTTACCTTAACAGTTGTCTGCTTACGTTGTCTGCCGAAAGGTTTTAGAAGACTCTTGTTGGTGAAACAGTGTGGACCCAGATCAGACTGCTCCTGCAGGAGCAGTCTGATCAGGGTCCACACTGTTTGCCTCTATACTTGCATAAGTCAGTATTCAGTAATGTTAGTAAATATATGCAGCAGACGACTTTTCAGATGCATTTTTTGTGCAGCTTTAAGGGTTAATAGTTTCTGTTGATTATTATTACCTTAACACTGACTTAGCAAGAAGAAGATCCAGTTTTACGAGTGATGAATCTAGCCAATTTATTAGAGACCTGTAATTTCCAGAAGTTCTGGGTAAGTTGGCATTTTTTCGTATCACATTATCACATCACCTCTGATAGCTATGGCTTAGGCACTTTATTTTCTCACAAAGTAATGACAATACTATTTCCTATAAATAAGTCTTTGTTGTTGAGCGCAGTGGCTCAGATGGTAGAGCGTTAGACGGGGGATCAAGTGGTTGCTAGTTAAAGACCCATCGTTGGCGGAATCGCTGTGTTGTGTCCTTGAGCAAGACACTTTATCCGCTGCTTAGTACTGGTTCAACCCAGGAAGACCGGAAATTTCCCAACACAACTAAAAAATTGTTGACTGGGACGTAAAGCATCAAAACAAACATACTTTGTAATTTTGCATTCTATTTAGTCATCTGCAGATTTTTTTTGAATTTTTTTTCTAAAAATCTTTCAAGAAAGCCATCAGAGAATCAAACCATTTGGATTGAGATGAGGCCCGACATTAGTGTAGGGGACATAAGTCCCCACTAAGAGAAAACAGTTAACCCTCCACCTTAAACATTTCTTGTTCTCTCTTTATGATTTCAGTCAACATTGAAAGAGGACCCAGAATTAACGGAGGGAGTAACAGGATTCGAAGATTCGATTAGAAAATGTAAGTTGATAAGTGGCATTATTTTGACAAACCTGATTAACCAACTACTAAGTTAGAAAGACTTTATTTATGGAGTGTAACTACATTTAGCTCATGCAAATAATGACAAATGTAATAACTAATCATCAATCAGCGAGGTCCTCATAGTAGGAGTTTCCAGTAAAGAAAGGGTTATAGTCAATGAAACAGGGATTTTCCTCAGTTTAATAATGACTTCTCAGTTTAAAAATGAGCAAAAAGTTCCCGAAATGGTGTGTATCATTCCCATCTTCTTGGTTGTATATGTTTTCATTCACATTTTTATGCAAATTTTCATGAGTTTTTATGAAGGGCAATTAACGCAACACATATTTTACAGCTTTATACAGCTAATTTCTTATATGGTTTTTAATCCATTTAAAATGGCAGTCCATTTCATTTAGACTCCATCAAATTTTCCCTGTTTTGATGGTCCAATTTATGCCTTTTTGTCCCAAATTCAACAGGCCCCTGGCCCCAACTTTAGAAAAGTAGGAAAATCCCTGTGAAAGCCTAGATGGTAATTTCACTTTATAGCAAAAGGGTAGAACATTTCCACTCATACTATTTCGATTTCATTCCTTCAGGTAGAGGGGCACCTTAACTCAGTAGAGTGCCAGGCTTGTGATCAAGAAGCTATGTGAAATTCTTCCGTCAGTTTGAGCTATGTCCTTGAGCAAAGCTTTTTATCCTTATACTTAAGTCAGTGCATGAGGTTTCCAACAATGTCGTATGTGCGACCAGCAAAGCCTCAGATCAGCCTGCGCATATGCACAGTCTGATCAGAGCCTTTGCTTGTTGCTTGATAATTCTATGAGTGTTAAGCTACTGACCGAACATCTTTTGGAGGTTTTAAGTTTAAAAGGAGGATGCACATGCTTGTCTGAGTGTACACTTGTCAAAATGCCACATTGCTGGAAATCATATGACATGGCTCAATTATTACTGGTTCAATCAAGGAAAACATCACAACTTGACTGAAAATTGACGACTGGCACATATAGCATGAACTTAAAAGTCCTTACAGTGTAATCCACAGGTTTAGATAAACAAAATTTTTCAGTGTAAAAAAGTAAATATTTTCTTACCCATCAGTTTTAACATGTTTTGGGTGCTCAAAAGAACCGTCTCATTGAGACGGTTCTTCTGAGTACCCACATCATACATTTTGGTTGAGAAATAAGAAAATTAAATTTTCGTTACGCACTCGTTAAGTCCTGGTATTCTCATCACTAAATTAACATTAACATTACTTAAGATTTCTAGCAGTTCACAAGACACTTCAAAATTTAGTTTCAACAAAGTTGAATCCCTAGTAATCCATTTTGTTCAAAAATATGGTCAATGCTATATTTTAAGGGGTCGCTGGTAGTAAATTCATGTTATAGGCGCGTTGCTGAAATTCAAATTTTCGAAAAAACTTACCTCATCGTCATAAAGGATGAAACAGGTCTTAAATTCAAGATGAATGACTCTACTTTATTTCTGATTGGGTCGTACGCTCAAAAATTGGTAGCATCATATTAAAAAATGGGGAGATAACTCAATGTTTGCAAAAAAAACGGAAACGTAAAGTACGGTTTTTAAACTGATTTTGTATTGACAAAAAGACGTTCTTTTTCGCAAACTATTTTATTTTCTAAAGGTAAGTTTACTGTCATTTATATTTGTTTGAGTTTTATTGATTTTTATAAATTTAAACAAGGTATTTTTGGGGGATAACTCTATAAAATTGAATATTTTCCTGTATAGTATTCCTTATAATACCGTTATATTTATTCAGAACCCGCAAAACTTCATAATTTCTAAAACAATTGTCTTTTCGCTTTTCATAAACATGATTTGCCGCATCCTGATATGCCTGACGGCTCAGAAAAAGCGCTTCTTAAGTTGCCACCCTTTGTGGAAAAACAGCGTTTTAATGCATTTTTCCAATCCACTTGATATGAGAATAGGAGATTCGCTGTTTTCTTTTTGGAGAAAACTTACATTAGCGTCCTAAATGATGATACATGCCTCAGTTAAAGATAAATTTATCTGTACTATCAATTTGTGAGGATTGTACGTTAAAATCGAGTATCATCATTCATAAAATGGGGAAGTAACTCTGGTACTAGAAATAATGTAAAACCAGCATAGATGAGCATCGTTAAGTACCTCCTTGAAATATTGCTTCTCTGCTTTTTTTTTAACTTTTACTCACACAAAAGTATATCTGTTTTAAATGTCTAGTCTTTCTTTCTTAAATAGATATAATAGAAGTTCAGAAACAGCAATATGACGCTCTTATTAGATATTAATATTATCTAATTTGCATATTCAAGAATATTAATGAAAACGTAAGTAATGAGAAAAATTGTTGAAAATTGTTGAATAAATTAAGGGGTGTCACCTGTAAAATTACCTATATGTCGCTGTTTGTCATTCCAGACTAAGAATCGAGGTACCAAATTAAAGTTGAGACATTAGTAAAATGACCAACTGAATAGATATACGAATTATCTAATTTGCATACTCATGAATATTAATGAAAACATAGGAAATGAGAGAAAATTGGTCGAAAAAATAAGGGGTATATCTACAAAATTACCACTACACCAGCTGCTAACTATCTTATCCGACAAGATTTGGTACCCAATAAAAGTTGAGACAAAGCCATTTGACTAAAATGATTAAATATACGAATTATCTCATTTAAATATTCATGAATATTAATGTAAACGTAAGAAATAAGAAAAATATTGGTAGAAAAATAAAGGGGGTATACCTACAAAATGTCCTATATGTCTGCTGCGTACTAGCCTAGACTACAAAACTTGGTACCAAATAAAAGTTAAAACATTGCCATTTGACTAAAATGATTAAATATGCGAATTATCTAATTTAAATATTCAAGAATATTAATGTAAACATAAGACATAAGACAAAATTTGTAAAAAAATAAAGGTGGTATACTTTCAAAATTACCAGTACGCTAGCTGCTAACTATCCTATCTTACAAAACCTGGTACCAAATAAAAGATGAGACATAGCCATTTGATCAAAATATTGAAATATACGAATTATCTAATTTAAATATTCATGAATATTAATGAAAGCATAAGAGATAATAGAAAATTGGTAGAAAAATTAAGGTGGTACACTTTCAAAATTACCTATATATCTACTGCTAACTATCGAAGACTACAAAACTTGGTACCATATTAAAGCTGAGGCGTTGTATTTTGACCAAAATGATTAAGTATTCGAAGTATCTAATTTGAATATTCATGAATGTTAATGTAAAAAGTATAAATAAGGGAAAATTGCTAGAAAAATGAAGGTGGTATACCTATAAAATGTCCTATATGTCTGCTGTTTATTAGACTAGACTATAAAATTTGGTACCAAATAGGAGGTGAGACTTTGCCATTTAACCAAAATTATTAGATATGCGAATCATCTAATTTAAATATTCATGACTATTATTGTAAACATAAGTAATAAGACTAAATTGGTAGAAATATTAAGGGGGTATACCTACAAAATTACATGTACTCCAGCTGCAAACTATCCTAGACTATAAAAATTGGCACCCAATAACAGTTGAGACATAATCATTTCACTAAAATGATTAAATATACGAATTATCCAATTTAAATATTCATGAATATTAATGTGAACAAAAGAAACAAGACAAAATTGGTAGAAAAATTAAGGTGGTATACCTACAAAATTAACATGACGCTAGCTGATAATTATTCTATCTTACAAAACTTGGTAACAAATAAAAGTTGAGACATAGCCATTTGATCAAAATGATAAAATATACGAATTTTATAATTTAAATATTCATGAATATGAATGAAAGCATAAGAAAAAAGAGAAAATAGATAGAAAAAATAAGGGGTATAGCTACAAAATTTCCTACATGTCTACTGCCAACTATCGTAGACTGCACAACTTAGTACCAAATTCAAGTTGAGACATTGCATTTTGACCAAAAATGATTAAATTTACAAATATCTAATTTGAATATATTCATGAATATTAATGAATTCTCAATAAATAAGAGGAAATTTGTAGAAAAACAAGGTGATTTACGTTCAAAATAACCACTAAGTCAGTCGCTTACTATGATTAACTTCAAACCTTGGTACTAAATAAAAGTTTAGACATTTTCATTTGATGAAAATGATTAAATGACAAATGATCTAATTTGAATACTCTTAAATATTAATGTAAACATAAGAAATAAGACAAAATTGGTAGATTAATTAAGGTGGTATCCCTTCCAAATTACCTCTACACCAGCTGCTTACTATCCTAGACTACAAAACTTGGTACCAAATAATAGTTGAGATACAGGTATGTGACCCTATTATTATATGTATTCGAAATATCTAATTTTCATATTCACGAATATTAAAGATCACATAAAAAGAATATGTCAAAAATAGTAGAAACGAAAGTGGTTTGACCTACAAAATAACCTATATTTCAGCTGCCATATATCCTGGACTACCAACCACGGTACCAAATAAAAGTTGAGATAGAGCTCGTTGACCCTACGATGAATATACAAATGATCTCATTTGCTTGTCTCATGAATGTATAAGAAAACATTAAAAAGAAAAAAAACAACACAAAACGATAAAAATTAGTTCTAGGCTTTAATTTGAGAATAGGATAACTAGCAACTGACATATGCGTAATTTTGTAAGTACACCCCTTTAATTTTTCCAAAATTTTCTCTTATTTCTTATATTTTGATTAATATTTATGAGTTAGAATGTTAGAAAAATTGTTAAATGGACAAATTTGGTAAAAGTGCAGTGGTTGTGCATTATTTGGTACCAATATTGGTTGCCTAAAATAATTCGCAGCTGAGTTGTAAGTATCTTTGTGGGTACACCCTTTCATTTTTTTACTATTTCCTAATGTATTCATTAATTTTCATGAATATGCAAATTTGATAGCAAACTTTACCGCTGAATGAAGTTGCTATGTCTTACTTTTGTTTTTTATCGAGTTAGTACTTTAGGATGAGTTTCTGCTGAGATATAAGTAATTTGAAGGGACATACCCAACTGTTTTGAAGCGCATTGTTAGTTGCCATGGACACCACGCAATTTCACATAGCACAAATTGGGTTATTTTGAGGGCAATACTTTTACCTATTGAAGGCGGTCCCACAAAACAATTTGACGCCCATGAGAAGTTGTCCTGAGGACGCAAGGCTGGTCTAATTCGACCATTGGGTACTAAGGAATTCAATTGCTTTTACTTTTGATATATAGATAGTCTAACACATTTTGTGGGTATTGCTAGGAAGAATGGACATTATGACGACTGTTAAACCAAAGCTTCTTGTCGATTCTCAAAACTCATTTCTCGTTTATCACTTTAAAAGCTTGAACCTAGTTTAAAATAGTGCTATGAATGAAACATTCATTACAATAGCTGGACACTAGAAACGCAAAAAGTAAGTGAGTATAAACAGGAACAACCACAATCACTACTGCAGATCAACCCACGGCATCGTGAGGAAGAGGAACAGAACACTTACAGTCACAAGACACCATGAAGACAATTAAAGCAAAGCAACTATCATTCTCTTCCTCGTCAAGATGTTAACAAAAATAGAAAGAACACAAATAGATGCATAATAAAACAAAGACCAACACAGAACCCCCACAAATATTCCGACGTACATTAAACAATGAATCAACAGCAATGTAAGATTCTGTATGATGTTGGCGGCCATCTTGAAAACATGCAAATAAGCTCAATAAGACGTCATTTTTCAGCTTGCAAACATTGGTTTTCGGATTTAGCATACCAAATGTGTCAGACCCTTTCCCTTGTCTTCAGAAATAAGTCCATACTTGATACTTTTAAAATTTGTATTTCGTGATTCTGTTTTCCACGAGTATAAAGTTATCTCCCCTTTTTAGCTCACCTGAGCCGAAGGCTCATGGGTGAGCTAATAGTATACCAGTCACTCCGGCGTCCGTCCGTCCGTCCGACCGTCCGTCCGTCCGTCTGTCAACATTTTCAAACATCTTCTCCTCTGAAACCCCTGGGCCAATTAAAGTCAAATTTCATATGGAGACTCCTTAGGACGCGGGAACGAAAGTTTGTTCAAATGGTCTTGGTCACATGACCAAGATGGCGGCCACGCCCATATATGGTAAAAACCCTTTAAAAATCTTCTTCTCCAGAACCAGAAGGTCGATGACCTTGGGACTTGGTATGTAGCATTGGGGGTGTTGGGTCTACCAAGTTTGTTCAAATAATGATCCTAGGTTGACCTTGACCTACTTAACGTCAAGGTCAAATTTTCTTCCTAATGCATTTAAATGGGAAATTTTTTGAAAAGTTGATTTTTTGAATACTGTTAAAGCCAAAGTCATTATTCTTACTTGATATGTTGAACCTAATGAAACAATGGCTATAAATAAGTTTCAAAGGTCAAGGTTGACCTTTGCCCTTTTAGCCAAGGTCGCTCATATTGTGGTCCCAGCAATATATAAAACATAGTTTTCTCACAAACCATTGGCCCAATTGAACTCAAATTTCATGTGCAGACTCCTTATGATAAGTAAGCCAAAATTTATACAAAATATTTTGGTCACATGACAAAGATGGCCGCCATGCCCATATATGGTAAAAACCTTTTAAAAATCTTCTTCTCCAGAACCAGAAGGCCATTGACCTTGAGACTTGGTATGTAGCATTAGGGATGTAGGGCCTACCAAGTTTGTTAAAATGATGATCCCAAGATGACCTTGACCTACTTAAAGTCAAGGTCAAATTTGCTTCCAAATGCATTTGAATGGGAAATTTTTTGAAAAGTTGATTTTTAATAGTGTTGAAGCCCCAAAGTAATTATTCTCACTTGATATGTTCAATCTAGTGTTTCAAAGGTCAAGGTTGACATTTGACCTTTCAGCCAAGGTCGCTCATATTGGCGTCCCATCAACATATTAAAACATAATTTTCTCACAAACCACTCGGCCAATTGAAATCAAATTTCATATGACAACTCTTTATGATTAATTAGCCAAAATTTATACAAATTGTTATGGTCACATGAATGAGATGGCCACCACGCCCATATATGGTAAAAACTTTAAATATCTTCTTTGGAACCAAAAGGCCATTGGCTTTGGGACTTGGTATGTAGCATTGGGGATGTGGGCCCTACCAGGTTCGCACAAATGATGAATCTAGGTTGACCTTGACCTACTATATGGCAAGGTCAAGTTTGATTCCAATTGCATTTATATGGGGAAAATTTTAAAATGTTCATTTTTCTATAACTGTTGAAGCAGAATTCATATTGTTAAACCTAATGAGACAATGGTTTTATATTAAGTACCAAATGTCAAGCTGACCTGTGACCTTTTATCCAAGGCCACTCATTTGGCCACAAATCTATCTAAGCATCTTTTTCTCAGAAATCACTGGGCTGTTTGATTGATTATTCATTAGGTTGTTTAGGTCACTTGACCAAAATGGCTGCAACCCCCATATATGGTAAAACAAAATTTGTAACATTATAAGCTGTAGTTGACCTTGAACTATTTTAACATTATTAAGGTGATCAGGTGAGCGCCTCAGGACCTTCAGGTCCTCTAGTTTCAATATGGCGCTACCAATTTCTGAGTGTGCGACCCCCCAAAAAATTAAGTGTAGACATTTATCTTCAATTGAAGACCAGTTTCATCCTTTGGGACGACGAGGTAAATTTTCTCAAAAGCATTCAGAGACTGCGCCTAATAGTATATCAAGTGTATTGGTGAAATGCACGAAAACAGAGTATTTTTCACACGGGGGTAGCAACTTTGCAAGCGATTTTCTGAGCCGTCAAGCAAGTCAGAATGCTGTTAATCATGTTTTTGCATAGTAAATTTATATGTTTCGTCGAATTGATCAATTTTTACGCATTTTTACTAAAAATAACGGTATTATCAGAAACGATATCGAGGGATATGTTCTATTTTATAGGCTAGTAAGAGTTATCCCTCATTGGCTATATCTGCAAATGAAGAAAATGAGCCAAATTTGATTTAAAAATAAATAAAAGTTAAATTGATTTTAGAAAATAAAATAATTTACGAAAAAATAATGTTTTAACACAGCAAAAAATCGATTCGAAATTCGTACTTCACAATTCCCTTTTTTGCAAGGATAGAGTTATCTCCCCTTTTTAAGATATGACGCTACCAATTTTCGAACGTACGACCCAATCAAAATTGAAGTAGAGGCATTTAGTTTTGATTTGGGACCGGTTTCATCCTTTATGACGATGAGGTAAGTTTTCTTAAAAAGTAAGCCTCATATGAAATTCAGCAACGCGCCTATTAATGTTCATGAAGATTTAGTTTATCTCAACAAGCAGTGACTTTCCTAGTAATATGCTACATTCTACAGCATATCATATGGGTCTACTTAACGGGCCGCGTAGCGCAGTCGGTAACGTGTCTGGCTACAGATGCGTGTCTGACTGCAGATCCAGGGGTCACGAGTTCGATCCCGGCCCGGTACCATACTTTCGTGGAGATTGATCATGAAATAATTTCTACGGTCATTCTCCTCCCTTCCGCTGATTTATTCAAGAAGGGTTGTTGTCAGTTACAAGTGAAAGTATGTGCACAAATTACTGGTTAACCGCTTGCTCAAGCCTGCCCAGGAAAAAGTGTGGTTAAGTGAACTGACCGTCCCGCAATGACCATAGCTGTTGACATGGGACGTAAAGCAGCAAAAACAAACAAATATGGGTCTACTTTGTGTTTTGAAATATGGTGCTTTCAGAATTTCAGTATATAGAAAAATTATGGGTGAAAGTTTTCAGGAATGATCTTGAATTCAGGATTTTGAGGCTGACTTTCTATTTGATCTTGAATTCAGGATTTTGAGGCTGACTTTCTATACTGACAGTGCCTTAGATAAGGTGCGTATTTGCGTAAATACGCAAAAGATATTTCTTAAAACGCAATTAAAATCATTTTATTGCGTATTAAAACGTAAATGAAATCCCAAATAAGCAAAACAAAAAAAATGGGTGCGTACCTCTCTCCATCCGGTTCGAGTTGGTCTGATTATACAACGTGGAATTGAAGGTAACCGTACGCGCATATCTTCTGCGCATCCTTTGACTGGTTTTGTGCGGCGCTTCAACTGGGTTACTATTGTGATATGATCGCGGGTAACCAGTCATCGTTTATTGCGAAAATGGCTTCCTAGAAAAGAGGAAGAAAAGTCGCTTTGAAATCGCAGTTTAATAAGATAACGGGATACTTGAGGCCAACATAATTGTCTGATGCAACTTCCATAGTGCGTAATATATTGGATCAAGTGATAAAACGATTGGATGAGCCTCAGTTAATAGTACAAACAATCGTAAATGATATGTTGCACAAGATTGGAACGGAAACCGAAAGTACAACTACAAAACATGCCGGCGATAAAGTATCTGATTAAACTGTTTGAGAAATAAGGAAATTATTTAATAGTATCAATACATATGACTCCTAGGCATTAAATCTATATAAAGTATACCAGAATACCCCATTAAAAACCTTGAATACCCAATTCATTTTCAAATTTAATTTTGGTTACCCAATTGTAAAAGAAAATACCCAATTGAGTTGCAAACCAGTGGGTAAAGTACCCAATTGGTTGAAAGCTTATCTAGGGTGCTGTATAGAAATTCTGAATAGAAAGTCAGCCTCAAAATCCTGAATTCAAGATCAAAATACTGAATTAGGCTACGCTTCTCTGATATATGTTTTGGCTATCTAATAACTTTTGGCCATTTTTAAAATCTTTAAATATTTTTAAACTTTAAATTTATTTAAAAAATATTTCACACAAGTTATAAGAGTTATTTTCTAACGTTCAAAATTTTTGACTTTTACTCATGAATAAAAAGGTGATTATGAGTAATAGTTGTACTATACTGTTACAGTTGTTTGCCATGTGGTAGGAGCAACATACCAGACCATACCTATGGATATATTAACAGAATTACTAGGAGGAATTCCAGGTAAGAAAACTAAAGGACCTCTGACACTTTGATAGGGTATCTGCCTATTTTTCTGATGCTTCCCAAAACTTCCCTATGTATAAGATATCACTGGTATCCTTTTGAATAGGACGCTTGATGTATTAGAAACGAATTAAGGTTATAATTAGACATGCAGATCCCTACAACAAAACAGGAGACGCTACCAAAGGGGGTAGGGGTTGCAAAATTTGACTTCACCAAAACATTTAGAAATCAATTATTTTGCACGTGTAACGGTATTACATCATCAATACTCGACTACAAATCACAGTGAAAGTATTTTAAAGTCCAAAATCATAAGCATTTTAATGATTATTTTTGTTGTTGTTTTTTCTATCTGATTTGTTAAGAAATATTTTGAAGTGCAACTGTAGTCCACATTCAACCTTGATGACAATGTATTTACCTGGTGCAATATTATGCAGCGATGTACTTTAACCATTCATCCATGCATAAAGTATACCTAGTCAAAGGCCATGTAGTTTATGTGTATTGGATAGATACAGTGTATGTGCAAAATAATCTACCTTCTGAATTCAGTAAAAGGACAATTTTCATAATCTAAAGAAAAATATGCTAAAACGTTGTAATATTTCATGACTAATGGGTTATGAAAAGGAAGCTTATTTGTACTAATTATTTCGTTATACTAGAAAAAAAGATTTTCAAGAGAGCACACCAAAAAACCAAATGCTAATGTTCGGGCTCGCCCAGACGTCACATTTTGGGCACATTTGAGAACACACTTACGTGCAAAAGGATTAGTTCTCGGGGGGGGGGGGGGGGGGGGGGGGGGGGGGGGGGGGGGGGGGATTATGTTTTAAAAATATTTTTCTCTTTCCTATATGTATAATACAAAAAGGGGGGGGGGATTATGTTTTAAAAATATTTTTCTCTTTCCTATATGTATAATACAAAAAGTGACCATTTTAGCCCCAAAATAAAGCCGTACATTTATGGAAATAGGAAATCAAATGCAAAATCATAAAATAAAGACCAACAGCAAGCTTATATATGAAGATGAAAACTTTTGATCAACTTTATTTTTTATCAAAATAATAGGCAGCGATACACTGTGATTCCCATTACCACCGTCAGAGGTCCTTTCTATGCATTCAGTCATTGGTATTAGAAGTAAAAGGATTAAAACCAAGGTTATATCTGTAAAAAAAGACCCTCTTATATCAGTTTTGTCTAATTTAGTACATTCAAGCAGGTCTGATTATTCCAAGAAAAGGTTTAAAAAAAAAGATAGTATCCTACCTACCTACTCTTATTTTTTTTCAGGGTGTAACCTGAACCACACAAACTTTTTAATTTGGCCTAATCATTTTTCATTATGATAATATATACTATTGCCATAAAGTTAAGCATATTCCATTTGATAACACCACTTAGGTTTTAGAAACGGTAAGAACGGAAACTTTTGAGAGATACCAAAAAATTATTGTGGTTGACAACAAAAGCAGAATACTACCGATTTGATAAAGAAAAACCGTCGAATCTCTGACTTGTTTATAGGCTGCAAACACCTTACAAAAATTACCCATAAATTTTACAAAATTCAATGAAAACAGCAAAGAGGCCAAATGTCAACAAAACTTTTACAATATGGCGGCAATAATTGTAATTTCTTCAAAACTTTCTCTTTGGAGCATACACTTTCAGGATCTGGTGCAAAAAGTCACTAAATGGCTTGTAATAATCGGCTACTTCCGGTTTATGTTGTGTAACACCTTCACACTGTCCAATAACAACTTGGCACATTTTAATCATTAAATTCACTGGGTACATGCGTTCAAGGCATGAAATCCTGTCCCACTCATGCAATAGAGTCTTGTTAAAATTCACAATGGTTTTGATACAGCTGGTTCGCGGTTTCAAACACGTCAGCCGAGCTTGTCCCACACGTTTTAGATAGGGTTCAAGTCCTGCAACAGGGAGCGCAGTGGCTCAGTGGTAGAGTGCTTGACTCGAGACCGAAGGGCCGCGGGTTCGAGCCTCACCGGCGTCACTGCGTTGTGCCCTTGAGCAAGAACATTAATCCTAGCTTTGTACTGGTTCAAGCCAGGAAGACCCGTCCCTTTATAACTGAAAGATTGTTGATGGGACGTAAAGAACCAAATCAAACAAACAATCAAGTCCTGCAACAGGCTCGGCCGTGGAAGACTAGCGATGTTCAGTTGATTTTTTTTATTCCTCGATGATGTGAGTACAGTGAGGTCTTGCAATGTCATCTCAGAGCACCATATTCTGGCCATCTAGCGAGTCCAAGGGTGACCTAACACCAGATTCCAGGATTTCGTCCTGGTACTTTTGAGCGTTCAAAGTCCCAGTAACCACCATTAACTGTATCAGGTGGTCGTCAGAATATGCACCACATACCATAATGCTTCAGTAACAATAAATTGCACTCAAGAATCTATGTAGACCGTTACCTTTTTCTAATACTGTCACTCTATGTTCTTTCAAAGGTCTGCTTACAACACTCTGAGACAGGTTTAATACCCTTGCAATGTCATCTTGTTTCATACCAGCGTTCCAAATGGCTATTTTACACATTCTGTCCTCTTTCTTCTTTGTAGATTTATCCAATATACGCGTTTAAGGCTATTTCAGGACTCAACAGCAAAAGAAATTCATTCTTGCATATTTATTCCTGGACAGGACTGTGTCGTAAGCTTCCCGTTCATGGACAGTAGTGAATGAAACTAATCAAACTTATCTAAATTTGGAAATTCATTCTTGCATATCTATTCCTGGACAGGACTGTGTCGTAAGCTTCCCGTTCATGGACAGTAGTGAATGCAACTAATCAAACTTATCTAAATTTGGTAGCCAAAATACAAGTGTACATGTCGAATAAAACCCAAATCTCAAATTAAATTTCCTTACTTCGAAAATCGGGATCGTATAAAAATATGCTTAACTTTATGGCAATAGTATATATTGACAGTGACACCTACCTGGGCATGTCCCATCCCCTCCACATTGTTTCTGTGATAATGAACAATTAGGGGAGCATACTCCGGTTCAACCGGCTCTTGTTATACCCCCCGCAAACTTTGTTTGTAGGGGGTATACTGTTTTCATGTTGTCCGTGCGTGCGTCCGTCCGTAACGCTTTGTTTCCTTAATAACTCGAAGAGTCATTAATGGATTTTCATCAAACCTTGCAAACATGTTCATATATGCAAGACAAATACTTTAGACAAAAAAGTAAGGGCTAGGGGCCAATTCTATTAGAGTTATTTCCCTTTGTAGTTCTAAATGGCTTTTAATATAGTGCTTTATGCTTATGCTATTATAGGCCATACACGGGCCAATCAACTCCTACCACAGCTTTTGATGGAACACTTTGCTACTTTTCCTATACAATGTAGACACATTGAACATATGCATGAAGGAGTTTAGTTCAGAAAAAATAATTTTTGACAAAATGACAGCTGTGAGAACTTAGACAATTTTTCCCTAATAAGGTGTTTGTATATGCATAGACGGTGTCTTTATGGGCTGATCAACTCCTACCACAGCTTTTTATGGAGCAATTTGATACTTTGCCTATACAATGAAGACACATTTAACATATGCATGAAGGAGTTTGGTTCCGTCCGTCCGTCCGTAACGCTTTGTTTCCTTAATAACTCGAAGAGTCATTGCTGGATTTTCATCAAACCTTGCAAACATGTTCATATATGCAAGACAAATACTTTAGACAAAAAAGTAAGGGCTAGGGGCCAATTCTATTAGAGTTATTTCCCTTTGTAGTTCTAAATGGCTTTTAATATAGTGCTTTATGCTTATGCTATTATAGGCCATACACGGGCCAATCAACTCCTACCACAGCTTTTGATGGAACACTTTGCTACTTTTCCTATACAATGTAGACACATTGAACATATGCATGAAGGAGTTTAGTTCAGAAAAAATAATTTTTGACAAAATGACAGCTGTGAGAACTTAGACAATTTTTCCCTAATAAGGTGTTTGTATATGCATAAAAGGTGTCTTTATGGGCCGATCAACTCCTACCACAGCTTTTTATGGAGCAATTTGATACTTTGCCTATACAATCTAGACACATTTAACATATGCATGAAGGAGTTTGGTTTAGAAAAAATATTTTTTGACAAAATCACAGCTGTGAGAGCTTAGACAATTTTTCCCTTATTAAGCTTTTGTATACAGCTTTTTATGGAGCAATTTGATACTTTGCCTGTACAATGTAGACACATTTAACATATGCATGAAGGAGTTTGGTTTAGAAAAAATATTTTTTGACAAAATGACAGCTGTGAGAACTTAGACAATTTTTCCCATATTGGGCTTTTGTATATGCATAGATAGTGCCTTCATGTGATGATCAACTCCTACTACAGCTTTTGATGGAACAATTTGATACTTTGCCGATACAATGCAGACACATTGAACATATGCATGAAGGAGTTTGGTTCACAAAAAATAATTTTGACAAAATGACAACTGTGAGAACTTACACAATTATTCCCTTATATGGCTTTTGTATATGCATGGATAGTGCCTTTATGGGCCGATCAACTCCTACTACAGCTTTTGATGGAGCAATTTGATACTTTGCGGATACAATGTAGACACATTGAACATATGCATGAAGGAGTTTATAAGTTTTGTTGAACTTAGACAATTATTCCCTTATATGGCTTTTGTATATGCATGGATAGTGCCTTTATGGGCCGATCAACTCCTACTACGGCTTTTGATGGAGCAATTTGATACTTTGCCGATACAATGTAGACACATTGAACGTATGCATGAAGGAGTTAATAATTTTTGTTTGCACAGATTCTACTGAAATCTTCTTATCAAAACTAAGGTCTTCTTGCTCGAACTATAACTTGCCAAGTTTTTTCACTGACTCTTACTGTGCGGGGGGTATCTAATAAGCATTGCTTATTGACTTTTTTCATTAAATTCTGTTTAGGAAACAAATTAACCCTGTAAACTCTATGTATATTTGTAGAGACTCAAGGAATGCTGTGGACAAACAAATATGGTTGGTCAGTATCACAAGATGGCACAGTTTACATCTCAAACCAGGAAGATAATATCAAAACAAAGAATATCACTGAGAAAATAACCTTTGAAAGTAAGTTGCAGCCGTGAAAGAGCCAATCACATTTGTTTAGCTATAGGGGATCTAACATGGGTGCTCATGTATTATTGAATTTATTAAATGAGTTGAAGAGATCAAATGTAAGGCTTTGTCAAGCATTTAATGATTTTGCCCAACAAGTTGAATAAATTCAATAATATAGGAGCACAATTATAGATTCTATTTATCATATGACACCAACACTACTTTGAAATCATGTTTTTGGCATAGAAATGGCATGAATTTGCTATTATATTTGCTATGTTGTTATGAACATCATTGCATAATGTTAGAAAATATGTAACCACTAGTGCTTTGTTGGTTTTTGTACAAGGCATTATATCACTCCCAGATGCGAGATCGTGTCATAAGACAAGTTTATAACATGTTGGTAATATTTTTCAGGACCATTTTACATTCAGGATTTGGGGGCTGACATTGCAGCCTGAAAATCTTGAATTTGGCATCGATATATACTGAACCACACTTCTAACACAAAATCAGACTGAACCTTAAATATGAGTGTTTCATATAGTATTTAATCCAATGTAACTCTTTTTTTTTCAAAATTAAAACTCTTATTTATACAAATAAAAGTAGAAATTTATCAGTCAATCCTTCTCTTTTAATCATAACCTGATTGGGCGAATGTCTGCCATTACCTCTAAACAGTACATTAATTTCAGCAAGACCTCGTTTTTGATTAAAATTATACTCCTGAATCATTTTGCGTTGGAAGTGTGGGTCAGTAAATTAGTTTCAGTGCTTCTGGATCTCATCAGCCCCTTTACCCTATGTATACATAGGAAAAACTTTAAAATCTTCTTGTCAAAAACTACTGGGCCTATTTGCATATAATTTGGCTCTAATGGTCCTTGTGTGCCTCTCTAAAGATTGTTGAAATTATGCTGATCCATTGAGAAATATGGACATCATGGGGGTGTGGCCAGTTTTCCCTATGTAAATATAGGAAAATCTTGTCAACAACTGGGCAGATTTAAAAATAATTTCACAAAAAGTCCATGGGTGACCCTCTACCAAGATTGTTCAAAAACATGGCTGGCAGGGGACGGGCCAGCTGTAGAAAAACTCAGCCTTTAGCCATTGATCAGATTTTATTCACTTTTGGTTTAAATGTAAATTTCAATTGAGGTTTTTTCCTCAAGATTAATTAAACTTTTTCTTGTAAAGACTTATTGAAACTGCTGATCAATCAAATTAACATAGCTGTGTGCTGGGTAGGATAATGCTTTTCCTCTGACCTTATAAAATAGTCATTCTCCTGAAGGTGAGTGACCCAGGGCCTTCTTGTTTTTAGCTCACCTGAGCCGAAGGCTCAAGGTGAGGTATTGTGATGGGTCTTCATCCCTCCGTCCGTAATCTTTTTCTTTAAACGACATCTCCTCTTGAACTACTGGTCCTAATCTCATATAACTTCACATGAATTTTCCCCATGATGCCCTCTTTCAAAATTGCATGAATGGTTCCGCTCCACTGCCAGAGCTCCAGATAAGAAATCTTTTAAACGACATCTCCTGAATCACTGGCCCAATTTCGAAATAATTTCACAGAATTATTCCTCATAATGCCCTCTACCAAAGTTGCACAAATGGTTCAGCTCTGCTGAACAAAGGGCCGCCAGAGCTCCAGAGAAGTAAAATCTTTAAACGACATCTCCTCATTAACCATTGGTCCAAACTCAAAATAAATTCACAAAATTGTTCCTCATGATACCCTCTATCAAAATTGCACAAATGGTTCCGCTCCGCTGAACAAAACGGTTATATGTTTTAAAAAATCTGATGTTGTAAGGGAGACAACACTTGCAGTTATCTTTTTTTATTAGTTAGGGTTTTCTCCCCTTTGATTCTGTTATCTTGGGTAGGTGTTCTTGGAAGATTTTAGTGTTTAATTCCCCTTTATTAAATAAGTTGATCAAATTATGTCCCTGGGTCCAAAACTGGCCTCGTCCTAGGGAGGGGGGGAGTCATCTGTTTTACATATAGGCTTATATAGGGAAAACATAAAATATCTTCTTGTCTGAAACCACTAGGCCTAGAACCTTGATATTATATATTTAGCATCATCTAGTGTACCTCTACCAAGTTTGTTCAAATTATGCCCCAGGGGGCCATTTTTGGAGCCCAAAAATGACCCCACCCCAAATTTCACATGTTTTACTTAGCTGCATTTTAGGTGGGGGGGGGGGGCTAAGCTTTCCTATACCTTTATAAACCGTCATTCTCAGGTGAGCGACCTAGGGCCCTCTTGTTTTATTTCTCAACGAAAGAATATATTGTGGGTACTCAAATGAACCATCTCAATGAGACAATTCTTTTGAGCACCCAAAACATATATTGTGGATACTCAAAAGAATCATCTTATTGAGGCATTTTTTTGGCACTCAAACACATGTTTAAATCGATGGGTTAGTAAATTATTACAATTTTATGCTAAAATTCCTCTGGACCTATGCATAGCTGCCTGAAAAATGAGATTTAATAGTGTATAGTACCATAATTTATTAACAGTGTATAGTACCATAATTTATTAACAGTGTATAGTACCATAATTTATTCTACTCTACATTTTTCTCTCTTCAGGTGTTGCAGCTATTATGGCAACTAAACGGTAACCATGGTTTCAAGAGACTGCTTTACTAGACATAAGATAACAACAGGACTCTTCCCACAAAATGTGGTAGAAATCACATCATCATAACAGTGCAACTATGTCAGACTAAGTGCTATGTGCATAAAAGGCCTTGATTTTTGATCCCTTTTATGCCCAAAAAATAAAAAAAATATGTTTAGACCAATACTTTTTGACTGCTGATTTATTTTAAAAATTGATGCCTTTCAAAAAATTCATTCAGGAATACTTTCACTGTTTGGATCCAGATCAGACCTGACATTATGTGAGGCCTGATCTGGATTCTTGCAAAGGTTATAAATAGACAACACTAGCAGGCAAAGAGTTAATGTATTTGTGTTTACATTAAAATTGTAACAATCATGAAAACGGTTTAGTGATTTCAACAGTATGTGTCGTGCCAATAATTTATTGTCACATTACACATATATTTTCTAACACCGCATGACGCTAATGACCCACATGGGTTGATGTGTCGTTAAACACCAACCAACCAACTGCAAGATTAGGGGCTTGACTTTCAAAAGTTCAGGATTTGGGGAATTTCGAACTTTTGCCCATGTAATATTGACCCATGATGTGTGTAATAAATGGAAGATTTTCATCGAGACATTTCCAGTGTATACATCATGAGCTTGTTCGTGAGAGTTTGGTACTTTGCATATGTATAATGTCATTTGTATGTACATTCAAGTACAGTAAAACCTGTGTAAAACGGCCACTCTCAAAAAGACCGAAATTTGGTTTTCAAGACCAATTATCGCTTAATGCAGGTCAAAAGTATTGCAGAAGTATTGCAGAATGCATTTTCTGCAATACTTTTGGCCTTCATAAAGCTACCATTTGCAGGGATTTATTTTGGTGTCCTCAGGGGCTGAAATTTGGCCCCTTTCCCAATGGGATTTAGGTGACTTTTTTTCCCAATTTGAAAAAAAAAATCCTAATCTAAAAAAAAAAAAAAAAAAAAAAATTTTTTTTTTTTTTTTTTAGAATTTTCATTCAGTCACCACACACACACACACTCACAAGCTACATGATGACAATCTACTAGAATTGCATCCTATTTTCCTTCAATTTAATGTCAATTGTATGTGTAATAGCTAATTTTGTTTTTAAACTGACCAAAAATGCTGTTCTTGTTTGTTTAGAAAATTTCCCAAAATAGTGGTATGCGCTAATTTTCCCAATCTGAAAGGCCCTAGGGCCCCTTCCCAAAATTGCAAAAAAAAAATCCTTGATTTGTCATTAAGATCTTTGTTTTGTCTATTTTTGAGTGGCATTTTACACAGGTTTTACTGTACTTCTATCTAGTGGGCATATAAGTGTATATTTTAACCTCAGCATTCACCTCTGTCCCTACTTTGTGTGAGCGAACATGGAAGTTTCTGGCGAGGCTGCACGTTTGCCCAGGCTGGTGTTAGCCTTCACTGCTTGCATATGTGATAAATACAGTAAAACCTGTCTTAAGTGACCCCTCAAAAAGACCAAAAATTGGTTTTCAATACCAATTATTGCTTAATGCAGGTCAAAAGTATTGCAGAATCAAATCCCATTGGAGCTTTAATGCAATGCTTTGGACCTTCATTAAGCTACCATTTTCCATTAAGATCTTGGTTTTGTCTATTCTTTAGTGGCCGCTTAAGACAGGTTTTACTGCATAAAAATCCCATGTTCTTGAATATTATCAGATTAGTTGTGAAAATGTATGTTTTGACAAGTTATGGTAGTTCAAATATACCGCTTCTTGATACAACCAGACTTTTGGCCCAGGCTGCTCAAGATGAACCCGGCAAATGTTATATCATTCTTTTATGGGCAGTCAACTAATGAATAGGAGAAAAAAATAATGTAAAATAAATTAAAACCAACAAAACAACAGACTTCAAATCATTTGTGTTTATCTTTGTTATCTCAATGATGTAAAACACATTTGGCAGGTATTTTTATTGGGGCTATTTATAGCGGTAAAAACAAAAATCGCCAAAAATGAGATGGTGAAATAGTTTCGAATTCAATTACACAATAAGCAATAAATGGACACACATTCTTAGTATGTTGGTATCTGTATCATCAAAAAACTTCTGAATGATTGTAGAGGAAACCACGTCGAAAAAAGGGGCTACTATTAAAGGAAAGAATATGCTCCCCATGGAGAGCATATTCTTTCCTTTAAAAGTTGCCCCTATAAAAATAAGGACACTAAATTGAGAAACTGCCAAAATTAAACTACGCCAATATGTCAGTCTCTTTAAGTCACAAAATTTTGATGCTGCCAATATTAAGTGGTTGACAGTCTTGTGATTTTACTCTGTACATTGTCTCCTCATAAACAATAGACAGTCATACCTGTGATGTGTGTTAAATGAATCTTTAAATCTGTATGCCCAGGTACACAGTGGGGTCTAGTGGTCTTATTTTAGTCAGGTTGTCAACTCTACCTCCTAGTGTTGTCTGCTGATAACAATTGCAAACAGTTTGGATCTGGATCAGGCTCGACAAAATGTCTGGCCCGATCTGGATCCAAACTGTTTGACACTGATGCTATTCCTGAAAGAATTTTTTGAAAAAGTTGATTTTGAAAAAAAAATCAGCAGACGACAAAAGCACATGAAATATTACCCAGGAGGCAAAGAATTAACCTACTTCCATGCTTGTGTGCCTGTGAGCAGCTAAAGCTCTGGTGAGACTGCACAGATATATAAGGTTCTCTGAGTTTTCCCTGCTTACCTATGCTGTATTATTCCTTAAAGCGCCAATCACGACTGCAACAGATGACAAATTTTGCAACACCTTCAAAAATAAGGTATGATAGTTCACAGGGTTCATACAGGCAAGTTTGAGTAAAATTCAAGGACTTTCAAGGACTTTTAAAGACTATCCTACAGTTTTCAAGGACTAAAAGTTTAGGAAAAATCCTGATTTAAGTGTTAAAATTCTACTTCAGAAATGCTAGACTGAGATAATGAAGACATTAGTACTGGAAAATTAGTATAAAATTGTTGTGCCTTTATTTGATGCAGCATTTGCTGCACCAAATAAAGGCACAACAATTCTATACTGATTTAGGTCTCTATCAACAGCGCTAAGTCCTTAAGAAAATAGTAGAATTCAAGGACTTTTCAAGGCTCGAGTGATTTTCCAGTACTTTTCAAGGGCAGATTTAATTTTCAAGGACTTTTCTAGAAAGCCTAAATTCAAGTACTTTTCAAGCCTGTGCAAACCCTGTTTCATGAGAAGTGTCTGCCATCAGATGAATGTCTTATTATTTTTGAAAAAGCAGCAAAATTTGAAATGGTTGTCTGCTGCAAATTATAGGTGACGCTTTATGGGTCTCCAGATAAGAATGGGTAATTTTAAATTTTCTAATTTCGCAACCAAACATAGGGTTGGTACTTAAAAGAAATGTTTCAATACCATGGCTATTTTGAGCACCAACACGTTCTCAACAAGATGGCTACTTTGAGCACCCACAAAATATACACATTCACCAACTGTATAACAAATATAAACTGAATGAAAAAAACATAACAGACAGGAAGAAATGATAATGAATTTTAATTTTCCAGTTTGTGTAATTTATGTTTAATCATTAATTGACTGAAAAAAAACAATGATCCACCATTAACCTTGAACTATCCACCATAAACCATAAACTTTGAGCCATCCACCACAAACTTTGAACCATCCACTTTAAACTTTGAGCCAAGTCAAACTACTAGCCCAGGCCTCCAGATAGCAGTGGGTAATTGAAAATTATTTTTCTTAAATCCCAATCAAAACATGGTGTGGGTACTCAAAAGAACCGTCTCAGTGACACAGTTCTTTTGAGCACCCAAAACATGTTTAAACTGAAGGGTAAGAAAATAATGACAAGTTTGTGCTAAAATATTTTGCTTATTTAGACCTTTGCTAGTCTGCAGTGCTCCTGGCTTGTTTCTCTAACTCTGGCAGTGGTAACCAGCAATGAGCCTTTGGTTAGCTCGGATTTCTCTCGCTACTGATCAAGTTAAGCCTCCATGACAGTGTTCAAGCACTTTGTCGAGCTCATCCAATTCCTCTGGCACTAGTTTAGTTCTCACTGTTTCCACAAACGCATTTTCTGAAAAAAACCGACTACAGATTATCATTGATAGTTTATATTGCCTTAGAGGAATATTAGAATAAATTTGAGCCGTGGCATGAGATTACCAACAATGTGGTATTTTGACATGTGTAGACTCGGATGAGCCTCTGCAGCATCAAGCTAAGCTTAGAAAATCCAAATGATGTTCAGTCAGTAGCTTAAAAATCATTGAATACTCAAGCGACTAGCAAAGACTCTGATCAGACTGCGCATATGGAATCATGGGTTTCATTGTGGAGCTTTGAAACTATTAGAGGGTCACTGATGAAGCCTTAATGGCAGAAACTAGCTAGTCTGGCCCAGGAAATATGCACACTCTAGTTTCAGTTCTTTGGTGCAGTTTTTGCTTCCAAAGGATACCCTTTTGAGAACATATTTGACTTCACTGCAGCTGGTGACTGGGACTGTGTGGCGGTGGTAGAATGTCTCCCTGCCCTTCACTATAGTGTAGATTTTATTTTCTTGTCCTTTGGTATCATGGGTTTCATCGTGGAACTTTGAAACTATTAGAGAGTCACTGGTGAAGCCTTAATGGCAGAAACTAGCTAGTCTGGCCCAGAAAATATGCACACTCTAGTTTCAGTTCTTAGGTGCAGTCTTTGCTTCCAAAGGATACCCTTTTAAGAACATATTTGCTGGTCACACATACCACATTGTTGAAAATCTCATGCATTGGCTCAGATACTATTTTATTGAACCATTCAGGCAACAAAATGATAGTGTACATCCTGGGTCAGAGTGCTCCTTCATGTTACAATACCATGCTGACGTATAGATTTTGTTAGCTCATTTGTTTCTTTACGTCCCAGTCAACAATTTTTCAGTCATGTCAAGACAGGTTTTCCTGGGGTTATACCTGTACTAAGCAGATGATAAAGTGTCTTGCTTAAGGACTCAAGTGGCTCGGGTGCTGGCATATAAATAGCATGAAATACGCTTTTTGTTTTGGTCAATTTACTGAATAATATTGAACCTCATTTACCCCTGAATTAATTTCATCTGCAAATGATGGGTGGCATGTTATGTTTTCTATATCCCTGACATCATTAATACCGTTAAACAACTACAGTAGAATCACAAGAGTCTTACATCAATTTTTCGAGACTATGGGATTTTTCGAAGATGACTGATCGTCCTGAATTTTTTCTCTATTATTGCAAAAACACTACAGATTTTTCGACAAATTCATATTTTTGTAAAGACTCATCGATCCCGATGTAAGACACTGCTTTTAAAGTAAGAAAGAGGGCAAAGATCAGGAATCTATACAATCAAGCACCACACCTGACCCAGGATACCAATGGAAAAGTGACACCTTCACAATTAGACATCAAAAAGGAGAGCCAAAAGGTCAGCCCTTTCCCAGCAGGTGACCACAAGGCATCAATAAACAGACGCTCATGAAAGCATAACAAAAAAGAGACAGAAATAACATAAATGATCCACAAAAGAAGCACCGCCTTGGAATGGTCAGTAAAAATATTTTACTTGGGGGGGCTTAAACCGCTTTCACAGCGCGCCAACCTCACCCTTAAATCAGATGTGGATCAAGACACATAGATGTTTGGTTTGTATGAAAGACCCTAACTTATCAATGCATCTCCTTAAAAATTCGAAGTCTAAACTGCCAATATGTATGTCACACATTGTGATCACGATTTCTTTTTTGTGCATGAATTCGATTGTTTCACACCCAAGTGCCTTCATGTGTATATTTGCTACATGATACTGACACCTGATTAGCCGTCACATTCAAAATTTTACGCTCAAAACTTTTGTTTATGCCTATGCACACCAACTGCAAGCACAGCATGGACACATCCCTCCGGGTCCCCATCGTACTGCATAAACAGCAGGCACTAGTGCTGAGATTTAAGCTACTCTTTATAGCTGAGCAGTTAGGTTTATTCTATACCTGGCTTTGACGTTATAAAACATTTTTTATGCTAACTCAACTGAGCATGAAATTTATCCTGCTCATAAATGTTTTATAAATGCCAACAATTTTAACATTTACTAGCAGGAAAAATCCTTGGGTGAAAGTTTTCAGGATTATTCCTGAATTCAGGGTTTTGAGGCTGACTTTCCATAGAAAGTCAGCCTCAAAATGCTTAATTATAGAGATAATAATAGGTTCTCGGATTTATATTCAGTCTGTCTAAAGACAATCAACCATTTAAACTTCAAATTGTGAATATTTAGAGGGCAAACTGCAAGTTTTAAGATCAGAGTTTTCAAAGATCAGGATTTTGGAAATATAGAACTTTCACCCATGTAAATACATTATCTAATGGTTTTAAAGCAAGAAAAAATATTTTTAGTTTTTAAGAGCAGTTGAAATTTCATGCTCAGTTGAGTTAAGCATGAATTTTTTTATAACCTCAGGGGGCCAGTAGGTCACAAACCACGAATATAGGTCTTAATGTGCCCAAACTACTTTAATTAAAAGAACTCACCAGAGCCACACAGTAAGCCAGCAATGACAGTCTTGTAGAAGTTGACCCCAAACTGAGCATCATTGTCCACCAACACATGCTTGTTAAAATGAAACCTAGGCCACCATGACCTGCAACTATCCCAGCAAGCTTTGATTGTGCTCAAGTCTTCTGCTGATCTGAAAAAACAACAAATTATATGAGCTGCGACATGTGATTTCCAACAATGTGGTACTTTGAGCCTCCTTTTAAAGCTTAGAAACTCCAAATGCTGTTAGGTCAGTAGCTTAATATTCTTAGAATATTCAAGCGACTAGCAAAGGCTCCGATCAGACCTTGCATATGCCCAGGCTGGTCTGAGCCTTTGCTGGTTGCACATACCACATTGTTGGATATCTCATGTCGCGGCTCATATACGTATGCAACCAAAGGCCACAGAAAACCAACAGCACAGGCATGATAAATGTGATATATACTCAACAAAAAAAGTTAAGGAAATCTCAGAAAACCATGCAAAATCAGAACACCAAAGCAAACAATTATTCAATTTTTATTCTTTTGTTTAGATACATGTCATCGGTTGAGAAAAATGTTTACTTTAGTTTGCTAGCACCAATACCTTTGTTGTGGCACAGTGTCAAGTAACCTAGGGGTCAAAGTCATTTTTTGCAAAAATGACTACAGAGTATTCCCTCATAAACACATGAAAAACATGTAAGTTTTCAAAACTTGAAATGCAATTCCTTTGAATGTCACATGAAATTAACTTGATAGCCTTAAACAACACATTTGGAAGAGGAGAATGCCTTCATCAGTAATGAGTGTGTCCCCAGTCAGCAGCAAATTAAGTCTAGCACCGGTTTCGCATACTCTGAATATTGGTGATTTGGTGCTGAGGGATCAGCATCAATATCTCCTGCAGCACTGCATGGAGAGGCTTGGGTTTTCTTGATGTCATTATTATGCCTTGGACCCTCTGTCCAAAATTGTTATAGACATGCTAAAATTGTAGACATGTCTGATGAGCGAACTGACCAGTCAATGCGCACAACATTTGTTTTTGCTGATTCTAGTGAGGTGTTCTGGCATTGTCATCCTAGGCCTGGTACTGTCATTGGTTTTCGCACAAAAGGCAGGACAACAGACCTCAACAGCTCATCCATGTACAAATGACCGATCAAGTGTCCCTCTAACTACACCTCTATAAGCACCTGATCTGTCGTCCTAGGTTTTAAACATCTCCATCTCCCGAGGGATCTGGCGAACATTAATGTATGAAAACCTATGTTTTCTCCGTAAATTGAATTTTTGCGAAAAATGGAGAAAGACCAGTCAACTTTGAAATGGATTTACTAAGATGCTATTGGAGCTACAGACCCAGATAAAGAGTCAATATAAAGAAAAATGGTCACATTATACTATTGTGAAATTCAAGTCCTTAAATGTTTTAGATCTTTTGTCATAGCCCCTCAAACGCAATTTCCTTAACTTTTTAGCTCACCTGAGCCGAAGGCTCATGGGTGAGCTAATAGTATACCAGTCACTCAGTCGTCCGTCCGTCGTCCGTCCGTCCGTCAACATTTTCAAACAACTTCTCCTCTGAAACCACTGTGCCAATTAAACTCAAATTTCATATGGAGACTCCTTAGGACGCGGGAACGAAAGTTTGTTCAAATGGTCATGGTCACATGACCAAGATGGACGCCACGCCCAAATATGGTAAAATCCCTTTAAAAATCTTCTTCTCTAGAACCAGAAGGCCGATGACCTTGGGACTTGGTATGTAGCATTGGGGATGTGGGCCCTACCAAGTTTGTTCAAATAATGATCCTAGGTTGACCTTGACCTACTTAACGTCAAGGTCAAATTTGCTGCCTAATGCATTTAAATGGGAATTTTTTTGAAAAGTTGATTTTTTGAATACTGTTGAAGCCAAAGTCATTATTCCCACTTGATATGTTAAACCTAATGAGACAATGGCTATAGATAAGTTCCAAAGGTCAAGGTTGACCTTTGACCTTTCAGCTAAGTTGCTCATATTGGAGTCCCATCTATATATCAAATCATAGTTTTCTCACAAACCATTGGCCCAATTTAACTCAAATTTCATGTGAAGACTCCTTATGCTAAGTTAGCTAAAATTCATACAAAATATATTGGTCACATGACCAAGATGGCTGCCATGCCCATATATGGTAAAAACCCTTTAAAACTCTTCTTTTCCAGAACCAGAAGACCGATGACCTTGGGACTTGGTATGTAGCATTGGGGATGTGTGGCCTACTAAGTTTGTTCAAATGATGATCCTAGGTTGACCTTGACCTACTATACGTCAAGGTCAAATTTGATTCCTAATGCTTTTAAATGGGATTTTTTTTTAAAAGTTGATTTTTTGAATACTTTTGAAGCCAAAGTCATTATTCTCACTTGATATGTTAAAACTAATGAGACAATGGCTATAAATAAGTTTCAAAGGTCAAGGTTGACCTTTTAAATTCAGCCAAGGTCGCTCATAATGGAGTCCCATCAACACATTAAAACATAGTTTCCTCAGAGGCCACTAGGCCAATTGAACTCAAACTTCATATGAAGACTCCTCATGATAGGTTAGCCAAAATTTATACCAATTGCACTCGTCACATGACCAAGATGGCCATCATTTCCATATATGGTAAAAACCATTTAAATATCTTCTTCTCTGGAACCAAAAGGCCAATGGCCTTGGGACTTGGTATGTAGCATTGCCGATGTAGGCCCTATCCAATTTGCACAAATGATGAATCTGGGTTGACCTTGACCTACTTTATAGCAATGTCAAATTTGGATCCTTATGCATTTATATGAATAAAATCTTGAAATGTTCATTTTTCTATAACTGTTTAGGCCGAAATCATAATACTTGTAAGAAATGTTTAACCTAATGAGACATTGGTTTTATATAAGTACCAAATGTCAAGCTGACCTGTGACCTTCTATCCAAGGCCACTCATTTGGACTGCCACATACCTATCTAAACATCTTTTCCTCAGAAATCACTAGGCTGTTTGATGGAGTATTCATTGGATTTTTTAGGTCACTTGACCAAAATGGCTGCAACCCCAATATGTGGTAAAACAAAATTTGTTTCATTATAAGCTGTAGTTGACCTTGACCTATTTTAACATTATTAAGGAGATCAGGTGAGCGCCTCAGGACCTTCAGGTCCTCTAGTTTTGTTGAGTATATTATGTTCATAAGTGTAGGGCCAGTTTGTCAATATAAAGTGAGTCAGTACACAACGATAGGTAGAAAGTGGCATATACTAAAAGAGTTGGTTTTTGTGTTTACGCAGTCTGTTGGTTACATAAACATTTAGTTCTTGGTCACCCATTGAGTGACCAATAGGCTTATCTGATTTTTGTTGTGTGCACATTCAAACATACCATTACAAGATATACAGTAAAACCTGTCACTCTCAAAAAGACCAAAAAATTGTTTTTTCAAGACCAATTATCACTTGATGCAGGTCAAATGTATTGCAGAATGCTCCTTTCTGCAATACTTTGGACCTGCATTAAGCTACCATTTGTCATTAAGATCTTTGTTTTGTCTATTTTGAGTGGCCGCTTAAGACAGGTTTTACTGTATGGGCCAATTCACAAGATTATGGTACTTATAGCAAAAACCTCTTTAAATGCCCATTCTGACATATCCAGCATGGCTAATGGTCTAAACTTTGGTCTTAACCTTCATCTACATCCATACTTTGTGAAAATGAGCAGCAAAGGCTCTGGCTAGTCTGTGCATATGCCCAGACTAGCCATAGCCTTTGCAGGGCCCCTTAGTACTATTGGTAGTGAGCCTAACTGTTGATCCAGAGGTCGGGAGTTTGATCCCAGCCCAGCCCCATACTTTCATGGAAATTTATCATGAAATATTTTCTACAATCTTTCTCCTCCTTCTGCTGATTCAAGAAGGTCTGTTGTCAGTTACATGCGAAAGTATGTGCACCAAGTACTTGTTAACCCCTTAGACTAAGCTTGCCCAAGAAAAAAAGTGTGGTTAGGTAAAGTGACTGTCTCAACATGACCATAGCTGTTGACTGGGATGTTACAAACAATAAAAGTCTGAGCCTTCACTACATGCTGATGCAATAAATCTCAAAATCTCGTGCACTGGCCCATAAATGCTAAAAGCGAAGTCGGTAACGTGTCTGGCTACAGATGCGTGTCTGACTGCAGATCCAGGGGTCGCGAGTTCGATCCCAGCCCGATACCATGCTTTCGTGGAGATTGATCATGAAATAATTTCTACGGTCATTCTCCTCCCTTCCGCTGATTCATTCAAGAAGGGTTGTTGTTAGTTACAAGCGAAAGTATGTGTACGAATTACTGGTTAACCGCTTGTTCAAGCCTGCCCAGGAAAAAGTGTGGTTAGGTGAATTGACCGTCTCGCCATGACCATAGCTGTTGACTTGGGACGTACAGCAACAAAACAAACAAACAAGCTAAAACTGTATGTTGCGACAAACAAAACTCAGCTGTGTTTTCATATATATTTTTCCACAAAATTCCAGAAATATTTAAAAAGAAGAAAAAAGGTACTATTTCTGCTTAACTACCTTTAATAGACCCTTCAGCAGAGAGAGAATTTGACCCCTCACCTCTTACTAAGTACTTCTGAAACTAGCGACTTCTTTTGCATCAAGAAATATTGATGCACAATGGATGTACAGATGATGGACAAAGACAACGGATATCATAGAGTTACAATTTACAAAAGCTCATTTTCAGTACCCTATGTTCGGGTGACCTGGAAGAAGTGCAAGACAAGGAGCAGCTTAACCAGGCCTAGACTTTTGCTAAAGACAAATTAATCTACAGGATGAAAATACATTCTCGAAAGTTTTGAACTGTGACGCTTCCAAACCCATAATGGAATATCAAAATGTTATTGTATCTAACTTGTAAGTTAACTTTTATCAACTGAGAAAGGTTAATGATTTTAGTTCTTTTTAGAACTATACGTAATTTACCTGACAGCCATTTTCTGGAGATAATTAGCCAACAACCTAAAATGGAATTTCAAAATGTTATTGTATCTAACTTGTAAGTTAACTTTTATCAACTGAGAAAGGTTAATGATTTTAGTTCTTTTTAGAACTGTATGTAATTTACCTGACAGCCATTTTCTGGAGACAATTAGCCAACATCTTCCAGGGTCGTACTTCAATCTGCCAACAAGGATAGCCCAGTAACTTGAACAATAGCGGCAATATCACACTCTCATTACCTAGAAATAATCATAGACACTTAAAGGTGTACAACCAAGCAAAATGTACAAGGTATGAAACCTGTGCAATTTGCACAGGTTTCATACCTTGTACATTTCCTGCCAGAGTAACAGCAAATATCTTTAATTCATGTCTTCTGAAGTTCTGTATAATAATCATTTATAAACCAAACACAAATACTAATCTGTGGTAGGGTTGCCCAAAATCTGCCCCCACAGTCCATCAGGTGGAGGCAATTCACGCATGGTGATGAATGATAGGCATTTACAGTCAAAATTATTGCAAACAGCATGGGTATCATGAGTATTGACTTTGTATGTTCAGCAAGTAAATAGTTATTCCTAGCTTATGTCCCTGTTTAACTGAAAGATTGTTGATGGGACGTAAAGAATCAAATCAAACAAAACAATAGTTTTGTCCATTTTACAGATTATCACTACCATGTACTAACAAAAATGTATCATCTGCCTATGTCAGCACAACTGGTGGATAAAGTCATACAATCTTGTATTTTAAAAAGGTGTATGTCAAATACAGCATTATCTCCTTTTTCTAGGTAAGGCTGAGAACTTTTCGAACTAACCTCAATCAATCCTTTGTCTTCTGGACTTGAATTCGAAAGACAAATTCCTAAAGCGTAATTATGCAAGACTAAAATATCTGAGGTATTTCTGGAAAAACACTCTACCCCTTTAAGAGACACATTAACTGCATGCTGGGTAATTGTGCCTGCTTTTTGTCATCTGTGGACTTCTTAAAAAATAACTATCAAACAAGTTGACCCTAGGGTCCTGGGTCACTCACCTGAATCCTGGCACATGAGGAGATTATGTTTTGGCCTGTGGTTCAAGAGATATCATTTAATGATATTTCTATTTTTAGCACTGATAGCCATTTTGTTCTGAGCGATTTTGGTAGAGGGCATCATGAGAAACATTTCTGTGAAAATATTTTGAATTTGGACCAGTGGTTCAGATGTCATTTAAAGATATTTCTTATCTAGAGTTCTGGCTCATAACAGGAGCTTTGTTCTGGTGCAGCAATGGTTAGCAGATGACACTAGAAGGCAAAGCGTTTATAATCAAAATAATACTATGCCTAGCATAGAAGAAACTTCTATCAATCTTACCATCACTGACTTGACTGCAATACTCCAGAACAAGTGGATCAGCTGGCAGGATCCTCACTATCTCCTGAAACAGTACGTGCACATACTTGACTAAAACTATTGTATCATTTGATAAATATTCAGACATCTTAAAATACAGCATAATTATCCTTCAACTTGAACAAGACAATTTCCTGATGAGACGTGTATATATAAATCTTAGATACTTACATTGTTAAAACAGGGTTTCCCCTGACGCACAAAATCCTGCGTTTTGGCGCATTTTCAATCAAAATTGTCTTAGACATAGGATACATTACATCTTTCCGTTTTTGAAAAGAAAAATAAACCCGAAATTTTATTAAAAAACAAAGAATTATTCTGCTTGGCCTAATCAAATAAAACATTAGTAGAAATAAACAAGCATCTTAAAGGTTTGACTCGTTTAAGTGTTAACTGTTCTTGTTATCAAGGTGTGAATGTTAATGTGTAATTAAGAATCTCTGGATCATTGGCAAATTACAGTCTTGACGGGTTTAGATAATTTTAATGAAGTCCAGTTCCACCTACTGATAAAATTCTTGAGAAAGTTATTCCCTGCAATGTATCTGAATGTTTTCTTTACTGTATAGCACCTGCTTTGCGTCCATTAAGTACGGTAATAATCAAATTGCTGTAATGATTTATTTGTGTTCAATATTATTGAAGATTGATGAAAAACAAAATCAAAGCACATATATAAGCATATTCAATCATATCAAAGCAAAATATGTATGATTTATTGCTAAATTGTAGAAATAAGTATCTAGGTATTTTGACTGTGCTGTTGCTCTCCTGTGAGTCTACGATTTTCTGAGTCATCAGAGATACCGGTTTTATGAATGAAATTCCTGTAGATTGTAGTAAATTCCATCTGCTCATAGTATTTCATTGAAAAATTATAGTAATCCAAGATTTGCGAATAACTGAATTTTAAACGCGAATCACTATTGTATTAATCCAAATTATAGTGAATAGCACATTAATCCAATAGTAGAATAGCACATTATTTTAAAATTTTATTACACTTTAATCCAATAGCAGAATATTTTAACAATATATCCACATATATGAATAAGCACTAATGAATATAGAAAAGCATAAGCTTACTGCCCTTAAACACTATTTTACTGATCTAGGTTTCACTGTAGCGAATAGGTGGTTTCACTACTCGACCGAATCTCGTTTTATACGGTGATTTCTGCGCGATATTTCCAGCTATATCTTGTCCAGTGTGTTCCATTGACTGTGTAAACGTTGGTGTAACCGTATTTCCGTTGTTCTGACGTTGATCGCTATCTGACTTTGATTTATGCTGATCTGAATGCGTGTAGTTATACCGTAGTGCTGGTGTTAGGTACTGATTTCGTAGGTCTAATGTGTTTACGATTCCTGCGATATTTTCTACCATCTGACGTTTGAACGACGTATGATCTTGGAGTTTCGTGTCTACGTTCAACTATTCCATGTTTCCATTTATTCTCATGTCTCATAACTACATTTTCTCCTGTTTTTAGAGGTTTGAGGTCTTGTTTTAAAGAGTGTTTATCATGAAAATGTTTTTGTTTCGACTGTCTGTGTTTCAAACTTTTTCTGACGTCGTCTGTGTACCTCAGTTTTAAGAGTGATGTTGCTGTTGGTAGTTTTGTCTTAAGTCGTCTTCCAAATAACATTTGCGCTGGGGACAAGCCTGTGTCATCTATTGGCGAATTACGATAGTCAAGTAATGCCATATACGGATCTTCTGCCTTCTTAAACAGATTTTTAACTGTCCGTACTGTTCTTTCAATTTGACCATTGCTTGATGCGAAACCTGGCGATGATGTTACATGAGTAAATCCATAATCTTTCGAAAACTGACGCATCTGAGCATTTGCAAATTGCGGTCCATTGTCCGAGACAAGAGTGTCAATTAATCCATATCTCGAAAATTGACCTTTCATGTACTGAATTGTATTCTTAGCAGACAAGTTATCCAACATGCTTACTTCTGGCCACTTTGAGAAATAGTCCACTGATATTAGATAATGATGTCCCTTGTATTCAAATATATCAACTCCTATTTTACTCCAAGGTCTGTCTGGAACCTCACTAGGAATTAATGGTTCTTTAGGATTCTGGGGTTGATTAATGGCACAAGTAGCACATTTTGATACTTTTTCTTCAATGTCACTGTTCATAGACGGCCAAAATAACACTTCACGTGCTCTGGATTTACACTTTACTATTCCAAGATGAGAAGAATGTATTATTTCAAGCATTTCATTTCTCAGTTTCTTAGGAATTATTAGCTTTAATCCTTTAAACATTAATCCATCTATGGTAGCAATTTCATCACTGTAATTCCAGTACGTTTTGAGTTCTAGCGGTAATTGGTCTTTTGTTTCAGGCCAACCTTGACTGTGACATCTTGTAACAATGTCATTTCATGATCTTCCATTGTTGCTCATCTGATTTCATCACGTTTCTCAGGTGATACAGATAGATACGACAACAAATGTACTTCATTGATACTCATCTCCTCACATAGATTTTCATTTGACTCTTCTAAAAATGATCTTGAGAGATGATCCGAAAGAAACATAGATCTTCCTGGCTTGAAAACAATATCTAAGTCATATTTCTGCAATTGAAACATTAGATTCTGTAATCTTACTGGCATTCCGTGAATTCCCTTCTTGTGTATTGACTGTAACGGCTTATGGTCACTCTCAACAGTTACATGTTGACCAAAAATGAAATTGTTGAACTTTGAACAGCCAAAAACAATAGCCAGTGTCTCTCTTTCAATTTGGGAATATCTCTGTTGTGTTTCTGTCAATGCACATGACGCATACGCAATTGGTTTTCCTTCTTGCATTATAGCTGCACCAAGCCCCTTTGAACTACTGTCAACCATAAGAACTATTGGCTTTCTTTTGTCATAGTACGCTACTACGGGAGCATTGACACACATTTTCTTTAATGTCTGGAAACTATTTTCCTGTTGAATGTCCCAGTGCCATTCTATGTCTTTGTGTAAGAGTTCTCTCAATGGAGCTGATACCTTTGACATATTTGGTAGAAATTTTGCCAAATATTGCACAAATCCTAGAAAATGTTGTAGTTCCTTTTTACTTTGTGGTGCTTTCATTTGTTCAACTGCTTTGACTTTCTCATAGTCTGGTTTCAGTCCTTCAGAACTGAGTACATGTCCGACATATCGAATCTGTTTCTTACGAAATTCCGTTTTATTTGGGGATAGCTTCAGATTATACTTCCTAGCTTTGTCAAGAACTGTTTTAAGTCTTCGATCATGCTCTTCAATCGTAGTTCCCCATACCAATATGTCATCCATTATAACTTCTGCACCTTCTATATCTTCAATCATTTCTGACATGATAGATTGATAGAGTTCACTTGCACATTTGATTCCAAACGGTAATCTGAGATAACGATATCTCCAGAACGGTGTGTTGAAGGTACATAACTTAGAGCTTTCATCATCTAACTCTATTTGCCAAAAACTGGACGTACAGTCTATTTTGCTGAACACTTTGGCATTTGGCATGCGTGATACCACTTCCTCAACTGTCAATAGCGGAAAGTGTTGCCTTTTCACAGCTTTATTCAAGTCTCGTGGGTCTATACAAATTCTAATAGAGCCATTGGATTTATTTACTACTACCATACTGTTGACCCAACTTGTTGGTTTCTTCACCTTTTTAATGATTCCTTCTTTAACCATGCGTGACAGCTCATCTTTGACCTTATCTCTCATTGTAATAGGTAATCGTCTGGGTGGATGTACTACAGGTGTGATATTATGATCAATATGAATTTTATGTTTACCTGGTAAACGTCCTATTCCATGAAATAAATCCGAATATTCATTTTGAATGTCACTATTATCCGTATTTTTCACTGAATTTTCAACATTGTACATTCTCTGAATAAGTCCGATCTTCTGGCAAGTCTCTGATCCTAAAATTGTTGTAGCATTTTGTTCAATCACCTGGAATTCGATTTCATAGATGTTATTGTTGAAATAACAAGGTAACTTTATAGATCCAAGCGGTTTGATAGTATGTCCACTGTATGATCTTAATTTTGAGTCAGTCTTTTTCAAAGCTGTTTTGATTTTCATTTGCTCGAGAACATTCTGGCTTATCACATTGCATCTTGCACCTGTGTCAATTTGCATTTGTATTTCATTGTCATATATGATACTTTTGATTGTCCAATCATCTGATAGCCTGTGAATGTCTTTTTCTTCAGAAAGCATTTTTACATAAACATTATCAGTGTTCAATCTAGGATTGCAGCAAAGGGGGCCGACCGGGCCCATCCAACTTAAAATAGGGGGCCATTTAGAAAAAGAAGGGGCCCTCATATAAATAGGTGATAAAACAGTAAATTACTTATAAGACTGATTATATCTAAAAATACCCAGTGTATAGAATATGGGTGTAAGAAAGAGAATGCCCATGGTACATTATATACCTTGTAAAATGTTGATTTTGAAAATATTTTTGGTGTATACTACCTGCAGCAACCATTAAAATGGAAGGGGGAAGCACAAATAAAATGCTTGAATAATGACTTTAGAGGCCAAACCATCCTGAACAATTTTGGGCAGGGTCTCCCCCTTTATAGAATTTGCTTGAAAATGACTAAGTCAACAGAAGTCAACAGACTGAAAAAAAAATTGGGCAGGGGTTCCCCTATACATAATGATTTTTTGTTCACCCCAAGCCCTTTTTCCCGGCCAACATAAAGTGGGGGTAAGATAGAAAATCTGAAGAAGGGGGGTGGGGTACTTGGAACTACTGAAACCTACACCAAGTACCAGCTCCTTCAGGTCTGATAGACAAGAAAGATGAAGATAGCCAAAGTAAAATCTTACCTCTTTAATTTTCCATCTCAATTGAGTCCCATTTTATACACAGATGTATACTACTGAGCTAGCTATTTTATTAGCTGTTTGATAAATTTATCTGGACAAGTTTTAAATGTAACTCTTTCAGGGGAATTATCTGTTAAAATAAAAGAAGCAAACCACGGCTGTTTTGCAGATCTTTAGACGACACAACACCCAGGGGGGCCAGATAATGCAACAGAAGGGGTTTTTTTTAAATTAAAAATCGTAGTTGCACGATCAGTATGCTAACAGTCGTAGTAGATTGGTTCCCCTTTTTCATTAAAAGCTCTACTTCCGTGTTAAATGAAAGGAAAACCAAGTAAAAACTGTAAACTTCCGCTTTTCACCACGATGTTTCATGGCGATTTTTACGTTTTTTAGCTGAAATTGTTGCATATTTTCGAATCTCATAGGATTCGTAACGCGCCATTTCGGCCCCAGTAGACATCGAACTTGCGCCAGTTGCCTTTAAAAGGGGTCAATGGCGCAATGGCGCGCTCTGTATTGAACACTGATGACATTATCTTCATAGTCATACCTGTCATAATCATAATCCGTATTGTCACTGCTGCTAGTCTCATATTCTGTATTGTCACTGCTGCTAGAATCATAATCATCAAGTGAATGAATTCCTTTGCGATGCCTTTTCTTCTGCCCTTTTCTCAGCAAGCACATTTTACTGAAGTGATTCAGTTTATGACAAAATCTGCACTTTTTACCCATTGCTGGACATTGTTTATCAGAATGAGTATATCCACATTTCATGCATTTTACTGCTTGTTTCTCATGTGTAGATTTTTCTCTGGAGCTTTTCTTTTTCTCCTTTTTTCTAACAGAACGCTGTTTTGTGAGAAATTTGCTTCTGATGGCGTGAACATTAGGATCTTCACCAGAGTTCATGGATTTTAACTGCTTTTGAGACAGTTCATATGTCCTTGATATATCCATGCATTTTTCTAGTGTCAAATCATTGCCTTCATTGATGAACTTTTCCCTAACTTTGGTTGACTTAATTCCAAATACAAAATGGTCTCTAATCATTTCATCTTCCATGGCATGATCGTATCTGCATTCTTTGTATAGTAATTTCAAATCTGTCACAAATTGTTTAAATGGTTCGTCTGTTTCTTGCTCTCTTCTCATGAAAATATATCTGGAGTAGAATTTGTTGGATTTTGGTTTACAGTAATTTTCAAATTTTTCATAGTGAATTGCTAGTTGTTTTCTTTCTTCATTTGTAAGTGTCCAAGTAGAATAAATATTGCGACCTTTTTCTCCAGCCCACAACATGACATAATTGCATCGTTCCACCTCTGATTTAGATTTTAGCGGACCTCCAAACATAAATTACAGTGTTCTTTGAAAGATTTAAACGCTAAAGGCAAGTCTTTTGCATCCCAGTCCATACGTGGATACTTTGAATTGTGTTCATCCATCTTGATATTTCACTGATTATACTTTCAAAATAATCCTGTCTCTTTCTTTTGACAAAAGAGAAAGTCAGATTTTTTTTTATCTTTTCACAATATAAAAATCTGTGCACACGTAGGCTCGCTCTTATCTGACACCATGTTATGTATCCTATATAAGTAAGTAAGGTTGCAAAGATCAGGAATCGATACAATCAAGTACCACACCTGACCCAGGATACCAATGGGAAAGTGACAAACTTACAGAAGACACCACAAACGAGAGCCAAGAGGTCAGCCCTTTCCCAGCAGGTGACCACGAAGCACATATAAACAGACGCGCACAAAACATAGCAAACACAAGACAGAACAAAAACATAAAAGATCCACAAAGGAAGTACCGCCTTGGAACGGTCAGTAAAATATTTTACTGGAGGGCTTAAACCGGTTTAACGGCGCCAACCTCACCCTTAATTCAGATGTGGATCAAGACACATAGATATTTGGTTTGCATGAAAGACCCCTAACTTATCAATGCATCATCTCCTAAAACATATAAATCAAGATATAACAAGGAGATAAAGCAAGGATAAGGACTCAACAACAAGGCGAGATCTGCTGGGCGATTCTGCCAACTCTGTTTATTTGCATAAAGCTAACTAATATATACCAAGACAAATACATACAATGAATCATTTGATAAGACCACAGCATGTACTAGTTTATAAGACATAGGATACATTACACACATCTCCTAACCATGAACAAAACATCTGCAAAGTTGAAAAAAGATCCGAATAAAACTGTAAGAGGAGTTGTGGTCACAAAGAACCCACTTGTAACAAGAGTTGCACCCACAAAGTACCCACTCATTGCATCTACCGATGGATGAACTAATTTTAATAGTTTCCTCGTCGGGAGACAAAAATTAGACAGACATCAAGTTTTTTTTGTTATCTGAATCTGAGACTAACACTTGAATGCTAACAAGTATTATTACCTTTAGCAAAGAGTAAATGTTCTCTGAGTCTGGGTAGTGTTCAGTGTAGAATTGGTACAGATATCTCTCAGCATTAGGATTATCTGTGTTGGCCTCTTTATAATCAGTGAGTACCTTCAGAGCCTCGTCAATCTTCTCAGAATAAACAAGCAGCTGTCAACATAAAATACCATGTAAATCAGGCCCAAAGGTTATACATTTATTTTTCATGCCCAAACCAACTGAGCATGAGATTTCAACTGCTCATAAAAACTAAAACACTGAAAAATATAGATATTTCTCTCTTTGAAACTCAGAAGTTGAATCTATCCTGCTAATAATTGCTAAAATGCCAACAATTTTAACATTTATAAGCAGATCAAATTTCATGCTCATTTGAGTTGAGTGAAAAAAAGTTTTATAATCTCGTGGCCAGACACACAGTAAAAACTTCATAAACTGAAGGGTTCAGTGCAATAAAGTACTTCAAGTCATTTTTGCCCCAAAAAAGTTATCTACTCTATCATGCAGAAAACATGTTTCCTCACCAATTTATCTCCCCTTAGCCAAATATAATCAGCTAGGAAATATTTTTAAGGAGGTTGCAAATTTTATACAAAGGTCCTATCTCTATTTTAGACTTATTATGCAATAAAAGACCTAAATCCATCATTTTTTCTTCTTCTTTCATCAAAGTTAAATTAACTAAGTACTGGAAGATTATGCATGATTTGATTACAAACTCTCTTTATATCGAATTACTGATAATTAAAAGTAAAAACACTCTTTCCCTGAGGACTTCACATTAAAAGAACTATCATTATGAGGCATTACTTTTAAATAGCCCCAACGTATATCTATACTGAAGGACTTTAAAAACACACCACCTGCTTAAATGCTAATTTATGTCTAAAATTGAATATTTTCATTATGTGAAAAATAAAATTGATAATTTTCGTCATTTAGCTTGCGTTCAATAAGAAAATCGAAACGCTGTGGCTTATGATTGCCGCGACGTCGCGATAATTTGAGACAAATCAAATTCAAAAAGTCACAGGGTAACAATACCTTCCTTTATGAACGAAAAAAAGTTTGCGAACCAATGTTTGTTCTTGAAAGCAAAAGGAAAGACAAAATCAAATCATGAAGTTTTAGGACTCTGGCAACGTTCATTACGTCTGCATGATGTCATTGATTTTTGACATAATTGACCGTTTATATCGTAATGATCGGGGATAATTAAGCTCCTTTTATTGCCACCAGATACTCCTCAATCAGTTGCATAAAAGGCAAAACTATCCCAACATGCGCGGAGGTCACCTGTCTGTTATTGATGTTTGCAAATTTAAGACTGACATTAGCAAAGAAACGCTGCTAGCAGGAGTGTAATAAAATGATTGTTTCTAAAAACTTTTGTGTTTTTACATTTGTTAAGACATCTGGCTACCACCTAAAAGTGTTTGTAATCAAATTAAATCAATTTCACATTTGTCAGACGACAATCGTTGAAAAACAATTACGTAGATATTACATCAGAATGAACAACATGAGCAAATCGAAGTCATGGCAAACCATGTTCCATTTTGCAAGAGGATAAAAAATGATAAAGAAAACATCCTCAAATCAATCATGTGGAAGAGACAGTGAATGTAAAATGGTGCGTTTCTAAAGTCCCTCAGTATAGAAAGCAAATTATGACAATCAATTCTTGTCTTCCAAAATGACTGGTAATTCAAAAGAGAAAACACTTCAAGTTTAACTCTTTTCTTACTAGTAGCCACTTTTGTCGTCTGCTGATAACCTTTGCAAACACTTTGGACCCTGATCAGGACCAACAGAATGTAGAATGTTGGTCCTGATCCTGGTCCAACCCGTTTGTCACTCTGCAATTGACATTTGTTCCTGAAAGAATTTTTTGAAAAAGTTACTTTCAAAAAAAATCAGCAGACGACGGCAAAAGCATGAAAAATTAAAAGTAAATAACAAGAGCTGACTCTTTAGTAATAATTGGGATATTGTAAATGGCTTTAAGCATACCTCAACATGTTTTGTAATAAAGATGTCCCACACACCAGATACTCCAGCCAGGGTGTCAAAACAAGTCAAGGCTTTCTGTGCATAAGTTGTCATCTGCATTTGTAGAAGAACACTGGACGACTGAGAGGAGGACATCATCTGGTTCCCTGCAATCGGAAGTAAGTCTAGCAGTAACAGAGATTCAGTAAAGCCAAATATACTGATGGACTTTAAAAACGCAACACTTTGATAACAGCTTTAATTTATGTCTCGAAAATAAAGGCAGAACAATAATTTTGATTGTATGTTAAAGAGCATTCATTTGTAAGTAAACCATGGAAAACTTGTCAAATTAAGATGAACTTAATGCATTAAAATGTAAACTTTTTGATATAGGGGGCTACTGTTTCATGTGACCAAATGTTATGAATGAAAGATTCCCTACCTCTTTAAATCATGAAACACTAGAAGCATCAAATTTGTATCATTGAGTTTGTTAGTCATCGAGGAATTACTCTCATATTGATTGGCAGGTCTGCGATACAGCTTATTTGCGTATATGGCGTTTAACTGGGTGTACCCTTTCATTCAATAGCTTAAAATCTCCTCTACTTAAGAAATGTTTAAACAGCTAAATTCATACGGAGCAAATAACGTCGTCCAGTTTAGTTGTACAATTAAAACTAAAGTGTTTGCTGAAGAAGCCAACTCATTATGACACTATCGAAACAAAGGAAGTTTGTATTCAACAGTCTTTGGAAGATATAAGGGGAAGATAGTGTTGCGTAATTAAAGTCCGTCAGTATATTTGAGCATAAAATTGAAAATATCTTCCTATCTATCAGCTTAAATGTGTGTTTTGGATGCTCAAAAGAACCGTCTCAAATGTGATTTAACACTCAAAGTGCCAATTACAACTGCAGAAGACGACAAATTTTGAGACATCTTTCCCAATTTTCGAAAAAAATAAGGTATGATATTTCATGAGAATCATCTGCCAGCAGACGATTCTCATGAAATATCATGCCTTATTCGTTATTTTTGAAAAAACGGCAAAATTTTAAATTGACGTCTGCTGCAAAATATAGGTGGCGTTTTAAGGGTAAAGTAATCTGCTGGTGATGTATTGATATACATTGCTGTATTCTAGTTCTTGCTTTATCAAAATTGGTCTTGAGTTGAATCACCAATATTGAGAGTTTGGTCTAGAAGCATGGCACCAATATCGAGAATTGGTCTAGAATTTGGGTTGCAATCGTAAACTAAGTGTTGTGTCCGGTTCATTCCTATATTGTATATAATCGAGTTACATAATAACAATGACAGGAGTGTGTCAGAAATGACAGAGATTGCGTGTTAGTCAAGGTGCAATCCCAAACATGCTTCGTGCTGAAAATATGCTAAACTAGGTTAACTCTTTGCCCTCTGGGAAATTTTTCATACTTTTTGTAATCTGTTGATTTTTCAAAATCAACTTTTTTGAAAAATTCTTTCAGGAACACCATCTGAGTGTCACAAAGTTTGAATCCAGATCAGGCCTAACGTTCTGTCAGGCTTGATCTGGGTCCAACCTGTTTGCAAAGGTTATGAACAGATGACACAAGTAGGTAAAGCGTTAAATGTTGCTTCATGCATTTTGTAAGAACCGATTTTAACTGAAAAGTGAAAGATGATGTTTTGTGCCATTTGCTTGCAGATATCTGAAGACTGCTAAAAGGATTTGATGAAATTAACCCTTAGTATACTAATGGGTTCTTCCTTCTGATTAGATACAATAAACTTGGGATAGTCCATTGAACATATCTAGGAGTGTCAGGTTATACTTTTCAAAAATATTGAATTCTTTTGTCTGAAGATCTTTTTTACCATTACATACAGTGAGTGAATCCTGATGAGATACCGCATTATGCTGCATTTCATCTGGGTCTTCACTTTTTGTGATATAAAACTAGATGCATTTAAGAAATGAATTCGAGTTTTGGAAGGTTCATGGAATCATGAATACTTCGGGTCTCTTGCAAAGTAAGTGAAGCCCGAAGGGCTTGGCTTCACGTTAACTTTGCAAGACACCCAAAGTATTCATGATTCCATGAACCTTCCAAAAATTGAATTTATTGCTTATATTTACATTTTATATTATCAGTCATGTATCAATTTTCAATTTTCACCTAACTTGGCTGGTTTTCGAGATATTGTGAATTAAACCAGACATAACGTAGGGTTTGGAACAGCCAAAACGCCAAATTTCCGCGCTTAACATCATGACGATACGTGTTCAACGTCTCGTCAGTAAACAAGCAACATTATTGGATGGACTTGACGTTAGCCCGCTCAAATGGCGCGTATGTGGGTGTGGCTTAAATGGACTTGTTCATGAAGGTATGAACCACATCTCAAATGTAGAGGTTCATTTAAAGACTCGCAGTGGAAATGTAAATATTCATATTTGAACACTTCTTGTATGAGCCACAATTATCAAAAGACCTCATAAAAATATCTGGGTTAGAATGTTTTGTGCATGTATCAGGCCTTTAGTTAAGAGTGCATAACAAAAAAAATTATTTCTTATTTCTCAACCAAAACATATGTTGTTGGTACTCAAAAGAACCGACTCAATGAGACTGTTCATTTGAGCACCCACAACATATGTTAAAAATAATGGGTAAAGAAATATTTACAATTGTACACTGAAAAGTTTTGTTTAAACCTGTGATGTATTCTGGTAAGGAAGCAGCCACTAACCTATTTGTTGTTCCTCTCGAGTTCTGAGCTCTTCAATATCACGATGACAGTGTTTCCACTTCAGGTACCAAACAAGACCAGAGTAGGCTTTAGACAGGCTGCTCATATATAGGTCACGATCAGTTAGGGCTTTTGGACGCGCACCCTTTTTTACAAGCTTCTCCTGTAGATGAATACAAAACTTTCACTGAAACACTTAATTAAGAAATGAATTCAATTTTTGGTATGTTCATGGAATCATAAATACTTCGGGCCTCTTGCAAAGTTAACATGAAGCCCGAAGCTTTATGTTAACTTTGCAAGAGACCTGAAGTATTCATGATTCCATGAACAGATCAAAAATTGAAGTTATTTTTTATATTTACAATTTATTATAAATATCTCAAATATAAAAATTATTTTAAATTTGGGAATGAAAACATTTTTGGATTTAAAATATTTTGTCGGAGTGTTAAACGGAAAAGCGGAACAGCCAGCTTGAACAAGAACAGCCAATGGAGCAAACAAGAGGTTTGTTTTGCACATGTGACTTGGGTGTGGCTCGCCGTAAATCACAACACCAGTATTACTTCTGGCAAATGAGTTCCATGTTCGAAGCGTATTGCAAGGGCAAGTGAGCTTGGCAGCTGTCAATCAAGTTAGTGTAATTCATGAGGCTATGAAGGGTTGCAAAAATCTAAAGATTCATAAAAGGATTGCTCCGAAAATGTTAATATTGTGAAATGAAAAAAGTCAATAAGCAATGCTTATTAGATACCCCCACACATTATGGTTTAGTGAAAAACAATCTTTTTCTTTTTGAAGTGATGGTTCAAACTAGCAGACCTTAGTTTTGAAAACTAGGTTTCAGTTAGTAGAATCTGTGCAAATGATCTTTAAGTTAGCAATCTGCAATATTTGGTAAGATTAAATGCACAGAAAATATCACACCTGAAAGTTCTTTGAATATCAGACTTTATATTGGGTAAATTATCTAAATTTTCATAGCTGTCATTTTTGTAAAAAAATATTTTTTTGTTCCAGCATACATCTTCATGCATATGTTTAATATGCCTGCATTGTGTATGAAAAGTATTGGATCAATTCATCAAAAGCTATGATAGGAGTTGGTACTATCTATATGCATATACAATTATACAGGAAAAATGTCTAAGTTCTCATAGATATCATTTTGTCAAAATTTAATTTTTTAGAACCAAACTCCTCCATGCACTTGTTCAATATGTCTACATTGTGTAGGTAAATTATTGGATTAATTTATCCAAATCTGTGGTAGGAGTTGATCGGCCTATGAAGACACTATCTTTGCATATACAAAAGCGATATTAGAGAAAAAAGGTCTAAGGTCTCATAGCTGTCATTTTGTCAAAAATTATTTTTCTTGCAGACAGCTCCTTCATGCATATGTTGAATATGTTTATATTGTGTAGGTAAAGTATTGGATTAATTCAGCGAAAGCTGTGGTAGGAGTTGATTGGCCCATGAAGGCACTATCTATGCATATACAAAAGCCATATTAGGGGAAAACTGTCTGTCATTTTATCAATTTTTTTAACCAAACTGCTTCCTGCATATGTTCAATCTGTCTACATTGTGAAGGTAAAGTACCGAATTGCTCCAGCAATGACTTCAAGATATTAAGGAAACAAAACGTAACAGACGGATGGATGCACAGACAGACAGACAACATGAAAACAGTAAACCCCCCACATAAAAGGCCTCCAGATAAGACTGAGTATTTAAAAAATATTTCTCAACCAAAACATATGTTGTGGGTACTCAAAACATATGTTTAAATTGATGGGTAAGAAAATACATGTAATTACAATTTTATGTTGGTAATAATTTGGTAACAATGTGAACCTATGGTATACCTGCAAGAGTTCTTTAGCAGTTTCAACATCATCTTTCATCATGAGAAACAAAAGATAGTCCAGCATTACTTCATTGTAATTCATGTCATGTAGGCATTTTATCTCACTGAAAAACCAATATGGGCCTTGTAAGGAGAAAATCTGCCACAGGGTACAAAAATTCCACTCGTCCGCTCGTAATTACGAATGAAATCTGGAAAGGATGAGTAAGTCTTCCCAAAGCACTCATCCTACAGGATGAGTGCTTTGAGAAGATTTACTCAGTCATTACATATTTGTCCCTAATGTTCTTTATTGCATACACTTTTAAAGGACATGTGCATGTGTTTGCAGGATGAGTAAAAATTGTAAGTCACTCATCCTGCAGAACAAGTGCAATATTGAAATATTTTTTGTCCCCTGTGCCATCATGGGTTTTGACATTGTGAGGCTAAGCCACAGAGACTGGCTAAAAGTTTTGCAGGTTTACCTATTAAAATTTTTAAGATAACAAAAAAAGAATGTGTTGATCAGGCAGGGCAGATATGCAAGCTGGTCTATGCCTTTAGTGCCTTTGTTGTTTGCAGGCAACAAAGTCAGATTTTCTCACGTCAGATGCAAGAAAACCCGACTTTGTTGGGGCGCAACGCAAGAAAACCTGATTTTGCGAACAACAGATGTGCAGACCAGCCTGCGCATTCTTGAAGACTGACCAGCAGCTTTGTTATTTATTTCCTCCAAAGTATTATATCTAAACCTGCTTCATATTATATAAGTTCAACATTCTAGCTATAGTCCCTGTAGCTGAGCAGACTGGCCCGGAGTTTATAAAACTTTTTACATGCTCAACTCAGCTGAGCACAAAATTTATCCTGCTCATAAATGTAAAAAATGCCAACAATTGTTGGCATTTTAACATTTATTAGCATGATAAATCAACATCTGAGAGACTTAGAGCAAGAAACTTCTTTATTTGTTGGCATTTTAGTATTTATGAGCTGTTGAAATTTTGTGCTCAGTTGAGTTGAGCATGAAAAGTTTTATACCCTCGGAGCCTGGTCTTACTTGGTAGGAAACCCCAAAAAACAGGTTAGATGGCCTCAACGCGAGCTGAACATTTCTTGTACTTCAACAACAGCAGAATCTAGGGCGAAGATTTGGTACCAGTAAAATGCATTTAAGCCCCCCGGTGGCTTAGGCTGCTGTCTGTTCTAAGGTGGTGGTTCTGTTGTTGTTGACTTTTTGTTTATTGTTACTCCCATTTTGGGAGTCTGTAATTGTTCTATGTTTTGTTGTATGTTACTTAATGTCCATTCTAGTATTTGCAATCATCTTGATGGGGAAGAGAGAGCTGATTGCTTTGCTTAATTTGTCTTCCTGGTGTCTCGTTATGGTTGGGCGGCTCTTCCTCTCGATGCCACTGGGTTGTCTGCAGTTTGTGATTGTGGTATTTCCTGATCATACTCACTTACTATTTTTCTTGGGATAAGGCCCATATAATAACATTACACACTAAAGAACCAAGAAAGTTATTTGTATAGAAGAGGGACTATTTTGTTTGTCTTGATGCATCATCTCCAAGTCAACAATTTGTCAGCCATATTGGGACATTTTCCTGTGATCCTGGGTAGGAACCAGTACTAAGCAGGGGATAAAGTGTCTTGCTCAAGGGCACAAAACAGTGCCTGCGGTGAGTCTTCAACCAGCAACCCTTCGATCTCAAGTCTAATACTCTACCACTAGGGTCTCTAAGAGGGGCTATTATATCACCAATTTTTCTTATTTCTCTCAAGAAACCTATGTTGTGGGCTATCATAGAATGATAACTACATCAAATGCTCTTATATCGTCTTTTGTGAGGTGTAACTAATGTTGTGAGAACTTATGACCCAACCCCATTAGTGTAATTTGTGCCCATAAAATATGTTGTTAAGAAGTACATGATTGGGTTGTACAGGCCTCTAGATAAGAGTGTGTAATTAAAAATTTATTTTCTTATTTTGTAACCAAAACAAATGATCCGTCTCAATGAGAAGGTTCTTTTGAGCGCCGAAAACACATATTAAAACTGATAGATAAGGAAAGAACACAATTTTACTCTCAAATGTATGTTTAAACGGACCTATGGTTGTACAGCAATTACACAATCAATTTTTGGTGAAATACAGGTATTTTTTTAACTTGGCCTTACATATTCAAATATGTCTCCTTACTTGTAGAGCTTCCGGACCAAGTCATGATTGTTGTATCCTTCATCTTGTCCAATTAACTCAAGACCACACTGAAAATGGAAATATGAGAACAGTAAAACCTGTGTTAAACAGCCTCTCAAAAATAGAGGAAAAACAAAAGATCTTTAATAATTCTTTATATGACAAATGGTAGTTTAATGAAGGCCAAAAGTATTGCAGAATGCTCCCCTTGGAGCATTCTGCAATAGTTTTGACCTGCATTAAGCGATAATTAGTCTTGAAAACCAATTTTTAGTATTTTTGAGAGTGGCCATTTTACACAGGTTTTACTGTATTTTTGATTCTGGTACCCTACCTAATTTTTCAAATGAAACCTATTACTTTTGTTATTAAGTATTCCTATGGAAATAAGTAACGTTTTTTGTGAACCAGAGATAATTTTGTGGCTATATTCTGTACATTGATCAACATTTAACCACATGAGTGTGTTTTCCAACAATGAGGTATGTGCGACCATTAAAGCCTCAGATCAGCCTGGGCATACACACAGACTGATCAGAGCCTTTACTAGTCGCTTGAATATTCTATGACTGTAAAGCTACTGACTGAACATCATTTGAAGTTTCTAAGCTTGAAAGGAGGCTGAGTATACACTTGTCAAAATGCCACATTGTTGAAAATCAAATGGCATGGCCTGGCTCAATTATGCTTTAATTTTACATGAATGATGAATATGTTATGTATCTAGAATAAAAATTATTTACACCAGTCTTGGTATCCTTTGCTCTATCTATATACAGTCGACTCTCGTTAACTCAACTATGCATAACTCAATACTATCACTTATCTCGACCCGACGGCCCGGTTCCGGTATTTTCCCCTATATATTGTTGCAATTCCACAACGTTTATCTCGACAATGGCTAAGTCAATAAAACTGATAACTCGTTACGAAAAACTGGTCCCGCTGATCAATTTTAGTGTATTTTACAACGCCTAACTCGATTCCATTTCATAAGAAAAAGACAGTCATTAACTTACCTTTTTATCTGAATGTGTCTCCAATTAATCCACCGCTTCGAACGTTAATTATCCCCATTTAATTCAAACCCCACCAATTGTTTGATCACTTGGTCCACGTGTTTGACACATGCAGTTGTAAATTGGTCTGTTGTAAAATTACATAATTGACCGCGGTCGGCGAATTCTATTGATCTATTGTGCACAACTTCAAAGCGGGTGGATCTACATGTAAGTGACGGTTTGAGCTAATGTGTCATATTTGAGCAATCTATTGAGTATTAAGCCTGTCCGATGACTGCTCATTTTAAATAAGGCCAAAGTATAATTTAATTGTTTCTCGGGCCATTTTTTAAACAGATGCAGCGTTGTATTTCAGGCACTGGACAGTTGTGCGTGTAAAGCTATTTTCAGACATTGGTCATGTCATGACAAAAATAGATTGGGAAGGCATATGCACATCAAGCCGACGAAAATTAAAACTTGCATGTACACTGTTTGTTGGGGCTTAAAATATGACAACGTACGAAAGGGTAAAACCTGCAATCGCTAGACCAGTCGCTGAAACTTACTTAGATCTGAAAATGGTTTGTTTATTATATTTTGTCTTAGAAAGTGAAAAAAAATAGCCTAAAGTTGGGACTACAGTGGTACCTGAAAAACTATTCTATTTTCCCCCTCTTTATTCTTTTTTTTTTTTAATTTCAATTCCAAATGTCAATATTCTAATGTTATAGCTCCCAATAACGATCTATTAATGGAAAAATCAAAGGATAAAAGGGAAAACAGAATACACAACCATCGACGACCGTTTCTAACTTTATTATATATGGGTGATCGACCGGTTTCGGCCAAACAATGGCCTTTATCAAGATGAAAATATAAGAAAAAATGTCCCTGAAGTAAGAGAAAACGGAAAAGTTTTATCACGTGACTTCTATTGTTGAAAACGAAAGTAGACTGGTCTGGTTTTATCTGGATCAGACTTGCATAATACAGTGCAAGGAAGTCTTTAACTGGAAGCTGGGAATGGATATCCTGTAGGGGTAGGTTGGTGTCTCTTGAGCTGATTCATTCCACATTATCATAAGGTCTGGCTGTCTGGTAAACTTTGCTTCTGAGGTTAAGGAGAAAAGAACGGCATTGAAGGTATTCATTAAGTGTGAGTCTTGGGGGGGGGGGGGGGGTTGTAAAAAGCTGTCTGTATATGTCCCTGGTTATCTTTTTGCACTGTGACATTTAAGAAGTTGGCTTCTGTGTCACTCTCTTCTGTGATAAATTTATGTTTTTATGGAAAGAGTTTAAGGCCTCTAAGTAGGAGCTCAACTCCTGTAGTATATTGGGCCAGATCATGTATATGTCATCTAAATATCTCCATAGCTTAAGAGGTTTTAACCTGGATATGGCTAAGAACTTTATTTCATGTTTTCCCACAGTAGTTATCACATAGTTTTGTGCACATGTTCTTCGCATTGTCCTCTCTGTGATCTGTTCATAGAGCATGTTCCTGAATTTAAGTGCTGTTTTAGTTAGAACGAACTGTAGTAGTCTGAGTAATGCCAATGATTTTGGCTCTTTTGTAGATTCTAAGTATCGGTAGTTAGTGTGGCTGATGCCTCTGGTTAGCTGTACATTCAACTTCTTTTGTCCCTTAAATATTGGTATGTTGTTCTCACTGTGTGGATCGGTTGAACCTGATTTTCGTGTTTTGTTAGTATTTCGGTAACTAGGTATACCTGGCGGAAGTGTAGTCAAGGAGACAGATGCTGATGGCGTCGCTGTTAGTGTGTCTTTGAACGTCTTGTTGTCGTCTTGGAAAGTCATTATGATCGCTAAAGTCCGGGTCCACTTATCAAAAGCAGGGTATCGGTGCGTCAGAGGATCCCAAAGGGATACAGAGCGGAACGTTTGACACTTCTATGTCCGCTCAAACTCCGCCAGGAATGTCATGATGGCAGATTCGTCGAGGTTGGATCCACTAAGAGATTCGGTTCTGTCGAAGATCAAATCAAAGGATAAAAGGGAAAACAGAATACACAACCATCGACGACCGTTTCTAACTTTATTATATATGGGTGATCGACCGGTTTCGGCCAAACAATGGCCTTTATCAAGATGAAAATATAAGAAAAAATGTCCCTGAAGTAAGAAAAAAAAAATGGAAAAGTTGAATGTGATTATTTCGCCCCAAAATGGTGGCTATACGTCATGATTTGGTTACCTCGAACAACTGATAACTCAACATATTTTGCTCAGTCCCTTGAAATTCGAGGTATCGAGAGTAGACTGTATATTTTTTTGCCATCCTACCCTACTTTGCTTTTTATTACATGTTATCCAAACTACAGCCCTTTTTTGGCCTGCAAGTATCTGAGAGTATTTTGTCCACAAGTTTCCATTGGCTCACAACGGGAAGTCTTGTACTTAGAACTATTACTCTACAATGACAAGTTTGATGGAAAAAGATCAAAAAATGATCCTTTTGATTTTTATACTCATTCCTCATACCAAATATAAACTTAAAGATCCTATCTCTAGCAATTCTTGACAGCACCATAGGTTTAGATAAACAATTTTTTTTTAGTGTAAAACTGTGAATATTTTCTTATCCAGTAGTTTTAACATATATTGTGGGTGCTCAAAAGAACCGCCTCATTGAGACGGTTCTTTTGAGTATCCCCAATATATGATTTGGTTGAGAAATTTGATTACTCACCTTTATCTTTTAAAAGGCCTACAGCATGCAAGCATAACACACTCAAGGACAGACCAAAACCAAGGCCAAACAAATATGCTTCCTTAACTTCTGCTAAGTTGGAGGAATGAAAATGAAATTCATAGAAGGGCCCGAGGTTATAAAAAAAAATTCATGCACAACTCAGTTGAGCATGAAATTAATTATGCTAATAAATGTTACAATTGTTGGCATTTTAACATTTGTCAGTATGATAAAAACAACATCTGAGAGTTTGAAAGCAATAAGTCTTTATTTTTCAGCATTTTAGCCTAATATGAGCACTTGAAATTTCATGCTCAGTTGAGCATGAAAATAGTTTTATAACTTCAGGGCAAGATGTTCTTACCCTCCAGATGGTTTCAGATGGGCTATAAGGAACCTTAGAGAGACTAGGAAGGATCTGTAGTGCCTTGCCCCACTGTTGTGACAGTAAACATTCTCTCAGTTCATGTAACATATCAGATGTAATTCTATGATCCACATTCACTTCATCTGAAAATATAATAACCAGTGGCGGATCCAGAGGGGGTTCTCTTGAACCCCCCTCCCTGCACCCAATTTTTAAATATCCTATGAAAATGAAATAATTTGGTCTCAGTGAGACCAAATTATTTCATTTAAGAAAAATGAGATGAAATCAGCAAAGCAAACCCTTCACACCTTTATATATATCAACCCTTTTCAGAAATCGTGCATCTGCCCCTGAAAACAGTGCAGTCTTTTTACAGCACACATGATTATAACATGGATTTGGATATAACATACTTCCAATTTTTTACCACAGCATTTTACAAAGGAAAGATAGGGTAATGGTCATTTTCCAATATATCCTTTGTAAAATTGTCTCCATATACATGTAACACAGTTTTGATGTGCTTCATCCAAGCATATTAAAATTTTGCAGTTTGGAGAAACTGTGCCTCCTACAGGTTTTATGCTATTATGTATATGTATTATATATAGGGGTCCTAAAAATCACTTGATAAAAACTTTGCCCTCATAAAAGGTCATTTATATCTTTTAAATCTTGTGTTTTCATAAATTATTGCAGAAATTGCCATCATCGGCCGAGGCTTAACAGGGCCAATTTGACTGATAACACAGCAAAATTAATTCCAGAAGGGCTATATTTTTCAACTATAAAAAATGGCATGATACTCTCCCAAAATAGGGGACCCTTTTAAAAATTGATGGCAATTTTACAAATTTGTCCCCCTCAAAATCAAACCTGTATAAGTAAATTGTCATTTCAGCCTGATAAATGGACCTAGATATAATAATTTTCTTAATCACTTGTCAATTTGAAAGTTTGACAGTTCATAAACATAGCAAAGTAAATTCTTTGGCATGCTGGGTATTTTTTCATGATTTTGTTGTCTGATAGTTTTCTTTTTCAAAATAAATGTTATAAAAAAATCTTTCAGAAATACCATCACAGTACTGATGATACATGTATTTCCAAGGGAGCAGTCTGATCTGGGTCCATATTGTTTGCAATATAGGCTACCTAAGAACATCAGCAGATGAGAGAGCACAAGTTGTGACTGGCAGGAGAAGGATTAACCAAACTTAACCCTTTCCTTCATGAATATTCATGCTAAGCTCCTCTCACTATGAATAATTATATAAATAAAATTTCAGGTTTGTACATAGAACAAAGAAATTACATGTCAGGTCCACAAAGATCATATCTAATCATATTTCCATAAGCAAACATAGTAGACACTGATCAGGAAGCTCTTACAAGAGCTGCCTGATCTGGGTCTGCTGTTTGCAAAAGTGTTAAAAGGCGTCTCTATGAGGTGAACCGTTAAAATAGGACTAGTTTAGGACCTGATGAGGTGTGCTTAATGTAATGATGGCATGGCAAATTGTGTATACCCTGATCAGATTGATCCATCAGGAGCAGTCTGATCTGGTTTTACTCTGTTTGTTTTAGCCAAAATGCAAAATTTCTGCCATAAAAAAATACATCTTTTACTTTACCAATACTTGCAAAAATGAGCTGACATGTTTGAAAGATGAATATCTCAAAATGCATGTGATTGTTCTAATGTGCACAGATTTCACATTTTCTACATTTCACATACTTATATTATAGCTGCCCTTACTAGTTTTGTAATCATCTCGATGAGGAAGAGAGAGCTGGTTGTTTTTAACTTTAATGATGTTCTTTCTGTGCTGTTGCTGTTAGTGCTCTTTGTCTCTTCCTTATCTGCTGTGATTGTGGGTTGGTCTGTGGTCTGTGATTTTGGCATTTCCTGCTCAAACTCATTGTTTTTTGTACTCTGGAAGCTATATAAAAGGAGGATCTTACATGAGTGCTCATGTTTTATTGAATTTATTAAACAAGTTGAGGAAAAGAGATAAAATGCAAGGCTTGCCGAGCATTTTATCTCTTTTTTGCAATAAGTTTAATAAATTCAATAAAACAAGAGCATGAATGTTAGATTCTATTGATCATATGACATTAAGAATTCTTTGAAATCTCATTTCTGGAGTAAAAGCGTTATTTTTGTCATTATGTATGCAATGTTATTATGGGCGTCATAACGTTTCTCCTAAATCTGTAAACCACTAGTGGTTTATCAATTATATTTCATGGCGTTATCTCACTCTCAGACGCGACGTCAAGTGATAATATGTATTTACATGAATCTAGGAGTCTTTCCTTATTATTCTCCCATCTTGAAAACCATTCTGTCACTGGGTTCTCATTTTCTCTACCATAATAAAGAAGGCTAGCCAACCCCTCCTAGAATTATAAGACAAGAAAATCATGACATAATATTTATGTTGTATGCAGCAACGAAGACAAAGATCAGCATGCACATTTGCACAGTCTGATAAACACCTTTCCTTTCCATTTCTGGAAAGAATACTGGCTATATCAAAACTTTCAACATTTTAGCTGTACTGTTTGGAAGCCTTGAAGACAGGTTTTCTTGCGACAAGGCTCATATATTGTAATCTGCAATCAAGGGTCCAGATGAGGCAAATTTTGAGGCAATAAAATATTGATTATTTTCTAATCCTTCAGTTACGAGGGTTAGTCAAAAATAACTGAGCCCTACCTTATAACATTTACTTCAAGTAAAATGGACACATATTTAAATGATATTTCATCGCAGTTATATTTCATCTATTCAATAACCTAATTTATATCTGTTGGTATGCTTTATATAATGGTTGCTAGGCAACCAAATATGACCTGTCGAACGGGTGCGTTCACGCTGTAACACATCAATATCTAAGTGTTGCCATGGAAACGATAATGTCAATGTAATGCTGCATTCACTGTCGTTTGATACATATTACATGTACCTACTCAGTGCCACAGAAAAGAAAACAACTGACCCCAAATTAAAGATGCTGTGGTAGTTTGATTTCAGAATTTAGCAATTTTTTACGTGCCTCAAGTCCTATAACTTACCCCACCCACATTCATATTAACACAATTTTAATAGAAAACATAAAATAATTGCCTAATAATGCTTATGCAGTCCTGCTTACACAAACAAACCCACAGAAATATTAAATTCCTTGTTTGGAAAAAATGATTCTGTTTCCATGGCTACACAATCATCATGTATTTGAAAATTTGTGAAATTTTGCCTTATTTTGTTAATAGGCAACGCATGCAATCAGTGTTCACCCAAACATTTACAAACCAAGTAAAATGAAAGGACAATATGACATATGTTATTCAAATAAATGTCAAATATGTCTTTCTCAAAAACTATCAAGCCCACAAGCTTTTTTAAGACATACTGTATGTTCCTGGTGGCTGAGATCGTGAACGCATCGCTCTGACTGACGATCATTAGTTGCCTAGCAACCATAACAGAAGCTTCACCCGGGTAATTATTTTGGGTCAAAACGTCTATGACATGTTAAACTTATTAAAGATAATCACATTTCTTGTCTACAATGTGAGGCTAAGATATAATGAGGTAGGGCTCAGTTATTTTTGACTAACCCTCGTAAAACATGTGTTTTGGGTACTCAAAAGAACAGTCTCATTGAGACGGTTCTTTTGAGTACCCACAACATATGTTTTGGTTGAGAAAAAAGAAAAATAATATTCAATTACATACTCTTATCTGGAGGCCTGTCACAGCAATTTATCACATGAAGTCAGGGTCTTTGCATGGACTCAAGGGTTTTATCATTGGGCATTCATATATTCACTACTTGAGTCAGACAGTGTTCCCCTATAATATCCAAAGTTGTTGCAGTGACCACCTTTTTTGCACCCATTGTGGTTCTAACTGGCATGTTGCTCCTCTCTACAGGGCCGTCACCGCGCATTTCAGCTGATAAAACATTGAGTGCCAAAGGAGAGGGGTGGGGGAAGAGCACGAGAGGGGGAATGGCCCCATCTCATAAGGGGGTTTAGGGGTCTCCCTAAAGAAAATATTTGAGTTCAGAGCACATACTATGCTTTTTTGGTGTGTTTGGGACCAGATTTCAGTCATAACTTAGTCACAATTTTTGCTAGAAAAATATTCCTTGACGTGAGAGAAACCACAGTAACGATTTTCACTTTTTTTCTTCATGTTTCTTTGACATTTTTCCACTAACTTCTACCTCTTAAAAATTTTTTTGCAGAGTCTCTACTTTTAGCACTGACTCTTGGTGGTACTTCTAAGTCTCATGTTTTTGAAAAGATACATTTTTTCAGTTAGAATACACATTAATGATCAGATGATGTAGACTTTGTCTAGATTTTTCCTGCTCAACTTTCCTTGTTGATAGGCCAGCATACACAGATGACAAAACTCTAGCATTTTTGGCTTCATGGTAATAAAGTCAATCAGGGTCTACTGTCGAATCACAACGGTTGAAACGTCTCTGCTCAGGCTGTCTTTTTACGCCAAATGAACATTGTGGGAACTAAAAAGTCTTTGGCTGATTTGGAACAACTTGCACTCGTATATTCATAATGGAATAACAACATTGACACAATGTTGATCATGACTTAGGATGCTCATGTTTGTAATGTAAATTCAAAACGTTTTAAACATACTTTATCGTCCGATATGTTCTTTGATTTAGAATAATTAGAAAACAAATTTTCAATTTGAGGGGATTTAAACTGACTTACAACAAACATAATGCAGGGGACAAAAATTACACTCGTCCGCTCGTAATTACAAGTGAAATCTAGAAAGGACAAGCAATTCTTCCCAAAGCACTCGTCTTTCAGGACGAGTGCTTTTGAAAGAATTACTCGAGGAAGTCATATTACACTGACCCAAAATGAAAACTTTACATAGTATTCAAAAGTATATGTTTTGATGATGAATTAAATTTCAGGGTTAATTTTTTCGGTCATTAAATTTTCAATGCCTTATCGATGTCTCTGAAAAAATTATTGGATGAAAATCAAAAATTGCATAATTTTTATGAATAATTCAGTTGAGAGGGGTCAAAATGAAAATTTCTAAAAGCAAGTATTCCAGTCACACAGATTTTGGAAACAAGAAATTACTGACTGCGTGCTTTAAGTGATGTTAAAAAGATCATCAGTAACCAGTGTGACCTCCAGTTTTACGAATGCTTAGCAGAATATGTCACCTCATTGAATTTACGTAACGTTGTATGAGCGCGTTAGGGATTCGTATGTAATGCTAACAGTGGTGCATATTGGAGTCATTTAGCGTATCCATTTGATGATTGGACCTGACCATCGGACCCAATTCATCCTATACGTGTTCTATGGGGTTCATGACCGTGAATGAAGCAGGCCAAGGCAAGATGTTGACGTTATTTTTAGCATGGAATTGTGTGGTTATTTACGTGTTGTGTGAGGCCTTGTATTGTTATGCTGGATGATGCCAGGTCCGTTATTTTCCACGAAATGACTAATTATCTTGTGTGCATGAACCCCGTAAAGACGAGCAATAGTTGTTGCCGTTTAAAACGATTACGTGGGTGAGTTAACGTGTTAACGCGATAAGAACGTAGCGTCGTCACACGTGCATGACCAGGTCTTGCACGAACTCTGACATACCCAGTTCTGTTGTACAGGATCATAAGATAATGAATAGTCTGTCTAGAGCAGCTAAAATGATGCGCAATATCATTTACCGTAGACCCCGCCTTGAGCACACAAAAAACTTGGTTTCTTTGATCTTTTGAAAGACGTACCGTCACTAAATGGAAGCGTTTTGTAACAATAAATCGTTTTTTATTACCAGTACTCAGCTGCAAATGTTTTCATGTTGGTTTTAAAGTTGTTAATGAACCACCTGTTCCTCAGCACGTGCAAGGTAAGGATCACGTTTTTCAGGCGTTGACGCTTGAATAGACCTGGGATTTGAATAAAAATTGCATAATCGTTATCTGCGACGAAGTCTCGATAAGCATGCGTAAATCTTACAACGACATGTATACTAACAAAACAGTTATTCAAATAAATAAAGTGTAAAGTTTTCATTTTGGGTCAGTGTACATATTACTCCCTTATGTTCTTTCAACCATATAAGACTAAGATACAGAGACTAGCTAGAATGCTGAAATTTTGTGTTTTGCAAGTGTATCAATTATAATTCCAGAGATCTGGTCTGTGCCTTTGTTGTTTGCGTGCAACTAAGTCAGTATTCTTGCAACACAGCCAAAATTGTCCGTAAAACAATCCTTTATGTATATGAAATTAATCAAGCAGGTGTCATTAAAATAATTGGATCTGTGACTTTTGTTTTCACACCTCAGTCAGGTCTACTGATGACACGCGCAGCAAGCAATATGGATAATTGCATCAATAAAGCTTGAAGGTGCAATTAATAAAATCACAGGTAAGCATGAACGAATAAAAGCGCTGCACGCATCCATCATACCCAGCCAAGAAATACTTTTTGATACAAAGACAATGCATAAATCAAGGGTCATAACTCAGATGAAAACTTAACTGCAATTTCTGGACATAGATATTGTATACAAAATTTCAGCATATTTTCAAATTAAGGGCCATAACTCAGAATTTTCTTGAAAAAAAAAAGATATGCAATCCAATAACACTCCTTCATAATATCAACTCACATGCAGAGTTTGAAGAAAATTGATGGAATAATTCCCAAGATCAAGCACCAAAACCAATGTTCACTATAAATCAAGGGCAATAGCTCTGCGCTTATATGACTAAATTTACCCATCTACAATCTCAAACCACTCCTCTTAAAAATATCAACTCATATACAAAGTTGGAGGACAATAGGCAAAAAAAATGTGCGAGATAGAGCATGGAAAGCAATTTTCTGCACAAATCAAGGGCAATAACTCTGTGTTAATTTGACAAAATTTATCCGTCTTCAATCCCAAACCACTCCTACTAAATACTCTAGGGACAAGCGCTTTTTAGGAACTCAGATCCGAGTTCATAAATTTCGCCTGTAATTGTGTTATCAACACTCTGAGATTAATTGTTTATTAAACTGGGTTCAGCATCTGAATTTAGTAATTACTCTGTCATAAGTTATGCATACAGCAAAGCATAATATATTTATCAGTGCCTAGTTCTTGTTGAATCTATTTTATCTATCAAAACCCAGACTAGACTGTTCCAAAACTAACTTAATTTTAACTAGGTCCTACTGTATAAAAAAAGCAAACTATGCGACAGACAGACACATACATCAAATGACCCTTCATGTTCCGAATTGAATCTTCCATCTACATGGGATGTTAGTACTAAATATACAGCAAACAACTTTAGCAGACGCTATTTTCAGATGTGTTTTGCTGGTCCTTCAATGGGTAACAGTGCAGACGCTGATCAAATGTCGCAAGATGTAGCATTACATCTGGGTCTTCACTGATAAATGTATCCAAAGTTAATCACTGGCCTCACGTTTTACATGCATGGAGGTAGGGCAAGCTTACAGTGTAGAACAAACTGTTTATTTTGAAAACCAAACTGACAGGGTGTTGATATATGTTGAATTTACTACAGTGATCGTTTAAAAGTACAGGGGCATCTTGTCCCTAGACTGTAAATACCAACTCACATACAAAGTTTGAAGGCAATCGGCCAAAAAATGCGCCAGATAGAGCATTGAAACCAATTTTCTACATGAATCAAGGGCAATAACTCTAGGCTAATTTGATGAAATTCATCCATCTACAATCCCAAACCACTCCTACTAAATATCAACTCATATACAAAGTTTAAAGTCAATCGGCCAAAAAATGATCGCGATAGAGCACGGAAACCAATTTTCTACACAAATAAAGGGCAATAACTCTGTGCTGATTTGACGAAATTTACCTAAGTACAATACCAAACCACTCCTCTCCAATATCAACTATTATGCAAAGTTTGAAGAAAATCTGTCAAGAAATGCACAAGATAGAGAGCAGAAACGAAGTGGTGACGGACAGACAGACAGACATTCAATGCAAATTTTTGAACGGACAATATAACATAATGGTGGGGTATAGAAATGAGCTGAAACAAGAAAAAGGGGCACAGTGATTCATTTACAATTTGGGGCTTATGAGTCCTGGGACTCGCCGTTTCCAATATCAATGAGTCCCAACTGCAAACTTATGAGTCCAAACCACTATTTTTTAATGACAAGTCTGCAATACTATTGCATCCTGGGACTCGCAGGGACTCGCTGAAATAAAAAGTTATGCGCAAAAGATGCAGGAAGCGCAGGTAACAAAATCACTCGGGCACAGCAAATACCCCAAATAGCATACTCGGACATAAAAGAGGTCGGGCACTCGCCTGATCTTACCAGACCATCAACGAAGGCCTTGCTCTATATCACCAGAGATGAAATCCCCATCCAGAACATGGGCATTTACAAAATCTGTTTGACATCATGCCAGATAAGGATGAAATGAATTCCTCAAGATCAGAGTGGTTGACTGTCACACAGGAGTTCTGGGTTCGAAACCTGGCGGACCCAAAAGATTTTCGCCTTGGAATCACTTCTTTCTTTCTTTCTCTATAAACTGTCAGACCCTCTTTCAAGTATTATCAGCAGGTATACTTTGTAAACTCCAAGTTGCAAAATGAAAGCCTACAAGTAACCATATTGAAATTACCGTAGAATAGACGGTGATCAAACAAACATGTGAAAGATTTTTAAGAAGCTAAATCTTGTTTTTTTTAAAGCTAATTCTTGTTAAAAATCTTATATTGTCTCCCTTACGTGAGTGAGCTCCCTTGGTGCAAACGCGGTTTATTTTCATGTATTTGTGGAGGTTAATAAGAGACAATCAGATATCCGGACAGTAGTTTGATCATCTAAAACATTTAAAAAGTAAAGCATTGTCATTGAAATACACTAACTATTGTTTCAATCCTGTTTAAATCATTAGTTTGTTCTGTCATGTTCGGCTTTCTGTAATCTAGAGGGCGCTGAAGCTGTTGTTTTTTCAATGTCCAGTAAACGCTCGCATTTTATTTGTATTTCATTTCAGCAAGCGTTGTACCGAGTAAGACGGGAACCTGCAGTCTGCTAATTGACACCTCATCATTTAACTTTTTGCTGGTTTATATAATAAATTGCAGGTATTTGGTTATTGTTTTCAAGATTTTTAATTGATTATATCTACTTATTGTGCACATAAGTTTTGAAACAAATCGTGAACTTTTGATATAGCGTACAGAGCTGATACATCTTTGTTATGGTAATGCTGCAATATGTTCCAATATTCAGCTGATATTGTTCCTAGCCAAAAGACACCTGTAGTCCCTGACAATTTTATTTATTTACAAATGATTTAGCAAGGAATAATGGACATGAGTTAATACAGTTCAGTTAGATAACCTGGCACTGGTCTATATGAAAGCATGGTAGCTCAGTGGTTAGGCGCTTGCCTCTGGTGCTAGAGGCAGGGCTCTCGCACCCCTTTTTGGGAATGTGGCCGAGGCCCATGGAATTGGGAAAATTAGCAGCGTTTTGACTAAAAATTAAAATTGGGAAATTGGACATCGTCCTTATGTATGACGTTTACATTGCTAGATTGATTCCAATAATTAAACTTACCTTAGTGTACTATGAGAAAAGGGAGAGGAAGAAGCAAGTGTTTTTATATTCTATGAAATAAAGATAGAGAACCAAAAAAAAAACATTTTTTTTTGTCAAATTGGGAATTTTTTGTCTGGAATTGGGAAAAAACCATACTTTTTGGCATTGGGAATGGGGCCGAATTTCGGCCCCAAAATCGGGTAGTCGAGAGCCCTGAGAGGTGCCAGGTTCATTCCCCGCTCGCGGCGAGGAAAATTCTCTCTAGTGTCATTTGCAGGGATGACACTAGATAAGTGCATCGTCCTTCGAATCGGGACGTTAACTGGATGTCCCCTGTGCAGGGAAGGTGCTCGGACGTTTTGGCCAGGGAAAATGCCGAAGGTGATTGTTTCGTCCATAACCATAAATTTTGGATTTGGGATGGGTGCATGCATAAATGTGAGATGCAGTTCATAATCTTTTGAAATCAAATATGCATGTGAATACTTACAGTTGATTCAAAGATGCATGATAACAAGGCCTAAATGAAATATATGTGTGGTTCCTGTTGCATACTAACAAAATTTAGGGTAGGTAGGTAGGGAAATTATTAAATTTTTGTTAAAACATTTAACAGAGAAAATAGCGACATAATCTGAAAAAGTGCCCATTTTAGGTATTTTTTCTCAAAAGACCATTTTAATGTTTAGGGTAGGGTTAAAAAAATTAGGGTAGGTAGGCAACAGGAAACACACATATATTTCATTTAAGCCTAAGAGTAAGCCATTTTTCATAGAAAGAGGTAAATTATGGTGTATATTATAAAGCAGTAAATGATTATGAAATACCTGTATAAAGTATCCATTACCTGAATTAGTTTATATTTTTTGTTTACAACAATTCTCGTGTATCTTTGAATCTACTGTACATAACAATTGATGAATGTTAACTACTTTCATGCTGAGCCTGGGTTTATTTTTTCTTCAAAACACTGCAGATCCAGATCAGCCAGCTCCCTACCTGATCAGGATCCACACTGTTTTCATCTCTGTAAATACATGCAGTTTAATAACTGATAAAAATTTGGTAGAAATACTATGTATAGTATATAAGATTATTCAGTCAATTATTTCCTAAGAAATCATACATGTGATACCTCCCGGATTGTGCGGGAGGCTCCCGGATTTGAACCCAATCTCCGCACTCCTGTGCGGGTAAAGCAATCTCCCTCATTTTGAATTTTGCTATAATGATATTTTCGCAAGTGACCATTTTTACGACGATCGGCACGCACTTTTAACAGCTGTCGGCAATTGAACGCTACTGGTAACAGTCAGATAATCATAATATACATGGTGTCATACTGTGCATGAAATAAACACAATAAACTCTCAAGTAGGGCTCTCGTATAGCACGCTTATCACCATGACGTCTTTGCGTATATTGTAGACATTACATGTAGCTTTCTGAACATTTTGAAAGACCAGCAAAGAAGAAAAAATACAAGTCTCTCTTTCAAGCTGACTTTCCATCAGGGACAGATTTGCATTGTGTTCACTGCACGCTGAAGTGACAAGTCCTTTTCTTGATCTTTATTTGCATTCTCAGATATCTAAATATATCATTTCTAAACAGAAACCTTTTATTTGTTTTGTCAGAAAGAATATCCGTAAAAACCCATTATCTCCGATAGGAAGCATTTTTCAATTCAGGTAACTATGCAATGACGTTTTTGAGTTAGCTTCCTTGTTGCAATAGCAAATTCTTGAATTCCAACATTTTTAATTAAGTTATTTTATATTTATATATTCTACCAAGGATGACAGTGACTGCAAGCTTTTAATCACTATAAAAACTAGCATTAAAAATCGGAAGTAAAAACTCATATTATTTTAAATTGGAGCCATATAAATATCTATTTTTATACTACAAGTAGGTGCTGAAAACAATACCCTTCTAATGGAGGTGTTCCAAATATGGAAAGGTTGACTACCTACTTAAAGGGCAATCATTATCATCCATGTGCAAAATACAAATGCCTGTATTACTGTAAATTTTAATTGTTTAAGGGCTGGTTAACACTTTTCAGTCTAGAACTGCTAAACAGTAGTAGTAAATAGCTACTTTTGCAAAACAGTGGCATTTCATCAGTGTCTGCATTGTTTAAGATATTTAACAATATTCAGGCAAAAATATACATCATTTTAAATAAATTCTGCCTGTCAAAACAACTTGAAGTACAAAATGGACTATTCTTTACTTATTGTAATAATCCACCAATAGGAAGGGGGTTTAAGACTTCAATAAGTCGTTTAAGTACACCTTTCTGTAACTTCAAAAAAATCTCCCTCATTGAGACCCTGATCTCCCTCATCTGAACATCAAATCTCCCTCATGGCCATCATCAGGTTATCACATGTATGAGAAATGCATCACACATTTATGCATGCACACTCCCCATCCCACAATTTATGGTTTTGGTTCAAACGTCTACCTATAGCATTTTACGTGGCCGAAATGTTCGGGCCGAAACGTCCTAGGCCGAAATGTCTTAGGCGAAATGTCCTACATTCACAGGGAAAGTCACCCCCTGTACAGGTTAAAGAACCCTATGGTAATTTAGATATGGTTACTTGTAGGCTTGCTCCGGTATTCAGTTTAATTTACTGTTGAGTCCTTATCCTTGCTTTATCTCCTTGTTATATCTTGATTTATATGTTTTAAGAGATGATGCATTGATAAGTTAGGGGTCTTTCATGCAAACCAAATATCTATGTGTCTTGATCCACATCTGAATTAAGGGTGAGGTTGGCGCCGTTAAACCGGTTTAAGCCCTCCAGTAAAATATTTTACTGACCGTTCCAAGGCGGTACTTCTTTTGTGGATCTTTTATGTTTTTGTTCTGTCTTGTGTTTGCTATGTTTTGTGCGCGTCTGTTTATATGTGCTTTGTGGTCACCTGCTGGGAAAGGGCTGACCTCTTGGCTCTCGTTTGTGGTGTCTTCTGTGAGTTTTTCACTTTCCCATTGGTATCCTGGGTCAGGTGTGGTACTTGATTGTATCGATTCCTGATCTTTGCACCATTACTTACTTTCATCCTGCAACCCGGAGTGTACAAAGTACACCTGCCAATAATACTCGAATTTCGAAAGAGGGTCTGGCAGTATATAGAGAAAGAAAGAAAAAGAAAGAAAGAAATTCCGGACTGTATTTTGTATCAATTGACTATTGTTTAATTTTCTAAAAAAGATCTATCTATCTATTCAGACTGCATCACCCCCTCGCAGGGATTATGTGCAGGTGCGTGTCTGTGCCTTGTTAGTAGAATGAATGTTTTAGTTATAAAGTTCCCGTAAAATTTGTTAGTAGGGGTGGAGTAAAAGATGATAGGCTTAAAATGTTGAAAGTCAGAAACAAGCTTACAGTGATAGCTAAAATGTTATAAACAGTGCCCTGACATTAATGGCATTGAATGATTGACTGCACACATTGCCCTCTTAAAGGACTCAAAAGTGGGCAGAAGTGCTAAATGTGACAGCAGCCGATTCCATTGCACGATTGTGAGGAGGTAGAATGAGTACTTGTAGTATTAATCCACAGTGGTCTGAATTTGACGAAAGCAGAGAGGGGATTCTCGATGGGTGCACAACATAGGGAGGCGGGTCAATAGCTACAGGACATTATATGATTTTGTAAAACAGACATAGTCAGGAGCCGGACCTTCTCTGCTCAATTAAGAGATCGCCAGCCTAGAAATTGAAGCATCTCTGTCACGCTTTCATATGTGGAATAGTTATTTGGAGTCCAACGGGCCGCTCTACGTTGGATCATTTCAAGTTTGTCAGTATTTTGATCAGTGTAGGTGCTCCATACAGTTGATGAGTATTCCACCAAGGGGCATTTAGGCCATTTATCTTAATGCTGGGTTTTGTGTTCTGATGTTTCTCCTGAGGAAGGCAAGTGACCGACTTGCTGAAGTGGTTATGCTCTGAATGTGGTTGTTGAATGATAGGATGCTGCTGATTTCCACGCCCAGATACTTGGAGCCGCAACTGATTCCAAAACTTGACCATGCAACAAAGTGGGGCCAATCCTGGTATTTACACTCCGGGAGAGAGAGCACAAATTTAGTTGCACCTAAGGAGAGCTGACTCAAAGCTCTCAACTGACTCTGCATGCACAATGCTGTCAGGTGGGTGGTTCCACTTTATGCACATATCAGTATTTTCCCCCAAAGGGGGGTGGCGGGAATACAAGGGGAATTAGACTGCAAACAAATCCCAGCCTTGGGAATTAGATAGAGCACTTAAACCCTGGAGAGGGAAATTATATAATTTATCTGGAATATCTAAATTAATTTATATAATCAGGTGTTGACCCACCCAAGGGATTTTAGAGACCGTGGCACATACATTTATTTACCCAAGGGTGGTGAATTAGACCCCAGTTTTTAAAAATCGTCTAATTCCCAATGGGTATCCCGTCACTCCAACTTGGGGAGAAAACAATGATATGTTTATTATGAAGAAGGAATGTCCAGAGCTCTCACTAGGATTTTGAAAACAGGAGTCCCAGAGCCCTCTTTACCAAAAAGTGGGAGTCCCACAATATAAAGGAATATAGCCTCCTTCAAAAAATAGGAGTCCCAGCACCAAAAATTGGAGTTCAGAACTGCAAATCGTCAGTTAGTGAGAGCTCTGAATGTCTAAACTGGTCTGTATGAAAATTGCATGTATATCCACAATAAAGCAGGGCTGGAGTTGTTTGTATTGTTTTTCTCAACTATGTTTGAACACTGATAGTCACTGAACTGTTTAGCTTTGATTCTACGTTTCTCTCGTTGTGGTTTCAAATAATCATCCTAGTTGATGGCTGGCACCATACCCCCTGCTAATTAGAATATTTTTTAAAACTTTGTTTATTGTCATTCGATCCCTGGCACTGAAGTGTCTTGTATAGGAACATATATTCATTTCATGACTGCCTGACCCTGCAAGACGATCTCACTGGCTTCGGACAAAAGGAAACCCAGGCAAGTGAAATTCAATGTGGCCAAATGTCACTCTATAATATTTGAGAGTGATTTGGCATCAACTAATTTCACAAGCAAATACATAGACTAGCCACTAGCCTTGATGTAAAAGAGAAGAGATGAGACCAGCTATATGAGACCAAATAATACTGTATGAAAAGTAAAGTAAAATTGACAAAAACGTCAAGGTCTAGGAGCTAGACTAGCAAATACACTTTGACTATTCCTTATACAATGCCAAATCATGGAAAATATCCAGTTAGCAAATTCTCGGTATGACCATCTCTGATTGCATGAATGGGGGTCAACACATCTCTGCTTCTCCCAAAAATTAAGTGGGTATGACCAGGAATGATGATTGGGCTAAAGTGAAGTGGCTCAATCCTCTCAATCGGATATCTCTTGCATATAATTCCTGTAATAGTGCTATTGCCCAAAATTTCAGGTTTCTGCAGTGCAGTGGGTTGGTCTGCAGTGTGTGATTGTGGCATTTTCTGGTCTTGCTTACATTTTCCCTATACCATTCACCATTTAAGTTGGGATGGTAGTACACTTTGTTACAAATAATGCTATATTTCAAATCCATGCACAGGCTTAGATAAACAAAAAAGTCAGCATAAAACTGTAAATATTTTCTTACTCATAATTTTAAGCATATGTTTTGGGTGCTAAAAAGAACCGTCTCATTGAGACGGTTCTTTTGAACACCCACAACACCTGTTTTGGTTGAGAAATAAGAAAATTATTTTTCTGTTATACACTCTTAACTAAAGGCCTGTCCATGAAGTGCTGACACATATTGGTATTGAGAGCCTATTTTTGTCTTTCCAGTTGATCAGAATGATAGAGGAAGTTCTAGTCAGTGTTTTATGTCTGTGTTTATACATCACCCCATCCCTACAGCAAGTTCACCACCAACAGCAGCAACAACAACAGTACCCTCCAGGAGTGCCTCCACCTAGTCACCAAGGTGCCCCACAACAACAGGTGTATCCTGATGGCCATGCTCCACAACCAGGACACCATCACCAAGGAGGCCATCAAGGGGGAATGGGCTTAAATGCACATGATCAAGAGTAAGAAAGTCATACGATACTGTAAAACACTTAAGTAAATTCGGAAATTTTCGCGAGAATGTTATTTTCGCAAATAGAGTTTATAAATGTATTTGCGAAGCTAAAAATTCGCAACATAGGCATGATTTACCTATATCAGTAAACGACAGAGTGATTTCATCATTTCTCGACGGTTTTATTTTCGGGATATGCGAAGTTTAGCCAAAATAAAACCCTCGCAAAAGTTTTCAAATTTACATTTTATTTGGCAGGTCTTTTTTTGCGCTATTGGTGGTAAAAACAAAAATTGCCAAAATATGAGAGTGTGAAATACTGTTTCGAATTCAGTTACAGAATTAGCTTAAATCAAAACACATCCTTCCTTTGATGTTATACTTTACTTGTACGGTAGAGTCTGTTTCCATGTTGAGAAATGGTGTCTTAAAAGGGGCTACTATTGAAGGAGGAGCATATTCTTTCCTTTAAGAGTAGCCCCTATCATAATAGAAATTTACTTTAAAGGGCGTTAAATTGAGAAACTGCCAAAATTAAACAACGCCAACATGTTAGTCTTTTAAAATCGCCAAAATTTGATGCTGCAAATATAACTGTTTTACAGTAAATATTGTGAAATCGCGACTCATTTTTCTTCAGACTTGTTGTTTTAAGCTAATCTTATGTTTATCAGATTCACAAAAGGTATGTAAAAAAAAACATTTTTTTTACATGCATACCTTTTATAGATATCGATTTTATGACAGACTTTTATTAAAAAAATGGACATCTTTGGTAAATCAACGATCTTGAAAACAAGCCTAAAGAAAAATGTGTCTGAAATTTTATGACATTTACCCTACAATAACAACAATCAAATTGAAGTACAGTATGATCTGGATCCACACTGTTTTTTAGGCTATGAAGTTCTATGTGCTATTTTTGAACATTTTAGAGCATTTGCTTTAACCAGTGTTTCCGCGAGAGTGCGTTTCTTGCGTTTTTGACGCAATAAATTTACTGCCGACGCACTGACATTGGGTCTGTGCGTTTTTCGTGACGCAGCCAAAAAGCTGTGAGAACGAAACTCTGTCCGAGATTGAAAGTTCCTAGATGACAAAGCTTCTATAAATACTTCTCTGATGCAAAATGAACTTGCGCATAAACATCTTTGCTGGGTATTTCCGTGACGAATACGACGACTGCGCATGTCAAGAGTAGTTGGTGATTCGCACGTGATGAGTTTCGTTTCCGTTAATATCTTCCGGTAGGGGGCATGCATATCGCATACTGATCCTTTTATACTGATGCATGCGCAGACAATGTCGTTCCGTATTATTTTAGCGCGTTTTGTTCCTACTGTTTTTTTTTCTTTTTTTACAACATATAAATTTTAAAGTAGTGTTCAGAATAGAATTATTTCTTGTTTCATATTCAGGCATCGAGACAGTAAACTTAAAAAAAAAGAATAAAAAAATCATTGTCAGCTCTATTTTTAGATCGATCGTCTGCGCATGAGTAAACCGCTCCAGTATCAAACAACAATGGCGGATCGAAAAAGACAGCGTCTGCTCACGAGTTTCATGACCGGTGCCTCGCAGGCTTCAGCTCAAAAGGAAAGTGACTCTTCTACGAGCAAAACTTTGTTGCATAAGTCCACTGAAACTGTAAATAAACCGGAAGCCGTCGATCAAACTGCCGCGAAGCCTAGCGAAAGTAAAACATGTAGAGAATTTAGAGACGACTGGCTAAAAAATTATCCCTGGCTTGAGTATGACGGCCATAAAATGACATGCAAAACATGTGTCGCCGAAGGCAAAGACAATCCCTTTACATCAGGATGCACGAATTTTAGGCACTCTACCCTTGTCAGACACATGCAGACTAACCAGCATAAAGCCTCATTGGAAGCTGTGTCACTCCGCTCAACAATGAACAAGCAAACCATGAGTGTCATTTCCAAAAAGAACACAGCTGTTACATCTACATTAAGATCGGTGTACTGGCTTGCTAAAGAACAACTTCCCACATTGAAGCACAGATCCCTGTTAAATCTACAGAGACTTCAGGGTTGTTCTTTCCCCGATGAACTTGAAGTCGGATCAGCATCTTATACTTCAGCACAATCTGCTTCAGAAATGCAAGATGCTATTGCAAATGTCCTAAAAGACGATGTGAACAATAAACTTGTTGCTAGCCCATATATTTCAATATTATTGGATGAAAGTTGTGACATATCAGTTACAAAGAAACTGCTGATATATGCTAAGACCATATCCTCTGACTTTGACATTGAGACCCACTTTCTTGATAACCTTCAGATTTCTGATGGAACTGCCATGACAATTTATCAATCTGTTAAAAATGCCCTTCAGGAGCGTAACATTTCACTTAGTAAGGTGCTTGCAGTTGGGTCTGATGGGGCATCCGTAATGACTGGGAGAAAAAATGGGTTTGTTGCTTTGCTAAAGAAGCAGGACTCCCCATATGTTATTGGAATACACTGTGTTGCTCATAGGCTTGCTCTTTGCTCTAGTCAAGCAGCAGATAAGGTGCCTTATTTAAAACAGTATCAGCAAATACTGAGTGATATTTTCTATCATTTCAAGAGATCAGCCCTGCGTAGAACAAAGATAAATGCAATCCAGGCTATACTTGAGGATCCAATATTGCAGTATAAAGAACTTCACAGTGTCAGGTGGTTCTCCATGTACTCTGCACTGGAGACTGTGTACCGTACATGGGGATCACTTGCTACTTACTTTGAAACTGAAATGGAGCAAGCCAATGACAGCACTGCAAAGGGTTTCTTTAAGAAAATGACATCATTTGTTTTCATTGCTGTAACTCACTTATTAATGGACATTATCCCTAAGGTTACACAGCTTAGTCTGTTTTTCCAAAAAGATGAAATCGACCTGGCCATGATCAGACCCAGTGTTGACAGTGTGGTTCAGCAGCTGACATGGCTTAAGACAAATGATGGGCGGTTCATGTTGGAGTTTATGTCAGTTGCTGCAGCAGGAGACATGAAAGAGTTTAAGGGTATCAAGACCCTTGACACCCCTGTTCTGAGACAACAGTTCAAAAAAGTCAAAGAGGCTTTTTTGTCTAACCTAATTCAAGAAATTGAGAAAAGGTTTCCTGCTGTAGCAACTGATCTAGTCTCTAACATGGCAGTTTTTAGTTTGAGGGGTCTGTCATTATTGTCAGATGATGACATGAAGAGTTATGGGCAGTGTCAGATGAATGCCCTTGTTAAGCATTATGCTTTAGAAGACCATCCCCATTTCATAGATCCTGAGCAAACCCTGCTAGAATGGGAAAAGTGTAAGGCTCTCATTTTGCAGCAGAGGTATCCATGTCATACTGTACAGTCAACATGGAAACTTCTGACTGCAAATCACCCTGACACTTTTCCCAATCTATCAAAACTTGTGTCAGTAGCTTTGCTTGCACCACTACAGACAGCAACAGTAGAGAGGGGATTCAGTATCCAGAATGAGATTAAAGTTTCAGCCAGGAATAGGCTATCTGCACCAAGGCTCAATACTTTGATGCAGATTGCCCATGGTCCTGAAATAGAAGCATTTGACTTTGATTCTGCACTCAAAAAATGGAAGGAATCAAAGCGCAGAAAGTTGTTCTCAGCCCCAAACTGAATCCTCTTGCTACTGGGCAGTTTCTGTAGTGGTCAGCTTGAAGTGCTCACTTTGAATAAACAATAAAACTAAATAAAACTTTTTTTATTTATTTCAATGCATTTTCATGAAATTGAAAAGCTCTGACCCACTAAATTTGTCAATGACCCCCAAATTTTCCAACAGGGGGTCATTCATGACCCCCTAAATTTCCAGGCTTGCAGAAACACTGCTTTAACCCTTGTATACAGATAGCTTCTTCCATCCAGAATCCAGATACAATAAACCTTTTTAGTTCTTTGCATGCTGGGTTATTTTTCATGCTTTTGTTGTTTTCCAAAATTAACCTTTTCAAACAATTCTTTCAGGAACTTTATCAGTGTCAGCCGGTTCGGATCCAGATCAGAACCAACATTCTGTTTCTGATTATTGTTTTTGTCTAAGCAAACAATGCAGCCCTGATGAAATAATAAAATAGATATTTATCTTGCTTATGTATGTATTTAGGAACATTAAGGCATTATGCTCTAACAGTACAGCAAAAAACAAAACAAGAAGAATTTATTTAATTGTCATTTTTCATCTCATAGTAAAAAATTTGAATGAAGTAGGAAAAGTCTTGTGAATACATATCTAGTCATTCTTATATCTTCAAAGAAAGATCCAAGAATTATAAAGGCCTTTGCTGGCAGCATACCAAATATCTAAAATTTCATAAGATGATATTGCAGACTACTGTACCCCGTAATATTGTTAATTTTCAAAGAATCAATTCTTCCCCATTACCCTTGCCCCTTATCTAGGGCTCTGTATTGTGAGTTACATTACAGCTTGTCAGCTACCCAACATGAGTACCTACCATAACATTCAGACTTTGTTTATTGCAACTGTCAAACATATTTTTGTTTTGTTTTCCCTCGGGGATGCTTATGGTGGATGACAGTTGTCTGATCAATACGGAATGTATTGTTCGACAAGGTGTTTATTTGTTCAAGTTAAAACAGTATATATAATGTTGTTGTTTTTTCATTTCAATTGCTTTGATACCCTTTCTTCACTGGAAAGAAGTTGGCAAGGTACCATACTCAACATCATAAATTTACTGTGTGAATACTGCATAACTATTTCAAGATTTTATATCCTCTTATATATCCTCTTTTGAAAACAGTGTAGAGCCAGATCAGCTGGATTCTGATGAAGCCAGCCGATCAGGATCCACACTGGTTTTTCATCAATATGTTGAATCTGATGGACCATATAAATAACAAAATTGCATGACTGCTCGCCTTTAGTTAAGAGTGCATTTTCTTATTTCTCAACCAAAACATATATTGTGGGTGCTCAAAAGAACCATCTCAATGAGACTGTTCTTTTGGGCACCCAAAACATATGTTAAAGCAGATGGATAAGAAAATATTTACAATTTTATGCTTAAAATTTTTGTTGAGCTAAACCTATACAATACTGGTTTGACTGGTATTTACTAATAAGAAGTTTATACAGTGTAAAGAGCCTATAGAGTTCTGAGACTGTGTGCACACTCATTTGAAGACTTTCGAGTGATTAGCTGACAAGTTTGTAGTTGGAAATATGCCTAACCTGGCAGTGCATTTTCATCCATATGGAGAAAGCTGATCTTGCACAAGAGCAGTATTTATAAGCATGATCAGCCTCATTATCATTTATTTTATGCAGACCAGAATTATTCCTCTCCCGAGGGTGGGGCCTGTCTGACTTGTTTTCATCAGACCCCTTCTCCAAAATTTTAACATCTATAAAATCTTGTTATTTTACCATAAAAACTTAGTGTTATAGCCAATGAATATTTCGCCACTGATCATTACATTTTAATTTTGGAAATGTTTCTTCCAAAATCTTGATGGATTATACCATATTGATGCAATAAATATTGAATTGTCCGGTTTGTATTTACAGAGTTGCCAGTCGAGATGTCTATAAAATGATGTATTTATATCCCTGAAGATTGGTTTTATCTAAGTAAATAGTGCAGACCCTGATGAAATGTGCAGTATTTCATCTGGGTCTTCACTCTTTGCTAAAAAACGGTTTACCGGTACCCAGAATGAGAAGGATCACATTTCTGCTTGAACAATTTGGGAATTGACCAGCGAATCTTTAATTGAAATATAATCTCAGCAAACAGTGCAGGCCCTGATGAAATGCCGCCATATGTGGCATTTCATCTGGGTCTTCACTGTTTACCCAAACACCTGTTTACCAGTCTCCAGAATTGAAAGGGTTAAATTGCATTTGGAAATCTGGTTGAAAAAATTTGGGAATTAACCAGAGAAAAAATAATGTTCAGGTCTTTAGTTAAGAGTGTGTACCAAAAAATAATTTTCTTATTTCTAAACCAAAACATATTTTGTGGGTACTCAAAAGAACCGTCTCAGTCAGACGGTTCTTTTGAGCACCCAAAACATATGTTTAAACTGATGGGTAAGAAAATATTTACGATTTTGTTTATCTAAACCTATGATGTTTCAGACACGTGAAAGAGCATTTAAAAGAAGTTATGGATAAACCCAAAGATCAAATGACAGAGGAAGAGTTAGAGTTTCATTATTTTAAACTACATGACTATGATGACAACAATAAACTTGATGGTGTAGAGATTGTTAAAGCTATAACACATTTTCATGCAGGTAAGAAGCTTTGTTTATCTCATGGTAGAATGTTCAGAGAGGCCCTGTATTATTCGGTTTGTCTGTCTCAGACTGTCTTGTCTACTTGTGGGGGCAATACAAGTCGGAATAAGGGTTTAATGAATCAGATGTATGCATTGGCACCAATATGGCTGCCAGAATGGCCACTGTTATCATTGTAATTACACAAAAACCAAGTATTTGGGTAATGGGTAACTGATTTCTTTCATATTTGGCTGATGTATTTATCAATATCTCAAACAAGATAGAAAATGGGTTCAGTCCAATGTAGTTCTAAGATGTCCACCAAAATGGGTCCTGCAATGGAACATTTTCCCATTTTTCACAATTATCAAGTCATTTGTCATCCAATTTCTTTCAAATTGCAGTCTGGTACATGCATTGCTTTTTATCAACATATCGCAAAGTTTGTTTTTTTTATATATCAATGTGCAGTTTAATACCAAGAATTTTGCAGCAAAATGGGCCCATTTTCTGACACTTTTGCCCTTGGAGAACAAATATCTCAGATTTCTTCAAAGTTGTAACTATAATTCACTTTTATCAGTACCTATTGAATATGAATGTTGTTTGAGATATGGTTTTCAACTTGGCTGCTGTAAGGAAACAATTTCCAATTCAACTAAGGCCATCATGTAACATGTTTGGTCCGTTTTCAGAGTCTGGCAGATCTAGTGCAGTACTAGTTAAGAGAAGGAGGTTTGAGTAATGATTTGAGACACTTTCTTTAAAAAGACATATTTTTTAAACAAGGTTTAATGCACTTGGTTTCTAAGACAAAGTATCATAGTGGCCAAATGTTACAACAGAAATGCCCAGATAAAAATAGTGAGTAATATAAATTAACTCAGGGTTTATTCTAGGATTCAAAAACTAGGGGGGATTTTTATAGAATAGCGAGCTTTTTACTTAAATTTTAATGTTTTCTCTTTTTTGTCTATCTAAAAATACCCCCTCCTTCTTAAAATTAGGGGGGATCCCCCAATCCCCCTGCCTAGAATAAACCCTGTTAACCATCAGTTTTAACATTTGTTTTGGGTGCTCAAGAGAACCAGCTCATTGAGACTGTTCTTTTGAGTACCACAACATATTTTGGTTGAGAAGTAAGAAAATTAGTTTTTAATTGCACAATTTTAATCTAAATGTTAGGCTGTTTTTTCAGAAGAGCTCTGAATTCATAGCAAACCATTGTAACTAAAATTGAGCAAGTTATTAATCAGACAAAAGATTCTTTATCTCACAGTCATGGCAGTTTGTATAATTTTTGCGGGTGGGAAATTAAATGGTGCTGCTTTGCAACTTTTTACAGACCTAAATTGTAAAATTTTACATTACAGGATCACATTCTGCCATGAAGACTTGTTAAGTTTTTAGTTATAAATGTAAAACAGATAGTTTTACTCTATACCATAATCAAATGTTATATGAAATATACATGTATAGTTAACAGAGCTGCATGAATGTTCGGTTCGGTTGTTTTTAAAGAAGATACGGTGATTGACATATTGTTGGAAAGCGACTGAAGAATTTCTGTGGTTGCTGAAATGTGCATGTGGGGTACCTGTTCATGGTAGGTTATTTTATACTAATACTAACACTGTTATTTTTAACCCCTTTTCCTGCTATTTACAACAATTGTCCTCTGCTCTCACTTCTGCTTATGCACTTTGGTGGTCTATATTGCAAACAATATGAACCCAGATCGGACTGCTCCCTTAGGAGCCTGATCAGGATTCATAGTGTTTGCTTCCGTGATAAAATTAGTCTGGAGTGCATTAAATGCAGCAGCCATAATAAGAAGGCAACATTTTTGGACAAAAATATTAGCAGGATAAGGGTTAATTCTCACAGCTTTATTTTGAAACTATGGCTTTTTAACTCTTTGCATGCTGGGTAATTTTTCAAAAAAATCTTTCAGGAACACTATTAGAGTGTCAAACGGTTTGGATCCAGATTGTCAGTCCTGATCTGGGTCCAAGCTGTTTACATAGGTACAGTACACCAAACGAGGATTTACCATATTTCACGTTGGTTTCGGTGTCGCCACCCTGTGTCTCGCCCAGTCACGGTGGTTTCATGGTGACGGCCACCGTGAATTCCAGGTAAATCAACGAGACAGTCAGCGTGACGAAGAACGTGGCGTAATTATTGATTTTCGGGAGATGGGATGTTTTATTGCGACACCGTGTCTGTTCGTGTCAGGGCGAGAAATACCGTGTCTGTACGTGTCAGAGCGAGAAATTTATGACTTATTGTTTACCTTTGCCATTTCTGCGCATGGTACCAAGGTACAGCTTACCGCGTATGCTCAAAAGCCTTCATAGGCTAGCGATCGCCATTATAATGGATTCGACTAATGAAGAATGGATGATGAAGAAATTGATGTTGAATTAATAAAATTCATTAAGAAATGTCAAATAAAAAAAAGCGGAGGCTAGCGATCGCCATAATAATGGATTCGGCTAAACAAAGAAATTGATGTTCAATCAATTAAACTTCATCAAGTATAAAAGCGGACGCCATTTCTGCGCATGGTAGCAAAGTACTAAATGAAGAATGGATTACAAAGAAATTGGTGTTGAATTGAGTAAACTTCACAAGAAATATCAAATTTAAAAAAGAGGTTATGATAAAACCAGCCTGCTGAGTTACTTATGCTCGCCCATAGCAAGTCTAGATATGATCCTTTCCTTTAAATTGAAAACAAAGGCGCTCAGACTGTGTGGATGTGGACTATGTACAAAAAATATTTATCTTACCTTCAAACGATTTACTAATAGTCCATTTATAAAAGCCTTATCTTCTAACGCACCATTTGTATTTTTTCATACCATCTGATAGCCCCCATCCCCCAGTCAGGTGACAATGAACCCCTCCCTTGTAGACACGAGCTCACAAATTGTCTGCTGCGCGAGCGTGAATAAAATATGATTGTCTACGTGACGAAGCGCACATATATGCGCACTGGTCATTCGCCGATCCAGAAAGAACGTTTTTTAGTTGATGACAGGAGAGGATCCAAATACCATCATTGGCGAAGCACCCATTAATTTACACAAGGCACGTGCGTAATAAAAATAGTAACACTCAAGGGAGTTCACCCAATGTGGTAAAAGTGATTTTCCATACGCCAAGGAACTGCTCTTTAATTGTAGAAAATCATTGCTTGATACAATAGTCTCCATTTGACGTGCGTAACTTTTTCAACGTTCTTGCGTTCTGGCTACGCCATTGACCATTGAAGCGGACCATCATCGAATGCTGACTTGGTAGATTTGTGATGTTTCAGGGGATCCAGTATTGCTGATAGACTGAACCCTATATTTTGCGATTTTTCAAGGGGTCCGGATATCCCCTCATGCTGATGTTTACATAATACGGTATACGTCTAAAACACGTACGTCAATAGAAAAAAATAAGGCGAACTGATCGAGTGCATATGCCTCGCCTAGCCTGTGCTACTCCGCATGAAACATAACAGTTTAGTAGACGTAGACATGCAATCGTTGGTGAGTTTCTTATTGCATGTGCATTGTGCGAGCAACAAAAGCTCAGGCGAGTCTGCGCAAATGCGCAGTCTCGTAAGAGCATTAGTTCCTCACATTCAAAACATAACTATGCACGGCGTTTGCAACGAATGCGCAGTCGCTATAAGTACATTTAGTAGACGTTGGTGTTTTTATTGATTAAAATAGGCCGACCTGAAAAAAATGTTGGTTTGCCCTGCTCCTATCTACCCACCCAAAACAGGCCCTACCCCAAAAAATCATTGCCTTTCTGAGAATCTTTATTTTCTTTTTTCTTTTTCTCGAATTCTGTTAACAAACTCTTCTTTAAAATCAGTAAAAGCTGTTTTTTAATTGAAGAAAGGTTACTTAGATTGTTATTATACAAGTGCGGATCCAGAGGGGGGGACAGGGGGTCCGGACCCCCCTGGAAAATCACAAGTTATATGGGTTTCTATAGGGAATAAGCAATTGGACCCCCCCCCCCCCCCTGGAAAAAGTTGGACCCCCCTGGAACCTTGAAAAATGATAGTTTTCTTTGAAATTAACCATTTGACTTCTGAAGAATAAGCTGAGGACAAAAAAAAAACAACAAAAAAAAACGTCAGAGCTTTTTTTGTCAGATTGACCTGGACCCCCCCCCCCCCCCCCTGACGAAAATTCCTGGATCCGCGCATGTTATATTCATTCTTACATTATACAGCATCCATTAACTCATGTGTTTTGGGCGCTCAAAAGAACCCTCTCATCGAGACGGTTCTTTTGAGTACCCAAAATACATGCTTTGGCCCAGAAACGAAAAAACGCGAGATAATTTATCTTCGAAGTTTCCAAGACGAGTCTGTTCAGCTACAGTGACAAGTGAGAATCTTAACATTTTCAAAACATCCCCTTTTTGGAATTGCGCGAGTGCGCAGGCTCATCTGAGCCTTATCTGTTGCAACTGTGATAGATTATGCGTTGTCCGATGTGGGGAGAGGGTAAGAGGGTTGGGGAAAGGCGGGGTAGTCGAGTAGAAGTTTATAAGTGGTTTTAATTGGTGAGATGCGCGTATTCAGTTTTTTTTTATCTTCTGTTCAAGTGGTGGGTTTGTTTATAAGATTATAACGTCAGGTCGAGTTGCTTATAAATGCATGACCCCACCCCCTGTAACCTTGGAAAAATAGTTCTCTTGAAGTACACCGTAAACTAAGTTAGACTAAAATACATATAAAAATGTCAGAATTTTTTTGTCAGTTGGGCCTTGACGCCCCCCCCCCCTCCCTCCGCCGATAATTCCAGGATCATCGGCTGTACGTCATTTCGTTGATGTTACTTCTTACCTGAAAATGATTTACTAATTAAATCCGTAATTTCGATTCACCGACGTTTTAAATTTTCCACCAATATCCAACGACCAAATTGTTTGTTTGTACCCTCCAACACCAGATAGGCGGCAATCGAAAACGTTCTTAACAATTGACGAACGCCATCGGAGACAGGGGATCTGGACCCCCCCCCCCCCTGTTGAAAAAATTCAAAAATATAGGGTTTCCAAAGCAATACTGGTCCGGATCCCCTGAAAAATCACAAAGCTAAAAATGTACAAATCCAGCATTCAATGTTGGTATACCATCGGCCCGCCAGCGAAACGCCATGTGGCGTTTCGCTGGCAGGTCGTTGGTGGCCCGCTTATTGCGGTATTTGGATCCTCTCTTCTCCCCTCATTAACTTAAAAAAAAGTTGTCAAAGTTGGACCCCCCCCCCTGGATCCGCGCATGAACGCCGATAAAAAATCGCTAGAAACAGTGTTTTCGACTGCCATAGTCTGGCGACAAATTGCAACCTAAAACTCTGCCACTAACGATTTTTTATCTACGTTCGTCGATAGTATTAGCGTTGTAGATTGCCGCATATCCGATGTGCCTCCGAGTTACTTGACGAGTCTGCGCGGAAGAATCGCCTTGGGGAGGCATGAGTGCTCACAACATGTAGAAATAAGTTTGGCATGACCTTTGATGTCATAAGTTGAAACACTCTTTGTCGACTTCAAAGCCGAAATCGCCCTTGTGTACGTGACAAAATGCAGTAATTGAATGACGGGCAATGTCTTCTGCTGATTTCAGGAATTCCATAAAAGTGTCAAACAGTTTGGATCCAGATCAGGCACGACTTTTCATCGGACCTGATCTGGGTCCAACTTGCAAAGGCTATCAGCAGACGACACTTGTAATGCCTATTGGGTCCACACTGTTTGCCTCCATTAGTCAATATATGCAGCAGACGACTGGAGCAGATTACATTTTCAGAAGCATTTTTTTTCGCTGGCGCTTTAAGGGACAGCGAAACCTGAACAAAGTTAAAATGATTTGACATCTTTACACGACTTTTAAAAATAAGTATTCGACAGACGGGGGTTCACGTCACACAGCGCAGATGCACAACCTGAAATAAACTTCTGCTCTATTCTTGACCTTGAAGCAGGGCGTCTAAAATCTTCGATGCACGTCGCCTCATAGAGGTCGACGTGTGTGAAGGGAAGGAAGTGACAAAATATCTCTAGTCCCACTAGATAGCTGTGCATATACGTCGGAAGAATTAATAATCCCATCTGCGAAATATACATAAATCTTCCGAGCAAGTCTTCGGCCAGTACAGCAAACGACAACACAGCATGCTTATGCAGATGCGTCTACGCATCGGAATTGGCTTACAAAAAAGATTTCAGAATTTTAAACAATGAGCTTCGACGGTCCGCTGTCTTCATTGCAATATTTTCTTGGAGAAAGTACACGAAAAAAAGTAACCAGACCTCCAGATAAGAATGCGTAAATGACATATAACTTGGTTTCTTAACAACAAACACTTGTCTTGGGTACTCAAAAGAACCGTCTCACCGTTCCAATGAGACGGTTCTTTTGAGCACCCAAAACACATGTTTGAACTGGAATCACACTCAAAACATCCGCTAATATTATCTGCGTCATGCAAAAAGCTCGAAACTTGGCAGCTTCCCGTTTCACGTGCAGATGTCAACATATACATTATGTACATGAGAGGTACATCACATGTCAGTGGATCTCCAGTGTTGTTGTTTTTCTGTTGGTGGTATTCGTTACTAGAATCGCATTGGATATGCGGTTCTAACGAGTTCTCAAACTATGGTTATGTTAGTGTAGATATACGTAAGAAAAGGAAAGTATGGTTTAAATATCGAGACATATACTGCTCATGCACGGATCCAGAACGTTTTGTCCGAGGGGGTCCAACTTTGACAAAGGTTTTTTAGTTGATGAGAGGATCAAAATACCACTATCAGCGGGCCATCATCGGCCCGCCAGCGAAACGCCATTTAATGCCGTTTCACTGGCGGGCTGATGAGTGCACAAAATTAAATGCTGGCTTGATAGATTTGTGATTTTTCAGGGAATCCGGACCAGCATTGCTAAGAAACCCTATATTTTTGTGATTTTTCAGAGGGGGTCCGGACCCCCTGCCCCCCCCCCCCCCCTCTGGATCCGCCCATGCTGCTTCATGTAATTTGTGGTAGCTACAGGATAATTTTGCACGTTTTTTTTGTGGCCTGTCGAATCTGTAAATTAACTCAAGGAATACTATCAGAGTAACAAATTATAATCAGGACCATTACTGAGTAGCTAAGGCTCTGCCAAGCGTGCGCAAATGCGCACACGTCTGAGCTTTTGCAGAAGCAACAACAACAACGTCGATTTCGTGTCTGCGTGCGCAAATGCGCACACGTCTGAGCTTTTGCAGAAGCAACAACAACAACGTCGATTTCGTGTCTGCGTGCGCAAATGCGCACACGTCTGAGCTTTTGCAGAAGCAACAACAACAACGTCGATTTCGTGTCTGCGTGCGCAAATGCGCACACGTCTGAGCTTTTGCAGAAGCAACAACAACAACGTCGATTTCGTGTCTGCGTCTTCGAAACGTTTTGAATGCGTTTTGCTCTATACAGCGAGACTGAGCAGACTCGTTTGGGCTTTGTTTTGCTCGCACTAAGTGCAATAAAGACCAAGTCAACGTCTTCTAAATGCACTTATTTTTTTAATGTGAATAGCAAAAGCACTGGCGAGACTGCTCAAATGGACAGACTCGCTTCGAACATGCAATGAAAACCAACATCGATTGTTCACGGTAGGGAGATTTTTTAATTAATTGTCTCCCGACGTTTATCAAATGAGACTATTAAAATGAGTTTGTCCGTTGGTGAAATGAGGGGTACTGTAACTTAATGAGCGCAACCCACCTCCCACCCCCCTTACAGGTTTAGTACGATCTCTTTGAAACTTCACAGATGTTTTGTCCATGGACTGAGAATGTGCATTTGGTTTGGTTCATTATCGTCAAATTATTTTTTCACTTTTTTCAACTTGTGAACTTTTAACTTCTGCCAATCTCGGATACAATGTGTAGTTATTTGTGAGCGTAACTCCTCTTCAATTTTATTCCGGTCTTTAGGAAACTTCGCAGATGTTTAGTATATGGTCTTAAACGTGCATCGTGCATGTGGTTTAGGCATGATCCTAAAGTTATTTTCCACACTAGACCTTTCACTTCTCGCACAAGCGAAGTACATAGGGAAAAGAAATATTAAAAAAGATATTAGGTATCTAGTCTAATTTGATAGTCCGGCATGACAGAAATGCTTTAAATCTTAACTTAATTTCAAAGCCGAGGAGTCTTGCATCAAAAAGCTTTTCATCTGGGTCAACATTGTTTGCTAAACAGAGGGGTTAGAATTGCCTCTGCAATGCGTCGCTAACGAGTTTCCTCAAAATATGGTTGTGTTATGTTGAGAAGAAAAAGACAACATAACTTCGAAATAAAAGTAAAGTTTATTGTAGAACCTCAATTCATAATCGGTGCTCAAAATGATCGCATGTCAAAGGTAACAAGCTGGCGAAATGCGATGTGAATTTTGTCACGTACGCTTCTGTTTCACGTGCAGGTGTCGGCATACTTCATGGGGAGAAAATCTGGACAAATAGCGCTGATTTTCAACGCTTTTCTAGTATAACTAGCACATTATCGTGAAAAGCCTGCGCTATGCTACTGATCGTTTTCGACAGTTTAAACGTGTCCTCACCTGTTAAGCGCGAGTGTAATGTTTATATAACAGTGCAATAAAATACACGCTGCGACACCGTGGCTATTATCGGATCCACCGTGGATCGGTCACCAGTCTCGTTCTGTTGGTGGATGTCAACGTGTCGTCACCGTGGCGACACCGTGCGTCACTCTAGGTCACCTCCACCGTGACTAGTGGCGAATGGTAATTACTCGTTTGGTGTACGGTAATAGGCAGACCACAGAAAGTTGCCACTAGCTGGAAAGAGTTAAATGTATCTCATTGAGGCACCTTAAATGGCCACTACATTAACTTGGTTGAAAGTTTTCAGAATTATACCTGAAATTTTACTTCAGGATTTTGAGGCTGACTTTTCATAGAAAGCCAGTCTCTAAATTGTGAATAAGCTGAATCATAAAATCTTCTATGATTTATTTTCATCAACGATTGAACTTTATATTTATAATTTAGTGTAGTCTCTTTATAATGCTATGTTTAAGGTACATAGAAATGGGCTGTAATTATAAGTGAATTATGTTATAAAAGCACAAGTTTTAAAAGGAATTATGCGAAAAACAATTTTACAAAGGAATTATAGGTAAATGACTATTTAATGTCATTTCCCTATAAATACATGGTAAAAAAACTGGAAGCCACAACAGTACCAAACCCGTGTTATAACAAGGTGTGTTATAAAGGGACTGCACTGTATTTTATATGCATACATGTATTGCAAGCTTCAAGATTTGAATATCTAAAATTCAGGATTTTAGTCACTAAGAACTTTCACCCATAGTTTAATGTTTGCTTGCAGTAATGAGAAATGAAATGTCATTATACCAATGAACTTAGCGGCTTATCATGGGTAATGATTTTATATTTGAAATAGACCAGTTATTTTAAGCATTGTAACTAAGAGCAGGTTGCCTTAGCCAGATTTGTCTGTTAATGCTTAACAGGACTTTTCTTTGAGCCAGTTTATAAGTTTGTTAATGCTTATCACATATGTGAAAAGTCATTGAAACTTGCATGTACAACTAGCTATATTATATATCTAAATTTTGGCAAGAGCCTTCATCTACATCCTTTGTGTCTGTAAGCAGCAAAGGGTCTGGTGAGACTAAGCAGATGCACAGGCTCATCTGAGCCATATAGCTACTGAGAGTGTCATATATGACCAGTGGTCTAGATAAGGATTTGAACCAATGGGTATTTCACCCCCTACTTTTTAATTTAATGAGTATTTTTTACTCCATATTAAAAATATCAAATTGCAGATGGAGAAAATGCGAAGCCTTGTAAAAATACCCAATATTTGCATAACATATTTTAAAGAAAAGTTGCTTGTATCAAATACATGTTGGGTTTTTAAGAAAACTTCCAAGATTTATACAATTGTGTTTATTTATAAGTTTTTTTTTACAAAGAATAAAAGGTTTCACCACATAAATTGAATTGGAACCTCAAACTGCAAAGGGTATTTTCACCCTTCAATTTAAATTTAATGCTGAATTCCAAAAAATCAATGCTGAAATACCCTTTACCCCCTATTATCTGGAGCCCTGTAATATGAGAAGTACCAAAATCTCATAAGGGATATTCCAGGAAAAGTGTGACAGGAGGTTGAAGGCAACTTTAAAATAAGTTCCTTGGGATGGGGGTTCCATGTTGTTTTTTATTCTTTGGTGGTGCCATTTCAATTAATTTAAATTTCTAGGTGGTGCCCCTAAAAAAAGTTGTGGTCACACTTTTTCCTGGAATATCCCTTAGCTGGCTCATTTATACTTTATTATTCTGCAATCTGCAGGTCATATAGTAATAATTTGAATTAAATATGCCTTAATAAGGTACCATTTTTAGAGTTTTTAAAAAGCCTTTTGTTGTCCAATTTAACATGCTTGCTTTTTTTACTAACAAACTAATATATGGTGGGTGATGAACATATCAGCTTGTGCATGACAAATCCAATAACATGACCTGTGCATCCTGCTAAGACTCTGATCAGCCTGTGTATCTAGGCATCATTCTGATCAGAGTGTTTATGAAGAGACGCCCAGTCTTTTCTCCCCAATTAACAGAGTTTGAAAAATCTGATCTGACTTGGTTGATGTTGAGGCTGGTCTTGTTATGCAAGGCTCAATTATTTAGAAGTATGGTAAGTGTTCTATTCTTGTATCAGTATCTATGCTGTTTGAAGAATGCTGGGTAATTTTCATGATTTTTAACATTAATTTTCAAAATTAACCTTTTAAAAATATTCTCTCAGGAACACATTCAGAGTGTCAAACAGTTTGGATCCAGATTAGGACCGACATTTTGAACTTTTTAGGCATGAAATTGTTATTATGCTTTTATCCAATACTTTTAATACATGTTTTAGGTGCTCATAAGAACAGTTTCATTGAGACGGTTCTTTTGAGTGTCCACAACATATGTTTTGGTTTAGAAACAAGAAAAATAATTTTCCATTACACTTTCTAATCTTGAGGCCTGGCATATGCCATTACCGGTATATTATATGTGCCATGAGGACTTGCATGCCTAGTCGATGGTCATGGTAATACTGAGTACACAACTATAACATATTTTGTTATTATATCACAATTGCTGCTATTGACCTTTATAAACACTATATCTCAAATCAGTTTCATCAGGAACCCTCAGTCTTTATCTGATAGTAGGTCACATTTTCTGGATGGCAAAATACTGTTGTGTTCCTTACGGGGAACATTAACTGGCATATGTTCTATAACAATACAAAGCAACTTGGAAAGTTGCTGACTCTAGGATCTCTAAAAGGACCTAAATACAGGTTCCCATCGCAGATAGACTTCACCTAATATTGTGAAGAAATTGCTGGAGCTTTACAAGAGTTTTGTAAACGTGGGTGCTCAGCAAGAACATGTTGAATCTAATGCTTTAAATTATTGAAAACTAGATATAACTCCTTTAAAATTATTGATAAAAAGCTTTCATTTTATTGCAAGGATTTAGATCTTCCACCTAATCTTTGAAATGCTTTCACAAGATTATGACAGAGTGAAAGAAAACATTGAACAGTCTGGTGAGTATGACATGGAAATGACATAATCACAGATCACAGACCAACCCATGGCACCGTAAGAAAAAGACTCCACTCCGAAACACACAGCCAAACACACACATGTAAAAGAAGAATATGATTAAAGTAAGGCAACCAGCTGTCTCTTCCTCAGCGAGATGATTTCAAAAGTATAGAAAGGACACAAAGAACTGTATCACAAAACCAGGACCAAACACAAAACTCCCCCACATATTGGGACCAACAACAAACAGTGACAAACAACAATAGTTTCATTGCATTTGAACAGACAACAGTAGCAGCAAGGATTAAAATATATTTTCCTGGCTGAAACTTTGCTTTTGATTCTGCTGTGTTAAAACACAAAGACAGTTCAGCTCACCTGGAGACTTTATAAAGCCAAATAAAAAATAAGTGTGTTTCAGGTAATGGGTGTGAAAATTTAACGTAGGATAGGCAAACATATTTTTTTTTAATTATTTTTTTTTCTGGAAAAAATTATAATTTTATGCATTTTGAAAGGCTATTTGCCTTTCAAAATGCATAAAATTATATTTTTTCAGGAAACCTGAAAAAATCTATGTTTCTCCAGTAAATTTGGGTAGGGTCAGGTCACCCTAGACACAGGGATTTTTTATAAAGCCTAACTTTTTCAATTTATTATTGCAGATAAATTATAATCAAACCAAATTAATGAACTGTGATGAAACAAAGGATTGGTGCCATGAGTTGGTCTGCAATGTGTGATTGTTGAATTCATGGTCATACTCACTTACTTTGTGGGCTAATAAATCACAGACAACAATGGTTATAGAAATCCACAAGTTAATCCATGGTGGATCCAGCAAAAGACAAACATCATGTTCCAAACTACTATGAAAGTTTTAGGGCAGGTCATCATTGAACAACTCTATTGCCTGTTTTGAACAATAATGCTGAATCAGTTGGAATACAACTAGTTTAAATATCAAATTATAAATCACTTTTCTGAATGAGAAAATTGGGCTTATCTGTTTGTATGTCTGTCTGCCTACCCAACTCCTAGTAGCTTCACGTTAAAAACTATTAACAGCCTTATATATCATTACTTAAGGATGTGCTTGGCACACCAATGTTTAAATCTGGCACCCCCTTATGTGGTCAACATTCAATTCTTAAATGGAAGCATAATTTGTAATGTAAAGTGTATGTTAACACTTGTAAATTATTGACAGTATACACAGTTGTTTGATATTGATAGACTAATCATTAATTGATTTCTTAATGCTCATACTACTGATTAAAATTAATTAGGTCAAATGAATATATTTGAGCTCATGTTGATGTAACATATAATTTTGGAATCTGCAGTGATTTATTTACAAATTTGGGCTTATGAGTCCTGGGACTTGCTGCTCCCCATATCAATGAGTCCAACTGTAAATTTATGAGTCCAGAACACTATTTTTCATGCAATATCAGACATAATATTGCATCCTGGGACTCGCTGAAATAAAAAATTTGCATCCCAGAGACAAACTTATGCGCAAAAGATGCAGGATGCGCAGGTAAAAAAATCACTGATCTGATAAAGCTGATAGGATACGTTTTTTGGCTGATTTATTATACAATGAAAAAAAGTGTTATGTTAACAGCTGAGGTGCCACACATTTTGGTGTTAACTTACACTTAATTTCCTACTACAACAAATTGAGACCAACATTTATCCATAGATCAATTTTAAAACATTTCTACCTGTCATTGCTGTAGTTATTCACCAGATCAATAAAATCGAATTGATCATAGCCAGTGATTTAATTTGGCCATTTTACCGCCCTGTATGGGAGTCACTCCCAATAAAAAAAATGGCCTTTATTTTCCGAATTACATGTATTTTAGTACTTGTTTTCCCAATTTTTATGATATATTTTCGCAAATGTGAGGGACAAGGTAGCTTCCAAAAATTCTAAATAAAACCACTGATAGCTTTTTGAGCAGTTGAAAGGCAACACCAAAACCAATGACAGTTCAGCTGCTACCAAAATTTGGTGTTTGGTAAGTTATACTTATGTTAAGAAGCGCACTGGCTCAGTGGTACAGTGATATAATTGGGATGATATGCACTAAAGCAAGACACTTTATCCTCTGCTTAGTACTGGTTCAACACAGGAAGACAGGAAAGTATCCCAACATGACTGAGAAAAAATGATTTATGGGGTGTAAATCATCAACACAAACAAACAACACTATATTGTTGATAGCTCCTGCTTCTGAATTGTTGTCTGTCAAATTTATGTCTAGTTCTGTGTAAAATACAGCAACTTTTAACGAGACAGATAGTATTTGTGAAAGTTTCCACATTTGGCGGTTTGACAACAGTTTCAGCAAATATCCTCTGCTTATTACTGGTTCAACCCAGGAAGACCGGTCCTGTCATAACTGAAAAATTGTAGACTTGGACGTAAATAATCAAAACAAACAAATAAAAAGTTTCAGCAAATTTCAATTTTTTGCTGTGGATAAAGAAACTTATTATTTCAACAGCCGTTTGACAGTCTTAAAGAATACTTCTTATGAGGCGTACATTTTGTACCCACAACTGGATACCTGTGAACGCTTGAAAATGAAGAAAGAAAACGCAACAATGAGCTTAATATTTTTCCTTTCATAAAAACATATCAGTTGAATAGGAGAAATAAATGCCATATTGCATATTCAAAGTATACCCATGCTAAAAATAAGAAGGCCACCCTGAGCGTTGTAAAATATGGTAATGTAATTGTTGGTTTACTTCGCATACTTCAGGGTACCGACTTGGTTGTAATTCAGGGCACACTTGCAAGCCTTCGCTATGTGGACGAAGTCCTTCACCCGCATGTCCTGCCAATCTCTCAAACTGATGGCAAAAATTCTCTTCCAGCAAGACAATTATCCTACCCCATACCTGCAATATGGCAAGAAACTGTTTGCAAGGCGGTCATGCCAATACTCTAGACTTGCCATCCAGTTCCCCTGATATATCCCCAATAGATACACCTCTGGGATGTTCTAGGCCAGCAGGTACGTGACTTGTATCCCTTTCCAGTTGCCACATTACCTGAACTGGAACGCCAGCTGATTGAACAATGGCAACACATTTCACATATAGATATAAGCAAGCTTCTTCTAAGCATGCACATGCATTAAAAAGGTGGTGGTCATACAAGAGATTGACTTGCAATAAATTTGTAATCATAAAATGTTCATGCCTTTACTTATTTCAACAATTCGGGTGAATTGGGGTGGTCTTTTTTTAGCATGAGTATATTAACATCTTGGATATGCTAGCTTGTATGGTAGCTGGTGTATAGCCACAGTAAATGGAAACAGTTAAATTGTCTTATGATTTGTTCCATCGTCTGCTGCAAATAATTGCCTAGCATTACTGATGAATTAAGTACAGAAGCAAACAGCGTGGGCCCAGAACAGGAGCAGTCTGATCTGGGTCCAAGAGGTTTCTTAAACATTCAGCAGACGAGAAAAAGCAGACGACTTTTGCTGCAATTGGCGCATAAAGGGTTAAAATCCTGCAACAGTTGTGACTAAATCCTTCACCAATCTTGACCAGATCAATCAGTAATAACAGCAATGAGCATAAACAAAGGGTGTTGTCTTTTAAAAAATCAACATCAGGACTTGGCACAATGATTGACTGCTTACTTTGAAGATGTGAATGTTTATTGAATTCAGATGTGGTCATCCAAATATTTGCGTAGACTTTCAGAGAAACGTGCATATTGAGATGAAAAAAAACAGTAAAAAGTCTTTGGTGGCAGATTCTTCACCAATTGTGACAATCACGCAATTTCATTGTCAAAAAAACACACCCAATTTTTGAAATCTTTATTAGCCAGTCATACCACAATGAAAACTGATTTGGTTCATCTTTGGTTTGTCCAAAATTTAGCCGATGATGTACCATCCCCGCTCCCTAGGTCATCTCCAGGCCAAGTCGCGGACTTTGTACTTTTAAGTATCTTTTAAATACGTCATCGCCATTTTCTTAAAAAGACATTTAAGTAGCCTTGAGAATTCCTGCGTTAGGAGTATGATTATTATTTCTAAGGTGCAGAACAACTGACTTTTTGGACTAATGGCAGTTACAGTTAATGCCCTTGTTAAAGATGTAAGTCATAGAGGTTGAACAAATGATAACAATGTACAAAATGTTGGAATCCTCTGTCTTTATCACATGACCTTATTTGAGATGATGCGATTTACTGTAAAGATTGTAACAACAGTGAATAAAGAATGGAGAAAATGTGTCCAAATTTAATGTTTTAAAGACATATGCGGTAAATTTCCATGCGTAGATATTGAGAGGTGCGAACGATCTGGCCTAGTGGTTAGCGTGTCGGACTATGGAACCAGATGAGTAGGGTCGATTCCTGTGTTTTTTTCTTCTTTTTAAGTGTTTTAATGCTGAAATACTTCAAACTATGAAAACGGCAAAAATCACTCCTTAACGTTTTATATTAAATTATGCTCGAAATCTGTTGGGACGTGGTTAAATTTCTCCCCCCTGAAAGAAAAATAGTTAGGTGACCCCCAATTTTTGTTAAAATGATAGACCATGAAATAAAAAAAATCAATGTAAGAAAGAGGGCAGAGATCAGGAATCGATACAATCAAGCACCACACCTGACCCAGGATACCAATGGGAAAGTGACAACTTCACAATTAGACATCACAAACGAGAGCCAAGAGGTCAGCCCTTTCCCAGCAGGTGACCACAAGGCATCAATAAACAGACGCACACGAAAGCATAATAAAAATAAGACACAAATAACATAAATGATCTACAAAAGAAGCACTGCCTTGGAACGGTCAGTAAAAATACTTGGGGGCTTAAACTGGTTTCACGGCGCGTCAGATTTTTTTTAAATATATAATTTACTCTAAAAATCCAAATCCTATCTAAATATATCATGCAGTAATGAGTATCTTGTCAAGGCTTGAGATAACAAATACGTTTTCACATTTTCTAAAATAGTAAGTGAGTGTGATCAGGAAATACCACAATCACAAACCGCAAACAACCCCGTGGCACCGCGAGGAAGAGCCACTCAACCGTCACAGACACCAGGAAGACAAATTAAGCAAAGCAACCAGCTTTTTCTCCATTAAGATGTTTGCAATACTAGAATGGACATAAAGTAACGTACAACAAAACATAGAACAATTACAGCTTGTGGTCATGAGCAATAATTTGAATTAAAATAAAGAAGCTGTGTGAATGTTACAACTATATTAGCTTAATATTTTGGAGTTAGGTTATTCTTTCATTTGTTCAGAAAATTGGCCAAATGCTTAAAACTTCCATATGAGATTATGAAAAAAACGAGCATGCTGGCATATCCTTTTTATTTCATAAATTGACAGTGATGCATAAAACAAACTGTATGCAAAGTATTGAACAGATTTCAATGTGGGAAGTATTTAGTAGTATAATTTCTTAAATTGATCTGATGCGCTAGAGACCTTATCTCCAATGTTTGTACATGCAGTAATGGCAAATATAAAAGAGACCTATAAATGTGGACCTATTTATTTCGATTTTGGCGGCCATACCTCTTGAACTTCACTCAGATAATAAATTAAATTAAATTTGAGTCAGTGCATGATATTTCCAACAATGTGGCATATGCGACCAGCAAAGGCTCAGATCAGCCTGCGCATACGCGCAGTCTGATCAGAGCCTTTGCTAGTCGCTTGAGGATTCTATGATTGTTAAGCTACTGACTGAACAGCATTTGGAGTTTCTAAGCTTAAAAGGAGGCTGCAGAGGCTCGTCGGAGTCTACACATGTCAAAATGCCACATTGTTGGAAATCACATGCACTGGCTCTTATCTAAAATCTGTCCTCGTACAGTGGTAGCTAAGAATTCAACATGAAAAGGTTGCCTCCTGGGGCTGCTAACAAGATGGGAGGGGCTAATAGTCTCACGAGAGTACTCGTGCTTGTGTATTGTTACACTTTGAACACTTGACAGTCACTAGGGGCCACACAATACAGGAAACAATCGATATCGGGTTTAACAACAATCTGTCAATATTCATCTAATGGCCGCTACATCTTCATAAACTGGAAGACATCTTATTGTCATTCTCAAGTTACAAATAACTGTTTCAACAAAAGTGGCTATTGGTTATTTCTGTAACTTTGAGCCTTTTATTATCACTGATTATTGTTAAGAGAGAGAGAGAGAGTTTCTAACAGTTGAAATATAAAAAGGCATGCCCGAGGTTATTCATGTAATTGTGCATGCCGTTGGCGTACAGCAATGAAGCAGATCAGCCTGCGCAATTTGCACAGGCTAATCAGCGGCAGTGTTGCTTACTGCTTAGAAAGAATAAATATATTAGCCGATTCGTTAACTCATGAGACCAGAGTCTTCATTTCGAGGTATCAGTACTTCAAGTTAAAAGAAACATAGAAATAATATTTGATAAAAAAAAGTGTCTATTTCCGTTTTTGCTACCAAAATATGCGTAGTGGGGTCTCTAGAGAACCGTTTCACTGATACTAACTTCCAAAGAACCCACAACGTACCGTATATAATGATAGGCATAAATCCAGAAAGAAGCACATTGGGAGAATACGTTCATGTTTACAACAAAAGGGTGGAAGAGGTGACAGCTGAGCTGCCACATCTTTTGATGTAAACATAAACTTATTTAGCTACTTATTGACAAAAGCTAATATTTCTACCTGTTATTGTTTGACAATAAAATCGAACAGCACGTAGCTTATAAAACAGTTGAAAGGTTACACATATGGTAGTGGTAGTTCGGCTGCCACCAAATTTGGTGCAAAGTTACACATATTTTTGGCCCGGATTTTTGGCAGTGCACTGTATCTGAATCTACTCTGTCCCGAATTTAGCTCGAATTCAGCGGGTACTTGAGTTATTCAATTTAAATTTAAGTTCTGTTTCAAAAGTTTCCATACTTGCGTTCTAGTAGGAGTCTACTTGTAAAGCGTCATGCTGTCAGTTCAATTAATTTCCCCTGATTGTGCATGAATCTCGTCCATGTTATGGCGGTCCTCTAGAGACCCCGATGCTCTTCGGTGCCCAAAGCTACAATACCAATTAAGGACAACATCAAGAACGTCCATATTAATTTATCCGGGTACAGTAAAACGAGAGAACACATCTTAGGAGTACTAGCTGTCTTAAAAAACTAGTCAACTTAAACCCTTTGCATTCTGGAAACCCCTAAACGGGTACTTTGGCAAACAGTGAAAACCCAGATGAAATGCAGCAAAATGCTGCATTTCATCAGGGTCTGCACTGTTTGCTTAGATTAAAACAACTTTCAGAAATAGACATATATCATAATTTAGAAAATTCTACCTATGATCCCTTAAAGTACAAAATGGGCAATCCCATACTTATTGTATCAATATGTATGGAAAATCCACCAGTATCACAAAGGGTTCAGCACTAACTTTATTTAGGCTTTTACCTACTCAAATATCACACCTATGCGATTTAGGCCATGAGCTACTAAGGGTTTTGCCCCCCCCCCCCCCTCCCCGCGGAACTTTGTACACCATGTTTTACTTAAAGCATAACATCTAACGAGCTTTTTGCAACATGTTGGCCATCTGGCGGTGGGGGCGTTTGGGTGCTACAGCGTGTTAAATACGTTACCCCTCATTTTTTGAAAAAATATGTAGTTGAATACATTGTAAAAATACGTAACTTTACACAAAATTTGGTGGCAGTTGACCTGTTGTGAAGAATTGTTTGCCTTTGGTTGTTTTAGTAGGAAAATAAGTCAAGTGTAAGTTTACACCAATATGGATGTCGGCTCAGCTGTAACCTCTTTTGGTGTTAACTTACACTAATTTTAACAGTGTAGAGTCATTGCCCAGGATAAGCTGCATTCGGGGTTATGACTCAAACCAGACTGTACACAGACAGGGTCTTGATCAAGAATATTATCGTTCAGACTGCAAAGGTGTAGGCTCATGTGTGTACTTGATCATAAACAGATTAGACCACGAATTGCCTTAAGTATTCCAACAATGAAGCGTTCATAGTAGAGTGTTTGGAATCCTTTGTACACTAATGGAAGTTTCCATACAGATTGATACAACAAGGATTGTACTGTCCGTGTCCCAGGTTGGAATCTCTAAACTGTGATGTTATTGTACCACATTGTTTTTGTCGTAACAAACGGTGCAGGTCTGATGAAATACCGCATGTTGCGGTCTTCACTATTTGCCAAAGTACACGTTTAGGAGTCTTCAGTAGGGCCTCGTCGTGACAAAACCTGTCTTCGGGGGTTTGCGAACAACACAGGCGCATACTAGCCTGCGCAACTGCGCAGTCTGATCAGGGCCTTTGTTATTCGCTATTTGGAAAGTACCATATGTAAACTTGCTACAGGCGAAATTTCAATTCACAAACTAGTCCCTGTAGCTGAGGAGACTGTTTGAAACTGGCTTAGTCGGAAACACCGAAGTCAGGTTTTCTCGCGACATGGCCCATATTGTTTTTGCCTTAACAAACGGTGCAGATCTGATGAAATGCCGCATGTTGCCGCATTTCATTTGGGTCTTCACTATTTACCAAAGTACACGTTTAGAAGTCTACAGTACAGAAAAAGTATATCATCCCAAATAATGTATATCATCCCAAATAATGAAATACATATTTATAATCATTAATTAGCAATGCTAGAAATCCGTTTATCACAAAACAGAAAGTACATTTAGACATTTTATTTAAGATTTTGGTTTTTGTAAATACGACTAAATGTCCTTTTTTCTGGCAGTAAACATATATTTTTATTACTTTGGTTGGGGTAGGGAGGGGTCGGAGGGGAAGGGGGTAACGTAATTATATTAATATTTTAATTTATCCTTATATTAAAGGTATGGTCTGTGTAAATGAGTATTTGTGCTGGATGAAAATGCTCATTTTAACGGATATGCTGACTTAAATTTTCTTAATATTTTCTCAGTTGACCCGGAATTATGACACTAGTATTTTGTTTACAATAAAAATTCTAATTTGCCATGGATTTTATATTTATAATATCTAACAATCACATACCCCCCCCCCCCCCCTCCAAAAAAAAAATAAAAAATAATAATAATAGTAATGCCAAAAGTGAAATATCAGTCAATATACTAAAACGCTGAACTTCATTGTTGGCCATATTCGTTTTGCTTCCATCGGCAATGTTCTCCAACTTATCCCAGAATGATACTTCCTGACGTAGCTCTGTATTATTATTTTCCAATATAAGGAGCAGATATTTGCGATAGGCTGTGGTTTTAAATAAGTAGGCTGCCTCGTTACGCCTCCCAGTAATTAGGGGTGGGTTTATAGGATGAAGCCGCTCTTTGTGTGGCATAATGAGGCAGAGATTTGGTATAAAAGCGGCCTGCTACGCTGTAGCGATTAGTTTGTCTAATGCACGAAAAACTGGCCAATGCTCACTTTCTCTCTCTCTCTCTCTCTCTCTCTCTCTCTCTCTCTCAAATAGTTTTTTAACTAATAATAGCATAGCATATATTTATTTTATTTAAATATAATACAATGGAGTGTTCATAACTAGTCAAATGTAACAGTTGCATTAGTATATTCAGATAAGAATCCTTAATCGTACTTAAGCACAACATGTCCTCATACTAGCAAGAAGTAAAAAAGAACTCATGCATAGCAAGAAGTAACAAAATATCTCGTGCACTGTTTTATTTCAGAATGTACACAAGTGCTGCAGTATTTCACATTACGTTTAAAAGTTAAGTTTGCACGCATGCATACACGTTTGTTTCTACTGAGCGTTGTCCAATAACATGAGAGATGCTGGTCTAATGCGCACCAGAACTCTTAATTTTGACCTTGAAATTCGAAAAATTGAAAACGTTGATGTGTCAAAATCTGAAACAATCTTGACCAGGATAAAGTTGCTCCTCTAAATGACAAAAAATGGTGTTCAAATATGGACGAATTCACCCTTTGATTTGGCGAAGAACCCCCCCCCCCCCCCCCAAAAAAAAAAAAAAAAAAAAGTCTGAGATATTCCAACAGATATTCCAACATATTATTCCAACAGGAAAAAAAACATGTGCAAACAAAAACGACCAAGCTCAGACTACTATGTAAGCATATATGTTTTTCCTGTTGGAGTAATAATTATTTTTCTTGAATGTTTCTTGTGAAACAGTAGATAGAGTTAATCCGGAAGAGACGCTCATATGAGCCATTACACCAGAATCTGTACTGATTGGAGAGCCGGAAATGCTAATAACAATGGCTGCACCAGGTTCATTTGGGAGCTATTTATGATGATTATATTCGATCTCTTCAATCTTTTTTCTATATCTCCTGACAGTGTTTATTTGGTTGCTGTGGCATACTGCTTTCGGCTTGTCCGTTTGTTTGTTTGTTTGTCTTGTCACATTGTAACTGTGAAACCGTCCAAGCTAGGGTCTTGAAATTTCCAATATCGATTTAATTGATTGCCAACTAGCTGACTTTGGATTACTTCTAGAAAAAAATCTGATCAAGGTTTTCCCTTCTTGGAGGTGTTATGACATTTGTTTAATAAGATAGAACCATATTTATCTAAAACTTTTTGAGTCTTTATGTCTGGTGCATTGGTTAGGGGAAAAAGTGGATTTACGCGAATTTTACAAAATACCTTTTTCATTTTTACAATGTTTAGTTAAGACAATATTCATTTACAAAGTTATAGTTTTTCAAACCGCTAACTGATCATCTGATTTCGATTTTGGCCACGTGGCTTTTTAGCAAGGATGGGAAAGGTTTATGGTAGCATACCGTGTATAATGAGCCAGATAAAAACAATCATTGTGTATTTGGAAAAAAATATTTTAAAAACACTGTTTCAAGCTAGGGTATGGGAATGAGCTATCGAACACTATTTACAATGTATAATCACAAAAAATATTATTTTTTATAAAATGTGTTTCATTATTATCCAGTTATTCTTTATTTTGGTCAAGTGACAACCAATTTATTGTAAAATAAGAGACGAATATAGGAGTTCAATACTCATCATTCTAAAGTTCAATAGTTATTCTTTAGGAATCATTTGTGGGAATATACTTTTTATGAAATATTATTTTTGCTTCTAGATCAAAGTAAAGTAAGCCACTTTTTTTCTTAGCCATTGCTATTGGGGGTTTCTTCTATAAAAAGGAAGTGAGTATGATTGGAAACACACACACACACACACACACACACACACACACACTGCATACCAACCCTATGCACTGTGAGGAATAGCTACAGAACATTTTAGTAACAATACATCTGTAAGACAATAATAGCAAAGCAACCAGCTTTCTTTTTCTCTACAAGATGATCGCAAAACAAAGTAATACATAACAAACTAAGACAAACACAGAACTCCCACAAACAATTGGAAGTAGATTGAACAATTGATCAACAACAACAGAACCACTGCCTTAGAACGGACAGCAGCCTAAGACACAGGAGGTGGTGGGGTGGCTTAAATGCATTTTGCGGGTGCCAAATCTTCGCCTTAGATTCTGTCATTGTTAAAACTAAAAAATGTTTAGTTCGCATGGAGGCTTCCTAACTAATGCAATGTATTATCATAGATGAAAAATCAAATCAAATCAAAACTGGGTTCCCGTATGATGCTGATTTGTGACAGTGTTTATATAGATCTATATATGTGATTTAGAAACCACCAAGCATTATTCAAGTGCAAAGCAAGATCTTATAACAAGCAGCATTGGTTCGTTTCTCACGAACTGTACCAATTACTTTTTCCATTATTTATTTTTTTATCATTTTTGCAGATCCTGATTTTAGAAGTTTAGAAAAACACTTCATGATACTTGATATACATTGCAGGTGTCTTTTCTTTTAATTTCAGATGAAGACAAAGATGGAGAAAAAGAAACCTACAATCGACATAAAATATTTACTGACAAAGAGATAGGCAATTTAATTGATATGGTAATGGCGGAAGACGACTTTGATAATGATGGCTACATTACCTATCCTGAGTTTGCTGCTGCTCAAAGAAAATCGAAAGATCAGGCTTCAAAGTCGTAAATGAAGCTACACTATAGTCCTACTGTCCATTGTGTTTTCATGATTTTGTCTTTGTGGTAGTTTTATGTAGCTGACAACAAATACATTGACCCTATTACACTCAGACTAGCTAATACGGTTTAAGATGCACATTGAATTACTAAAACTGTTTGCAGATACCCTTATGTTTTATATGGAAAAGTCAAGGAATGACATTTTTTGTTTCAAATATAAATGGAAGGAATTTAATATCATTGTACAAGTATCTCTTATCTATGCGTAACATGTTTAAGCATAAGGGAATGCGCCACCGTTATCAATTGGAACAGTCCGTTTCTGTTTGCAGGGATGTTGGGTGGACTATTTTTTTCCATTTTTATTCAAAAATCTACGTTCCACAAAAAGGACGCTAGGCTTATATGGGTTAAGAGCACGCATTAGACTTCGCTTATTTACTGCTTGATAATGAGTAGATACTTGAAAATTTATGTGGAAATTTGGAAAGTTAGTGACAGCGTGGAAGGGTATGTTTTTATTATCTGTTGTTCCATATATACCCTGTAAATGTGGAAAAAATGCAATGCTATAACAGCTATTTATGCAGAGCTCTGCAGCGCAATCGGTAGCGAGTCTGATTGTTGATCCAGGGATCGTGAGTAAGATCCCGGCACCATGCTTTCGTGATCATGAAATATTTTCTATGGTTATTCTCCTTCCGCTGGTTTTTGGTAACAATCGACATTGTGTGCATTGAGTACTGACTACAGACTAAATTTTTCCAGGAAAATAATAAGTGGTGGTTAGGTTACTGACCATCTTCCCCCAATTGGTTTAATAAGTTCAATATAAGTTTAATATATGAGCACTCATGTAAGATCCTCCATATACATTGCTTCATCTGTAACAGTTTGTGCACGGACATAACCAGCAAGCTGTTTATTAATTGCTAAATACTGCTTTATACTGTAAATTCGGAATTTTTATGGCGAAGTTTCGTGAAAATAAAACCATCCCGAAACGGCGAAATATCTCTTTTGTTTACTGATATAGGTAAATCATGCCCTAGTCGCGAATTTTTAATGTTGCAAGTATGTATTTTAACTGTATTCACGAAAATTGAACTCCCGCGAAAAATTTCGAATTAACAGTACATGTATTCACATTTTAACCACCAGTCAATGAATAGTTTGAAGGTATCCTTCCGATACAAAATTTGAAAACAACAGAATCTTTGTTCATTAGAGTAAATAGAAAGTGCAACAATTTATTTGGCAGTGCGACAAGGGTTCAGAAAATGGTTTCTTGTATTTTCCTATCTGTACAAAATCCGTCATATAATCGGCTTAATAAATAATGAGCTGCGACATGTGATTTCAAACAATGTGGCATTTTCACAAGTGTAGACTCAGGCGAGCCTGTGCAGCCTCCATTTAAAATGATGTTGGGTCAGTAGCTTATCACTCAAAGAATATTCAAGCGACTTGCAAAGGCTGCGTAGGCTGGTCTGAGCCTTTGCTGGTTGCACTGCCACATTGTTGGAAATCCAATGTTGTGGCTCAATTAATATTACCTTATTGAATGAAACAGGCTCCTCAAGTAATAGTGTGAGTTATTGATATGATGGCTTTTCTCACTGAGATAGTCAATTGTGAATTTTTGCTTTTGTGTGTTCATGAGCTGTGGAATTAACATGAAAAGATGCTTACACTTGGATAATTTTCAAATGCTACAAAAGCAGATAATAGTGTGTGTGTGTGTGTGTGTGTGTGTGTGTGTGTGTGTGTGTGTGTGTGTGTGTGTGTGTTATATTACACTTCAGCTTTAATTTATACTTCTACTGCAGATTATGTATTATTATTAAATGAAGCTTTAATTAATTGTTTTGGTATTTGCAGTTAAAATACAATATTTTCCAGAAAGCACATATGCTTTATGTAATTATGGTTTTTATGTCTCTGAAAGTTAGCTTCTTGAATGTATGAACTACGTAAGTGCAGCCATATTTAAACCTTTACATGTTTAAACATGGCTGCACTTACGCAGTTCATATATTCAATAAGGTTAAAACATGGCTGACTTTACGTAGTTCATACATTCAATAAGGTTTAAACATGGCTGCACTTACGTAGTTCATACATTCATTAAGTTGTACATAGCATCTACTATAATGTGCATCAGACGAAAGTTATGAAGCTATAAGTCTTGATATTTCACGGTGAAATGTCAACAGACGATATACTAGAAAAACTCACGTATAGAAAGTTTGTCACAGAAAATAGGGATGTTGTAAACCTGATGTGTGCTGTTCGGTTTCGTTAATTGTAATATGCCAACAAACGTGGCCACCATTTATTTTAGAACTGCAACTTTCCAGCATTCCAAGCTTATGCATTTCTTATATACAATGCTTGTTGCTTGTTTGTTTATTATTCTATTTTTGTATTGATGTATCAGTTTGTATAATAAAAGAACGTTTGAAGTAATTAGTCTGTTATTACGTTTGGTCTTTAGAAGCACCCAGTGCCATTTGAATTTCCTTGAAGTCAGTGTGACAGTTCTACATTATTGTGAGTACAGTTTTCTGCAGGATATGTCTTCATAGCCCTAAACAACATACACTCAATCTTATTTCATTCAGAATCTGTCACCTGAGGTCGATTTTTTGAAAGGTAATGTATCATATCAGGGAGAGCAGTGGCTCAGTTGTAGAGTGCTTGACTCGAGACAGAGGGGTTCCAGGTTCGAGCCTCACCGGCGTCACTGCGTTGTGGTCCTTGAGCAAGAAACATTTATCCTAGCTTAGTACTGCTTCAACCCAGGAAGACCTGTCACTGTTTAACTGAAAGATTGTTGATGGGACGCAAAGAATCAAATCAAACAAACAAAATGTAGCATGTTAGACACATTTGGTTTTAGACACCAATATCATACATAAAACATGATGTTACATATACTAGTTTGTGTCAGTTTGAAAAGGTGTCATGATTGTATCAATTCCTGATCTTTGCCTTCTTCCTTTCTTTCGGAAAAGATATAATCTGTTTCATATATTTTACATTGCCCACTCAGCAGGCGTAGGTTTTACATGGCCCACTTTGCAGGTATAGGTCAGGGTTTGAAAAAAAGCTTTAATCACAGACCTGCCTATGGCACCGCGAGATAGAGACACATACTACAGTCATATGACAGCAAGAACACAATAAAAGTAAAGCGACCAGTTCTCTCTTCCTCAGCAAGTTTATTGAAAAAAATAGAAAGAGCACGTAAGAATCACATTGCAAAACAGTGCTCCCATTGTGTGTGGGGATTTTGTGTTGGGTCCTTGTTTAAAACAAGGACCCAACACGAAATCCCCACACACAATTGACGCAACAACAATGAATGCATCTACCACCACTGAATAATCACCTTAGAATGGACAGCAACCGAGGCTAACAGGCAACAGGGTGCTTAACTTTCCAACTCTTTGCCAAAGATTCTGCTGTTGCTGTTGGACGTTGGCTCAACTCGCAGTTTTCGTTATAAGGCGGTGGTTCTGTTGTTGTTGACTTTTTGTTTATTGTTACTCCAATTGTGGGAGTTTGTTTATGTTCTATGTTTTGTTGTACGTTACTTTATGTCCATTCTAGTATTGCAATCATCTTGATGGGGAAGAGAGAGCTGATTGCTTTGCTTAATTTGTCTTCCTGGTGTCTCGTGATGGTTGAGCGGCTCTTCCTCACGGTGCCACGGGGTTGTCTGCAGTTTGTGATTTTGGTATTTCTTGATCATACTCACTTACTATTTTCGTTAGCCGACAATGTGTGTGTTATAAGTATCATCGCAGTTAGTTAATTTAATTGGAATGTCTCTTTGTTATGTATGATGCATTGAACAAGTTAAGAAACTTTTATGCAAGCTGTATAGTTATGTGCAACTGCAAACTCTAGGGGGAAGACATGTCTAGTAAAATATATAAAGGACCCCCATAAAACTGCACACACACACACACACACACACACACACACACACACACACACACACACACACATGTATATCTATATATTACAAAAACATATGTTTTGACGTGACGTGAACAATGAAACAGTGAAACTTCACACATGCAAGTACCGGACGGAAATTTATAGTTGTTGAAAACATTCAATCTCAATGTAAGTAGAACTTAAGTTAAGAGTGCATACCAAATCTTATTTCTCAACCAAAACATATGTTGTGGGTACTCAAATGAACCATCTCAATGAGGCGGTTCTTTTGAGCACCCAAAACATATGTTAAAACTGATGGGTAAGAAAATATTTACAATTTTACTCTAAAGTTTTTTTGTATATCTAAACCTATGATGTTAGAAAACCTAAAGAATTATGGCCAGGAAATGAGAGCCAAAGATGACAGACCACGTACATCGCACACAAGAACAAGAATACACTAAGAAAAGCATTACTCACTTTTCTCAGTGAGAGAGTTGGCAAACTAGAAGAGACACATACATGTAATAAAGAACTACGTAATAAAACCAGCTTTTGGTATTGGTAGAATTGATTAAGTAACTGAGCCTTCAAACAATAATTGTTGAAGTCTCTAACATAAGAGAAAACTTTGACAAAATAAATAAGCAGCGAGGAACATCGTCATCCAGAAAAGTCAAAATCCTCTCGTTTATCAATTTTAGATGAAACTATGACAATGCATATGGACGTCCAAATTAAAAAAAAGATTATTTGTTAACATTTCAATCGCGCATATCTGATATACAATTGATATAAATATGGATTGCCAGCATTATGTTAATCAATGATGTAGAGTTGAACGCCTTGATTATTGTCCGATAGAGCCAACATGATGTCTGTCTAAAAAGAAAAACCAGAAGCACAATTAGTACCCCTTGGAATGACCCCAATATGTCTAAACAGTTACACACAGTGTAGGAGGTGACCATGGACACATTTTTAAGACAAAACTCCGTGTCAGATCGCCAAAGCAACCTTCTCAGTCACTGCCTACCCAGTGTGGTTAAGGACCAAATCAAATCCAACAAATATATTGTCAAAGTGCGTAACAAACTTTCTCAGTGACATGACAGCAAAGGAGTTCTAGCGAGAAGGCGTATATTTTACCTAGCTGACATGATTACAAACACCAAATTTTCAAATTGCCCTAATGTTTTTAAAATCGATGAAGTTTGGCAGTAAACTATGCATAGTAAGCATCAAAATACGTTCCAAAGCGATTCATCATTTAGAAAGCTGTGAAAATGTGCACTTTCTACTCCCACTCCTCATTTTACGTGTTTATATTGGGTGCCGTTTAGACCGGACTCTGAGTAAATGCATTGCTAGTTTTCAAAAAAGTAAAATGCTAAAATTTTAAGTATAGAATTGCTCTTCATTTCCAAAACATTACTGTATTCCTTCTGCGAATGCGTACGAAATATACTTAATATTGTGACATTTGTCATTGAAAAGATGAAACTTGTGTTTTTTCAGTTCTTTTAGATGCTTTCCCCCCTAGACCCAAGATGCCCTTTGGAAAGTGATATGTCGCTATAAGATATACAACATATGTGTCTAGGGGCGGGGGAAAGGGTTTTACAAAGTAAGTAAGGGTGCAAAGATCAGGAATCGATACAATCAAGTACAACGCCAAAGAAGACTTCAAACATCTGACAAAAATCGACCTCTTTACAAGATGGTCGTTTTTTATTGTACATCAACTGTATAAATATATATACTCTAACGTGATAGGACGTTTGTTTACCTTAATTTAACGGTCTATAGCTATTTCCCATACATTTTACTAAAATGACTTATTGATGACCAAAATAAATTCTCATTCAAAACGAAGTAGGGTTATTACACGCATTAAGGAAAACAAACGATTTAAATATACGGGCAAGAGTGCATAGACGGCTGCTCTATATAAATTAGTTGAATGTGCCTAGTGTATCCAGTCCGTATTATAAGTAAAAGTGAATTATTTGTTTTATGTATATATGTTGCATTTGTAACTGAGGATCACATGGTAGAATAGTTTTACATTAGCTAAATGTGTTTTACCCTCATTGAATAATGTACATGTATATAAATATAAATAAAATAAATAACAAATTTTATAGATCAAGAAAATAATTCAAAGAAACTTTTTACAATAGAAAGAATGTAATATGCGTTTGAAAGAGGCATAGTGGTAATCCCTGCAAGTAAAGGGTTTCTTTTCCTGTTTTAGATGAAGAAGGTGGCGATGGGAAAGTGCATGAATCTACGACTGTAGTTGGTGATGATGAAATAGCCAATATTGTAGATATGGTTTTAAAGGAAGATCTAGATGGCGATGGATATATTACTTACGCGGAATTTGCACTTGCACAGAGAAAGTCAAAAACTGACAATAAATAGAAGGCACTATTGATAGTTTGTAATTTCATTAACTAGTCCCGGAGAAACGCCTATGGTGCTGTAGTTATTTAACAAAATGTAACTAGACAGTAGTTTTCCTTTCTAAAACAAACTCAAAATGAGTCTGTGTCCAGCAGAAGGTACAAGTTACTATGTGCGCCCATCATGAATCAGATCAGCCTACGCATTCATGCGCAGGCTGATCTGATTCTTCAATGGACATTCTATGGATAGCCAAGGTCCAATAAGTGAGTATGATCAGGAAATACCACAATCACACAAGGCAGACCAACCCCACGGCACCGTGAGGAAGTCACAGAACATTTACAGAACATTTACAGTAACAAGACATCCGTAAGACGATAAAAACAAAGCAACCAGCTCTCTCTTCCTCTTCAAGATGATTACAAAACTAGAAAGGACACAAAGAAATGCACAACAAAACAAAGACAATGTTGTTTCAAGGGGAAAACTAAAGCTTTGGTCAGACTGGACGGATGTGCAGACTGATTTGAATTTTCGCTGAACACATATGCCAATTTGTACCTTATGCTGGATACCGACTCAAATCAAGAGCCTGTCATACAAGACAGGTCTACGTTTTTGGGATCGTTGTAGAATAGATAAACTACTGATTTATACAGGTTAAGTTATTCCATTTCCAAACCATAAATAAATTTGATTGTAGAGCCTTTTTATATGCTAGTCGGGTGAGGAATTAAACTGTAGGCCAGCTTGTGAGATTTGGTTCTTATTGCGTATGTATCAGATAATTTTTTAAACATGCACATGGGGCTGGAGTCCTTAATTTTGGCTAAGGCGTTCATCCACATCGTGACTTTGTGAGTAGTGATGGCCCTGGTGAGACTGTATGTTTATGCAGTCTCATCTAAGCCTGGGCAATTCTTTGATGCAATAAGTACCAAAATCCAATGTATTGGTTCATTTCTATATTGGCCAAAGAGCACTTTGCACTTACCAAAGCAGGGTTCCTACGAGCTCTGGAAATCACGGAAACCTGGAAAATCACTAAAAAAGTTCCATGCATGGAAAAATCATGGAATTAGAAAAACAACCTGAATAGTCATGGAAGAATCATGGAATTTTGTGAAATAATTTGACAAAACCAACAGTAGCCAGAAAACTAGCTAACGGACACATGTTTGTCCGACAGCTAGTTTTCTAGCTACTGGTGGTTGTAAGTTTTAACTATTTAAAAAATGCATGCATAGTCTACAAGCATGCTGTTGCTGCTGCATTCCTAATTTATGCTCAACGTGGTGAAGTTTCTGCTAGAAGGGGAGGTTGGAGGCTGTGCATTAAATAATCATGGAAATTACATTGTTGATCATGGAAAATCATGGAAAATCATGGAATTGTGTTTTTGAATTTCTGTGGGAACCCTGCCAAAGGGACTTGAGTAGTTAAAGTAGTAACACAATGATAATTTTTATCTGTTTCTAGATGAGGAAGAAGGTGAGAAACAAGCAGATACTAAAGTATTTAGTGATGAAGAAATAGCCAATATTGTAGATATGGTTTTAAAGGAAGATGATTTGAATGGTGATGGGTATATAGAATACGTAGAATTTGTTACAGCTCAAAGAAAATCGAGAGACACAGAGAAATAGAATCAAATTATAAGATAATTTAGGCTTCATCGCTAGAAAACCTGTCTTAGGGGTTTCCGATTTGGTCAAGTTTAAACCAGGCTACTCAGCTTCAGAGACGAGCTAGAAACTTGAAGTTTTGCACGTGGCAAGTATGGCTATCGTACTTTCCAGAGAGCGAATAACAAAGGCTGATCACTGCTGTGCTGATGTGCTGACTGGTCTGTGGTTATTTTGTTCCCACGCAACAGGCAGGTTTTCTGGCGATGAGGCCTATTTAAATTTAGATTAACCAATTGGGTACATGGCGATATTATGACGTCCTTTTATAAGTTAATGTAATGTATTGCAGGTATTGGTGGCTGCTAAATGTGTCCCCATTGACTACAGTATAGCTTCTATGAATGCAAGCATACAATCTTATCAAGCTAATAAACACTCTTATTTTAGTTAAAACCATTCTTGTCGATATTCTGAGTACTGAATATAGGCATTAAAGTCATCTGACTACAGTTTTGCAAGAGAACAATAAACCCCTTTTTTGAATTGAAAAAAAAATCACATTTTTGTCTACTTAAAACATACAGTTGAAAATCTCATGATTTTCTCACATGCATATTTCTGTTAAAAATTCAAGACACATGACCAATGTCATGTTATTTTAGTATTCCTTTTCGAAAGACACCCCCCTGATAAGGCGTGACAATGCCTTATTAATATCCTTGTGTGATAACATTGACCTGATATGCAGTGGAACGTTACCTTACGTCATAATAATGGCCTGATGTCATGTTACCGCCATGTGCTGGAAGAGTTGATTTGTCACACAAAAAGAACTCTTAAATGCTGCCAGATCCCGGCCCAGTCCCCTACGTACTTTCGCGGAGATTGATCATGAATTATTTCTACAGTCATTCTCCTCCCTTCTGCTGATTGATTCAAGAAGGGTTGTTGTCAGTTACAAGCAAAGTATGTGCACGAATTACTGGTTAACTGCTTGTTCAAGCTTGCCCAGGAAAAAGTGTGGTTAGGTGAACTGACCGTCCCATGACTGGGACGTAAAACAATAAAACAAACAAATTAAATGCTGCAACTAAAATGTTTTACATTACTCAAAATCATGACATGATTATATTAATGTGACTTTAGCATCAATAGTAGTTTTCACACCTACAGTAAAACCTGTGTAAAATGACCACAAATTGGTTTTCAAGATCAATTAACCAATTATCGCTTAATGCAGGTCAAAAGTATTGCAAATGCTACAAGGGGAGCATTCTGCAATACTTTCGGCCTTCATTAAGCTAAAATTTGTCATTAAGACCTTTGTTTTGTCTATTTTGAGTGGCCGTTTTACACAGGTTTTACTGTACTTTGATACAGCATCGTTTCAAAGTCAAGTGTCAACAACTGTAAAACACTTGTTAGTCACAGCATCAAAAATTGGTGATTTTTAAGGCCTGGCATATTGGCGTTGTTTAATTTTTGGTGATTTTTTAAAAATTTAATGATTCTTAAAATTGTTTTCTATTCTCATTGGGGCTACTCTTAAAGAAAAGAATATACTGCCCACCCTGTGGGGAGCATATTGTTTCCTTTAAAAGTAACTCTTTTTAAGATGGGGTTTTCTCTACATGGAAATGGACTCTTTTGATCTAAGAAAAATTTGATTGATACACATAGACCAACTAAGGGTGGGTGTCCATTTATTGCTTTTTCTGTAATAGTCTGAGTCTTCTCTGACATTTAAGCACCTTTCCTTTATTTTGATATTGCCACTTCTTAGTGGCAGTGGCTAATATCAAAATAGAAAAGACACTAAAACATCAGAGAAGTGGGATTAATTGTGTAAATGAATTTGAAACTATTTGCAAAACATCGTCACTTATTTTAGCGATGTTTTGCAAATAGCTCCAAATTGAAACACCTGCCAAATATAAGCGCATTACAGTAAAGAAAAACGTTGAAACTGGTGGTTTTATCTGACTGAAGAGAAAGTCTCTTAATCAATCCAATGACTTTATAGGATGCATGGGACTACTTTCACATGAAGATTACTTGTTTTGTATGAGGAGTTCACAGGGGTGCACGACAACTCGTCAAAAGACATTTCGTCGAATACGACAATTAGTCTACAAAGACAATTGGTCTACTACGACAGTTTGTCGAATGCGACACTTAGTCTACTCCTTTTTTTACCTACGACATCTGGTCGAAAAATATCTTAATGCATAATTACAATTAACCTTACCTTACGAGTACCTTGCGTTTTATTTTGGTGGCGTACTTGGTTGTAACGGTATTATAATGGTAGGAACATGCAGCATTCTATGGCATTCTATGGCCAGGATAAGAGAAGCCGCCTCTAAAACACAGGAAGCTCCACAGGAAGCTCCATCCAAAATCCTGAATAAAGAATTAGCCAAAGACTTGCCTGCTGAATTTAGAGGCTATTTGCCTAAGAACCTACCGTGAAGCAATCAATTCACAGCCAACGAAGGAAGTTCATTCCCGAGCTCCCAAAATCTTTGAAAGATTTAACTATTCCTGAAGCCTGGTAGAAGTCTAGCAAAGGTGACCAGTGGTTGTTGTGTGACATTCGATTCGAGGAGGGTTCATAAAGAGTAATCATCCTCTGCACTGATGCAAATTTGCAACACCCATGTCGCAGATGTTTGGTAAGGAGATGGAACTTTCAGTGTTGCGCCTAAACACTTTTATCATTTATACACTATTCACGGAGTTGTTATAAGTCAGCTGTTACCTTTGGCTTTTTGTATTCTCACCAAGAAGAATCGCCTAATTTACGTACCTTGAAATGTTTTCGGCATGGAGTATCTAAGAGGGATCGCTTATTTATAATATAAGATACTAGACTCTGCCCAAGTTTTGCATTTTTGTGAAAATCGAGTATACCCTAAATCAAAATAAAGTTGTTTCACTTCCGTTTTTTTCTTGATAAATGTTTGATATTTTTGACCAGTTTTAGACAAATTTTAGACACATTTCGACAAAAAATAAGATTCGACCAACTGTCCATTTCGACCAAACGTTACATTCGACCAGTTGTCTAATTCGACCAAATGTCGTATTCGACGAAGTGTCTTTCGACGAATTGTCGTGGACCCAGTTCACAGCATATGGGGTTTTTGTGCTCATTTTTAGTCAAGCCTACACACAAATGTGGAGTTTTATCAAAAAACGTCGGCAATAATGGTGAATAAATGTTGATTAGACATTGTTTCTAAGCCATTTATTTGCTCAGACAAAGCATATTTGAGCCGCAACATGAAATTTCCAACAATGTGGTATGTGGGACCAACAAAGGCTCAGACCAGCCTGCGCATATGCGCAGTCTGATCAGGGCCTTTGCTAGTCGCTTTAATATTCTATGAATACTAAGCTACTAATAGAAAATCATTTGGAGTTTCTAAGCTTAAAAGGAGGCTGCACAGGCTTATCTTATAATGTCACATTGTTGGAAATCACTTGTCATGGCTCCAAATTAAATTTTTATTTTAATTAGATCTAATTGAAACATACAATTGAGCCGATGTCCAGCAAAAGGTACAAGTTTGGCATGTGCTCCTGTTGAAGGCTAAGATCAGCCTGCATTCTATGTGTAGCCAAGGGTCCTAGGAAGCACAGTGGCTCAGTGGCAGAATGCTTGACTCGAGACCCAGGGCCTGCGGGTTCAAGTGTCATGGGCATCACTGTGTTGTGTCATTGAGCAAGACACATTTATCCTTGCTAAGTACTGGTTCAAACCAGAAATACCTATCCCAACATAAGTGAAAGATTGTTGACTAGGACGTAAAGAATCAAATCAAACAAACAAAAAACAAGTGGCCAAGGGTCCAACACTACTTCATGCGGAAAACTACTTAACTCTCCAATCAGACTGTGCCAATGTGCAGACTAATTTGAATCTCCACTGTATGGACATCATAGGTCCAGATAAGCACAGTTTTTGAGTGTTAATTTGTAATTATTTTCTTACCAATCAATTTTAACATGTGTTAGGGTGCTCAAAAGAACCGTCTCATTGAGACGGTTCTTTTGAGTACCCACAACGTATGTTTCGGCTGAGAAATAAGAAAATTATTTTTCCATTACACACTCTTATTTAGAGGCCTGGGACATGTCAACTTGTACTTTATGCTAGATATCGGCTCAATTAACCTTTGGTGCGTCAGAAATCCAAAGATGATGTAAGACAATGTGTTAGTGTGAGATGCTAGAGATATTTGTTATTGTTTATTTTGAAATCCTTCGAACTTTAAGTAAAAATCAGACAATTCATATGAAAAAGGAAAAGGACTATCATGCAACAAAGAGTGCAGTAGCTCCTTTGGTAGAGCGTTAGACTGGGGATTCAAGGTCTCACCGGAGTCATTGTGTTGTGTCCTTTAGCAAGACACCTTATCCATTGTAGGATGACAGATAATTGTACCGACATGACTGAAAAGTTGTTGACTGGGACATAAAGCATCAATACGAACAAAACAAGCTTATCAACACATGTAACCCTTAAAATGCCTGCAAAAATACATCTAAAATGTTGTCTGCTTGAGTCATCTGTTGTGTACTCTTGCTACCATTATTAACTTATGTAAGAGCAGTCTGATCTGGGTCTACACTGTTTGTCAAAGATGACTTCAAAACATTTCAGCAAATGAGCCGTGACATGGGATTTCCAACAATGTGGTATGTGCGACCAGCAAAGCCTCAGATCAGCCTGCCCATATGCGCAGTCTGATCAGAGCCTTTGCTAGTTGCTTGAATATTCCTTGAAGTGTGAAGCTACTGAGCGAACACCATTTGGAGTTTCTGAGCTTTAAAGTGGGATGCATAGGCATGTCCGAGTCTACATTTGTGAAAATTCCACATTGTTGGAACTCAAATAACAAAACTGATTACTTTTGTTGTGTTTGGTGCTTAAAGGGTTAAGTTGATATCTGGTATTTTGGGCATGCTCTCATATACACTATGTGCGAGCAGCTTTGGCTCTGGTGAGACTGCACATAAGCTATGCTTATCACAGTCTCCACTGGAAGATACCATTTTCTATGTGTTGGCTGATATTTTTGATTAACAGGTTTAAATGTGTTTATAGCAGATATAGGGAGCGTAGTGGCTCAGTGGTAGAGTGCTTGACTGGAGACATAGAGGCCGCAGGATCTAGCCTCACCGGCGTCACTGCGTTGTGGTCCTTGAGCAAGACACTTTTATCCTAGCTTAGTACTGATTCAACCCAGGAAGACCCGTCCCTGTTTAACTGAAAGATTGTTGATGGGACATATAGAATCAAATCAAACAAATTATAGAAGCAGACACAGGAGGCAGAATAAGCATTCTCGCACATTGAATAGGCACGTCTGAGAATTTAACCTGGAATAGGAATTCTTATCTTTTTTTTTAATTTGATTCTTTACAGCCTATCAACAATCGGACGGGTCTTCCTGGGTTGAACCAGTTCTAAGCTATGATTAATGTTCTTGCTCAAGGACACAACGCAGTGACGCCAGTGAGGCTCGAACCCGCAGCCCCTCAGTCTTGAGTTAAGCACTCTACCACTGAGCCACTGTGCTCCCAATTCTTATCTTACCCATGTTATCTTACTCAGGCTGTCACATTAAAGTGATGTGGTCATGTTATTGCTCATTTCAGTGTATTTATGAACTTCTGCAGCCATTTTTTTATAAAAATAGAAATGCGGAATTTGATGATGACTCACAAATAATGGCTTTTTTTCTTGCTCATGGTGAGCAAGAAAAAGAACCCATTATTTGTGTGACAATTGGATAGAATCATCCGCCCCTCTTGATCACCTTTTGTCATTACTCGACAAGCCCCATGATGCCAAACAGTGATCCTCTGGATGTATTTCTTTACCCTACCCTCACATTCATGATAGATTCTTATTAGGCATACCAAAGACCCAATATTTATAATAGAACCCAAGTGCCTCAGGATACTGTCTATTTTTGCTTATACCTAGTAATGATTAACGTACACTTGGTTTTGTAGTTACACAATGCCATCATATGGGCCTCGTCATAACAAAGCCTGTCTTTGGGGTTTCCGACAAAATGAGATTCAAACCAGTCTCCTCAGCTACAGAGACTAGATAGAAAATTGAAATTTCGCTTGTTGCACGTCTAGATATGATACTTTCCAATACACTTGCCCAAAGTTCTAAGCGGTCACCTTAATATCACCATGTATTTGTCCTATTAACACGGGCATTTGGTTCTTCGTTAATTTCACGTGAAATATCATGGAATGATTTTTGCATGACATCTCTCAATACAATATGTCAAAACATGAAACTAAAACTAGTTAAAAATGATTAAAAATTTTGTCAAAATTTTGGCATTGCTAGGTGACCGCTTAGAAGTTTGTTTGAGTGTAAGTGAATAACAGAGGTGCTGATCAGACTGTGAGGGACGCAGGCTGGTCTTCGCCTTTGTTGTTAGCAAACCCCGACGACAGGTTTTCTCACAGCGAGGCCCATATTACATCAGTTTTGATATGTACTGCAATTTCCTATGTCTTCTGTGCCAAATATTTGGTAAGCATCAGGATGAAAGGTCTTAAAATATTAAAATCATTAAATATTATTCTTAATGTTTTGATGGTTATTTTAAGGTATCAAGTTTAAAAACATTTTTTTTTACATTTGTTGTGAAACAAGTAAAAATTATGAAATATTATGAAATTGATTTATCTAGCCATTAGATGATCAAATCAACTTGAACATTTGACAAAGCAAACATTGGATACCCAGCTGAGACGTAGCAGAATGTCACATCTTATCTGGGTCTACACTGTTTAGTTTTCATTTTATGTGTCTAGGGGTTTCCGTCTAAATTAGTTTATGACCAAACTAAATTTTAACATGTCAAAACTGGTTGTTTATATCAAAAGTAATGTTGTTATCAGTTTTCTATTTGTCACACATGATAGACAATAAGTGGTTCTTATCTCATATGCACAGAAGCTGGTCCAATATTTGGTCTGAGCTTTAATCTACATCCATACTTTGTATATGCAAGCAGCAAAGGCTAAGGCTAGTCTGCATCTCTGTGCAGACTAGCCTGCATCTCTGCGCAGAGTAGCCTTAGCCGTTGTTGCTTGATAATTGGATACAAACCAAAATCTAATGTGATGGCTCTTATGTATTGAGAATTGACATACTCTGATTAACTTAAGATATTGTGTATTTGACTTAAAAATTACCACTTTTGATTGGAACAAAAAAGTCTGTTTCTAGGCGCATTGGTCAGTTTTTTATCAAATCTAGAGACAAGTTTTTTATTGTCAGCTTTCATTTTTTTTCTGTTATGTTTATGAAGCGCTAGTATAAATGTGTTTTAATTATAAAGAAAAGTAATCGTATAATAGGTAATGGTAAATTCATAAATGTGTGTAGGGTACATGAGCTCATTAATCATAAATACGTGGCAGCTAATCATGATCTGCACAGACGCACAACTTGAAACTACAGTAAATAGTAATTGAGTATGATCAGGAAATACCACAATCACAAACTGCAGACAAACCTGTGGCATCGTGAGGAAGAGCCACACAGCACTCACGAGACACCAGGAAGACAAACAAAGCAAAGCAACCAGCTCTCTCTTCCCCTGTCTTAAGCGGCCACTCAAAAATAGACAAAATAAAGGTCTTAAAGACAAATGGTATCTTAATGAAGGTCAAAAGTATTGCAGAATGCTCCCCTTGGAGCAGAATAGAATGCTCCCTTTTGAGCATTCTGCAATACTTTTGAACTGCATTAAGCGATAATTGGTCTTAAAACCCAATTTTTGGTCTTCTTTTTGGGTGGCAGTTTAAGACAGGTTTTACTGTGCATACATGCAAATCTGACAGAGCATTTGCACTTCTCTAAAGACACAAGCCATCCTTACCCCAAGTTATCATTTGATATTGTGAAAATGAGCCAGCCCATGAGAATTTGGTACTTATCGCATCATTGAGCAATGAATGCACATATGCACAGCCATGCCAAAGCAATCACTCCTGGTATACACAAAGTCTGTATGTAGATGAAGAATCAGGCCATAATGAGCCCTTAGCCTGCTGTATGCATCAGCATTTCAGTTTATGCTTTATTGGAGAGGCTCTATCACATATGTGATATGTATCAAAATCTCACGTCCTAACCTAAATGTCTTTTTTTTGGCAATAAGAAGATGTCTGATTTAATCTATTTTTTATCATAGGACATGTCTAATGAAGGCTGAGTTATGATACTTATTCACTCTTATCTTGCTGACATATTTTTTCTGAAATTGTGTCTACTGGATATATTCAAATGCACTCCAGAATAATTTTGGAAGCAAACACTTTGAACCCTGATCAGACTGCTCTTGAGGGAACCGTCTGATCTGGCTCAATATTGTTTACAATATAAGTTATTTAAGTACACAAGGAGATGATTGAGCAGACAGCAGTATTTGAATTTTGATAAAGAAAACTTTTCTGCGAGATTAAACAATCGATGAATACAGTCAGCCTAATAAGTTTGGGTCATTTTATGAAAAATATAAGATATTTTGTGTTTTTAAAGTCCATTCCATATATATTTCATTGTAAATTAACCCTCAAAGCACCGGCAAAATGCATCTGACATGTAGTCCGTTGAGCATGCCATCTGCTGCAAATAATTGCCTAACATTATTGACTGATTCAACTATAGAAACAAACAGTGTACTCCAATCTCAGACTGTTCCCACAGTATATGGGTCTACACTGATTGTTAAATAGGCTTGTGAAATGTTTCAGCAAATGACAAAATAGTCATAATTTATTATAATTGGCGCTTTGAGGGTTACACTTCATATTAACTACAGAAGGTGCTGGAATGTTCGTTTTGTTAAATCATTTGTTTCATGATTTGTGTGTAATTTTATTAATTTGGATATGAGAAATCATTGTTTAATGTATGTTCATGTAATTGTCATGTTTATATGTCCTGACATAAAATTATAACAGCGATGTAGTAGTGTTTTATTTTGCTATACACCTATCAATGCATCTTATCCAAATTTTTAACTGCAACATGTGATTTCCAACAATGTGGCATTTTAACATGAATAGACTTGGATGTGCCTGTGCAGCCTCCTTTTAAGCTTAGAAACTCCAAATGTTGTTCGGTCAGTAGCTTAACAGTCATACAAGATTCAAACGACTGACAATGCTCTGATCAGACTGCGAGTATGCGCAGGCTGGTCTGAGACTTTGCTGTTCGTACATACCACATTGTTGGAAAACACATGTCCCTGCTCAAATGGTAATAGTGAAAAACTGACTGAGAATAGAGTTGACTCTAGTTTACTCAAAGCCTATGGGACCGGAGTCTTTTTATGCAAGTAAGCAGTAGTTAGAGCTAAAGGGGCTTTCTTGGTAAAAAATATAACATTTAATACCAAAACAGTAATTATTTGGCAATTTCTTGCTTTAATATGTATTTTTGTCTGTGTTCTAGTATCTCTTCATCACAGTGCCATGTATAGGTCCATGAACTGTTATTGTGGCATTTCCAGGTCATAATTTCTAAGGTTCAAGAACATGGCCCGATTCAAAAGAGCAAAATAGAGAAAATCAGGTAATTGTCATGCCTTTAATAATGAGTTAGGTACGTTTAAACATACAAAGTTACAACACATCATTCAAATAGCATTTACATTATATAAAACAATTATACAGTAATGTTTATATATTTGTGTTCAAATGATAACGATTAAATACTTAACAATGATTATCTTAAAACTGTTTAACCCTTTTCCAATAGTGATTTTTGTCATGGAAATATCTGCTTTTTACGTCCGCTGCATATATTCAAATGTATTTCAGGCTGTTTTTAATCATATAACCCTGATCAGACGGAGTAGAGCAGTCCTAGCTGGGTTCATATTGTTTCCAATATAGGCTTCCAAAGTAGATAAAAAGGGCTAAATAAGAATAGAGTAAAACCTGTGTAAAACGACCACTCAAATATAGACAAAACAGAGATATTGATGACAAATGGTAGCTAAATGAAGATCGAAAGTATTGCAGAATGCTCCCATTGGAGCATTCTGCAATACTTTTGACATTCATTAAGCGACAATTGGTCTTGAAAAAACAATTTTGGTCTTTTTGAGAGTGAACGTTTTACACAGGTTTTACTGTACATACACTCCATACTTATACTTTCCTACTGATTCAGTTAACATTCAACTACAACGTCCACGTGACCTGGGTTTTCACTTTGTTATTTTTTCAGTAGAATAAAAGAAGTTGACATTTTAATGAAATGAGTATTTCCTTATTTCCTACTAAAATATACATACAACGTATATTTTGATATTTCCTTATTTGTTGTGGAATGCATGCATTGATCAACACAACACGCGATCATTCATTCCACCAAGGTCAATTTGACTGCAGTAGTCTTAATCTTAATCCAATGATTTAAATTGGTGACAAAGATATAGTCCCATGTAACAGGAGATCAGCGTTTTGTAAGTTTATGTAGGTTACTTTCCTGGCACCTACAGTTTCCACAGTATCCATTGCCTTTTTCACTGTCTTTTGCAAAAGATAACTTTGCCATGGCATGTCTTAAATGCGCATACTCCAGTCGGATCTCCAATGATTTATACAATCTATACAAATGATATCCTCCGTCCAGATGTGGTCCATTACTATTCACGTTTGTAGATATAAACTACAGTAGTTGAGGGCCCACTTCATGAGGCTTTCGTACGTATCACATGTGCATAAAGTCTTTCATTAAACATTTTACATAACTTTCTATTGGAGCTAGACTTGAATTTTGCTCTGAACCTTTGTCTATATTCCTACTTAGTGTGTGTGTGCAGCCAAGGCACAGGCGAGACCCAGCCAGTATATGTGTATCGGGCCACCATCAGCCCTTCAGCAAAACGCCGTTTTGCTGACGGGCCGATAGATGTTCACTGGGGACTTCGCATTCGCTGCGTGATTTGCGCTATGTATAAAAGTCTCTTGAAGTGGCTCATTACTTTTTTTTGAAAACTGATTTTTTTAACCAAACAGTGCATGTCAAGATGAGGCGTCACGTTATTATCTGTCTGTGGCTTCTCGTGGTCGACACTGACACTGCCATTATCCCTTTGTGTGGTTTGGCATAAACTGGTTAACATATGGCCTGTAAGCACTATTGCACCAAATAAGAAGTCTGAAAGTGATCACGTGATTACACCTGATACTGCAGCACGTGGTTGCTGAGACCTGGATGTGTGTTATTCATGCGCAACGCCGTCAAACTTTTGTTGTACCAGTCATCTTCATGGACATCCTGAAAAAAAAAAAACAATTTACACTTAATAAGAAACTTAATGAATACGCCAAATTACAACTCGTGTCAGCCACCACCTTAACAGTTCAATGTACTCACTGGGAGACAACTAACCCAAATGAACCTAACGTCCATTTTATGGGACATCGGCAATCAGAGCAGAATTTGAATGATATTGTAAATTACTACCCAACAATCCTTAAATTTGAAACAGATTTGTCCAATTGATAAGGATCGAAATTCCATTAGGCATTAGATGGTTAAGAGGAGTGTTATTGAAAAAAAGTAATTTGGCCAGCTTGTGAAATTTTTCAGTGAACTTATTGCATATGGGTAAAGTCATTCTTTAACATGCCAAGACTGTGCATTTTTGCAGGCTTGTCTGGCTTAATATAAGAGTGCGTAATTGAAAATCATTTTATTATTTCTCAACCAAAACATGCAGAAAACACTACATGTATGCTGTAGCAACTCAAAAGAACCGTCTCAATGACTCAAGAAGGATTGGTGTCAGTTACAAGCGAAAGTATGTGGACGGGGTAAGCCAAGCGCTTGCCAAGGGAAAAAATGTGGTTGACCGTCTCGACATGACCATAGCTGTTGACTGGAAGGTAAAACCACAAACCTAACAAAAAGCTGTCTCAATGAGAAGGTTATCGTTGTGCACCGAAAACAAATGTTTAAACTGATGGATAAGAAAATAATCGAAATTTTACGCCCAAAGTTTTTTTTATCTAGATCTATCAACCCTTTCTGTGCTAAGTAATTGTACTGTGTACTTGATCTAAGCAACCCAATTGTTTACTATAACGTCCTTTCCATCTGGGTAAACACAATAGACTTGAAATGCTTCACTTTACATATCATGGGGTCACATCTAAGAATTTCCAAATTGATAATGCATTTCACTCTCTGAAGTTTGTACCTAAAGCAAAGAGTACAGACTGACGAAATCAAAGTTATGCAGCATTTCACCAGGGTCTGTGCTGCTGGCTAAAGTGTCCGTGTTTCCAGTATACAAACGGTTAATATTTATCCTTTGGTTTAAACGGGTTTAATTTGTATAGCTTATCTACACGTTACATCGATACAGTTTTACAATAGTATAATCACAATTAGCATGCAAATGGGATTCAGAAGAAAGTCTTTAGACTTGTATTCATCTTAAATTAACCCTTTGAATGCCATATAAAATGTCGCACAATCATGGTCTACACTGTTTGCCAAATACCCCGATCTTCAGAGAATTTTTTTTTTTTTTAGAAATTATAACCTGTGACCCCTCAGTATATACAATGGACCATTCTGACTTTATCGTATGCTCCTTTATGGGAAAGGCCTGTAAAGGGTTACTTGGCATTAATTATTTATGTACTTACTAAGTTGTAATCTGAGGCCATAGGAAACTGTTGAATCTGTCTGGGCATTGTCGCCATATTCGACTGCATTGTGTTCATTCCTGAAAACTGACCCACTGGCGAGTATGAACTGTTCATCTGTGGGTAACGTGACATATTGTTCATGGCACCAGGACTAGGATATGTTCCGTACGGTCTGTTATTGGTGGGGTAGATATTTCTCATCATACTGTTACATGTGGGTATCACCGGAGACAACGACTTCGCCAGCTGTTTCTCTTGTTTTCTGTATTTGGCACGTCGGTTTTGAAACCACACCTAGAACGAAACAAAGTAGAATAGTTGAAGAAAGTTCTCTCTTTTTTTAACGGCACTTCGAATGAACAGACTAGGTTATCTAATTCAGTGGAACTGTCGCTTGGGGATTATGGTTTTGAGATTGTCGTTGAAGAGAAAACCACTGCTTTGGCTCAATAACACCACTGACCAGTTATACAACTGTTTTCATGCTCAACTTGAAGTAGCATGAAATGTAGCCTGCTCGTAAATGTTGAAATGCCAACAACTGTTGGCTTTAACGTTTTTAAAACAACTGTGTGTTTTAGAGTAGAAAACCCCTTTATTTTTAACATATTTTAGTTATTGTTAGTAGTTGAAAGTCCATGCTCAGTTTAGTTGAGCATGAAAAGTTTTTAAATACAGAGTGTACATGGACATTCCTTGGTTCATTGTAAATGATCTTTTTTTCTTTCCTTTAAAGGGGTATTTTGTAAAATTTTGCAAGAGAAGAACTAAAAAAAAGGTCAGCACTTCCATTCTAATCATATGATGTTTGATTACCACTTCTCAGATGAAGACGAAACTACTGTTGCATGTTTAGACCAAGTTTGTTATAAAGTTTCATACTCGCGGCCGCGCATTTGGGCGAGAAACCAGGATGCAGTGCGATTACTAGTGAAATAAGAAAATCAGCATGCTTTATTTCTTTCCAAAGTTTTTTTCGTTACTTTAGATTCTAATTGTTTCTTTTGAAATTCCCAAACCAAGGAAACCTAAATGCTAATCAAAAAATTTATATAACATTCCGGTGAAATTCTTATTACTGCGGAATCGAGGAAGGAACCCCAAACTTCATTCAGAGTAAGAAGAACGTCTGAATCAAGCCTCCGCAAATTTGAAGCGTTAATGAAGCTTTTTCTTCTTTGCGAAACGCTTCATTTGCATACATAATTGGACAAAAATAGACTCTGATGAAGCCGCGAACTCGCATCGCCGGATCGATGCCTCGTAACGGAAAGGTTCATTAACAAACAGTACTAAATCGCCGCGATTGGTTATCTTCAATGAAGAAACAGCAAGTACATATGGCGATTTGCGTTCGCCCGAAAACCTTGGAAGCGAAATTGATTCTAATAATTGTTTAGGCCGTTCCAAGAAAAAGTTGCCATGATTAATGGTAACAGCCATGGCCTAAACCAGGCAGCAAAAGGCGTATGCAGAGTCTGATTAAACGAGATTTTGTTTTTTATCGCCTTTGCGAAAACGTCTCCAAGCGTCCTCACTGACGTAGATAATTTTTTTTGGTTTTAGCCTTCCTTCATTCCTTTACTTTGTGCAAGCGAGAAGCGAAGGCTCTGGCGAGACTGTGCATATGCACAGTCTCGTCTGAGCCTTCGCTGTTCGCTGATCTGTGATAAGCACCAAAATTTCCTGTGCTTACCCAAATCTTAATTGTGACCTTTCAATAATAGCTACTATTGCAAAGTCTGAAATGCGAATTCGGTGATTGCCCTGACATGAAGTTAGTGGTTCGCGTGGGGCGGCTGAATTCATTTCTCTGAAGAGTATTTTCTCCGAGAGAAGTCAGTTTAGCGTCTACGGGACTCACTCAAGCGCCTATTCGTAAATACAGCGTGCAATCAGGGGAGCTAGATAGAAAATGACAAAACGCTTTCAAGATATTTTACAGGCATAGAAGGACATGCGAGAAAGATACAGAACTCATCATCATCCCATTAAGGAAGTCTTAATAGATTCTCACAAAAATTGCATGCAAGAAAAGTTCTCTGCGAAATCGTTAAAAGTTCTAAGAGCGCTCTACAGAAAAAGTCTTTCAGAATTCAGAAATAGGGAGACATTTACGTAATTGAATTACGGTGCCATCTCGTCCCGTCTTAGTCACTGTTGTCAGCCCGAGTTTCAATTAGATGTCTTTGTCAGTTCTTGTAGAAATGAGTCCAACTATGGAGAAAAGACATTATTCTGAATGTAACCGTGAATACCTTGATCGTTAGCTGGCTAACTTACGTTTAAATGTGCACAACTACTGGAAATGAACAAAATATGAAACCTGTGCATATTGCACAGGTTTCATATCTTGTACATTTCCTACGAGTATGACAGCAAAACAGAACTATCACAGACATCGAAGAAGTTTATTCTTTAAAGATGCAAGTCTGTAACTTTTGATCGTATATTTTAAGAAATAATGTTTCTAATTTTTAAGAACACAGTAATATAGCTAAAATTCGGGTATACATTTTACCAGCTTCATAAACATTAACACATTATCACTATCAAAACAACAGCATTTATGTCTAGAATTTTTGGAGGGATGCTAATAATTACCAACAAGAGAAAAACACCTGTTTTTATAAGATAATTTACTTTTCCGTGTAGTTTTCAGCTGTAGTGAACAGATTTATTGTGAAAGCATAACTTAATTATACTTTTACAAATGGTTTTAAAAGATATCTTATTTTCGAAAAATGTTCATAATTACAGACTTAGTCACTTTAAGCGCATTGTCAGCCCATTCTTGAGAGTATTGGTAACGTGTATCTGGATTTCCTCTGCGCAATTATACAGAAGGGATAATCTATCCATTGCGATTAAGCAGTTTTGAACTATGAACTTAGTTATATTGAAAAATCGCAATCTTGGTGAGAAACACTGTCCGATGTTCAAATATTAAACCCTTCATCTGCTAGGAAACAATACATATAAAAGTGTCGTCTGCCAAAGTAGTCTGCTGCATCTAAATGCTTACACCACAGACTAATTTTAGCATAGCTACAGAGACGTTATAAAAGGACCAGCAGGAAAATGGATTATTCAGAGATGGAGAGAACCCTCATAATTTGAAAACAGCTGACCCAGTTTCATATAGTCTGTTCATGAAAGTTAATGGAATATACAACTACTCTAAAGCACCTGTCACCAGCCTAAGTGGTATTTCTGCTTTCTACCAGAGCCAAATATACCGAAAGATACACCCCCCCCCCTACACACTCACACGACTCTTTTATAACATGCACGTCTTCATTTACAGAGTTGATTATTGCAAAGCTTATATGGAAAAACCTTTTCTTACTCATAACCATGTACAACAAAATATATGTATGACGATTATCTTGTAGGAGTGAAAAAGTGAGGGGGGCTTCTTTTGAGTACATTGTTCTATATTCAAACTATCATTGAGGGGACTCTACCACGGTTGTAAATTAAGAGTTACTTTCCAGATTGGAAATATTTTCGAAGCTCATTCTGAATAGTGTATCAATATTTGTTGGCCATTCTGAGAAGCGGCGTTCGTCAGGCACACTCCGGGCACGTGTTGACATGTGTGCGATGAATTGTACCAGTTGGTGATCTGCATTTTCATTAGATAGTCACATACCAATACAGTTACTATGAGATGAATACTATGATACCTTTGGTCTTTGGTTTTAGTTCAGAGTTTTCATCACGTCTAAAGCTCGATCTACCAACATTAGTTTTCCTAACCATTTTCTTTGTTTGGATTTTTATTTTGTTATTTATTCATTAGCATTCATGTATTTTGTAATAGTTATGTCTTTTTAAATAGAGGTTTCGTGATGCTTTGCTTTTTAATTAGATTTTAATTTTATCAGTTGTTAAGAAGTTTCAAAATCCTGAATTGCTATCGTTTATAAATCTGCTTAAGTAGATGTTGTTATCATTTACTTATTTGTGTTCGTATATGTTGCAACGATCTGCTCACAGAGTGTGTTATTAATTTGTAGTAGTATTATATTTGTTTGTGTCATTTATTTATGGCCAGAGCTTCATTTTACCATTTATTGTTTAAAAGGCAAGTGAGTATGATCAGGAAATGCCACACTCACACTCTGCAGACTAACCCACGGCACCGTGAAGAAGAGCCACAGAACACTAACAGTCACAAGACATCAAGAAGACAATTAAAGCAAAGCAATCAGCCAAGATGATTGCAAAACTAGAAAGGTATAAAATACTGAATTACAAAACAAGGACCAAACACAGAGCCCCCACAAACAATGACAGCAACAATAAACAATAAATCAACAACAACAGAACCACCGCCTTGCCTAAGCCTATCTTTTGTGATACATTATTTGTTTGGTATTAGCTAATTCGTTAATTTAGGTTTTGTTGCATTATTTTATTTATTTATTATTAAAGGTCTATTCATATATACACTGATATTCTCACAAGATTGGTCATATTTCACAGATACTTTAGACTTCTAGTGTAACATTTCCATCAAAAATTATTGTCGTCAACTATTAAACTATTTGTATGATTCGTGGTCGGCCAATTAATCGTTTGGATTATTTAAGCTGCGAAACGACGTAGTAAGAGCCGAGCCAATTTGCATACGTAATGATTCAGGCATCATGCGCGGAATATGATGAGCAAAAACTGTCTTTTATCGCGGTTAAAGAATAACAAAATGTGCCATACTTTTAGACAAGCAGCTTTATCACGTATTCTGATGACAAATGCTCAAATAAAGATGTGCAGTCACACAGGCTGATCAATACCTTTGCTGTCCACCCATTAGTCCAACTTAATTGTATTAAATACTTCTTTAACGGAAACGCACATAAAAATAAAATAAAAATTGGTATTTTCGGATTGCACATAATCTTAACAAACACGTATTTCGGTCATTTTCTGGTGAAAGGACTCTAACATTTTTCTGTTCCTTTCAAGGGCTCCAGGGACTGAAGACTTGATGAGTATTGACGTTTTATCAAATGCCTAAAGACCGCTGCCTATACTAGATGTCGCATTAATGGCGAAGGAAAATTCTGCGCCGCCGTCATACGAACAAAATAGACATACTCAACCGCCATTTGTGAAATTCAATTTGAAATCTCCCCGAAGCGAGGTACTTGAGAGTATGTAAGAAAATGAGGAATGGAGAAGGGAAAAGCTACCTGCACATCTCAATACTCATCTTTTTCATCTGTGAAAAAATGTTTCACAACATCTAGATTCCAACGATAAATATTCATACCCGGACAAGAAAGACATCTACATAAGTGGTCAAATGAGCAAACATTAGATATCCGTTATTTCGATATCGGCTTTGAAACAGCATAAATATTATTTGCTTTACGATACCGCAATATGACAGTATTTTTCTAATGTCGCGGTAAACAGTTGAGTTTGAGATTCGAAACTTCGTTATCACAGAAATGGCAGTTAAACGCATTTGAATATATCTCCATTCAAAATAAATTACGGAAGGTTTATAACATTAATACTGTAGAATAGTAAGGGTCGGCCGTATGAGAATTGCTTGAGCTTCAGTCTCACATTCGACATTGGCCAAAATTAGATTGTGAACGAGCACCGATTCCTCTGGCTACTTCAAGAAGGTCATTGTCTAGAAAAAAGTCCTTTTCGTATGTGTGGAAAGCAAATGCATTGAACAGTCTTTAAACCATTGATACAAATAGAATCTTCCAGTCTGTTCATTATAGTATGTTTGAATATTTCATTGCTCATAATAAGGGGATTGCTGGTCAATTTACTTTTAGATTGTCTTTATCTAAATAAGTTGTCATACTTTTTCATTAAAATAAAAGTGTGCTTTCAACATATCTACTCTTTAAAGGTGCAAAATGAACTTTATATATATGCATGAATGTTTCATAGATATTGATAACATAGGCACCCAGTCAAATTACCAGTTTTATGCCTTCACAAATACATATGTTACAGCTCATGACATTTTAGTGCTTATCGTTGCTAAATGCCGGTGCTGACGTATATAACTGGGCTAGAAGACAAAATTTTGGTCCGAGTCTTTATCTACGTGCTTACATTGTGTGTGCATGCAGCGAATGCTCTGGTGAGACTTGCGAGATAAGTACCAAAATCTCATGAATTGGCTCCAGAAGGACTAGGCTCTATGTTATAAAATAGTTCTTTGCACAACTCAACTGAGCATGAAATTTATCCTGCTCATAAATGTTAAAATGCCAATAAATACAACATCTGAGAGTTTGAAAGCATTTTACTTTTTATGAGCAGTTGGAATTTCATACTCAGTTGAGTTGGGCATGAATAAAAGTTATATAACCTTGGAGCCTGGTTTGGGCTGAGTTTTGTTTTTTCTGTATTATGGAGGAGGCTTACTTTCTGTAAGGTTTGGTTGCAGAGACATTTGGTAAAATCTGAATATTTAAAACGCTTAAATAACTAAGCTGAACATTGATATATACTACAATCTACAGGCATGTTTTCTCTCTCAATGCCATTTGGTGTCGGTACATGTAGGCACAAAAGATATTGAGCAATATGTAAATATTAGAAAGACTTGAATTTCGAATCTAAATAATAACCGCCCACTAGATCATGTCAATATACCAACGTGTGTACCATGTGATTGGCATATTTCAACTAAATTGTGAAAAGCGGACATCTTTTCGAAGCAGAAATCTTCATACACTGACCGGAAACATAATATTTAGCAGAGAATTTTAAAAAGAAGCATTCCTTGAAGTAAAATGAAAGCAGAAGTTCTGAGAAAAATAGCATTCAGAGCAAAACTTTCAGACAATTAAGGCAGACATCTGTTTACTTTTTGAGAATTTGCTCTTCTTTTGCACGTCAGAGAATTCGATGTGGAACCGTGAACAAATGACCCTTGTAGGGGTCATTATCCAAGACATCTAACAAAACATTGTCCCTAAAACCCCTTGAAAACTAAAACGTCAGAAGGAACTAATGTTGAACATCTCTCCAGGCTCTGTGCGGGAAACACAAGAGAAATAATTAAAAATAACGGTAACTGAATACACGCCCACTGTGCGTCATTATTCACGCAAATTAAGGAAATATCGTTTAGCGTGAACGTTTTTTGCCTTGTTTAATATGGTGTGCATCGAAGGCAAAATGGTGCGAGCCATGGAAAAGAAGCTAACGAATTTTGCGAAAACAGTGCAGACTAATATCAGTCCTTGAATATTTGCAGCTGAATGTGTCCTGATTGTCTCTTCGTCACCATAGGCAGTGCTTAACAGTCGTGTAAACGGCCACGACACAGATGCCGTACAGTCAATGGTAATTCATGTTATGGGACGAATGCCTTTTCTCTCGATGCAGCACTTGCATTGTGAATTGGAGATGAAAAAGATAGAAACATTTAGGGATAACGTTTCAAATGTGTCCTCCTTATAATTATGGTCAACAATCAAACGGCGTTCTAACGCGTGCATTATTGCTCTTCTGTTGTTTTATCACAATATTCATCAAATGTTCCAGTTGCATCTCTATACGTGATATATTTTCATTGATGAATATTATATATTGCGTAATCATGGGCCTATCTTGGATAAATTTATTCCATAAAAAGCTTGTGCAAAAGAACCTGTCGGTGGGACATGGCGCACCAGCTTTTTGTGGAAAATAAGTTTGTATAGAACTGGTAAGCAAGGGGGAAACTTCAAAAGCGTTTATATCCAGTCTCTGTGTGAAAATAGCTTACGGTAGTAGGAATTCCATAATTTCAGCAGCGTGTTGCAGACTCCCAATCATGGATTCAATTCAATTGAAAAGTAATTGACTTAACTAAATTATATCAAATCTGTTGATAGATCACATACAATATTTTGAAAAGGGTTTTTAAAAACCAAGCTGTAAGAAATATTTTTAGATTTCAACAGCCACTTATTCTCGAAAACTGATTCATTAAAACCATACCACTACTAGAACCTATGAAATGGCACCGCTTTTTCAAAGATTGGTTCATGGAACAGCATACCTTAAGACCTTTACCAAACGTCCACCTTGCTTTGTCTACAAGAATAAAAATTGAATATTGGAGCTTGTATTACCTCATATTACGTCATATAAAATACTCTGTTCCTCATGGAAATACTATTCCCTTGCATTCCTTAGATAATTTTGTTCACCCTCAGTAGCGTACATACTTATTAAATTACTAATCTTAAAAGCATGCATAGAAAACTTGTTTATACATGTATAGGCATTATATTTTTTGTGAAGATGAACTTGCAATGCTTAAGTCGAAATAAAACTGTCTGCTCTGTTCCGTTGTCTTCATCACATACAGTACAGAACATATATTTTACCAGACGAACCTGTAAAGGTTCTAGTCTATCCCATTATGTTTTAACACCGAAGCAAATAAATATACAACTGCTTTCCAAAATTTTTATAGATAGCGATTTTTGCCATAATTATTTACATACCCTATACCTGTTTGAGTGTTTGTAACAAACTTGTGCTTTGTTTGAGATATGATTTATTTCTGCTCCTGTATGCACGACATATCTAGTTATAGTGAGTAAAAATATGGCTTGTTTTTGCAGATGTTTTGTATCAAGTTTTAACTTCCAAAAAAGTTGATCCTATTTTTAGCAAATCAAAGTTGCTTATCAAAACTCTATTTCGAATTATGAGATAATAAGGAGAGCAGCAAAGGAAACTGTGGTGGGAATCTATAAAGTCATGTATACGGTGCATTTTGAAAATACTTTAAGAATTGAAGCTATCGAGTGCATCAACAATGAATCACTTGATTGACTTTGGTGTATATGCACTAGTATATTGCACAAATCATATAATTTTACATATTTACTTTTAAAAGATATTTTAAGTGCATTTTTGGTGTTTTAATTTGATGCTACATAGTAAGAGCCCAATTATTTGGAGAAAGACTGTAATTTAAGTACATTACTGCCAAACAGTTAAATGGGCCAAGAGGGTTTGAAATTGTATTAAAATTGGGAAAATGTCATCTTTTCAGATGAATCCACACTCTTTTAAACTTTTGTAAATAATTATGACAAAAATCGCTATCTATAAAAATTTTGGAAAGGAGCTGTATATATGTATTAAACTTTGATAACAATAGGGTCAATTAGTTGTCCAAAATGATTAGAATAACCCTTTAATCATTTTACCAAATTAATTATAGAATATGCTATCACATGAAAAATTTCCAATTTGAGCTTATTGGATTTTTTTATCAGAATTTAACTTTCGAACCACGAGGGAGTCAGAAAGGGTAGTTCCACCATTGTAGGATTAACCCCATATCCGTCAATCCGTGTGAAAGTGGTCATATCAGCTACCCATTTCTCAGGGAAAGACAAATACGGCATATTCATTACATTAAAAGACAAGTATTCTTGTACTTACATTGTCAAAAAAGCTTTCCATAAAAACGAACAGATTGAAATAAAGGCAGATACAATAATCATTTCGTGGTCTACTTTCCCTAAATTGTTGCTAAATGGTCTACTGTGAATGCAATCTTGGGAGATTTCGAAAAATCTTATGCATGGGTTTGGTTGATTTGGACAACATACAGAATGATGGAATAGATTAGCACGTGATAAAATATTTGCTCATGATGCCATATCAAGGAAGGAGAAATTTATGTCCGACGAAATCTTCTGTTTGGTTTAGTTTCATTAAACTGGACCAGCCTTTTATCATTTTAATGTGCAGTGGGTTAAAAAAAGTCAAATGTATGTTGTTCATGTAAAATGGGAGCATAATGGTCTACGGGTAGATTAAACATTTACCTATAAAAAGGCATTTTAGCTGTTCGGCAAATTTGGAGGGGCTGTATCAATAAGCAGGCTTTAGAATATTGTGATAAGGGATTTGTCCAAAGATCACTATGCTTTAAAGCTGCATAGTCTGTAACTTTTGATCTTTTAATTTTAGAACTAATGTTTCTATTTTTCAAGAACATAGTATAAAAACTAAAATTCAGGTATACATTTTACCAATTTCGTAAATCTTTACAAATTATCAGTATCAAAACAACAGCATTTATGTTAAAATTAACTGTCTATAATTATTGGAGGGACGAAAAATAATTGCCAACACACCTGTTTTATAAGATAATTCACTTTCCATGCAGTTTTCAGCTATAGTGAACAGATTTATTGTGAAAACATAACTTAATTCTACTTTTACAAATGATTTAAAAAGAAAATAAAAAAATTCGAAAAAAGTTCATAGTTGCAGACTTAGCCTCTTTAAAATCCAAATATACCTGACAAAAGAAAAGTAATGTTCTGAAAGCTGTTAATGTAATACTATAAGAATCTATCATGAGTGTGAGGGTAGGATAGAAAAATCCGTCCCGAGGATCGCCGTTTGGCATCACGAGGCTTGCCGAGTGATGACAAACGGTGATCCCGAGGGATGGATTTTTTCTATCCTACCCTCACACGAATAATGGATTCTTTTTCTTGCTCACCACTGTTTTAATTTTTTAATCTTACATATATTTATTTATTTATTTTAAAATAAGCTTCCAGAAGTCCCTGAATACGCTAAGATGCAATTTCACATGATGACGTTACTTGACATCCTGGGTAACATAGTGTGGATAAGATAAGATTTTCTATCCCAGGGTAAAATCTCAGATACCCTTATCCGGTGTGCAAGAAAAGCTGTGTTGCAACATTTTGTAAGCATTTTATTGGGCGTTTGACTCTAGAAATTTCTATTCTAAAGGCTAATATTTACCTCAATAAACCCGTTTTCAAACCAGATAGGAGTCAATAGTTGCAAAATAAGAAAAAATAGTGCCTGTTATACCGCTCTTTTTCAGCATAAAACGAAGCATGAAGACCAAGAACTATGGACCTAAAGCTAGTCAATTAATTATGATTTGATGTTATCTTGGATCATATGCAGGTATTGGCTGTTTAGTAGGTTCTCAACAGTGTGGACTGTCCTAGCACAGTTGATTACATACTAGAGAGAACCCTTATGAAATGTCAACAGATGAAAAAAAAGACTGTATTCACCTTTGATTATTATTTCTTATCAAAATCGTAATCTGGGTGACCAAATGCAATAATGCTCATCTAGAATCTCTGAAAAAAACCATAAATAACTGATTTTGTCATTCAAAACTGGTACTGGATACTGCGAATAAACGCAACACTGACAAAAAAGTAGCAGATTAAACCAATCATCAGCACGATAATGGCTCAAAGTGTTTCAGTGTAAAACCAACAAGTAAAGGCACAACACATAAATACCATATGCTGATACACGTGTGTCACAGCTTATTTCAGCAAATATTGCATTTAGGATAGAGTTTGGAAAAGCTGAGTATAAGTTGAAAAGAATAAAATTCTTATGCGTTATCAAACTCAAATATTTCCCTGTAACCAACACAAATTGCAATCGATTTTATTGGTAAATGATAATTGTATTGGCTAGACATAATTGGAAAGAGTTTGACCAACTGTACTATATACATGAACGTTTTTTTTCTTGTTGGGTATAGTTTATTATAGAGCTACGTGCATTAAGAGGCTATTTGGCCCCCCTATGAGACAAAAAATATAAAGTTTGTTGTTCACCATTTTCTTCTCATTAGTTTAACAATAGCCCAAGTGTAAACATCTGGTATTTATTTGACTTTTACCGTTGCTATGGTAACAAAATGGCCGCCAAAATGGGCTGAAAACAGGAAATTTGCTATTTTGGAGACATTTGTCAGCGAAAATAACACAGATCACAAACAAATAACAAAAAAGATATTTAACAGATGATGAAAATTATCCCAGCACACAACATTTGGTGTATCTAATTCTTAATAAATCGGTCTCCAAAAGCCTTAAATTTGTCCTAAATGGCGATTACTCTATTTAAGCATATTTTGTCGGCCATTTTTGTTACCATAGCAACCATTACATTTAAATAAATGCCAGAATTTTACACGTGAGTTATTTTTTCTAATAAATCAACCAGTAGAAATTGGTGACAAACAACTTTCAGATTTTGACTCCAAAGGGGGCCAAATTAGCCCCTTAATGCAAGTACCCCTTTAGCTCCGGTTGATGAAATACTACTTTTGTCAATATGCATATTGTTAATATGGCGTTATTGCATATTTCTATCTGCTTTCCTATTCCATTGACATATGGGCTAGTATCTACATGTTTGTTTTTTTATATTATAACAACAGGATAATTGGGCATAGCACTTTTTGGACTATTAAGACAAGACGCATGTGTTGTGATATGTATACCATAACTAGTGGTAATACATATGCTCATATTTGTTGATGGTTTTTTTTTCAATATAGTACAGGAATTTCTGTCTGATAATTTAATGATCACCTCACTCGGTCCTGCCACAACAAGGCATAACATTTAGCCAAACAATGTAAATAATGGTCAGTAATAAGCCAAATGATTCAATCGTCATTTTTTTCAATTATGAGAACTTATCAAAGTAAGAAAGATGACAAAGATCAGGAATCAATACAATCAAGCACTACACCTGACCCAGGATACCAATGGGAAATGGACAACTTCACATTTAGACATCACAAACGAGAGCCAAGAGGTCAGCCCTTTCCCAGCAGGTGACCACAAGGCATTAATAAGCAGACGGACACGAAAGCATAACAAAAACAAGACAGAAATAACATAAATGGTCCACAAAAGAAGCACCGCCTTCTTATAGTTCAACCAAATTACATTCGAAATAACAAACATTTAGTAGAGGCGTGACCATCCTTATACAGAAAAGAAATCAGCTTGGATAAAATCAAAAAGGTTAAAAGTTTTGAACATTACCTGAATTCTTGCTTCATTTAGTTTAGTTATTCTAGCCAACTCTTCCCTACAGTATATATCTGGATAGTGGCTCTTTGAAAACGCCGCCTCTAACTCCTGTAACTGCTCTTGAGTGAATGTGGTCCGGTGGCGCCGTCTCGCGGGAGTCGGACATGTACTAGGGTTATGAGAGGTCGTGGAGCCCGTGCTGCCCTGTGAGCTCAATGAGGAGCCAGATGGCTGGGATGGTTCTGCTTTGATCTTTTTAAATGCACCATCCTGACCTGCAAAAAATACATGAGGATGTTAAAATCAGACTAATTAGCTTCCCCGGAATCACCACTTACTTTGTACATGCTCAGATGGGCCTCGACGCGAGAAATCTGTCTTCGGGGTTTTCACCCAAGTAAGACTCAACCCAGTCGGTTAGGCTATAGAGACCAGCTAGAATATTGTAAGGGTACGTGCATTATGGGGCCAGTTTGGCCCCCTCTAGAGCCAAAAACTGAAATTTGCTTTCACCAATTTCTTTTAAATGGTTTATTAGAAGAATAACTGAAGTATAAAAGGGCTGGGTTCACGAAGGGGTGAAATCGGCCCTGCCATAGAAATGCATAATGGCTTAAAATATGTTTATATGGTTTATTTCATTGAGAAAAATCGAAATTTTATCTGCCTAGTGCTTAAATTGTGAAAACTATGGGTTTCTAAAGACAAGGACCCTCTGTTAATTTTGCGCAAAAAGTAACGTCATTTACATTGCAATGTAACGCCAAAGACGTCGCTAAGTTTGGTTAACAAATTTATGTTAAACAAGTGTGTATTGCACCCAAATAAGTGCCAAAATGTATTATAAACCTCGATAAACAGTCTATCATGGCGATACGCCCGCCAACCCTCTGAAATGAGCATGTTTGTTTGAGGCTTTATGTCCATGTAATTTTCATCAATTTTAGTCATATCACGGTAGCGGTCAATGTATTCTATACCGCTGCTTTACAAACGGTGTATCAGTATCAAGTACTTACTAAATACTCTCATCAGAATCAGTAGAAGAGAGAAAATAATTTCAACAAAATTGTACAAGGGTTCAAACTCATGACCCCCCCCCCCCGGTCACCCGCAAGACTAGTCCATAGAAGTCAGACTATAAATGGAACTCTGCCGACCACGCTTCGCGGGTCCGAGAAAAAGTGTATTAAAACTGTATGCACACAATATTACTGATGCGATGGATAACACAATCGTAACGCATTTTATGCAATTGAATGCAGAGTGGTCATTTTTCGGTAGTCTCGTGATTTTCAGACAGGAGCTTGTCATTCTGACTGATCTTAAATACCCGTGCTTATATATATATATATATATATATATATATATATATATATATATATATATATATATATATATATATATATATATATATATATATATATATATATATATATATATATATATATATATATATATATATATATATATATATATATATATATATATATATATAGGATATAGTTGGGTTTCCCGGACGCGGTAACTTATTGCTTATTGTAGAGTGATGCTATAATATTTTACCCTTAAAGCGCCAAGAAAAAAATGCATCTGAAAATGTCGTCTGCTGAAGTCATCTGCTGCAAATAATTTCCTAGCATTACTGACGAATTTAGTATAGAAGCAAACAGTGTGGACCCAGAACAGAGTGCTCCTATAGGAGCAGTCTTATCTGGGTCCACACTGTTTTCCATAGAGGCTTCTTAAACATTTCAGCAGACGAGAAAGCAGACGACTTTTGTTGCGATTGGCGCATTAAGGGTTAAGTCAGCTCAGAAGATATTTATGTTTTTTATCATTGGCGACCAGCGCAGGTGCAAAGTAGATTGAGCATTCGAACAGACTAGCCAGAACCTTCCCTGATACTGCCCGCTCAAATTAAAGACAGCGTAGAAGTTTCATGGGCATTTCGTTTTTTATAAAGTCCCAGAAAGAACGTTAAAGCTAACCACTATCGGCCAACGGCGAAAGGTTATTGCATATTGCTGGGCCGATGGTAAGCTGCTATTTTTGATTCTCCCCGCCTCGCTAAAGTGGGGCAGGCTTGTCAAAATATGATAACGGGACTTACACTAAGCATTTACACAAAACGAACATTTTTGATGGACGGAATTAAATAGTGATAACAGTAAAACCTTGTTTGCCATGAGTCATATCAACAATCTTTCAATTATGTAGGGACGGTTCTTACTGGGTAAAACCATTACTAAGCTAGGATTGATGTGTCTTGCTCAAGGCACAACGCTGTAGCGCCGGTGAGGCTTGAACCCACGGACACTCGGTCTCGTGTCAAGCACTCTACCACGACAGTAAATCTCAATTACTCAATCCTGAAAATAAGTTATTATACGACATGAAAAAATCCAGCTGCTATTCTTTCGCAATAACGTTTTTATCTTCAATTTAGCAAAATGTGTTAACGATAAAGCTGTAGAGAAGACTTTCCGCCAACTTCTCCTAAAGGTCTTGTGTTTGTTACACGTACAGATTTTGTGTACAGTAAAACCTCAAAAATTCGAGCATCGATTTTTCGAAATACTGGCTAATTCGAAATAAATTTGGGACAGACTGAATTCAGAGTATAGGACTTATTCATGATCTATTTTGATAACTTTCTATGATAATATATGTTCTGGGTGCGTAAAAGAAACGTCTCGCTGAGACGTTTCTTTTATGCACACAAAACATATATTTGATAAGAAAAAAATAATCATTATAATTTCTGGGGGCTATATATCTTTTATTTCTACCTACCTATAATTCGAATTTTCGATAATTCGAAATAAAACCTCTAGCCCCTAGGACTTCGAATTAACGAGATTCAACTGTATTTAGATGAAAATTTTGCAATTAATTGAATTCGTTTAACATTTCAAAGTTTGTTTTATTGACGGGTAAAATTCGTATGGGCGTGTCAGAAAGAGGTATTATCAAAAAAAAATCGTGAACGATGAAAATCCTGTTATTCAAAGGTTGTGTATAACATGATAGTGATAAAACTGCCATTTGCATGCCCAGAATTTTCCGTGCACGCAGAGAATCAACGTCAGACAGGCTCATTTGTACGAACAAAGTTGTGGTTTTTGCACAACGTGCCAGTTTCCTTTGCAGTTGTTCTAAAATTTATGGTTCCGAGATGATCCCACTAGCTTAACGCACGTGCGAATCCCCACTAACTTAACGCACGTGCGAATCCCCACTAGCTTAACGCACGTGCGAATCAGTTGCTCCAATATATTTGAACAAGCCATATAATACATCGCTTTAACAAGTGAATTGTGGCGGTACAATGTAACATTTTGATTGACATCTTCGACTTGTTGTATTTATGCTTTGCTTAAAATGCTCAGAGTGCATCTATGCACAGATGTAACATCATCATCTTGGATGTTGGAACCGTTTTGAGAAGTCGGCAGGGATGTTTCTGAATACTTTTCATCAGGATAAGGATTTCGAAAAAATGACGAGGTAAAAATCATCGCAAAAACAGGTCTAAACATTTCAGGTGGAGTTTAATTGTTAGTGTAATTCAAACTTCTAAGTTATACATGGATCTTTTTTTTTCAAAACGATGTGCCTGACTCCTGAAATCATGATAAATCCTAAATTATATCACCTTCCTTTATTCTCCCCATGCAAATACAAGTGTGACAAAGTATAAAAAAATCCGTTCACCCCACAGATTGCTCATACTGATGTTTCAAAGATGCAAAATAATCAGACTATACCACATTGTATTTTTTCCATTGAAACGGGTTAATAACGGTCAATGAAATACTGCAGTTTGAGGCAGTTAATGTAATATACCTGTATAAAATACACATTACCTGGATTAGTTCATATTTTTGTTTACAACGATTCTCATCTATCTTTGAATCAACTGAACGTCTTGCTGAACGTTTGTTTGTTTGTTTGTTTGATTTGATTCTTTCCGTCCCATCAACAATCTTTCAGTTAAACAGGGACGGGTCTTCCTGGGTTGAACCAGTACTAAGCTAGGATAAATGTGTCTTGCTCAAGGACCACAACGCAGTGACACTGGTGAGAATCGAACCCGCGGCCCCTCGGTCTCGAGTCAAGCACTCTACCATTGAGACACTGCACTCCCTATCTTGCCGAACGTATGTGTAACATGCGTCATTACCGATTATTGACCAAAAAATCCCCAGTTCTTAACACTACATGCAGCTTACACATGGGGTACACGGGGACAATGAGGGACATAAATATAGTAGAGCTATCACCTTATCGCGAATGCCCAATGCGATTTTTCTTTCAAAACGGTCTCCAACTGTGTCACATTTCTAAAGAAACGCATGCATTTTGGCTGTCGAATAAGATAATTTGCAATAGGAAAATAAGTGCAATACAGACTAAACTTAACTCATGATTAAGACATGAAACACGATTATTTTGTGAAGGATCAGTCATGCACGGACCCGGATAGGAGGTGGGGGTAACAGGTGGCCCGGACTCACTTTGAATATCACAAGTTCTATAGGGAATAAGCAATTGAGTTCGACCCCCACCCCTGGGAAATGTTGGACCCCCTAAAACGACCAGTACATGTGTTTTTTTTTGTTTTCAGCTATCAGATAAACCTCAAAGCTTGCAATAATATATAAACTAGCATTTTAAGAGAAACGAGAGAAAAAGTTGACGTCACTGAGGATTGAACCCAGGACCCGTTGCAAAACATAGGATAATTTCTGGACTTAACCGCACGACCACGAAGACGCTTATATTTAAATGCAGCACACTTAAAAGTATATATTTTTAAATACGAACAAAACAACAATAGGCTTTTAGAAATATACAAAAATAAACAAGCTGACACACATCAATTGTAAAAATATGACCCCGTGTATTTTTCTAATAGTGATTTATGAATGAATTCACATCCCGTTAACAAAAATAGGTAGTATATACCTGCGAAAGCAGACAAAAACTAACGGTAGCACGACGAGCGTCTCATACTGAATGTAAATTTCGGACGTAACATTATTTCGGAATCGGCATTGTTTGCACTGAAAAATGTGAGAAAGTAGGCGTATTTTCGGCTTCTAAAATAGTCCAGCCCTGCTTTCATGAGATAATGTAGTCATATCTGTATATTTTAAGCCTTAGAACATGTATAAATGGCCTGAAAAGACAAAACACAGACAAAATATCCAAACGTGATCGTTTAGGTTACGTAATATTACATTATGAAGCCATAATTTCGACACCTTGAATTTTCGGTCATGGGTTCTCAATGATAATTTGCACAGCTAAGCCAAAAATTGTGGTGTCGAAATAATGGCCTCATGTTTTGTTATGGATATATTTACACTAAATCCCCACAATTTCAGCCATTTTGGGGAAACTGGGGGTCATAATATGGATTTTTGCGGTATAAGGGAAGCATCCAAGAAATTGTTTGGTATGTATTTGAAGAGAGGGAAGATCGTCTTCTTCAGAAATAATGTCATTTATATTATATTCATACATTTCTAAAATAGGATTTTATAGGGCCGATTTTACCCCTTCGTGAACTTAGCCCTTTCGGCATTTATTTAAATTTTACCTTTGCAATGGCAAATAAAATTGGCCGACTAAAGAAGCTTAAAACAAATAAATTTGGACCAAATATAAGGCTTTGGAGACCGCTTTTCATAAGATATCAGCACAGCTAAATACCAAAAAATCCTTTTAATCTGTTCCTATTTTCAGCCTGTTTTGGCGGCCACTTTTGCTACCATGGCAACGGTAAAAGTCAAAGTAATTAGAGACTTTTATACTTTGGTTATTGTTCTAATAAACTAATAAGAACAAATTGGTGAAAAACAATTTCTATATTTTAGCCTCAAAGAGGGCCAAAAAAGCCCCTTAATGCACGTAGCTCTTTTGCATGGAGCAAGATCGACTACCATATCTTTTATATAGCGAATAACAAAGGCGCTGACCAGACTGCGCGGATGTTGTTCGCATGCAACACATTCATGTTATCTCGCGTCGAGGCCCACATATTGTTTTGCCATGATGAGGGTTTAAAATACCAAACTACTGCAACACCCTTTGTGTTCGCCAAATCATTTGTTTCCCTCTGTCCGATCACATGGGGTACAACATCATTTGCAAACATCCAACGGTTGTCAAAATTGCAGAAACGGGCTGCTCGTGTCATTCTTAAAGCTAACTTTGACACACCATCTTCCCTGATGTTTCAAGAACTTGGCTGGCTCTCAGTAGAGAACAGATTGAAATATAATAAAGCAGTGATTACCTACAGAGCTTTAAACAATTTAACACCCGATTATCTTTCAGAGTTATTGACACCCTTATCTGAAATCCATTCATTAAACTTAAGATCATCGGAAAATGGACTGCTACACATACCATTGTCACGTACGACAATCTTTGATAACTCATTTACTTGCTCAGCTCCAAAACTATGGAATGCTTTACCTCAAACGGTCAGGGCTTCTGGTACTCTGGTGACTTTCAAGAAAAATCTTAAACATTGTTTAAACTCTTAATCAAAGAGATGATATCTGGTTTACTTCAATTTGTTATAGCATAGTATTCAGTGATATCCAGAGACCCTAACTATTACTAGACTCCAGATTCTTATTTATGTTAAAAATGCAGCTATTTTATATGTTTCAAACATTGTAAAGTTTTATGCGCTCGTTCTATAATGTTTACTTAGTCTTAACATTATGATATGGTGTAAGTCACTTTTAAGTATGTTTTAGTATCATTCACTTTGATACTAATTGTTTTAGTCCAGCGCTTTCTGCTGGTCTATGTTGTATATAAGTTTCATTGTTTAGTTATATGTTGCAGAGGGCCGCGAGGTAGAATAGTTATCTTAGCTAATTGTGTCACCCTCTATAAAAATTGTATAAATAAATAAATAAATAAATAAACAAGTTACTTGTTGACAGTGCTTTCAGAGTAAACATGTTTGGAATATTTACTGTTTGTAATCTTTACACCTAAAACTTCAGACGAACTTCACAAATGCACACTTCGTAATATTCAGGGGCGGGTCCAGGATTTCTTGAAAGTGGGTTCACATATATAAAGGTGTGTGGGTTCGCTTTGCTGATTTTATCTCATTTTCTTAAATATCCCATGGAAATGAAATAATTTGGTCTCAATGAGACCAAATTATTTCATTTTCATAGGATATTTAAAAACGGGGGCGGGGAGGGGGTTCATGTGAACCCCCTAGACCCACTCTGGATCCACCACTGATAATCACATTTGAACACCGTAATGCCACACTTGTCCATATATGTATTCTCGTGCACATGCACCGTCCAATCCATCCAAACCACGACAATGAAGGGGCTTCCAGTCGACAATTTTTTTTTGCCATTTTTATGCTTATATTGTAAAAATTAAGGTAATAAAAAGATAACACATCAAGGGTATTACGGTTAGTCCACACGCACGTTATTAATTTCTGTAGATATTTTCGACCAAGAAACAGAAAATAAAAAGAAATATGATCAGACTGGAATCCAGGCTACTCTTATGCAAAAAGACAATCTATGCTCGTATGATGTAAAATTGTATGCCCCTGAAACCACATTGCATATCTGAAAGAGTGGCGCCTTATTTTAACGTTTTGCCTACTAGTGTCGTCTGCTGATAATATATGCAAACAATTTGGACCAAGATCAGGACGTTTTGCCTGGTCTGGATCCAATTTTTTGACACTCTGGTGGTATTACCGAAAGAATTTTTGAAACAAACGAGAGAAAATTTAAGACATATTTCGAAAGTAAACATAACCTAAACACATTATGAGCAGACAGGCAGTTATACAGACTGCGGTCAGTTTTGGTCATCTTTCATAATTAAAGCGGCCAAAAATAAAAGAAATGGCTTCATTAAAAAATCAGTATGGCCAGGAAATATGCGTATTAAATTATTTTCTTATTTCTCATCCAAAAGTGTTGTGGATACTCAAAAGAACCGTCTCAATGAGATATTCCGTTTTGGCACCAAAACAAATAATTTAAACTGATGGATAAGCAAATAATCACGATTTTAAACCCAGATTCTTTGTTTTTTCTGGGCCTAAATATTTGCATTCGGCTTGGCAGATCAACCGACATACTATGTAGAAATAGACAGATAGTTTCTCCGTGTGTAACAGTTATAAAACATGTGTGTTTGCTTTAATAATTAATACCATCGGCTTCTATGATCATGGCTCAATATGTTTCACACATACGTACGAACACCAAGGGCATTCTAAATACAACATTTATTGCCAATTATCTAGCCGGCTATTCCGTTATATGTGTACATTGTACAAGTTATAATATATTATTGACTAAATGGGCAGTGTGAGATTGTGTAGATTTGTATATGTGCATATATACAGGCCGACCAGGACGTTACCGTGGCAGTTTAAAAAACAACAGTAAAACCTGCCTTAAGCGGTCACTCAAACATAGACAAAACAAATATCTTAATGACAAATGGTAGCCTAATGAAGGTCGAAAGTATTGCAGAATGCTCCCCTTGGAGCATTCTGCAATACTTTTGACCTGCATTAAGCGAGAATCGGTCTTGAAACCCAATTTTTGGTCTTCTTTTGGAGTGGCCGCTTAAGACAGGTTTTACTGTAATTTCTTAAAAACACTTCCAGACATACATCTGAACGACACTACCGAACGGAATGAATAGTTTTGAAGTTCAACCGAAGCCAAACCATAAGATATTACAATAAAACGAAACGCTAATATGTTAAAATATTTAGTACTGCATGCTTTCATTTTGCTGATAAAAATGCAGAACGAACCCTTTGGCTTTGTCAGCAGGGCATAAAATTGTATTTATTTCAGTACGTCATATAAGAAACCTCCATTAAAGTATATAGGCACTAAAAGAATTTTTGGCCAAGATGACGATACACTGGCTGCTCGGCTCCTTGCTCTACATTCAAAATAATATTCATCGACTATTCAAATAGAACTATGGCCTGACTTAACCGGGTAGTTGTGGTTCTTGATCACCTAAATAATCGATAAGTCAATTGTCCCCCTTACACCGTGGCGACTATGTTGCGAAATCGATTGTATCGGAGTCCAGGTATCGATGGTATTCGTCTTGCGTTGGTGATAATTGAAGCGTTTACCCCCAGTGTTTTATGGTCGTTATAAAAACAAGATTAAGAAAATTGACACCTGTGTTAACGGCAGCAATTATAATTAGGATTATCGTTTGGAGTGATCACGCAGCAGAACGTTCTTTAATTTGAATGTTCTTTTTATATCAGAACAATAAGGCATATCTCTATGATGTGAGAAGCAATAATTATGCCAAAATGTTACATTTTTTTATGTTTATCCGTATCAGTAATGTTGATGCAAAGCCTGGTCTGAGTCTTCTCTCGGTAAAGAATCATAAGTATAGACTCGAGCCAATATACCTAATATCTCTATTTACTTTCGCGGTCTAGATTATACGATAAAATAAATCCAGCAGAATATTGTGAATATTATCTTATCACCATTTTAACATTCGCTTTGGGCGCTCAAAAGAACCGTCTCATTGAGACAGTTATTCGAGTACATGTGCCCACATCATTTGCAGTTACCTATTTAAGAATGCGTCACTTGGCCGAGGTAAAGGACATTGAGTTTGACAAAAAGGTCTGATCAGCGTATTCACTTCAAGTTTAAAAAAATTACATATAATACAGAAATATAATGCAGACAGAAAAATGCACCAAAATTCATGAGAGCAGTCGCCATAGGCCAGATCCTTATCAGCAGATGAGTGAACTCCAACTGAGTTCCCGCTGTGTCAACGTGAAAATGACCACATCATAAAACGACTGAGCAGGTCAGTCCATGCATATATTACATGTTCATGGCAGTTTCTTGTCACCACTCCCTAGATGCATGAATTTTCAGTTAACCATATGCGAACAACAAATGCGCATAATAGTTTATCTGCGCAGCCTGATCAGCCCGATTGCTGTTTGCTGCTGAAATAGCGTTACCTTTTGTAAATTGTTTTTGGTCAGATCTGGTTCTTACTGGTCCCGATCAGGTCGGTGTGAAGGGATTTGTTTAAATCTGTGCATTCTGAAAACAGCGGTCTGTGCTGTGCAATCTCACCAGGACCTTTGCCGTTCGCTCAAGTTGAAAATTCCCCGAAGAGTAAAATGGACTCACTATTAAAAATTCTATCATAAGTTTACAATTTATTTAAGTGTTAATTATTGCTACCAATACAGGCCCGGAGAGATGTCTTGATATGAAGTATCTGGATCTACACTGTTGCTTATGCGGGATCCGTTTTCGAGATTATTCATTTATAGGAATCTTCGGCATAATATATGCATGTCTTTTACAATTCTTGCACAGCTGCAAAAGCTTAAACAATAGAAGAATTGCAAGCGAAATTATTTGCACAGTCTGATGCCCATGAAGTGGCAGTTTTGGTAGTATGACTGAAATAGGTTATTATTCTGAACAGTAAAGACCCTAAACGAGAAGCCGCACGACAAAACTAGTAAGATAGGTGTACAGTGAATTGAGACTGAGATCAGCCTGGGTGTCTGATGCATAACCATGTCACATTTATTTATGCATAAGTTTTTAGTTGAAGGACAGTTTATACAGAGTCGTATATTCAGTAAAACCCGCAAAATCAGTATTTCATTGTGATCAAGATAAGACATTTAGCCTCAGGGATTATCTGACACCTTTGGATTGTCGCATATCCCGTTATGAGCGTCTCAAAATCCTTTGTCACCTGAGTCACACCGGATAGGTGACAATCGAAAACGACCTTAACAATCGACGAACGCGGATCAAAATTCGCTAGAAACAGTGTTTTCGATTGCCATTTGTCACCAATCGGGTGACAAATAGCAATCAAAAACTCTGTTTCTAACTTTTCTGATCTACGTTCGCCGATCATATTTACGTTTTCGAATGTCGCCTATCCGGTGTGAGAATGAAGAGCGAATATTCTGCCAGATGAAGTCTTCAAATTAATTTCTTTTGTAATAAAAAGGCGTTAATAATAATAATAATAATAATAATAATAATAATAATAATAATAATAATTGCTATACTTAAATAATAAAAAAAAATGAAAAAAAAAATGAGGCAGCTTGTAATAAAATGATTTTTATTTCGGCGATTTGTCATGGTCAGTGGTATTTTACTTCTTACATTTTACAAAAAAATAATATATATTTTTCACAATTATGTCTTCCAATCAGCTGAGCTTTCCCTTTCTTTTAAAAATGATGTAAATATTTCTCGACATTATCTAAGCGTATCGAATAGTGCGGGAGCATTATAGACCCGCAAACCAATTAGGACTTAGACATTTTTCCGCCCTTTTTAACGCTTGGGCAAGAAGGCGCTAAAACTCAATTTTCAACCTAAAAATGACAGAACTAAAATTTAATTTATTTCTATGTAACTTATATGGTTGGTATTGTTGGATGATAGAGATACCATTTATAACTTATAAAACATCGAGAAAATATCAGAATGTGAATTTTTTGGGGTAATAAAATGCTCACCCTAAGCATTTTCATACAATTTACATAGAAATGAATGGGATTTTTACCAGTTAAAACGATTAACAATTTGACAAAACTAAATATTAAGTTATTTCATATTTGTTTATATCATTGTAAAGATAAAACATTAAATTTTCTTTTGATAACTTATAAAACAATGGCAACTTAATAATAAGTTAGTTATTGATAGTTTATTTAAAGGTTTGTATACTTTCCTGTGTAATTGATGCCACAGATTTCAACAGGTAAGTTGCTGGAGTGGTCAATATTCAAGGGAGATAATTGGGTAGCTAAAACCGATAACAGCTGATATTGTCCCATATGCAAATATCAACGAGGGTCTGGATGGGGTTTAATGATAATAATTTCATTATGTTATATTGATTAGAGAATTTAGAGCAAAAAATGTAATGATTAGAGAATTATGAGCCCCCCTCCCCCCCCCCCCCCCCCAAAAAAAAAAAACAAAAAAAACATTATCCTTTTTATAGAATAAGCAGAAAAAAATAAAATAATTAACCAAATAGGACTCCAAAATTACAAAGTTGGAGTGCAAGTAGAAAAGAACCAATCCTGGTGGCCTGAGATGGAAAAAAGGGCAGGGAACACCCCTGTCAGTGCCCTGTGCTATAAAATTTAACAATAGGACGTATACAAGATATCATTTTTTAAAAAGAATAATGAAATTATCTTTAACGAATAAGCGAATTATCATGAGAGTGAATAGTGGGCTAAATTTTTAATGGACTCCTCTCCCCACCCCCACCCTCCATCCAGACCCTCATTATTGCAGCGTTCCTATTTATTCAGATGTATTCTAGGAGCATGCGATATTTACGGAAAACAGTCGGGAAGCATGATGATCCAGTTCTTGTGGGATTCGGAAATGAAAACTAGGATGCTCATGGGTCCCGTTAGTACATTTTTGAGCGTAACATTATCTATCAGTTAAAACATGTGTCTTTGGATCTAAAAAGACCGTCTCCGTGGGATGGCTCCCTTGAGTACGCGCAACATGTAGGGGAAAATAATTTTCAATTATGCACTCTGGATGGTCTAGATTCTGGTTTGCTTATGCTCTCCGAACATTCCGAAAGCGCCTAGAAAAGAGAAGCAGGACGCTATAAGAGTGCGTTAATGAAAGTTAAATTCTTTTTTCTCAGCCAAAATATATGTTGTGGGTTCTCAAAAGAACCGTCTCAATGAGGCGGTTCTTTTGTGCACCTAAAACATATGTTAAAACTGACGAATAAGAACATATTCACAACTTTACGCTCAAAAGTTTCTTCATTTTGGCCTATAAGAAGATTTTCATTGCTGGGCTGAATTAGGTCTATTGTCAGTTACAATGTGTATGCAATTTTATTATCCACATATTCCAAAACACACACACACACACACACACACACACACACACACACACACACACACACACACACACACACACACACACACACACACACACACACACACACACACACACACACGTTTGGTACTTATCCCAACGAGGATCTGGATGGGGTTTAATGATAATTATGCGAGGCTATGCCGTTATCATCATTCGCACTAAAAACTAATATTATATGTATGCTTAGAAGTCATCTGTCCCCTGCAATGCACAATCTCCTGACTTTATCTGCGTACGTACGTCACTACTTTGTGTGTGCAAGCAGTGAAAGCTCTGCGAAAATGCGTGGATGGCATGCGAAGGCTCGTCTTTACCTTCGCTGCTCGCATATGAAATAATCTCGTGTACTGGCCCATACGAGTGGAACTATCTATACAATGTTCGCAAACGATACACACAATTTTCACAAATACGTAGGTTGGCTCGTGATTAATAATTGTTTTACTTTGGCAAACTATGCGGCATTTCATCTGGATCTCCACTGTTTGCCAAAGTACCTGTTTGCGGGTATCCAGAATGAAAAGACTTAAATAGTCCTACGTTTTTGTTCTAGTAAATGGCAGCAAAAATAGATGTTTACGAAAAGAAAAGTTACACAGAGATGCATAAAATTTACAAAAACGCTAAAATGTATACAGCAAAAATTCGTAAATTCGAAGTCCTAGGGACTAGAGATTTTATTTTGAAATACCGAAAGTTCGAATTATAGGGAGGTAGACATAAGAATAATACCCCCCCCCCCCCACAAATGATTATCATCAGTTTTTCACTATCAAACATATGTTTTGTGTGCGTAAAAATTCTGTGTTTTTATAGATAGTTTTTAAAAAAAGTTCATTGATAGGCCCTATTCTCTGAATCCATTGTATCCGAAATTTATTTCGAATTAGAGAGCAGTTCGAAAAATCGGAGTTAAAATTTTCGAGGAGTTACTGTATAAAGACTGATTTAAAAACAACAACAACACCCCCCCCCCCCCCTCCCTACAAAAACAACAACAAAACCCCCACTAATAAGCAATTGCTTAAAGAATATTAGCAAATAGTTTACTTTTACGCGAAAATGATTTGTTATGAATTACAGATAAACGCACAGGCCTTAACAAAAACATTTTTTTTTCAATTTTATTTTGTTATCTTATTTTGGTTTTTGAGCTAACTAGCAGTTCTGGTCATGTTTTATTTTGAAAAAGTGTTCACTCTCTGTATGAATGGTTTAATTAAAATAAGAGCCATGACAACACCATACTCGCCTACTGTCCTTTTGTAGATGTCATTGAGAAAAACAAGAAGCGAAATGCAACAGGGAGGTGTAAACAGATGGGTAGCAGGGTCGTGTGACCCCGTTGCACAGTTCCCGTGGGTATGATATTCGACACCTAAAGATTGACCAATAATTGCCCAATTAGACAGTTCGGAATCTTTACAGTTGCTAATATTTGTCCATGAAATCTGTCACATTAATATAGTGACGAAAATAAATCCCAAAACTTGTAATTTGTGACCATCGACAACTAAAATGGTCATTTCAGCATGTGCGATGCCACATGGTAAGGTCCGCCTCTTGGAAAAATATTTCCGTTCATTCTAGTGCTAACGATAAACACAATTCTGACGTAAATTTGTGAACATTTTCTTATCCATCAATTTTAACATATGTTTGGTGCTCAAAAGAACCGTCTCATTGAGACGGTTTTTTGAGTACCCACAATATATGTTTTGTTAGGAAAAAAGAAAAATATTTTTTGATTAAGCGTTCTTGCCTATAGGCCATTTAAACCCATACAAGCATATAATAGCGTGCTTTTCACGGGCCATAGATAAATCGTTTAGATCCAGAACGGATGCCACAGAATGCGTAGTCGCCACAAACGAACACGGATTCTGGTCAGGACCTCCACTTTTTATGTAACGAATGTTGCTTTAGAATTTAAATTCAATAATATATACCAAATAACAACCCTAAACCTAGAAATAGACTCACCCAATTGATATGTTGTGCTTATTAGGGTTAAACGTTTGTATGGTTATAGTTTTTCGGAAAGTCGTGGGGTGGGGGTGGGGCAGGGATTGAAAGTTCAGACTCTACGAAAAAGTGCACAGATACTACGATCAAAAAGGTTTAGTTAAAAACAAAGCTGACACATACAATAACAAAATTAAGTAAAAATCGGAATCATCGAGCTCTATAGAAGTCACTGAAAATTTATTATCGCATAGTATGAAAAATAGAAAAAGAAATATCGAAAAAGAATGACTTATTAGTTCTTTTTGTATATCACAGAATGTATGAACAAACAGATAAATAAAAACAACGCCTTCCTATCTTTCAATATTAATACATTTATTAATAAACTTTTGAGCCGGCACATGAGCTTTTTGTACATTGTGTACTTATCGCATTGTTGAGCAACGAAAGCTCAGGCGAGCACGTGCAAATGCGCAGGCTCACCAGAGCCTTTGCTGCATGCACATACAACGAATCGATGTCGATGAAGACCCAAGTCAAAATTTAGACCTCTAGCCCACATTTGAGCCACGACATGCGATTTCCAACAATGTGGCATTTTAACATGAATAGACTCAGACGAGCCTGTGCAGCCTTCTGTTAAGCTTAGAATCTCCAAATGATGTTCGGCCAGTAGCTTAATATTAATAGAATATTCAAGCGACTAGTAAAGGCTCTGATCAGCCTGCGCATACGCGCAGGCTGGTCTGTACTTTTGCTAGTCGCACATACCCCATTGTTGGAAATATCATGTCGCGGCTCGTATGCATTTTGGTCTGATTAATTAAAACAATATTATAAGCGATTTGATAAAGGTTGGTTTACTAAAACTTATATACTCTCTGTTTTATTTTAACACAGGTTGGTTTACTAAAACTTATATTCAGCTTCCGTTTTAATTTAACGCAGGTTGGTTTACTAAAACTTATATTCGGCTCTCCGTTTTAATTTAACGTAGGTTGATTTACTAAATTTTATATTCGGCTCTCCGTTTTAATTTAACGCAGGTTGGTTTACGACTCTCTGTTTTAGTTTAACGCAGTTTGGTTTGCTAAAACTATATTCGACTCTCTGGTTTAATTTAACGCAGGTTGGTTTACGACTCTCTGTTTTAAACGTAGGTTGGTTTACTAAAACTTATATTCGGTTCTCCGTTTTAATTTAACGCAGGTGGGTTAACGACTCTTTGTTTTGATTTAACGCGGGTTGGTTTACTAAAACTATATTCGGCTCTCTGTTTTAATTTAACGCAGATTGGTTTACTAAAACTTATATGCGGCTCTCTGTTTTAATTTATCGCAGATTGGTTTACGACTTTCTGTTTTAATTTAACCCAGGTTGGTTTACTCAAACTTATATTCGGTTCTCTGTTTTAATCTAAAAGGAGTTGATTTACTAAAAAAATACATTTAACTTAAACTAATATTTGAATTCTTATCTTTGTTTTAATTTAACAAAGATTGTCTTACTAAAACTAACTTGTTCATTTAAAATTTAACAAAGGTTGCTTTACTAAAACTGATACTTGAATACGACTATTCGTTTTAACTTAACAAAGGTTGCTTTACTAAATCTTATAGTTGAAATTTAGTCTAACAAAGGTTGCTTTCTACTAAAACTAACATATGCATTCGGCACTTCGTTTTCAAGTAAGTTGCATCAAACCATCATTTCAGCCTGTTCTAGATTTATTGAATATTTATTATTATCGCTAATGATTAAGTTGAATTAGTTATTAATGTTATCTGAAATTTTTTAAATGAAAAAGAATGATACATCTTTTCTTATACTGACCGAGGCATATAAATAAATAAATACTTAAATAAATGTCCTTCATAAATCTAAAGAGGTTGCGGATTATACTAAAACATAATTACCGAGTTAAATTAGGTTTCTGTCCTCTAACGTTTTTATCATCTTGATAAACAGTGTAGACACTGACATCTCATCTAGGTCTACACTGGTTATTGACGAACGTTCAAGAAAGTTGTACTAAAATGCGCTATTTCTTTTCATTTTTTTCTTCAGCTTCTCTTTGATATGGGTCAGCATTGTCATATCGGCTAGAAGCCAAGGCTCAGACGAGCCTGCGCAGATGCACAGGATGGTCTGAGCCTTCGTTGCTCACATACTCAGAATATGGATGTATAGAACGACTCGGTACAAATTTCAAACCTCTGGCTCCACTAGATTGCTGCACATGCATGTTTAAAACGCGAAGTAAATAAGTAAACACTTTATTGATAGAGGCACATATAAAATACAATCATGTAGTAGCTAATCTTCCAGGAGGCCCTTTACGCTCATATGCGACGAGTACCAAAATCCCGTTTTTAACAGTGATGCCTTTTGGAATTCTAACCCGAGAGTCAGCAAAATCACGGATCCTATATATATTCAATATAGGGTCCATGGCAAAATATATAACAACATTCTGTAGAACTTGAAGGATAATGTTCCATCTATAAATAAAAGTTCAGGAACTATTGTCGCAATACCAGTTTATTTTATTGTTATCATTTTGCGCATTTTTAACTTTACAGCAATCGTATAGTGATTACTTATTTTTAGAAAGTAGTTAACACAATCGCTTTAAATGGCATTGTAAAGAAATGTCCGCATTTTATATATTTTACTTAAAAAAGAGAAAGTTTTGATGACCAATTGTTAGCTTGTCGGATTTGCAATGTGGCCGCATTTGTTTCCACGTCGGTTGCAATACTATTACCGGCCCTTTTCATTTGCGCACTTCAATATATCTTTTGCGCACTCTGATTCCTTCATTTGCGCACGATTATGCATATCATTTGCGCACCTTTTTCACATCTCATTAAAATTTAGTTATGAGTAATTAAGGTAGTTGAAAGTCGTAACAGGTAGTTATAAGTAAGTAAGTAAATATCGTTTATTTTTGTCTCACCAGTGTATACAGTAAAACATATCTTACATTTAAAATACATAAGTACATATACAACTGCCATTCTAAAAGAATTGTGAGAGACAGTAAGAATTTAAGTTCTTTAGATATTTACAGTTTTAAGACTATTTCTAAAAAAACATATACATGAGCCCTGCCATGAGAAAAACTGTCATAGAGATTAGCCTTATAGTTAAACTATAAGTTAAACTATAAAGACGACAATATATAAACTTGGAGAGTTTCTTCAACACACGGGGTCTGGCCGTTATCATACGTGGCTTTCTTTTTCAGAATAACCCGTATTTGCTGGCATTCAACCTTTCTTGTGTCTGATTAATGGCTATGTAGCCCTTTTATTTCACTAAGTCGTGTTCAATAATTGCATGGCGGAACTTTGTTTGTGTTGATGCTTTACGTCACAGTCAACAATTTTTCAGTCATGTCAGGACGGTTTCCTGTCTTCATGGATTGAACCAATACTAAGCAGTGGATAAAGTGTCTTGCTCAAGAACAAAACACAGTGACTCCGATAAGTCTCGAACTAGCAACTAACCTTCGATTCCCAGTCTTACGCTCTGCCAATTGAGAAGTTGGAACTGGTCAACAAATAGATACACATAGATAGACACGGGCCGAAAATCAACTATGATAGCAACCATGCTTGTTTTGTTTTTGCAATAACTTTGAAATTTGAAATTTAATATATTTGTTTTTAATTTTAATAGAAAATGAATAATAATTTGAATCGGAATTACGCATGGTAATTTTTCATTACACGCGTTGAAAGTTTATGTCAGGTAAAAATACAACAGACAAAATTATTTTATATCGTCATAAAATCTAACTTCATGTGGAAAATACTGAGGTCTTACCATTGAAAGTGTTTTATTAAGTTTAGTTTGCTGGCTTACCATATAGAAATTAAATATTCCTGCAAATTTTGCCAATAAGGCAAAGTTTCCGATATATATAGTGTTGTGTAGAAACTAAATTACGCACTTATAGAATTATTTTTATATGATTACATACATTTCGTCTTCAATAAATCATGCAGATTTATAGTTTTAGATTCCTCCAAAATTCTTTGAAAATAATAATTTCGTTTCGTCCGTTTTATTAATTTCATTAATTACATCGTCAAAGCGGGCTTCGAGGAACATACAGAATTCGTCTTGTCCAAAACTTAGTTATCCGCAAACAAAATTATTGCTAACAAATTGTGTTGTCGCTTCCACATTTTGTTTGATTGTGTAAAATAGAGAAAATAAAAGAGGGTCCGCAGAGAGTAGAGAGGTGTTTCATATTCTTATAGTGTCTAACATAACTAAATATAACGTTCATTTTAAGGCCTTGTCATTGTACAATGAGATTACGGGGTCTAACCTGGTTACGTACCTACGCTCATTAAGATTATAGACTTAATCTCACCTGAGAATCCAGCGCATTATTTCATTTAGACTTGATCACTTGGTCCGCGCTAAGCATTAAGTTAATTAATAAAATCAAATCGAAGACAGAAATTGAGTTTTGTGTTAGGTTATTACGAGAATAAAACCGCCATACGTACCTTGGTTGTCGGGCAATGATCGTGGAGCTGCCGGCCCACCGGTTCCGTGTTCGAGGCCGTACAGGCTTGAGAAATCGTCGAGCTTCCTTTTACCTTCCCTCTCCTCCCCCAAAGACACTGAGAGTCGATTATCTTCCGACATCATTTTGTACAGAAACTTTATTAGTTTTTCACTTACTCGCAAATTTTATTAATTTGTTAATTGAACTAATTGTAGACGTGTAAGACAACTGTATGAAATTACGTATCCAAGGCTTTAAAATTAAAAGATGTAATGAGATTTTCTTAGCTTGTTATTTTATACTAAAACGAAAGAAGAGATGGGAATAAGATATTTTAGCCAATCAGAGTTCAAAGCGGCAGATCATCAAAAGGGAGTTGGCACGCGCCTGTGATTGACTGTTTCTTATTGGCTAAGACGTCGCCTCTTTTGTGGTCAATAGTAACACCGAAGCAAGCCAAATATGGTCGATAACAGCAGAAATGTGATAATGCATCCAATTTGTACCCATTATATCTCATACATAAATAACGTCTAATTTCTCTCGCGAAATATAGCGCATTCTTGAGTATTTTCTTGGGCAGGAGTTTGGTCTTCTGTCAGTGAATATGCTAAAAAATAGCTTTCTTAAAAATGGGTCAGTCTATATGTAAATTGCATATACGATAAATTAATTTTGCATGCGTTTTTGCCATCTGCTTGCTTTTTTTCTTCCAAAATTTGCAGGAATACCATGTTTGGACCCAGATCTGATCGAATATCATATGAATGTTAAACAGTTTGGACCCAGATCTGATCGAATACCATATGAATGTTAAACAGTTTGGACCCAGATCTGATCGAATACCATATGAATGTTAAGCAGTTTGGACCCAGATCTGATCGAATACCATATGAATGTTATACAGTTTGGACCCAGATCTGATCGAATACCATATGAATGTTTAGCAGCTTGGACCCAGATCTGATCGAATACCATATGAATGTTATACAGTTTGGACCCAGATCTGATCGAATACCATATGAATGTTTAGCAGCTTGGACCCAGATCTGATCGAATACCATATGAATGTTAAGCAGTTTGGACCCAGATCTGATCGAATACCATATGAATGTTATACAGTTTGGACCCAGATCTGATCGAATACCATATGAATGTTTAGCAGCTTGGACCCAGATCTGATCGAATACCATATGAATGTTAAGCAGTTTGGACCCAGATCTGATCGAATACCATATGAATGCTAAACAGTTTGGACCCAGATCTGATCTGGGTCCAAACTGTTTAACGTTCATATAGTATAATCAGACGCGACGTTTAGCCGGACCTGCTGTGTGGCCAATGGTATGTGCCTCCGTCAACTCAAATATATGTGTAACAGATTGTAATAATAGATCTATATATGTAATAGATTGTGGAGAGATTTAGCGAATGCGCTTGCTCACCAGAGTCTTCATTGGTAGCCTATTTGACAAAGCGCTGATTCATATGTACATTTTATGTCCTTTATAGATAAACCTATTATTTCATAGTTTGAAATATTCTTGTATTAATTAAAACACATATGAAAAAGGACGCTCTATACGCATTTTTTCGTATATTAAATAACGTCAAGTTCGGGGTTCACGACCATGTAAGGCTCGGATGAGTATTTCAGCTACAGAGATTAGCCGCATGATGTACATCGTATATATAGGCGGTGACCCCTGTTCGGTCTAGCTACAATCTTGACAAGAGTAGCAAATCATTCGTAAAGTGCCTAGACAGAAAAAGTATTTGCGAACAAAAAGTCCAAGATCATACTGTCGCAATGAGCAATCTGACCAGGAACTATTTTTTTTTCTTCAAAAATTATAATTGAGAGCTTAGATAGATTAGCCATAGTGTCGTCCTCTGCAGTCGCTTTAAGGGTAAGTACAGGTAATCACGCTTACGAGACAGAAAGCAGCAATGGTACTGGTCAGGCTGCGCAGATACCTGACTCCTATGGCGTAAGAGGTCCCTATACACTAGATCAGGTCACCGCATGCCATGACCAATCTATGCATTCACCTACAACTGATCAGATTCACAGCTACCAGCGCTGATTCATACTAGTGTACATTTTATGTGCATGCTAAATGGAGAAAAAAAACGCCGAAATCTGTAATAAACGCGCAGATTTTTTATCTAGCTCCGAAACTAAGTTTTTTTTTTTAACCAAATGAAAGTCATAATTGCAATGCAGATTCAGTGTACTCAGCTGGGCCTATCTTATGATGCCACAACACACCACCCAATCGTATTATCTATCTCCATATACCTCATATTGTAGATTCGGAAATTTTCGCGAGCATTTTTTTTTCGAGAATAGCATTAAAAGACATATTAGTGATGCCGGGGGAAATTCGCGACTAATAGTACTACAAGACAATATCTACCTTTATCAATAAACGACAGAGTGATTTTGCTATTTCACGAGGGTTTTATTTTCACGAAACTTCGCACATGCGAAGTTTCGCGAAAATAAAGTTCTCGCGAAAATTTCCGAATTTACAGTAATGCCCTAACGCTTTCGGACATTTTAGGGCCAATATGTACACGAATCTGTGACTGCCACTTGGCATATGCTGATCAGTAACTGCACGACCAACATCGGCTTATAGAAACATTTCCCCCGGCGCGCGCAAAGTGCATGTGTGGCCAGATGGCTTTTAAGTTCCCATTAAAGGACATGTAACATGTGACATCTGTCTACCAAGCCGGGGAAAGGGCTTTGAAAGGGGCTGGATTTTCGCCCGCACCTAAAACAATAGAGCATGCCTTATTAGAGGTATAGAGAGCAGGATTGTGTCACTGGCCGCTAGCTTGTTATGGCTGATTACAGGACAATGAATAGACGATCTCAGACCGGGCAGATCAAACACTGGCACGTGACACCGCTCGAGATTATCGACTCACCTTTAATTGGCAAGATATCTACCTCAGGTAAAAGCCATAGGGACACAAGATCACGTGAAGACGGATTTTGTACGAAATGTGCATAAATGCGCACCAGGCTAAAGATATTTTCGTGTAGGTTATTTTGCCAACAGTAAACTTGGTAATTTTGCATGCTTTTTTGTCGTCTGCCGATTTTTTTTCAAAATCAACTTAAAAAACCAGGGATATCACAGTTCTGGCCACAAGGTTATAAAACTTATTCCATGCTCAACTCAGCTGAGCACGAAATTTATCCTGCTTATAGATGTTAAAATGCCAACAATTGTTGGCATTTTATATTTAACAGCAGGAAAAATACAACATATAAGAGGCTTAAAGCAAGAAACTTCTTCATTTTTCGGCATTTTAGTTTTTATGAGCAGTTGAAATTTCGTGCTCAGTTGAGTTGAGCATGAAAAATGTTTTATAACCGATGTCTTTTCTGGGTCAAAACTGTTTGCAAAGGGTTAACTCTCTCCCTACCAGTGTGGTCTGTCGATAACCTTTGAAAATAGTCTGAACCCAGAGTACACCCTGAACGCGGTCTGAAAAAAAAGATTAATTCTAAATTAAAAAAATATATCAACAGACGGAAAAAATAGAACCTGCAAAATTACCCAGCATGCAAATGGTTAATCTTGAGAAAGGTTTGCAGACGGATGTAAATCCTAGTTGCATATGACCATCACTTTTGATGCGGCTTTATTCACCATTTCGAACCGGCTTTAAGGGTACTTTGCTTTTTCCAAGTACCAAAAGTCCCATATGGAAGATACCAACACCACATCTTCTATGTACGGGGAGAAGTTGTACCAAATCCACGTGACACTACGACAAATGTTCCTTTCTCTAAATCTGAAATCTAAGTCTAATCTGGAAAAAATGGATCCTTCAAAAATAGCTAAAATTTACAAAATTGGAAGAAGAATCAAACTCTTTTCCCTGGCTCAATGATAAGGTTATCTCATTAAAATCACCACTAAAATACCTGCTACTAAAATCGAATTGTGGTACACCAAATGTGCTTTAACGCTGGACGATAGACAGACAGACTTACGGACACGTAAAATGTCAAATGCTGAGGGTTTCATTCACTGAGAAATGTTGGGCATACCTTAAACGAACTCACACAGCAATTTATTCGGATTTTCGATTTTCGATATTCGGACTATTTAGTTTGTCAAAAATGGTAAGTGAGTATGACCAGGGAATACCTTAATCACAAACTGCAGACAAACCCATGGCACCGCGAGGAAGAGCCAAACAACAATCACGAGACACAAAGTTGTTATGGTCAAAAAGCTAGTTTCGCATACGAACAGTCAAAATATCAAAACTCCATCCAAAGAAATAACTAAACAACTTCGAACCTCAAAATCTTTTTTTTCTCCGATTTTCGACATTGGGACTGATACTGTCTACCAAGAGCTTACCAACGAAAACACTTTAAATCGAAAAACGAAAATCGAAAAGCAAAAAAGCATTTTGAAATAAATAGTTTGATTTTTATAGTGTTTTCTTTGTTAGAAAATAAAAGTGAGCAATGCCATTAAGAACCTGATATTGGCCCGAATGCTTTTATATTAGATGGTAAGCAATTGATAGAAAGTATCAGCCCGAATGCCAAAAAACGGGTAGTCGAAAATCGAAAATCGATAAACAAAATGACATTTTGAGATTCGAAGTTTGGACAGTTTTTTCTTTGGTTGAATAGAAATGCTCGATTTCGACAATGAGAACCTGAAATGCTGAAAAATTAAGATTCTTCTTGCTTTCAAACTCTCAGATGTTGTATTTATCATGTTAATAAATGTTAAAATGCCACCATTATTAGCATTTTAACATTTATGAGCATGATGAATTTCATGGTCAGTTGAGTTCAACATGGTTTTTTTATAACCTCGTGACCTGAAGAACTTAATGAGCTTCTTCATTTACTGGAGAGTATGCTGATCATGGTTGTAAACTCAAACATTCACCTTGAATGAAATAGATATGAAAAACTTAGAGATCAATATTACTCTTGAACTTATCAAAAAGGAATTGGACAAAAGCATCGCATTGACCTTTGTGCTGGTCGTTTATGTTTGGACTTTTGTGACAACACATAGTGGTCCATGTTACTACTGATGAACATTTAATTGTTAGACACGAGTAGGTATTTTCGGACTGGAGACATTCGAAAAATACACATAAAGTCATTAAGGGTAGTTAGTATATACTATCAAAGAAATGACCCCCTATCAGGTTAGCATAACAGATGCAAAGATCTTGAATCTATTTCACCACAACTATACAAGACGATTAATGTCCAACGGTACGATAAATACCCACTAGTCATTCAGCGAAGTTATTTAAGAAAAAAAATACTTTGATCTCATGGCAAATCACTTCCTATTCTGGAAACCAGAGACTTTATTTTAGCAGTGTAAAAAGAGTATGCTAACATCAAGTCCCCTCTGTAGACATTTTTCTCAACCAGCATGCCATTTCGGGCAACTATTGCCACATCAGTAAAACGCCACTCAATAGCGTTTTACTGAGTGGTCAATAGCGACCCGCTCCTGTATGCCTACTGTGTAGCAGGTGCACATTTCATTTGCTAGAGAAGGACGCATGGTTACCTTTCCTAGTTACCTAACCATGATTTTCCCCTGGCTACCTCAAAGGATAGTGGACATAGCATTTCCTGCCAAAGATCTTAGGACGCTGAGCGCCTCCGTTGTATGTATCGCTTGTTAGATTCTAACTGTTTCCAATGATTCACATTTCATTAATAACATGGTATGCTTTTATATGCATACTGGGAAGCAGGTGCATTATGCTGCAATAGTTATCTTTCCTCGCCTTTCCACACACTCTCCAGACGCTGTCGCCTCAGTTTGTCAACACTGTTTATCGTGCAAACCTCCTAACGATTGTCAACCATGATTACTCCTTGACTATCCCAAAAGACCGGGGATTAACCATCTCTGTTGAAGAAACTCTCTTAAATGTCCTTGAGTAGTCCACAATACTCATTATATCAGACACATATTCCCTCCCTTCATTGCTTAGTATAATTTCTGTAACTGTATCAAGCATGTTAAGTCTCCCAAACGAAGTGGGGAGAATTAACGCTTTTACTCCATTTCTAATTTAAATTAATCTTCTTCCAATTCTTTCTATTATCTCAAAACCTATTCAGATCACCACCCCTAAAACATATGGTTTTGGAAACTTTTTAATCAGTAGATTATAATCATATCTTGTTAACAATATATATGCCACACCTCTCCACTCCTCATGCTGTGGACATTTCTTATTTCAACTAATCAAACAGCCTCCAATTGAAAGTTAACAATACTTCTTGTAGCTTTCATACCATACCTCTCCTCTCACCATGCTAGAGATATTTCTTATTCAAACTCATCAAAGAGCGTCAAGTAGGTAGTTGACAAAACTTCTTATATCAGTCACACCTCTTTTCACTCCATGCTCAGAACATTGCTAATTACTGCCATTTAAAACTGCCTCAACTTGGAAGTTAAAATACTACTTATATCAGTCACACCTTACCTTATGCATCGTCAAGTATGTAGTTAAACAATACTTCTTATATCAGACACACCTCTCATCACTCATTGCTAATCATTAATACTTTAACTGCCTCAACTCGGTAGTTAAAAGTCTACATATATCAGCCATACCTCAGGGAGCACAGTGGCTCAGTGGTAGAGTGCTTGACTCGAGACCGAAGGGCCGCAGGTTCGAGCCTCACCGGCGTTACTGCGTTGTAGTCCTTGAGCAAGACACATTTATAATAGCTTAGTACTGGTTCAACCCAGGAAGACCCTTCCCTATATAACTGAAATATTGTTGATGGGACGTAAAGAATCAAATAAAAAGAAATCAGCCATACCTCACCTTACGCATCGACAAGTAGGTAAGTAAAACAATACTTCTTTTACCAGACACAACTCTCATCACTACATGCTGGAGACATTGCTAATTATTAATATTTAACTGCCTCAACTTGGTAGTTCAAATTCTACATATATCAGCCATACCTCACCTTACGCATCGTCCAGTAGGTAGTTAAAATAATACTTCTTATACCAGACATACTTCTCATCACTCCATGCTGGAGACATTGCTAATTATTACTATTTTAACTGCCTCAACTTTGTAGTCAAAATACTACTTATATCAGCAACACCTCACCTTAAGCATCGTCCAGTAGGTAGATAAAACAATTCTTCTTATATCGGACACACCTCTCATCACTTCATGCTGGGGACATTGCTAATTATTACTATTTTAACTGCCTCAACTTTGTAGTTAAAATACTACATATATCAGCCACACCTCACCTTACGCATCGTCCAGTAGGTAGATAAAACAATTCTTCTTATATCGGACACACCTCTCATCACTCCATGCTGGGGACATTGCTTATTATTACTATTTTATCTGCCTTAACTTGGTAACTAGAATACTACTTATATCAGCCACACCTCACCGTACACATGGTCCAGTAGGTAGATAAAACAATACTTCTTATACCAGACGCACCTCTCATCACTCCATGCTGGGGGCATTGCTAATTATTACTATTTCAAATGCCTCAACTTTGTAGTTAAAATACTACATATATCAGTCACACCTCACCTTACGCATCGTCCAGTAGGTATTTAAAACAATTCTTCTTATATCGGACACACCTCTCATCACTCCATGCTGGGGACATTGCTAAATATATTTAATCAAACAGCCTCAAGTTTATAGTTAACAATATTTCTTATATCAGTCATGCCTCTCCTCTCACAATGCTGGAGATATTACTAAGTACAACAAATCAAACAGCCTCCAATGGGTTGTAAACAATACTCCTTGTATCAGTTATACCTCTCCTCACTCCACGCTGGGATCACTGCTTATTATAACTAATCAAACATCCTCAAGTGGGTAGTAAACACTACGCCTTGTATCAGCCACACGCCTCCTCACGCCTCACTGGGGACATTATTCAATTAATGCATTCTTTTGAGGTTAACATCAGGGTTTGTCAACCTGAGAACAGTGATGTTCATCGAGGCAAAGCCGAGGTGAACATCGCTTTTGAGGGTTGACTAATCCTGATGTTAACCTCAAAAGAATTCACCAATTGTTTTGATATATGACAGTGTCTCTCTTTTCCTAGTTTTATTTAAAGTATTTTCATATTTATAAATTTACTCAAGTCAGATGTTCCTTGTGCACTTTTGATAGGAAGATTATTTCAACAATATTCTTCCCAAATTTCTGCAACTCTTATGAGATAAGCAAACTAATTGCATTTTTAACCAATGTATGCCTAGCGTCCTTTTTCTGGGACATATGCAAATAGTGCAGACCCAGATCAGACGCCACAGTCTTACAAAGTGTCTGATCAGGGTCTCCCCTGTTTGCTTGCATAATTTTGTATTAAATTTGAATAAAAATGAAAAATACCACCTAACATCCCTTAAAACAGAAATGGGCTGTTTCAATTGATAACGGTGGGAAATTCCAATTGGCATAAATGGGTTAAATGCTGTTCTCATACAATGAACAAATTCTGAATTCTGAATTCAACACATTTTACTTTTGAAATATACATAAGAAAGCAGTAAGTGTTCCAATGTCTTTTTAGCTTTTAGTTAGCAGTGACAAAAGTTATATCACCTGGGCTAGATTTAGTTCAATCTATTTTTAGCTCTCTGTCAACACTGACAAAACTGATGTAAACCGTTCTCGAGCTCATCACTGTTAGACATCAAGATCTGTCACAACTACTGCAAACTAGTTTCAGCCAATCAGAGGAGGTCTTTTATAGGAGTCATATAACAATGCTCATTTGAACTTATCAAAAAGCCTCAAGTGAGAAGTTAACAATACTTTTTCTAGCAGACTAACGTCTTCTCACCCCATGCTGGAGATTTTGCTTGTCATGACTGATCAAACAGCATCGAGTGGCTAATTAACAATATTTTTATATTAGACACGCCTCTCCTCACTACATGCTGAGGACATTGCTTATTCTAACTTATTAAACAGCCCCAAAAGGGTAGTTGACAATACTTCTCACATCTTCTCACTCCACATTGGAGATTTTGTTTGTTATAATTTATATAAATGTCCAGAAGTGGGTAGCCAACAATGTCCCTTATATTAGCCCCACTCCTCATTCCATGCATGGTGTATTGATATATATAATTGATTGAGCAGTCTTATGTGAAAAGGCAACACTACTTCTTATATCACCTCCTACCCTCATCACATTGTTTATTTACCTTATATTAAGTTCTATCTCAACATAGTAGTGAACAATTATCCTTAATAAGTCTATTTATAAAACTGTCTCATGTGGTTGTTGCCACGTTTCTTACATCAATCAAATCTCTCCCCATTCCATGCTTTCGATATTGCTTGCAATATCTAATATGATTGTATCCAGTGGATTGTTAATACTAGTTAAATCAGTCACATCTCTTCTTACTACATACTCTGCACATGGTTTATTACAACTAAAATGAAAGTGTTTCTGACCACATATCCCACATCAACGAGATATGCCGGCGTATTTGGACATTATAAATAGCTGATTAGATATTGGAGACATTGGCATAACCTTCAAGATCACTACAGAATAAAAAAAATCATAATAAAAAGCCAAGAACTAATTGAGTGGGTCAAGTTAACCAAGCCACTGGCCAATTTCTTGATTATGCAGTTATTCATAAGTTTCACGTACAAAAATCAGTAACAAGCAATTAACTTTTAAAAAGGCTTGAATTAAAGCATTCCTGCTGTTTATATGCATTTTTTTCCACTAAAAGAAAATAAATGACGTATGTTTCCATCTCCTTTAATACGTCTCAATAATGTTTCTATTATTATAAGTAGACACTTCGTATTCACTAATGATTCTTCAAATCACTTTCTCACTGGGTTATTTTAAATTCATTAAAACAGCACACGTACCCACTTCAAATAACAATAGAAAAAATAATTATTAAATTAAAGTAGCATTTTAATTCAATCGATTTGAAAAGCTACTCCAGAAATAGTTCAGTAAACAACAATCACGTCACAACAGGTACGTACACAGTAAATGAAAATGTACCCTCCTGAAATGTTTGAATAGATAGAGGATCTTACATGAGTGCCATGTATATAGAGAATACTAGGTGAGTGTCTTTTGATATCAAGTTTACCAGGCAAGGCTTTGAGAACGCTTGTTGACATCGCGAGGCGAGCCTGGTATTCTATTTATCAGTTTACCCATTGTTTCACTAGTCAAACTAGCGATTATGACGTAATTTCCAATTTTGTGTTGATTCAGCGTCATTAGCGACGTCATTCAAAAAGTGCAACGTCACCATGACCTGATAAAGGCACATGCCGTGAGATAGACAACGTTTATCAGACAACGTGCGACAATGCAGTTAATATGACAGGTGTCTGATAATATTAGATTTAATAAACGAGGTTAATAAATTCAGTAATACAGAAGTACGAATTTTAGATTCTGTATATTTATCATATGATATTAAAACAACTTTGAAACCGCTTTTTTGACGTGGAAACGTTAACGCTTGACATTATTTACGCAACGTTGGACGGCATAACAGAACACTATAAAATTGATTGATTCCTTTGAGGTTAACATCCGGATTTGTCCACCCGAGAAAAGTGGTGTTTATATGACACTGTCTCTTTTCCCAGTTTTATACCAAGTTTTTTTCATATTTATAAATTCACTCAAGTCAGATTTATCTAGTGCACTGAAAACAAGATTATCTCAACAATTGCTTTTTAAGTTTCTGAAACTCTTATGAGATGTGAAAAAGAATTACATTTTTTGTTTAATTTACTGTTCTCATAAAATGAACAAATTCTTGATCAAAAACATTTTACCTGTGAAATATACATAAGATCTTGAGTCAGTTTTCCAATATCTATTTTTAGCCGTCAGACAGCAGTAAAAAAGTGATGTCAACCTGTCCTGGGCTAGATTCAGTTAAATCTATTTTTAGCTGTCTGATAGCACTGACAAATCCTGATATCTACCTGTCCTGGGCTTAATATAGCCCATCACTGGAAGACAGCAAGATCTGTCACAACCAGTGAAAGCTAGTTTCAGCCAATCAGAGGAGGTCTTTTATAGGAGTCATATCATAGGACAATGCTAAATATGTATCCCGCCTGGGAGTGATATAACGGCATTTATTATATACAATGTAATTAAATACAAGAAACCATTGACTAAATGAAAAGTATATTTGATAAAAGTTATATTTCACGTGTGAACATATAAAAACAAGTTGTATATCATATGTTACAGTGCCTCCGTTGAGTCTCGAATAATCCTATATTGGCGTAGCTCCCATAATGCACTTACGCACGTGCGTAATAAAAATAGCAACATTCAAGGGAGGTCACCCTATGAACTGCTCTTAGAGGAAAGAAATCGCTCCCTCTGGGAGCAAATTCTTTCCTTTAAGAGAAGTTCCCATTTTGAAAAGGGAAGCAAATGATGAGAATCTATGCTAGATACATTAGTTACCCTTTGGTGTGCGTAACTTTTTCAGCGTTGTGGCTATGCCATTGCCCACCATTCGAATTCAAGTCACACACTATACCATACAGTCATCGCGCGCCTAGTAGTACATGTAGTAGTAGTACAATCGAATCTCGTTAATTCGAAGTCCTTGGGACTTGTCTTTATTCAGTAATTCGAATTATAGGAGGCTAGTCATAGAATAACCGAAAATGATCATTATCATCTCTCTCTCTCTCTCTCTCTCTCTCTCTCTCTCTCTCTCTCTCTCTCTCTCTCTCTCTCTCTTTTTTTTTCTGGGGGGTGGGGGGTGAGGTGGGGCGCTAGGCGTTTCTTTTACGCGCCCAAAACATACGTTATTATAGTAAGTTATTATCCTATTATCCCCAAATTTATTTCGAATCAGCGAGTATTTCGAAAAATTTAAGTTCGAATTTTCGAGGTTTTACTGTTTTTGTATTGTTTATTTTCGTCCTGGTGATAGTGACTTATAAATAAAGATCACGGAAGTTTGTTTGGTTAGAGCACGGTAATACAGAAAGCATACACGCTGAAGTGGTGTTATTATACATTTATTTTAATTACGTTTTGGGTTGCGTGTTGACCGGGCTTCCGTAAATAATACATGAATTGAGCCGAGTCGCAGTAAAACCACATTGAAATACTTGTCCACAGAGAAGTTAATGCCACACACACTCTGCTACAAAATCGAACTGTGGGTTTCGTTATTAAGCGAACTGCTTATGTGAATATCGAGTATTCTGGACAGACTGTGCAACTGTGTTGGCTAATCTTTGTCTTTATAGTTCTACCATTCGTAACTGTTGGTTTTACAGTTTTGCTGCCCAAGTTATGGTAATGCACATGTAATCAAAGTTCAGAAAGGCAAGTTTATCCGATACGGAAGCATTGAATAATTAACCATTCCTGGTGATTTGACATGCTTTAAGAAACTGATAGCGGTATTATCCAATAATTACGTCGTCAGAATGCTATTGTTTTATCTTTTATAGAGGTAAAAGTGTTTCCAGAACAGCAACATCATTGGATTATTGAAACTATATTGCAATATACTCTCTGTTGGTGTTTTGACAGAATTATACCATTGTTTATATTTTAGAGAAGAAAAAAGTTTCAGAACGGCAACAGAATTGGATTATTTAGGCAAGGTAAGACCCCAGGGGGATACTCTGATATTTTCATACATATGTAGGCTCGGGTCATTTTTTGGGGTCAAAATGTTGAATTTCAACATTTTTAGGGGTTTTCAGAAAAAATAAATATTTTTGGGGTGTGAAGATTTTGTGGATATTTGTTTGGGGTCGCCACAAATTGGACTATATTTAGGGGTCATTTTTACGCATTTTAGGGTCTTTTCTTGTGGTCAAGGTACAGAATGGGGGTATATTTTTGGGTTGTTAAAATTCTAAATATTTTTGGGTGCTTGAAAATTCTGATATTTTTTGGGGGGTGAAGGGTAGATGCTGGGCCCAAGCCTACGTATGAAGAAAAAATGAGAGTACCCCCCTGGGGGTAAGACATTATATTAATGCTCTAGTGGTATAAAAAAATAAAACCAATTCTGGATGCACTCTTCTCGGCAACACAATTTTTTGGCGAACCTATTAGATAATGACACTAATGGTAAACGTGTATGTACAGCTACCTAATGGGACTAGAAGACTAATATTTACCTGCGACAATTAAGGCCTCAAGATAAGAGAGCGTGAATCAAAATTAATTTTCTTGCTTCGCAACCAAATATATGTTGTTGATACTCAAAAGATTCGTCTCAATGAGACTGTTCTTATGAGCACCCAAACACTTGTTTGGATAGATGGGTATAAAAATTACACTATTACGCTCAAAAGCAAAAAATAATTTTGATCACCTAAACACTTGTTTGAATAGATGGGTAAAAAATTACACCTTTACGCTCAAAAGCAAAAATAATTTTGATCACCTAAACACTTGTTTGAATAAATGGGTAAAGATTTACACTTTTACGCTCAAAAGCAAAACTAATTTTGAGCACCAAAACACTAGTTTGAATAGATGGATAAAAGAATCACACTTTTACGCTAAGAAACAAAAATAACTTTGATCACCTAAACACTTTTTTAAACAGATGGGTAAAAGAATTACACTTTTACGCTCAAAAGCAAAATAATTTTGAGCAACAAAAACACTTGTTTGAAGAGATGGGTAAAAGAATTACACTTTTACGCTCAAAAGCAACACTAATTTAGAGCATCTAAACAGTTGTTTGAATAAATGGGTTAAGAAATTACACTTTTACGCTCAAAAGCAAAAATATTTTTTGAGCAACAAAACACTTGTTTGAATAGATGGGTAAAACAATAGCACTTTTACGCTCAAAAGCAAAAATAATTTTTGAGCACCAAAACACTTATTTGAATAAATGGGTAAAAGAATTACACTTTTACGCTCAAAAGCAAAAATAATTTTTGAGCACCAAAACACTTATTTGAATAATTGGGTAATAGAATTACACTTTTACGCTCAAAAGCAAAAAATAATTTTGAGCACCAAAAACACTTGTTTGAATAGATGGGTAAAATAATTACACTTTTAAAGTCAAAAGGTTTCCTTATCTGCAACTATGACATTCATCTACTTCCATACTTTGCAAGTGGAGCAGCAAAGGCTCTTGTGAGACATTGTCGATGCACAGGTTCGTCTGAGTCTTTCCTGCAATCCGATGGGATAAGTACCACTAATCCATTTCCCTTACTTCCCACCTAAAAGTATGCTTTGGACATTTAAAGAAATATCTCATTCAGATGTGTTTTACGCACTAATAGGTCACAGACCTGTAAATGTAAAAAGGGCAGTGATTGGCTCAAAAGGTGGGTGGAAGCTCAGCACAATATTTTTAAGTTGTAAGGTGTTTCATGATTGGTCAATAATAAAACTAGGAAATATATTGTATTTATTAGACGGTTCTATCTTTGCTGTACTTTTTGGAACAACATCTCATTGCTTTTGTTCATTTAGTTTAGTGGTGTGGCTTAGAAAAAAGGACCTTGCATTCTGGTATTTTTTTCAGTAGAATTTTCCTCTCATGTAGGGTGCCCACCTTCAGGGGCCAAAAAGTGGCAAAACATGGCGGTCACCAGGGTATCTCATTCTTGGTTTTTGATTGAACTAGGTCCAATCTGTAACTCTATGGCAGCCTCATTGTGATTGAAGAGTTGTGAGGACCACAGCCTACTGAAAAGCTATAATGGAGGTCTATGGAAAAACAATTACAGGTCTGGGCCCAATAACATATCTCTTGATAGGTACGAGAAGCTATTTATGTAAAGGGGCACCTAGTGACTATTTCTGCCAAATTTCTTTCAACTCTTACCGTCAGTTTCGGAGGAGAAGATATTTAAAGTTCCTTATATATTTATATAAGGGAAATTAACCACGTCCCCTGGCAGTCATCGATTAGCTGTTTTCGTAGAAGGTCATCCAGTGACCACTTCTGCCAAATTATTTTGAATTCTGATCACCGGTTTCAGAGATTTTATAAAAAAGTTATCCTTACCGTGATAGGCCACGCCCTCTGGCGGCCATGATTTTTTGAGGGATAAAATTCGTTTTAGATTGTTTTGTAGAATGTCATCCAATGCTGATTCTTGTGAAGTTTGGTTAAAATTGGCCAACTGGTATGGAAAGAATTGCCATTTAAAGCGAGCTGTTGACGACGGACTACCACGACACGACGGACGACAGACGTACTGTCCTGCCAGCCAAGAGTGGCAGTGACGTCACGTTTTGTTTACTAAGTTATTAGGGACTTAGAATCGATAGATCACTTGTGTATTAATCCTATCCACAGGATAGGATTAATTCACAAGTGATCTATCGATTCGCGTTAGCTGAAGTGAAGTGTAAATGTTAATGTGTTTCCATGGTTTAAGTGACCCCCGTTTTTCTTTTTTTAAACAGCTTTAAATTGAACTTAGGAGAACGGCACTTAGCATGTGGATTTAAATGCACGACAGTAGCTCACTCACTATTACCGGTATTATGATCCATGTAAAAGAGTACCGTCTTTATGGACAAACACATGGTTGGGGCACAGTGTTTGACAAACGCGATTTATAGTTCCATAATGATTTGCCACTTGACTACTCGACTTGGGTTGAATTTTATTTGATTTGCAGATTAAAGACGTAATCATGGAAATGGCACAAACTGGTTGAAACATGACGACGGATTCTCGAATAGATGTACAGGCGGACACAAAGAGTTCCCTTTCAAGTAATTCCGGTTATGACACAGATCTAAGCAACGAAGGTAATTCTTATTGTATACTGAAGCACTTAAGAAACGCACCACCTGCTAAAATGCTAATTTATTGTCAAAATGTAATATTTGAATTATGTGGAAAATTAAATTTAAAAGTCCCTTCATTTAGCTTGCATTCAATTAGAAATTCGAAACGCTGTGGATTATGTTTGCCGTGACGTCGCGATTATTCTGAGACATCCCAAATTTAAAAAGTCACAGAGCATCAATACCTTCCATGTAATGAGCGCATTTTTCCAAACCGATGTTTGTTCTCGAAAGCACAAGGAAAGACAAAATCAAATCATGAAGTTTTAGGCCTTTGGTAAAGGTCATTTCGTCTAGGTGACGTCATTATTTGTTTTGACGTAATTGGCTGTTTGTATCCTAAGGAACAGGTATAATCGAAATATTTTAGTGCCACAAGATACTCCGCAACCCTTTGCGTAGAAGACAAACGTATTGCGACATGCGCGAACGTCATCCCCTGTTATTGCTGAATTTAGCAAAGAAACGCTGCGATTGGGAGTGTAATTAAACGATTATCTCCGAATATTTCCGTAACTTTTCTTGTTTTTTCCGTATGTTAAGACATCTGGCTACCAGCTCAAAGTGTTTGCTTTTAAATTGAACGTATCTCACAGTTGTCAGACGACGACAAATGTTGCAAAACACTAACGCCAGAATGAACCGCATGAGCAAATCGAAACTATGGCAAATCATGGTTCATTGTGTAACGGATAAAAAGTGAAAAAGAAAACATCTTCAAATCAACCATTTGGAAGAGACAGTGAATATATAATTTGGTGTGTTTCTAAAGTCCTTCAGTATATATAGCAACACACTACCATGTAAATACTTCCCGTGTCCATAAGCTATCGTCCTGAGGTAAGAGTTCTCATTGATTCATGAGTTCGTCCATAATACCAGAAAACGATCGATTTTGTGCTGTGGGATTGACTAATCACTTCGTTCACAGGGTTTTAAAAGCAACGCATACGACTCGAATCGTTGCTGTTGAAGAAAACAACTTTACAGACTGTATAACGGCTTGTCTCACTCTTTGCCTACTAGTGTCGTCTGCTGATAACATTTGCGAACAATATGGACCCAGACCAGGCCCGACGTTTTGTCGGGCCTGGTAATGATCCAAAGTGTTTGACACTCTTATGGTATTCCTGAAAAGTTGATTTTGAAAGAAATCAGCAGACAACAAAAAGTATAAAAATGAACCCAGTAGGCAAAGAGCCAACATTGCACTATAAAACCTGTGTAAAACGACCACTCAAAATAGACAAAACAAAGATCTTAATGACAAATGGCAGCTTTAGGAAGGTCGAAAGTATTGCAGAATGCTGCAATAATTTTGACCTGCATTAAGCAATAATCGGTCTTGAAAATCATTTTTGGTTCTTTTGATAGTGGCCGTTTTACACAGGTTTTACTGTATTATAGATGGTGAGCATAACGAAGAAGGTAATGGGACAAGGATTGCCCCAAACGATGATGTCTCTGGGTACTCGCAGTATGAGGAAGTGTGTAAGAGTCTGGCCATTGTTCCAATACGAAAGATCTCTGAGCAGTTGAAGGAGGACGAGATGAGATTACAACATATAGGAATGAACAACATAGACTCTAAAGCTCTAGCATGTGCCCTATGGGTAAGAGGTTTGTCTGAAGTCTTTCAGTGCTCGAAAATCTGTATCTTTTATTTTAGCTTTAACCATAAAGTGTTCAGAATTGCGAAACGTGTATGAAAAAAAAATAACAACCTCATGCATTTAAGCCTACATGTATTAGCTAAATACTTTAGGACTCTGCTTTATTTTGATATGATCAAACATTTAACATAGGTTCAGATAGGCAAAAAATTTCAGCGTAAAATTGTAAATAATTTCTTAAATATCAGTTTTAACATTAGTTTTGGGTGCTCAAAAGAACCGTCGCATTAAGACGGTTCTTTTGAGTACCTACAACATATGTTTTGGTTGAGAAATATGAAAATTTATTTTTAATTACGCACTCTTATCTGGAGGCCTGAAACAATGTCAGACACTAAGTTTATATGTATATCAGCCAGCCAGTTTGTATGTACATACATTTGTTAGTCATTAAGTCCGTCACAGCGGGATGGCACCTATCTTCAGATACAGCAATGTTACTGAGTAAGTGGGTAAGCCAGCCAGCCGATATGTCGAGCGATCTGTCGATCAGTCAGTCCGTCATGAAGTCGCAGAGCTGAAAAATAAATGAATACATAACACTCTTATCACTTTTTATTAAATTGATTATATTTTTCTGCCGAATTAAATTATACCTCAGTATCATCAATGTAGTTTGTTCTTCAGCACAACACATGTTTAGAAGCTCTAGATCTGGAAGACAATGGCTTAGATGGAGATGGTTTGGTGCCTATCATTAATGTGTTTAAAAACAACATCTATATCACTAGTCTCGTAAGTCTTACTTTTATCTAAAATACAATGTGACTATATCGCTTCTTTCAGGCTAGTAGTTGTATTTGCTATTAGTGTGGCAGTAAGTCAATTAAATACTTTCATTCTGGATACCGGTAAACAGGTACACATACTTTTGACAAACAGTGAAGACCCAGATGAAATGCAGCATAAGGCGGCATTCATCAGGCTCTCCATAAAGCAATCTTCAGGGACAAAAATTGTATCAATATGTATGGGATAATGCATCAAAATGAAAAGTGTTAAAGGGTGCTACAAACACAATGGCCTTTCCTTCTCTATTTCAAACAAAAATTAAAAAATGTTCTGCAAATAAAATAAGGTACGTGATAGTTATTTTATGTTAATCGCAGGATGCTTACAATAAAAAAAACCTGCACACGTTTCATATTTTCTTCATTTCCTATGCATGTATACCTCGTAAACATAAATATCAGCACCTGTAGCATCAGCAATTTTAGGCATCAACAAAGCATAGTCCTTCTTTATGACTAACCATGGGTCAAATGTGATAAAATTAGAATTTGTAGCAACAATGCATTTGGATGCTTATGCAATCTGTAAGATAGAGTGAGCAACTGTTTTACAGAAATCATTCTATATTTCATATATTATCAGAGTCTGTCGGAGAATGATCTAGGGGTTGTAGGAGCTATGGTTATTGATGAAGTTCTCAACTCTAATTCATGGCTGACTCAATTAAATCTGTCAGGTGAGAGTCCAACCAACGCCAAAGCGGAAGTTACACATATGCATATTACATTGCACTTGATGTTTTCAGTAATTTCGCCAACACTTTATAAACGTCAAAATCTTGAATTTAGGGCAGCAGTAAAGTTCCTCACAGAAGTTGTGTCATTGTCAAAAGAGTTTACAGTGATAAAAGTGCAGTTGAAGAACGTTCAGCTTAATTCAAACGTATGTGCACGACACTACTTGGCCCCTGACTATAAAACAGTTGCAGAATAATAAACTCATTTGGGGTGGGTGATAGTGGTCAGGCTTGCCTGTTGATGCAGTCAGAAAGGAAATAAACGATTCTGTGGAGCGAATTATTGGCCGTTCACTGTAATAGTGTTAGCATTAATATTTGGCTTTCAAGCGTATCGACAAGAACGGGCCCAAATCAATGTTAATGCTCATGATCAAGACCTCAGTCTTGCAGGGATCTTCTTGGCATTTATCATGGCAACACAGAGAGATAACCCTAGCCCTAACCTTTATTGACTGGAGATGGTGTCAGACCGGTTTCACCATTAGAAACAAGATACAAACTAATTATGAGTTTGTGCAAAGTTTGCGCCCTGGCTCACAAGTTTGTTAAATATATACCTTGTGCGCAGTAGTATTGTTATTAAAGAAATAGAGGATCTTACATGAGTGCTCATGTCTTATTGAATTTATTAAACGAGCTGAGGAAAAGGGATAAAATGCGAGGCTTGCCGAGCATTTTATCTCTTTTTCACAACGAGTTTGATAAATTCAATAATACAAGGGCACGAATGTTAGATTCTATTTATCATATGACATTAAGATTTCTTTGAAATCTCATTATGCCGTAAAACGTTATAATTTTGTCATTATGTACGCAACGTTGTTATGCACGTCATAACGTTTCCCGAAAATCGATAAACCACTAGTGGTTTACAGATTTTATTGCATGGCGTTATTTCACTCCCAGGCGCGACGTCATATGATAAATTCGCCTTTCCATTTTTTGTCCAGAATAGCAAGTATCAGCTTCTTCATCAGATCTGTAAATGAAGACTAATTGATAGAACATCAAACAGGTTTATTTAATCAACCAACAAAATACTCTGAGAATCCTATACCATACATGCAGTAGCAATGACCTTGCAAGGTTGCTGTTGGGTTTGAACATTTTTGACTGGGCTATACACAGTAATATAAAATCGAAAACACTTAATCGCCCTGCATTCTTTGACGCTGGGTGATTATAAGCAAATAAGATTTGCAATCCCGTTTGCATGGAACCAAATTTCCTGACGATGGTGAATTCATGGTTGCTATAGAGGTATATAGCTTCAGAACTAAATGAGTATTCTAGCCAACACACAGAGCCAGACCATCATCGACCCTCTAGCCAGCTGATTGTGGTCCACTTTAAGATACTTACTGTGTCAATGATAAAATAACTTGAGGAAAATGAAATATGTCCTAGGTGCATTGTGGTAAATAATGAGACTGATTGAGAAAAGTGTGAATGAATAAGAAATTAAATTGAAGGCAAAAACAAAGCCATGGATACTGTGTTTTAGGATGATTCTCAGAGCTCTTTTGTTGACTGATTATAATTTAATCTGCTTGATGCTCTTTCAATTAAAATAATATGCAGATCTGATATAAAGATACTACGACTTAGAAGTTGAATTTGTGTCTTTTGTATGATAAACGCTTTTCTGTTTTTACCAAAAAATTGAGTGAAAATGTTCATTTTAGCAGATTTAGTGTCTTTAAAGTATTGGAGGGTGGGAAAAATGTCACAATGTCTCTTACATCTATATTTCAGGCATGAAAATTGGTGACAAAGAAATGGAATACATTTCGTCTGGTATCCAGGTGAGATGCTGTGTGATAAACGCGTCTTGAAGTTATTTTGCAATGTAAAACTAAAAGACCTGTACAAATTAGATCTAAACAAATCCTTTATGTGGTTTGATGTTATTCTTGAAACGTTAAAGCTAAAAGTGAAACGGGTTTATTTTTTTGTATTTAGCTTTTCGTTTCCAGTTTGAAAATATGAGTATATGTTGCAATGCTGTGTATTGTTTCTTGTTTGGCAAAAAAGATTTAGTTTTTCATATAAGGTTTTTTTCAACAATTATGAAATTTATATCGATATATATATGCCATCACATGAGATTTTGGTACTTATCACATTTGCGCAAATAAAAGTTTGTTCACCATATAGAGAAGTAACAACATCATGTAAAGTTAAAAGGTCATAAACATAATCAGACATTAAATAAAGAGGTCGATTTCTACAACATACAATGGCCAGTTCACATCATATAATGACGATCGCACAAAACATAACTATTTCTAGACACAATCTAAGGACTGTGCTGCGTAATATTAACATCCTTTGTCATAACGTAATAATAAATGCTCATGATATAAAGAAAAATGTACAAAACAAAGGTATGAGTTGACATCATATAAAGTAAAATCCATGGGCAGCATATAAAATGATGGTAGCATAAAATAAACAATGGACAGCATATAGAGGAATGATGACACCATAAAATGAACAACGTTTAGCATATGAGGTGTGATCAAAAAGTTATCGCCTCGATACACGTTGGTAAGATTCATTGAATTAAAATATTTGTCAGTTGGTCATTTGATCTAATTGAAGGACATTGAGAGTGTGAACAGGATGCAGTCATGCTTGGTTGCTTATGTAAAGCACTTTTAAGAGAGATGGGTGCGACACATTTGCAAAATGGAGAAACTTGAAATCAGAGTGGTTATCAAGTACTTCTGTAAGAAAGGAATGCCTCCCAAGGAAATTCATGAAGACTACATGAAAACCCTTGGGAAGGAGTCTAGTTGTTATAGCACAGTGCAGTGAAAAATGTGCAGCAGAGTTTAAGAGGGGGAGAGAGAGTGTTAAAGATGCCACCGCTGATGAAAATGTCAGGGTCGTGCACACCCTGCTTATGTGTGATAGGAGTCGCGACCTAAGAAGCGTAGCTTGCGAAGTGGGCATAAGTTTTTGGGCAGTACAATCAATCCTAACAGACTGATAAGCTATGTCGAAGGTTTTGGCAAGATGGCTGCGTGAATGTTGACCGATGATCAGAAAAGGACTCAGCTCAATATTTATAGGCATCTCCTGTCTCTCTAAGAAGATAATCCCGGTGATTTTATTGAGCGAGTTATAACCCAAGATGAGACATGGGTTAACCACTTAGACCCAGAGTAAAAAATGCATAGCAAACAATGGAAGCCCCCTGGCTCACCCTCCTAAGAAATTTAAGAGGGTTCATTCAGCAGGGAATGTGATGACCTCAATCTTTTGGGATAGTCAAGGGGTGAGCATGATTGATTATCTTGAGCAAGGTCGCACGATAAACTGTGCATATTATGCAGGCAGATTGAGTAGGTTACTCCAGGAAATCGGAAGAAAGAGGCAAGGAAAACTGACTTGTGATGTTCTGCTTTTGCAGGACACACCCCTGCCCACACGTCACAAGTTGCCTTGTCTGCTGCAATTGAATGTGGATTTGAAATCCGTCCTCATCCCCCCTATTATCCTGATTTGGCTCCCTCTGAATTTTATCTGTTCCTAGAACTGAAGTCCCATCTCGGTGGTACACATTATGGACGCAATGAAGGCCTCATAGAGGCAGTAAACGTATACTTGGGGACCAGGAAAAAGCCTTCTACTTTGAAGGGATACGAAAGCTCGAACAGAGATGGGCTAAGTGCATTCCCTTGAAGGGAGATTATATTCAAAAGTAATGGTCAAATTTTCATCCCTGGTAGCCCAAAGTACAAGGGGCCAATAACTTTTTGATCATCCCTTGTATAAAGCAATGATGACATCATATACTGAACAATGAACAGCATGCAAAGCAATGATGACACAATATAATGAACAATGGCCAACATATAAAGGAATGATGGAACCATAAAATGAACAATGTATAGCATATAAAGGAATGATGACATCATATAATAAACAATGAACAGCATATAAAGAAATGATGACGCCATATAATGAGCAATGTGTAGCATATTAAGGAATGATGACACCATATAATAAAAAATGTTTAGCATATTAAGGAATGATGACACCATATAATGAACAATGTGTAGCATATTAAGGAATGATGACACCATATATTGAACAATGTGTAGCATATTAAGGAATGATGACACCATATAATGAACAATGTGTAGCATATTAAGGAATGATGACACCATATATTGAACAATGTGTAGCATATTAAGGAATGATGACACCATATATTGAACAATGTGTAGCATATAAAGAAATGATGACACCATATAATAAAAAATGTTTAGCATATTAAGGAATGATGACACCATATATTGAACAATGTGTAGCATATTAAGGAATGATGACACCATATATTGAACAATGTGTAGCATATTAAGGAATGATGACACCATATATTGAACAATGTATGGCAAATAACGGAATGATGGCATCATATAATGAACAGTGTATAGCATTTAAAGAAATGATGACACCATGTAATGAGCAAAGTATTGCATATAAAGGAATGATGATACCATATAATGAACAATGAACAGCATATAAAGAAATGGTGACACCATATAATTAACATTCTAATGCACTTGCTTTTGCAACACGACGTCTCATTAGATAACATCAAAAATCTGCATAATACTATCAGAAATAGTTGACGTCATTAAAAACGTCACATATTGTTGGACGACGTGCAGCTTTATGCTGCTTGCAATGCTCCAATTTAAGACGAGACTGCAGAAGTGCATTAAAATGAGGCTAACCATATTCAAAATTTTAATTTGGGGAGGTATATCGTCGGATATACGTTCGGAAATAATGTTTTACGGCTTCACTCACGTGTCGCCGTAAAACAAAAATTCTGACCGTATATCTGATGATATACTTCCCCAAATGAAATTTTGAATATGGTTAGCCTCTAAATGTATATCATATAAATGGACGATGACTCCATATAATGAACAACGTATAGCGTAAAAAGAAATGATGAAACCATATAATGAACAATGTACAGCATATAGAGTAATGATGACACCATATAATAAACAATAAATAACATATTAATTAATGATGACACCATGTAATAAAATTACTCCACAAACAACTCTTGCGAAGAGTGTGCTTCAATTTTTGCTTATCTTATGCTAAATAACGTGTATTTAGATTAAGTTTTTGATGTGCTCCCGCTATCTGTGTTTCCTCTGGGACATTTTGATCTGAACTTGAATAGTTCTAATCATTGTTGAAAGTCCACACATCCTTAAGACTCATTTTTTCTTCAGCACAATGACAGTTTGCGATGGTTGAGCCTAAGTCACAACGAGATTTCTGTCAAGGGAGCCAAGAAACTTGGGACAGCTATCGGTAAGCATTAATATATTTCCCTACCATCTTTCAAGGGGCAGTGGACCAAGTCCCGGGATCCAATATCATTTGTTGATTGGTTATATCTAGCTCATGCTATTGGTTAGACGAAAATGCTGTCTTATGAAGGTCTTCAAAGTCTGCACAAGCAAAGTTTATATTTAAGTATGACGAAGCATGAAAATGTACCGTTTTCCTATGATATGACTCCTAACCAATGTCTATTTTAAAGCTTGCACGGATCTCGATTCGAGAAAATCTGACTAAGGGGTCTTTGTGCAGATTTGGTTCAAACCAGCCTACTTAGCTACAAAAACTAGCTAAAATAGCGAAAACTTGATTGTAGTAAGTTTAGTTCATCTACTTTCCAGAGTACGAACAGCAAAGGCGCCAATCAGACAGTACGGATGCCTAGGCAGATCTGTGCATCTGTTATGGGCATTATTACAAAATCAGGTTTCATCGCATCACAACCATTTGCAAAACCGGATGCTTGAATGTAATTTCATTGTGCCCAGGAAACCTGGCAATTCACTCATTAAGATTTCAAGTTGTTAAAAAACATAGTCATATATAGAAAAACATTGTCGTGCATATATGAGGACACCTGAGCAGATCAATGTTATCTCTGAAAAAACTTATTACTCAGTTTATTTGGTGCCAATATCAGCTTAAAAAAAGACCGAGCCAAATACAGACATTTTAAAAGACTTAGAACCAAATAAAGATGAATCTTTTAAAGTCACTCATGGTTCAGTCAAGCATTTAGATAATTGAGTCGTTACTTAATAAGATGTTTGTTAAAGTCACCCAGTGTGGAATGTTTCTCAGCACGCCTTACCATTGTGGGAGGAACATAAGAAATATGCATCCAATTGGATGCGGCTTAATATGATTTTGTGGTCAACTTGTATTTAGATTTTTCAAAACAAAGTTTGTTTGTATGGATGTTGTGACATGGAACTCAGTTGCTTACCATTAACCCTATGAAGTTCTATTGAAGCACAACAACAACTGCAATTTGAAGTTTTTCGTGTATCAATCATATTTAACAATACATTTCAACATATGATATACTCAATGAAAACCAAAGACAGTAACTTCACCGTGTAATAGGCCAATGCTATCAAACAATACCGTTGAGAAGACATTTTAGGTGACAAAATCAAAAGGAGTTGAATGCAATACGCTGTATTAAACAGCAGTTTTGACATTATGATATATACAGTTAAACCTGGTATATTCCAGTTCGAGTTATCCAGTTTTTGCTGTATTGTTTATACTTTCTAATGTCAATTCAAGTCATACATTTATTGTATTTCTAATATTGAATAGCTGGGAAACAGATTTACAAAAGTCAAAAGACTTTCTTCTGAATCCTTTTTGCATTTCGAAATGATCTGTATGTGAACTTACTGTATTATATGTACACATGTTGTTATACAAAAATGAAATAAAAGTTTAAACTTAAATAAAATTCTCGCGAGAATTTCCGAAGTTACAGTATGTCATTTATCTTTTTACAGGAGGAAACAAAGGCCTACAGGTTCTCGACCTGAGTTGGAACCATATCAGACTTTTAGGGGCTGTTGCACTGTGCAAGGGTCTTCAGAAAAATATGTCCATCATTAACATGAACATGGCCTGGAATGGGCTAGGCTTTGAGGGGAGTTTGGCCTTGGAAGAGGTGTTGAGAGTGAATACTTCCTTGAAGTTCTTTGATGTCAGTAATAACAGAATAAACTGGGAGGGCGTGTCCTACGTCGCTAAGGGTCTGAGGAGAAACGGAACTCTACAGATGCTGAAGGTAAGTTTACTACCTGTTAATGACTTAATCTCTGAAGTTGTACAATTGGCAAGGAACTTTAACTGTTAATGTCAAGACAATTCCTTGAACAATTATTTTAGCGCCAAAACACATGGTTTTGTACTGTAAATAACCATGAATAAGTCGTAAAAAATATCAGTGCTTATTTCGATAAAAAATAATATTTAAGATTTATCATTAGTGGGTGGGGTACATGAAAATGGAAATAATGATTTTTGACAAAATATGCTAATATATTTTCAAATTTTTAAGTAAGTGTTGAATATATTAGGTGTGGATGGTTTCTGTCTATTAAAGTATTTGTATTCGTATTTGTGTGTAAACTGAGAGGTCAGCAGAAAGCATATTAGTTCCCATGGCAACCAATAATCTATAATAAGACATATGTGTAAAATTTTTAAGCACTTTTGGTTTATTAGTCGATAATTTATCGCGTCATCATCAAGCATGGCCACTGAGTCAAATATTTTTCCGTCGAAATTGAAGTACGAATTTTGTTGCGTAAAGGGGTATGTGCATAAGAGGCTATTTTGGCTCCCCTATGAGGTCAAAAAATAAAAGTTGCTCTTCACAAGTTTCTTCTTATTAGTTTATTAGAACAATAGCCAAAGTGTAAAGGTCTGGTATTGATTCGACTTTGACGGTTGCTATGGTAACAAAAATGACCGCCAAAATAGGCTGAAAATAGGAAAATGACCATTTTGGAGCAAATTTGAGACATGTAACAGAGGAATTAATATAGAGCACAAGCAAATACCAATAAAATATTTTAACAGATGATGAGAATTATCAGAGCACACAAAATATTAAAAGGTTTTTTTGGTATTTGCTTGTGCTGATATCTAATTCTTAAAAAATCGCTCTCCAAAAGCCTCAAATTTGGCCTAAAATGGCAATTTCTCTATTTTAAGCCTATTTTGTCCGCCATTTTGGTCACCATAGCTACCGGTAAAAGTTAAATAAATGCCAGCGTTTTACACTTGGGCTATTCTTCTAACAAACCAATAAGATGAAATTGGATAAAAGCAACTTTCAGTTTTTGGCTCTAGAGGGGGCCAAAATAGCCCCTTTATGCACGTACCCCTTTATACCATATGATAAATATCTTAAGTATGAAAAATGAAGTGTACATGTGTAATTTATCAATAGAACGGATCATTTGTCGCCTACATGATGTTTTAAACAACGACAAGATTGCATACTTTGATAAATCACAATACTAACTTAAAGCTGCATAGTCTGTAACTTTTGATCTTCTAATTTTAAAAATAATGTTTTTATTTTTCAAGAACACAGTAAAAATACTCAAATTCAGGTAAACATTTTACCATTTTCGTTAATCTTAACAAGGTATCACTATCAAAACAACTGCATTTATGTTAAAATTCAACGGTCTAGAATTATTGGAGGGACGCAAATAATTACCAACAAAAGAAAAACACACCTATTTGATGAGATAATTCACTTTTCCATGCAGTTTTCAGCTGTACTGAACATTTTAATTGTGAAAACATAGCTTAATTCTACTTTTACAAATGATTTAAAAAGAAAATAAAAATTTTCGAAAAATGTTGAAAGTTACAGAGTATGCAGCTTTAAGTTACCCTGGAACATACCTCTTTTATATCAGACATGTTGGAAGCTCTTAGAAAGTAAAACTTTTAACAGACATTACCGGTCAGTACCTTACTTGATATCAAGCAAAATGTACCAGGTTTTCTTACATCTTAGAAATTCCGGTGGGTTTACAGACCAATGTAAAAAAACAAATGAGGATTTTTGGACCTGCAGTATAATTCCTACAGCAATGATTTTTAGAAGTTTTCTTATTTGTTACATTGTTTTGTCATGACGGATTCAAAACGTGACTCTTCCAATGTGCGGCATTGTTTTTGCGTTTTTTGCATTAATTAACAAAAAATAATAATTAACTGCATAATTACGATTAAAATGACCCAGAACGAACGCATGAGCCCAGTCAAACATATTCATATGATTCATGCTAAATTTTGATTACGGTTTCTGGTATCAAATGGATATTGAATAATATGCGTATCTTTTGCTGTCAAGTATATTTTATCATAGGCCTGGAAAGCGCCGACAAAAATGAATCTGGTAAAATGTCGTCTCCTGAAGTCGTCTGCTGCAAATATTTACTAACATTATTGACCAATTCACAATGTGGACCCCGAACAGCCTGCTCCTATCAGATCAGACATCAGATAGGATCCTATAGGAGCAGTCTGATCTGGGCCTACACTGTTATGAACAAGAGGCTTCTAAAACATATAGGCAGACGACAAAATCAGACATTTCTGGTGATTGGCGCTTTAAGAGTTAAATCTGCCCTGGTGTCCTATCAAAAGGCCCCTTAATGAAAACCCGGTGATCATCTGCGTGTAAAACAAATGTAGATCTATACACTGATCGACCTGCGTCAGGATTCAACACTTATTATAAATCTTGCGAATTAGGTATAGAATCCATTAATTGGGATTAGTATTATTGACGTACACGTGGTTTAGTCCACGTGGTTTGACTATCGATTATCGTTTTACTTGACATGTTTGAATTACTACTTCGTTAAGAACATATCAAGACATCTGCATCGGTGGTTCAGTGGTAGAATGCTCGCCTGCCACGCGGGCGGCCCGGGTTCGATTCCCGGCCGATGCAAATTTTTTATTTTTTTTTTATTTTTAAGAAATGGTATTTTTGAACTATTTTTCAAATTTAAAAACCCAGTCGTCTATATGCATTGTGTCCTTGAGCAAGGCTAAGTCCTGTTTCAACTCGGGAGGACCCGTCCCGACATAACTGAAACTTTCTTGATTGGGGCGTATTAAAAGAATCAAACAAACAAAAAAACGTATAAACTTAATCAATGCCGGTCACAAATAGGTATAAATTTGCAAAGATATTTGCCAATATAGCCTATATCAGCAAAGATTGAGTCCGAAACTTCGGCTACATCCATTCTTTGTGCTGCTGTAGTCCGAGTTTTCTCTGGCGTTTTAGTGCCTTTCTTTATTTTGATATTTGCCACAACCGTCAGAGCAACTTAGCTATCGAAAATCCAGAATTCTCCCAGCCAGTCGTGGCTGGGCACTTTAAATGAAAAATATGGTAATTGAATGAAAGATCGGCGACATAAAAAGTAAAAATAAGGTCAATTACGATTATCTCTAAAATAAAATTATATTTTTCATTTAAATCTTACAAAGATGGAAATTATCCACACCTATTGAAACTTACCCTCTGTACACATATAGTTGGTGATTAAGCTATATTCATTACCCATCATTATACAATTATTGACTAATGAGGCATTGGATATGATGTGATATCGACCAGAGAATACCAATATTGACCTCGGCTTCGCCTCGGTAGTCAATAACTGTTTTATTATATAACATTTAGAGAAAGATTTACAGGTATCATTGCACCTGGAAATAATACTGAACCTATATACAAGTTTTGAGACTGTCAAGTATTTAGCAGAAAGAGTGCAAACCTAGATAAGACCATCCTTTTACTATTTTATATATGTTGTGCATGAGTGTCACCATTCAACATCCAATAACAAGAATTCTAACACACCTCGCCTGTATAGCCAATTTAAAAAAAACTGTGATATGCCAAACGATAATTCACAGCTTTGAAAGCGCAGGGAAAATGTGTGATAACTGACGTCATTTCAGTTACTGGAAAATGACGTCATTCATGCCGTTAGACGGTGTAACGTCGTTTTTACGCTTGAAAGACGTTACAAATACATGTAAACGTATGCGACGTGGTCTAAGTATTTGCGGGAGTTCTTCAGTGAAAAGACGGAAAGTTGGAAGAAGCTGAAGACTTCAAATTTGTTTTCGTCGTTTAATGTGCATTAAAATCAAAATAGATCAGCTCCAGTGCGTGATTTGTTACGTTCTCGGCAACTACGATATGATTATTAGCAACCCTTTAAAAAAGCAGAACCGGAACGGAAAAAAACAAGGAGTCTAATTTTAGTAACTAATATACACTGGCTAGCGCGTGCCAGCCAGTGAATATGACAATATATTGACTGGCCACGTGAGCGCTCTAAGCCAATGGAAATCGGTCTTTTTTCTTAGTTATATAATAATTCCTATTAATCACTTATAAAGTGAAACTACTTTTATTTTTCAGTTGTATGTTCATTAGTTTTATCATTTTAAGCAGTTAGCAGTTATCCAATGAATACATCATTCATCTGACAACATTTTTGGTAAAATACCCAATTTTGATAGGTGAAGAAAATTCTGGATTTTCGTAATAGGAGTTACTCTGATGTTAGTGGCAAATATCAAAATATGGAAAAGCCACTTAAACATCAGAGAAGGCTCGGATTAGTGCTGCTGATGCGAAAACTACTGGAATCTCGTGCACTGGCCCAGACATTAATGTTTGAATTATTGCTCATTGCTCATTGTCAATGTCCGCTGTCACATCACAATACATATATTTGAATGATCACAACTTTTTATTATCCTCATTAAATCTAGGCAGAAAATCGTTAAATTTTATACCGAAAAAACCCGCTTGACTTTAAAATCGCTAATCAATACTCAAGAGTGAATGCAGTCTGATACAGAATATAAAATATGGTAAAAAATCGCTAACCGATTTACCCTATCTAGGCCCTCGTCTAAGCCAAATGAACTTGGATTTCTTTCTTTTCTTACAGATAGGTAATAACCCCATCAACATGGAAGGCTGCTATGAGTTGATTAAAGCTGCGGCAGCCAAGAATTGTAAAATTCTACATTTAGGATTAGACGTAAGAGACTTTTCTACTACTGTAGTATAGACCCTGATTTTTTGTTTATAAGTTTACCAAACGATCAGGTATGAATACATTTCACGTTGGTATAAGCCAGAAGAGAAATATACTTTTGAAACGCATCACGTAATGCCTACTAGTTTATGAAATACTATTATCTCTTTTGAATTGATAAGGAAAAGTCTTTGAAAATTTAAATTTATAGTCTAAATTGCCACAAAAATACTGACTCTTTAATATAATACAATGTTGCTGAAGCAGTTTCAAGCCGAAATTATATTTGCAATTCTCAGTGTCTGCGATAGTATATAGAAAATGCTTTACAAATTTTATGTAACCGACAGCCTTGTTGAAGAAACTTACATGTAGCTAGGCATGCAAGTAATATCTGCTATGTTTTCAGCTAAAAACAAACGAAACCAAACTAACCTGGATCGTTTGAAATGAAATGAGCCTTAAAGCTGGTTTTCTCTCATGATTATGCCTGATAGAGCATTGCTTGCAAAATTCACCAGGATCTCAATATAATTTGAATGTATTGACTTGGGGTCAGTCGTATTGGTTTCAGGTCAGCTGAAATAAGCTGAGGCAAATCCGTGCGACACATAACAAGTCGTTTATTAATAAAATGAAATTAATCAAGTGATTTCATATTGAATACAATGTTATTAATCAAGTGGTTTCATATTGAATACAATGTTATTAATCAAGTGATTTCATATTGAATACAATGTTATTAATCAAGTGATTTCATATTGGTTGAGTTGAAGGTCCTCCGTCAGCTGCCTTCGGCCTCGGGCCAATACACCTGCGCTCGGACCTGTAACTAGGCCAATACAAAAACACTTGATTAATAATATATCAATAAAGCACTAAAGCGTCTAAAGGTCGTCATATGGAGGAATCTAACATAGAATCCTGGGCATATAGTGTTTTCGTTAAAGGTACCTTTTCCATATTAATCATCATTGACTAAGGTGAATGCCCTACGCTATATTATACAATTATTGACTAGTCGACAATTGTTTTATTATATAATTTCTCTAAACAAAAAAAGCAACAACAACAAAATCTTGGCTATGGACTATGTCTTGGACAGTCTTGATTTCCTTTTTTTTTACATGATGACTAACTGATTTCATTCAGTTAAAAGAGGAATGAATGCATTCTTTATCTGTAATTACAACTGCAGACAGAGAAGATCCAGATTAAATGCCGCATAATGTGGCATATCATCAGGGTCTACACTTTTTGCTAAGACAAAAATGATCTTCAGGGGAAAAACTGCAATTTTGTTTAGAAATAAGACCTGTGACCCCTTGAATTATACTACACGATGGACCATTTCATGTTTATTGCATCAATCCAGAAGGAAAACTGCATTACTTCATTTAAGAGCTTATTACTATATTCAACAGTTAAGTCTGAATTATATGTATATGATGAAACACCAAATCTTATGAATTTCGTGCTGCTGTCACTCACTGAATTGTATTATCAGCAAATCATACAAGTTTCATGCTTAAAGCACACCTTCTATGAAGTCTATTTTTAGTAACTGATATTGAATGGGAAAAACCAGCAGCCCATGTGATATGTAGTTTTAAAGGCATCTGGGCCAATCAAAAGATGTCTATTTATAGGTTATATAATAGATAGATAGATAGATAGATAGATAATTTTATTCGCAAAAGGCCTACTGGCCTATGAGCTACATACAATACACAAACAGATAATATTTGAGTACGTTGACATGAAAGCAAACACGTACAAATTCAAGAACATTTGGCGAGCATGTACATATATATGTAGGACAATATAACCTGTTTGAAGACACTGTGCATCCCACCAATGAGCATCACTCAAACCTCATGCATGTACCGTTGTTCGGCCACTTTTTGAGAACGGTATCTTCAAATCAACACATACACTGAATGTCGACACTATTGAACATCAAAGCTGCATACCTAGACTAGGCATTACGTATTCTGAGATCTGCGCCTTTGATGTTCGCTCATGGTAGGCGCACTTCTTAACCCATGGCTCAAATTATCGTAATGTCATGGGCAAAAGTTAAAACTTCAGACATCATGAACTATTGGCACTAAAACCTCAAATTACTCAAAAAACAAACCATTGTAAGTGTGTGAATGGTACATTGTCTTCTGACAGACTGAAAATTATTCAGAGAAGCTATAATCATCTGCCAATTTCAGTATTTTGAGGCTGACTTTCTACAGACGATCAGTCTCAAAATTCCGAATTTGGGGATAATCATACATCTCTCGTCCATGTATTGATTAATTATACCAAAACACTTATACCATTAATTTAAATTTTTGAATGATGAAATGTCTTCAGATAGACTAAAATTAATCAGAGATACTGAAAGCTAATCATAGACGCTTTAACTTTTTGCCAATTTCAGAATTCTGAGGCTGACTTTCTAGGGAATGACAGTCTCAGAATCCTGAATTCAGTAATAATCCCAGAGCACTCACCCATGTGCTTTCTACATATAATAGTTCCAGAGCTACGCGTACATACAGTAATGTACTTGATAAAATTGATGTAATTGTAGGTTTTACAGAGTTCTTAGACTTGTTTTGCTATTATTTCATAATAAAATGTTCGACAACCAGGATATCATACAATTTTCATACAAAAAGAAGATCTTGTGTTGGGAGAAGGCACAATTTGAGAGTTATCATATAAGAAATTAATAAAATCACCGTTTATACAGCATTTCGTTTCTTAATTCAAACGATTTATGGACATAACATGCCAATTTTTGCAAGACTGCTTGATTTTCAGAGGTCATTAATTCTATAAACTTTAGCATATTTGGTCGTTTCCAAAATTTCTTCTTAATATACTGAGATCTAAAATCACTATAAACTGGACACTCTAAAATAAAGTGAAACTCGTCTTCTAGTGTATTACATAGAAAACATAGCCTTTCAGCAATTGGTTTCCGTACAGGTCTCGACCAGCGGCCTGCCTCAATCTCCAAACGGTGAGAAGATGTTCTCAAACGGGACAAAGCAATTCTAAATTTTTTAACAGTCACACATTCCAAATATAATTTATGACCAAATAGTGATATATTTCTATAACACGAAGCTCGGCTTGAATCAAGTAAGCGTGAATTCCAGTTTTGTACAAAATTGTCAGTTAACCTTTGTCGAACCTCACTCATAAAAGCGTTAGTGTTACCTACACCTTGTTGTATCCATACATAATAAAATCCTAGACGTGACAACAAATCCCTTACCAATGAAACCCAATTAACCCAATTTGGATGCTGGTTGATATCTGACAATAATACATTATAAACATGCCATATATACTTATTTCTATTAGCATTACATATTTTTAACCAGTATTTTATAATTCGGAGATGGCGATCTACTAACAATGATGTGCAACCCAATTCACCATATACAAAATCATTTTGGGTGCATTGCTTAATCCCTAATTGTTTCTTAGAAAATTGAAGGTGTACCCTTTCAGTTATCATAGATGTTGTAAACCCCCAGACTTCCGCGCTGTAAGTCAAAATAGGCCGAATTAGCTTATCAAATAAATCCAGAATGTGTTGGGGCTTCAAATTGACGAATTTACGAATATACTTATTTAACATAAAGATAGCTTTAAGAGACTGTCCTGACAAGGCCTGTTGTGCTTCAGTAATAAACATATATATCAATATAATAATCTATTTTCACTGTTCCGTTTATGGCAAACATTATAGACCCTTGTGAGACGGGTTTCCTTGAGTTTCCATTGTGCTTGAGTGTCCCGTTGTAAGCTAGCTATCAAAATATCATTGAATTTCGTTAGTTGACCCTTTTCAGACCAATGGAACTTTCCATTAAGATGCATACAATAAAGTCAGGATGGTCCATTGTATATATTGATGGGGCACAGGTTAAACATTCCAAAAAATATTGTATTTCTCCCTCTGCAGATTAATTTTGCCTTACTAACAGTTCAGACCCTGATGAAATACCGCATCATGCAGCATTTCATCCGGGTCTTCAAGGTTTGCCAAAGTATCCCTTTAGGGGTTTCTAGTCTACAAAGGGTTACTGTTTTATCAACAGAATATTCCTGTAAATGGCGCTGTGCTGACTGTGGCAGATGAAATCATGAAGACTCGACCATTCTCTCTGATTCACGGAGGTGTTTTGGACACACGCGATATAATAGGAATACGAAAAGGTAATGTAATATAAAAAAGATACCACATTAACGTATTTTTTCACAAGGCTAATTTTCATTTAGATTTCCTTTCTAATTGGTTATTCAAACCTAAGCTTGTGGAAGGCATTGTCAGTTGAAAAGTCTCAATTCCTAACTAGCAGTCAAAATAAATTTATATATCGCATCGTAAGAAAGTTGATTGGGCACGACTCGTTCAAAGTATGTAACGTAGCGAACTGATGGGAAGTATTTCGTAGCATATGTCCTTAAAACAAGTACATTTTCAAACTAAACTTCATTTGCTATGAATTTGATATGTTAATGAAAAACTTGTCCAATACTAGTTTTATTTATACCATTTGTTCTAAGACAGTGGTTCTATTTTTTGTCATACCACGAATACCCGTATATGAATCTTTCTCAAGTAAAGAGTAAATGAGATTTACTAAGAAAACCATTAACTTTCACAAACAAAACATTTTTACCTTGGTTGAAATATATTCAAGCCTATCTATTGACTGTTGACAGAGAAGCCAGAGGATCCTGTTACACTGATGGTGAGATACTTGGCTATGATAGGCATGCGCATCATAGATATCTTTAGAATGTTTGATTCTGAGAACAGAGGGTATGTCAAGAAGGAACAGTTCATCAGAGGATTAAAGGTATGCCTATACATCCAGATAAACAAAAGAACTGAGCGTAAAATGTGAAAATCTTCTTATCCACAAGTTTTAACATTCGTTTTGGGTGCTCAAACTATCTTATTGAGTCGGTTCTATTGAGTACCCACAAAATATGTTTTGGTTGAGAAATAAGAAATATAGTTTTTAATTTCGCAGCCTTATCTAAAGGCCTGGGTATATCCCTTATTCTACATTCATGTATCCAGAAAACTTGATTAATACTGGATGTTTTTATTTTAAACAAATATTATATCAGAGGTAGTCATCTAAAATTCAGTTAAATAACTTCTTTTGATATGAGATTTTGATTAGTCCATATGAAATAGTTTCACCTATAATACGTACATGTATATGTTAAGGCCCTGTCACACTACGACGTATAGCACCAACGTATGCTGAAGTATGAGAAATTAAGCAAGTACGTTGGTGTACGCTGAATACGTTAGACATAAGCTTTAAACACGTTACGAACACGCTATAATACGTTAGTATACGTTGACACACGAAAAAGAGGACCAAAAGTTTATGCTTGGATAGAAATCGCCAGCGTATGTGAACGTATTACTTCTATACGTTCGACATAAGTTAGATGTACGCAGCAGGTAAGTTATGCATACGTTATGGTACGTTAGCACCAACGTATGCCGACATATGAGAAGCTCAGCAAGTACGTTGATGTACGCTGAATACGTTAGACATAAGTTTTAAACACGTTACGAACACGCTACAGTACGCTGGAATACGTTGCCATAAGGTGATGAGATCCAAAAAATTTGTGCTTGCATAAAAAATCGCCAGCGTATGCCGACGTATTGCTTATACGTTAGGCATAAGTTAGATGTACGCAACAGGTAAGTTATGCATACGTTAGCACCAACGTATGCGAACGTATGCGAAATTCAGCAAGTATGTTGGTGTGCGCTGAATAAGTTAGAGATAAGTTTTCAATACGTTACGAACACGCTACAGTACGGTGGCATACGTTGTCATACGGCGAAGAGGTCCCACAATTTTGTACATTCTTATACGTTAGACATAAGTTAGACATGCGTTGGATGCACGCTACTTGTAAGTTATGCATACGTTAAAGAACGTTATATGCGCAATTCAGCATAAGTTATTCGATCGTTATGCATAAGTTTCTCATAAGTCAAGAGCGCTAGTGATGTGCTGGGCATACGCTGTTACAAACTAGTACAAGTATAAGTTATGTTGCGCCAGGAATAAGTTATGAATAAGTTACTCATACGTTAGACACACGTTCTATGTTCGTTTAGCATACGCTTTGTATAAGTTCAGAGAGAGGCTTTCTCTGATTTTTTAATTCGATTTCAGCGTATGCCAGCGTATGCCAGCGTACTGGACATATTTTTCATACGTCGGCATACGTTGGTTAAAACGTTATAGTGTGACAGGGCCTTTAAATGGGACGATTTTGGATTTAGTATTGCTAAGTTTACTTTTCTGAGAAGAGATTTCTCCCAACTCAGCTGTCTTATGAAGTATGCTTTTCACTATGTATTCATTTCGGGAGAATCTATTCTAGAGTTAATAATTTCAACAACAGGAATCCTGACTGAGCACTCCTGACTGAGCACTACAAAACTAAAACAATGACCTTATGTAAAAGTCAACTTTCTTTGACTGTGTAAAATTTCACTAAGATATAAATGTTGATGTTTCTTGAATATAGGGATCACACATGTTTTTTCATGCATTAACGCTTGCTGGGTGCCAATGAAGCTGTTTGAACACGAGACTGATAGGCTAGAGTGTTCCAATATCTCCCTTGGGACTCAGCAAGGTAACATTTGCTGGTCCCGAGGAAGCTGTTCAAACATCTCCTGAGGGACCCGACAAGGCTTAATGCAATAAAACAAACATGTATGTTTGTTATTCTTGCCTAGTTTACATTATTCCAACCAAATTCACATTGAAAACGCTGCTAACACATTTAAATTACCCTTTTCTTACACTGGATTTCTCTAAACAAAATGGCGTCAGCTGTAAACTTTTGAAGGTAATAATGTCGTCTCAACGATATAGCAGTACGCAACGTTTTCACGAACAAAAGAAGTGGCAAAATGATCAGCATGGTCCGCAGCGCTTTAGTTTAAACATATTTTATTCAACTTGGTAAGATATACATACAAATATATACAAGCTACATAATGTAAAAGGATTAGAAGGAAAGCTGGAAGCTTATGTTAATCTTCTCCTGGTCCGCAGCGCTTTCTGTATACAACATCATGAAATTTACTCAGGGTTCATTTTAAGTATTTTCAAGTTTAAATCCATGTTCAAAGAGCACGTAAATCTCCTGATTTGAACATGGATTTTCGTTCATATGATAATGGGTTAAAACAGCTAAACCCTTATGTATCTATGCAAGAATATAGATTTTTCACAGTTCATTTGACAATGGTTTCAAATCTTGTAGCTGTGAGCATATGTGTTTATGCAAGAATAACACTACAAGGCTACGTATATAGGGAAGTTTATCCACCAAGAATCCACATTGTTAGCTATATGCAGTTGGGCCACTGCATGAGATTTTAGTACTTATCACATCAGTAGGTAAGGAAGGTTCAGGCTGCGAATTAGCCTTCTCAGCGAGCATATACAAAGTATAGATTTAGCATATGACGTTACTGTTATTCAGTGGATAACGTCATGTCATAAATAATGTTCTTGCACATCGGATAAGGATATCTGAGATTTTACCCTGGTATAGAAAATCTTATCTTCCCATGCTATCTTACCCAGGACGTCGAGTAATGTCATCATGTGAAATTGCATCTTAGCGTATTTAGGGACTTCTGGAAGCTTATTTTAAAATAAATAAATAAATAAATAAAAACAGTGGTGAGCAAGAACAAGAAATGTCACAAACACGTGACGAATGCCCCCAAAGGAATTGGTCTAGCATAAGACACATTTGAGGAAAGTTAGCTGTAATATAGGAGATATGCTCCAGACACGAAAAAAACTAGAAATGAGGCCAGAAGCCAATGTCAAGATCAAAGTGAATCAAAAAATTATGCACCACTCCGCCACCCCAAGAGGAATAAACACCCCAAATTTGGGATTCCTACATCAAATAATATAGGAGATATGCTCCAGACACAATTATTCTAGAAACTAGGTCATAGGTCAAGGTCGCAGTGACCTAAAAATGGTATGCGATAGATCAGCATCCAAAGATGTATTAATACAGCAAATTTAAGATTCCTCCCTCAAATAAAGAGAGATATACTCCAGACACGATTATTGTAGAAATTAAGTCAAGGCCACAAAACTGTTACATGACACTATGCCATCCCAAGATGCAACCAAACACCAAAGGGGCTCTTGCATGGTATGGGAAATTAACATGGGAGTCTGCCCACGCTTTGATTTTGATAATATTATGTTATTTAATTGTCTGGGGTATAACTTTAATATTTATGGTGCATTTGAGTGTTTATGCAATTTCGTTGCTAATTTATGACGCCATGAATGACATCACTATAATACCTCAGGGTACCCAGTTATATTCATTTCTAAAGTAATTGACATATCATGTAACGGGCGGAGAAATGTTATATTAAATAGCTATATCATTGATAAGTCCGTTGTTACTTAAAATGGCTTTGTATGTATTAGGATATTGGGTGGGCATTCATTTTTATAGCATGGTACCCCAATTTTCTACTGTAAATTTTGTATTCAGTCAAATTTGGAATTAACATTTTTACAGGTTGCGGTCTTTCTCAAGATACCATTTCAACATATAAACTATCCGTATATGTTTAGAATATGCAGACCAAATTTCATGAAATTCAAGGACTGGTAACGTATTTTTCTCAACTTGATGTAAACACATGGCCCTAATTCATCAAAATAAAAAAAATACAATAACTATGTTTCAGTGTAAAACATACATGAATACTTGCTTAGTTTGAATCATCATGCTAGTACATTTATTGGTAGAAGCTGATATGTTCAGTGTTTTCCCCTTTTATGGATTGGAAAAAGAAAAAAACAACAATATTCTTTGATATTAAAAGCCAAGATACTTATTTAATGAAGTGCTTACACAGTAATATTAGCCAAACTGATACAATATGTTGACACCTGTACTTACCACATCTAGTTTCTAACATTCAAACTACATCTAACCAACGTTACACTTAATATTAACAATATTAAGATTTTTAATTCATACAGAAGAGAAACCTTATGACAAGTCAGTTCATACAGGAGAAGAACATTATATCTATGGTTTTATAATTGTAAGGCTCATTAATAAACCTGCTTCATTAAAATAACCCCCTGTCAAACCTATTGGTTAAAATTAACCATTTTGGTCACAGATAACTCTTGGCTTCAAAGGTATTGCTAATTTAATGCTTAAATCTTCTCTGTTCATTCTGTTTTGTGACACTGATGCTGATTTCCATCAAATAGCAACATTTATACTTTAGCTGGCTGTATATTCTAGGCATACAGTTTCGTTTCTGGACCTCACTTATTCATGTAGAACACTGTTTTATGATACCTTTGATAAGACTCTGTTACATGTTATCCTGGTCACGGCACCAAAATGTGGTTCCTCTAGTTCAGTTGGGATGTAAAGGCAATATTTAGTATTCTTGTTTTCACATGTTTATTGATAGGATATTATATTTCTTAAACAATATCAGGCAGGACTTGAGGAAGTGATACACATTGTCTTGGCCCCATAGTGCCATGACACAGGGCCATGACCTTCGGCATTTCTGACCATTGAATCATTTAAAATTGTCTAAACATGTCTTTCTTTAAGAAAAGTGTAAGTAGATTTAAAAACAACCTCCTTATGTCGAGTTATTGATTCATTTGAACTAAATAATTAATTTTGCTAAAACTGACCTATACCCATAAGAGGTAGGAAATGACAAAGTTATCGGTTTTGGATTTTCATGATATTTGGCTCAGATCAGCAGTATATATGGCATGTTTTTGTTATAATATGATATCTTGACAAAGACTAGAACATATACATCTTTTGAATTGAATGTTGAATGTTTTGTGAATTTTTGAAAAAAAAATGAAATTTTACAATCAATAGATTTAGGACATGGAAATTTAGAGACAGGTACCACCTCAAAGGTGGAGTACGTCAGGGTTGCTTCCTAAGCCTTATTCTTAACTATCTTATTCGATAAATACATTTTCATAGTTCGTATATAATGAGTTATTAATATGCAAACTTTCTGTTTATTGTTACTCCCATTGTGGGAGTATGTAATTGTTCTATGTTTTGTTGTACGTTACTTTATGTCCATTTTAGTATTGCAATCATCTTGATGGGGAAGAGAGAGCTGATTGCTTTGCTTAATTTGTCTTCCTGGTGTCTCGTGATGGTTGAGCGGCTCTTCCTCACGGTGCCAAGGGGTTGTCTGCAGTTTGTGATTGTGGTATTTCCTGATCATACTCATTTACTATTTTTGAAGAAAATCCATGCGTGGACACAGATGAAAGGACCCCTTTGGGATTCCTAGCTCAAATAATATAGAAAAATGCTCCAAACATGATTATTCTAAAAATTAGGTCAGAGGTCAAGGTCACAGCGACCCAAAGCTGGTATGCGACATGATGCATCAGCACACCCAATTTGGAATTCCTATCTCAAAGAATATAGGAGATATGCACCAGACTCGATGCAGTTTCTAAAATAGAGAAAGTTTGGTATTTTAAAGTACCCAACAAGGGTCCATTCGTGAGTACGGACGGACTGTGCAATTACTATATGCCTCCTAAAGTTCCTTTGGGGCATACAAAGAATCCATTATTCGTGTGAGGGTAGGATAGAATAATCCATCCCGAGGATCGCCATTTGGCATCACGAGACTTGCCAAGTGATGACAAACGGTGATCCTGATGGACAGATTTAATTCTATCCTATCCTCACGCTCATGATAGATTCTTATATTATAAACACACGTTACACAACACTTTCGGCGGGAACGAGTAACGTCATGACGACGTCCGTTACAACATAGAAAATTTACATGGAAATAAACAAACTTTGAAGGCGATAAAATCGCATTTAAAAGGTCATATGATAAACAGAATCTTACACTGGTGATCATTTCATATTAAATTTATTATACTCGCAAAATGCTAGGATAACATTTCATATGAAATGATCACTCGTGTAAGATCCTTAATTTATCACATGGCGTCGCGTCTGGGAGTGATATAACGTCATGCAATAAAATCGATAAACCACTAGTGGTTACAGACTTAGTAACGTTATGTAATGACGTTCATTATAACGTTACGTAAAATATGGCAAAATATTGACGTATTTACGCCCAAAATGCGTTTTTAAGTAATTTTAATGTCCTGTGATAAATAGAATCTAACATTCGTGCTCCTGTATTCAATGATTGAATTTATTAAACTCGTTGAGAAAAAGGGATAAAATGCTCCGCGAGCCTCGCATTTTTATCTCTTTTCAATAAATTCAATAAAACATGAGCAATCTTAATAGACTAAGATCAATATTTAGACCTCTAGCTTTGCTGGATATGTCCGCATGTGGGTTTATTAGAGGCACTGGCGCATATGCAATATATATGGGTCTCGACACGACAAAACCTGTCCTCTGGGTTTCCGATAAATTGATATTTAAACCAGTCTCTTCAGCTACAGAGACTAGCAAGAAAAATAAAATTTCGCTTGTAGCAAGTTTAGATATGATACTTTCCAAAAAGCGAATGACAAAGGCGCTGATCAGACTGTGCGGATGCGCAGGCTGGTCTGCGTCTTTGTTGTTCGCAAACCCAGAAAAAAGGTTTTCTCGCATTGAAGCCCATATGATAAGCATCCAAATCTCATGTGCTGGCCCATTTGTAATTAATAACTTCTTTGATCTTCTTATTGCAGAAAATTGGTGTCCCACTAAGTGCATCTGATATCAATAATGTTGCTAGTCGACTAGATAGACAGAAAAAAGGTGTCATAAGTTATAGGTAAAAATCTGATTACAGTATAACATCTTCAGCTGCCACTCAAAAATAGACAAAACAGAGATCTTAATGACTAATGGTAGCTTAATGAAGGTCGAAAGTATTGCAGAATGCATTCTTCAATACTTTTGACCTGCATTAAGCGATAGTCCAATCTGATTAAAACCCGATCTACGCTTACTATGTCGGTAGATCTGACATGGACCCGTAAGAGGTCATCTTCTCTGACGTCGGTTTTCCGGATTGTTCTATTTTTAAATCAACCAATCGCTGCTCGCGTTTCTTAACGCACTTCAGGACGCAATACACACAGCAAATTTTGGCGAAGAAATTAGTGCTGGATCGATTGGATATTGAACATTTAAAAAAAGTAACAATCATAATATATCTTTGATGGTATTGTTGCAAAAAAAGACTGCACAGCGATTTCCCTACCGTTTCAAGACGGAGAAATCCTTGTCGCAATCAGCCCCCAAAGAGAACCCGCAAAGTAATTTTTCCCAAAGAGAGCCCCTCAATCTATCTAGACTTGTCCATTATTTCTCAAGGGAGATATTTATGCGGGCAAGGGTCAACCATCTTACCGGATTTAAGTTGCATTTGTTACACTTAAATTGTTATTCAAAATGTTCCTTTTCAATCTTTATACTGTTTTTATTTGGATTTGCGCCCCATAGTCTACGGTATGTTTTTTCTGCTTCACACAGATATGCAATATCTACCGTGTGCGAAATGAAACATTCTGTTTTTCCCACGATGACTGTGTAATGCATCGTGTAACACAGCTTCGGAGCATTCTAAAACGATGCTGGTGTTATTTATACCTGAAAGATTCAGAATCAAGGCTGGGTGGTGACCTGTCTGATCCCAGGACGTGGGGGGGGGGGGGGGGGTGCACTCTGGCATACTTATATTACATGTCAAACATTGAGGCTTGGTCGATTTTTTCTGGCAGACTTACAAAAGTGGATGGTAGGGTGGTGCACTCTCTGATCTTTTCAGAGCATTGGTAGAAGCCCCGCCTTATGGGGGCAAGCTAATGATAACAATCCTGCTCTTAGCTCCATGGTTAAGTTTCTCAATGTAATAATCCCGGCACTGCAGGGACAATCCAAAAGTAATTACCCTGCACCTCGGCCCACCTATTCCATGGCTATCCCCGTGGGTTGGGGCCGTGGATACAAATGACTGGTGCATTAAGCCTTTAATCAATGACAGGCTTACAAGTGTTCCAACTTTGCCTATTTTGTTTTACCTCTTCCTAATTTTTTCCTACTCTTATTATGAAAATTCCTACTATAAACTTACTATTCCTACATTTTTTGTCATAAAATGCCATATTCATAATTATTATACTTATAAATGATATTCAGAATTTGCAGCATTTACCCTAGTTTCTAGGGGCCTAGGGGCAGTAGAACACTAGCCTTATAAATATATGAGACACATATTTAGTGGCTTCCAATCTTGTTATGGCTGTCAGCTGCCACATACACATTTTTCTGCTGCTGGGGGTTACTGTTTTAGAAAAAGGATGCTCATTTAGAGGGAAATGTCCTACTTTTTATCATCAGATTCTTTCTACTTTCCTTCTTTTTTTCTTGAAATGATCCCCACATGTTCCTACTTATTCATCAAAAGCCACATATCAAATCTGTTAATTAAGACCAATGGAATTTTCCTTAAAACAGGTTAAGTCAGGATGGTCCATTGTATATATTGAGGGGTCAAAGATTATATTTTTTTAAAAATGTTTATTTCTTTCAGTGCAGACCTTGATGAAATGTCACATCATGTGGCATTTCATCTGGGTCTTCACTGTTTGTCATCTGAAGTACCTGTTCTGTAGTTCCTGGTGAAAAAAACATGCTAAATTTTCAAATATTTTCTTGGTATGCCTGATATGCCCGATATGTTTTTGTAAACAGTTGATGCTGGTGCTCAGCCTATGTAGCAAGAACAATTGAAAGTAGCTCCCCATCCGCGCATGAGGAGTAGAACCTATTTGGTCCATCAAAATTTCAAAAGGCCCATATAAGATAAAAAAAACTTACATGCAATGGCTAAATTAATCAGAGTAGGTGGGCATGTCAGAACCTTTGAATGGTATTTATTTTGAGAATACACTAAAAGCTGGTCAGACTTTGATGTGCAATGCAAATTATCTCTCTCATCAAAAGCCACATGCAACTTTACTCTGCCTATTAACCCTTTTATTAAAGACCAATGTAATTTTCCATAAAGTTTGAAACATTTAAGTCAGGATGGTCCATTATATATATTGAGGGGTCAAAGGTTATATTTCCCCAAAAATGTTGTATTTCTTTCCCTGAAGATAGATTTTGTTTTAGCAAACTATGCAGACCCTGATGAAATGTCACCATTATATGGCATTTCCCTATCTGGTTTGTCACTGTTTGTCAAAAAACCTTTTTAGTGGTTTCTGGTGGAACAGAATGGCCCGGGTATATTTTTGGGGCATGCTAAATTTTCAAACATTGTCTTTGTATATCTGATATGCCTGATATTTTTTGTTTGTAACCAGTAGATGCTAGGGCCTAGCCTATGTAGCAAGAAAATTGAGAGTACTCCCGCTCCCTCCTGGGGACTATAATAGAACCATATTTTGAGAAAACTATTTGTAATAAGCTAAAGTGTGTCATTTTTGGCTTGACTCCATATAATCAGGGTTCACCCTGCCATTAGTCATTGTAGCCATTTGCTACTAAAAATGTAGAGTGGCTACATTGGCTAAAAGTACAGTCCTGGTGGTTCAAAAATTACATATTTGCGAAAAAGTGTATTTTGATCAGCTTTTGGATTTTCAATTATTGCTTTTATTATTCCTTCACACTTTATTATTGTGTCATATTTTACTCTTTGGATGCTGGATTTTTCAATACTATCTGAGTGTCAAACAATTTGGATCCAGATCAGGCCCGAAATTTCGTCGGGCCTGATCTGGGTCCAAACTGTTTGCAAAGGTTATCAGCAGACAACCAAAGTGTGCCCCTAGCGGGCAAAGAGTTAAATACAAAACAACTTGTTGATACTACTTTTTGGCTAAAGCCTTGGCTAAAGTTAATTTCATTTGGCTCCAACTTTTTCCATTTGGCTAAACTGTTGGCAACAAATTCTGAGCCAGGGTAATCCCTGTATAATTATAAGCTATCCAACCTTTTATTAAACTTGCTCTGCAGATTTTTGGGCCCATTACAATTTCAAAAGGCCCATATAAATTCAAAACCTTGCATGCATTTGAATGGGAAATGGGCTGAAATAATCAGAGTGGGTGCATATGGCGGAATCTTTAAATGGGTTTTAATTTGAGAATACTGTACTGTCAACACATTAAAATCTGGTCAGATTTTCACAGGGATAATCCTGGGATGCGCCCAATCCATTTTGTGAGAAAACTATTATTGTTTTGCTAAAATGGACTTATATTTTTGGCTGGGCCCCGTGTATTTATACATGTAGCTATTCAAATCTCATGTCAATTGTGCTCCAATGGGGATTTTAAGGATTCTTGGGCCCATCAAATTTTGCACAGGGCCAATGAAAATTTCCAAAGGCCCATTAAAATTTGGAAATTTGAATGGGATATGGGCCATTGGCCCATTTTAAGGGCCCATCATCATTTTGGGCCAGGATTATCCCTGATTTTGATATGCAATGCAATTGACCTAACTGTCCTAGATGTGGAGTATATTTGTGCAACTAAATATCAATCAATGAGAGCCACATAAGGACCAGTTATGCAAAGTTGTTTAAATCAAACAAACAGTGAATCATATGATGCTGTTTGAAGCAAATTGTTGAGGATGTCCAAATCCCAAATTTGCAGAAAATTTTTGAAGGGGAAAATTTGTAAACACTTTTCATTTGAATACCACAGACTTAATGGATTATAACCTTCCCTGATTCTTTCAAATCCATTCATCACATTGGGTTAAATTAAGTCACTGTCACAGCTTCATGATACATGTAGATGTTTGCATGAACAAAATGAATGTAAACAAAGTGACATGGCCACTAACTTTAAATACCTTAGCATTTGGGGTGTTGTTCTAAGGTGTAGACATAACTTATTAACAAATGTACAGTATAGTAAACTTCTAGGTTATCTGCTGATGAACAAACAAATGTGGTGAGATACTTTAATAAGAAAGTAATTTTTAAGGTTTAAATTTTCTTTATTTATCTTAGGCCATGTATTGGTGTAGCAAGTTCTGACAGTTCTTGGTCCTGCCAGAAATTATAATGGGCTGTCACTGTCACAAGGTCATGTGGGTGCAATGAGTTGGTATGTGATTGTGGAGTTTTCCGATCATTTCCAGGCATACCTTATTTTTTTTTTTGCAGTCAGCTCAAATTTTTTTACACCATATACACCAAAACCCTGTGTACTGGTACTCAAAGGTAGACATTAAATAGTAATCATAATCTACAATTTTGAATTTTACAGGGAATTTTGCACCCAAATGAACCTTTTTGTAAGAGATTTTCTTAAATGCAACTTTTAATAAGCCATCCTTAAAAATATATTTGTTTGTTGCGCTCCTACCCATCAATTTCAGTATGGGTAGGTAGGTAGGTATTTTTAAAAAAAAATTTTTAGAGCATAATTTTATGACCTTGCTATGACTAAGAGGTCTACAAATGCTATAAATAAGGTAAGAATGCATATAATAACAGTCTCTGTAACAGTTTCTTTACTCAAAATACAGCGTTTAATGAATATAAAGAAGGGTTTGTTAACAGAATTAGAGAAAAACAAAAAAATAAAAAAAAATGATTCTCAGAAAGAAGATAACATTTTTTGGGTAGTGCCTGTTTTGGATGGGTAGGTAGGAGCACGGAAAACCAAAATTATTTTAAGGTCGGCCTGACATAGCTAAAATTGACAGATATTAATTTGCGAGACAATAATTGTTGAAGTTTTCTTTAAACATATTAAGAAATCATTTCTTCAAGAAAATACATCAGTTTGTAGTTGATGCCTTGGTAACTGCTTGGATGGGGCCGAGTAACTGGTACCAAATTTTAATTGTCACTCTTTGAGTTACTTCACTTGTTGTGATCGTTTGATAAAAATCCTCAACAAACTTTTCTTACTTGACTGATATAGACAAGGAATTTTACATTTTTTTATATTTTGCTTTCCACTGTAAAAAACAGGTAAAACCTGCTGTCCTTTTTGTGGGACATTGACAAACAGTGCAGAGCCAGATCAGATGCAGTGATCAGAATTTCTACTGATAAGGCTAAGAATGTTTTATAAAAAAATTTAAAAAAAGAAAAAATACCATCCAACTACCCTTAAAATAGAAATGGACTGGACCAAATTGTATGCGTGAGAAATTCCATTACCCTTCAATCAGTTAAGTACAGCAGTTACTAGATTTGGAAGCATCACCCTATCTTTGTCTGAGACTAGTGGCGTTGTTGTTGTTAGTTTTGTTAGCTGTTTGTTGTTGTTGCTTTGTAGGTGGGGGGGGGGGGGGGGGGAGGGCACAAACATTTGGGGTCAGTAATGAAAAAGAGAAGCCCACTGCACCCCCCTGAAACTTTTACATTCTTACAATTTTTTATCTAAAATATGTTATTTTGTTTGCTTGAATATCTACAGATGTTAGAACATATGGAAAACATTTGAGAAAAAAATGCAAGCTTATTTCTCACGCTGAAATAGGGGGGGGGGGGGGGGGGCTTCTTTGTCTTTACTGGCCCTAAGTGTATGTGGGGGGGGGGGGGATGGGGGGGCAGGGGAAATTTTCTGTCAGCTTTGAAAGAATTTTCAGCTCGCAAGGGTGTAAACAATTATAAAGAGAAGTGGAAAGTTGTCGCTTCGAAAGAAACAACATTGACTGTCCAAGTTTTATTCCCGATCTACTGCAATCCGAGCTGTAAAGGTCTGATTTCCTCTGTAAAGCGCAGCCTATAATTGTTTAGCTACTTGATATTTTTCGCATCTTCTGAATTCAATTCTACCTGATGAAATGCAGAAACACTAACAATGCTAACGTGTGTTGTCACTCACCGGCATTTTAAAGATGCCGCCATGTTTGTTTACCTATCGTCAAGATCGAATGGAAAACAACCGAAGGCGAACGAACATCGACTTTTCGCTTCCAGATTTTTGGAAGCTGCAACGTGATTGGTCAATTCAAAGGTCGCCAGAAGACGACCGTCTACGGGTGGGTGTCAGATCACAGGAGCTTGAAGTTCGATCCTTCAATCACCCCTATAGCCTCAAAACCAAAAGCTCACAATGTCATTACGTAGTAATGACCAGGAGTGAAACTAAATTTCAGGCACCTTTGAATCGCCGTTACCAGGACGATTTTGGCGAAAAATGAACATCTAACCATAAAAACTATGTCAACAGGTCATGCGAGGCATGGATAACTTTTTCTGACATATCACTGAGTTAAAATTATGAGCGTTTGAAAATAAGAAAAATATTACGGTAGCCATTCCGGCTCCAGTATCCGGTTGTGACGCAGCGAAAACGAGCCGTTGTCACACTTCGAGAAATTAAATGTAGAAAAACTATAAAATGATTTACCGTTGGCCAAAAAATAAGACGACCAGTTAAAAGTCTTAAGAACATTAAATAAACTCAACCCGGACCCATAGCCATACCTTTGCTTGTCAGGAAAAAATCGTTTTTATCATAGCACAAACGTTTGTTGTTTTCAAAAATATCCGCGGTGTGACGTTATGTTTACATACGCACCGGTTGATTGTAAATCGATTTCAAGCTATGAGGCGACCAACGGGATTTACCATGGATAATTCTAACGTCGCCCTGGATGTCGATATGTGGTGTCCCGATGTCGTGGTGGTGGTGTCCTACTGGTGTGTGTGTGTGTGTGTGTGTGTCTGTGTGTGGCGTGGGGTGCTCTTGTTAGGGGGGGATGTTTGTGTAAGTCAAGACGCATTTGAGGTTTAGGAAGCAGGGGTGGCCCGAATCTGAAATCGTAGTGTTACATGTATAAAATAATTATGGGTGGAGAGTTCGATCCCGGGCCGGTCCCATACTTTCGTGGAGATTGATCATGAACTCATTTTTTACAGTCATTCTCCTTCCTTCCGCTGATTCATTCAATAAGGGCTGTTGTCATATGCGCACAAAGTTCTGACCGCTTTTTCAAGCTTGCACAGGAAAAGCGTAGTGCTTTGGGCAGAGCATTTTATTATAATTCTCACGAATAGATTCTATAAAACCGAGTCTGCTGTTTCTAATATTGTGGGTTCTCTCTATTTCTGAAGGATCCGTTTTACAATATTATCTATTTTCTCCTGCAAATTCGAGATAACTTGTACGGAGATATTTCTGTGAAAAAATATTTGAGCAGCTCACCGCTTGATTAGGACTCGTCGCGACAATAATGACCAGGTTATGCTCAAACTATCCTGATCAGCTACAAGGACTAGCTGAAATATTGAAAGCATGACTTAAACTACTGACTTATTCAAAGAGCTATTATCAAATGCATGGATCAGAGGCTATGCGGACGCCTAGTCTGGTCCGTGCTTAAAATTGTTGTTTAAGTGCAACAAAATCAGGGTTTCCAGATAAATGCGATGTAATTTAATAAGGTTGTTGTTTATGTTAGGTTCAAAACTCATGTTAGACCATTTCCAGCCAGCATATATAGTGTCGGACCAACATCGTCCCGCCAGTGAGCCGATGGTGGTCCGCTTTTAATTTTTTACTGGGCACATACCGAGTTGCGCGTTCACTCGCTCTCCAGCTGAGAAAATGCGAAGTCGGTTCCCAGGTAGCCTACTTGATTGGTGCAAACGCGCACGGAGAAAGCAAACTGGATTGTTCTCTAGGAGATCTTATAATTTTCCATTCTTTGCAAAACATAAAGAACCTCATAATCTGATAGCACGAGATGCCTTTGGTTAACTGCAAACTTACCAATGCTGGTACTTTTTTCCAACGTTAGAAGGAGACTATTAAAATAGGTTTGTCTGTCTGTGCGTCCGTCCGTAGAAGATATGAGTGGGAACTTTGTGGGCGCAACTTTTCGACCCTTTTTATTTACCTTTCAGATGCTGAAGATGCGCATGTGGCGTGGAAATATCGTCAGTTTCTCTTTATTTATTTTTTTTTATTTTTTTCACTTTTAAATTTTTGGCCATTGGGTACTCTGTGAGCGCAACTCCTCACACCGTATACCGATCTTTTTTTAAACTTTTAAAGTCTTTTGTTTATGGTCTGGACATGTAAATATGCATGTGGCTTGGATACTATCATCACATCTTTTATTACACAAGACTTTTAGCATGTGTACGCGCCGATGCTAATGCCGACGACGGAGTAATACAATACCCCCCCCCCCCCTGTTAAAAAAAGAAAGTGAATATGATCAGGAAATACCACAATCACAAACTGAAGACAAACTCGTGGCATCGTGAGGAAGAGCGACACAACAATCACTAGACACCAGGAAGACAAATAAAGTAAAGCAATTAGCTCTCTCTTCCCCATCACTGTGATTGCAAATCTAGAATGGACATAAAGTAACGCACAGCAAAACATAGAGCAATTACAAAATCCCTCAATGGGAGTAACAATCAATATCGAATCAACAACATGCATGCAACATACCCCGCCACTGGATATTTTCAATGCAATGAAAATCATTTTGAAAAAAAATGCCTAAGATAGAGAGTGAAAACAAATTTCTAGCGTCAATCAAGGGCTATAACTCTGTACCTATTTGTCAAAATTTACCCATCTGCAATATCCAAGAACGCTCCTTCCCAATATAATATCTCATAGCAAGTTTGAATAAAATTGGTTAAAAAAGGCTCCCAATTAAATACAGAACCAACAGAAAAAACAATGAAAGGATAATTCTTCATGTTCGTTATTAAAGTATCATCAAGATGTTTCTTATATGGTTTATATAAGTGTGTGTGTGTGTGTGTGTGTGTGTGTGTGTGTGTGTGTGTGTGTGTGTGTGTGTGTGTGTGTTGATCTTCTTCCTTCATATCTTTAAATATCTGCTGAAATATTCCGGCCATCACTTATGTTTAAAACATGATTTCTTTATGATTGATGAGCACCAGGATTTTATCCCCATTTTTTTGTGTGTATACATGGGATCCTAGGCAAATGCTTTGATACAAACAGAAGACCGGACGGGTTGTTGATGGGATAGGTGCCCACAACATACCCACTCATCAGCCGATGTGACATCACGTAATGCACCTGACAATGTTTTCTCCGAGAAGGGGAACCGCAAAATACAACCAAAACAAACTGAGGTTTAATTCCCCTCCCTTGGGTAAATACATGTATGTAATGTCTAAAATCCCTTGGACGGGTCGTCAAATCGATTATAATTTGATAAAGAAATTCTCAGAAGAAGTATCGTAATTTCCCATCCCAGGGATTAGGTGTTCTAATTCCGTGGGTGGGATATTTGTTTGTAGTCAAATCTCCTTGCATCACCCCCACACCCCCAGCTCTAGGAGAAAACACTGATAGGTGCATTAGTATAACATTTTCATAGCCTTGCATCTTATTACATCTCACTGATAGCAGGTAGCCCCAAGGGGGGGGGGGGGAGGGGGGGCTCTGATATTTTCATATAAACGTAGGCTCGGGTCATTTTTTTTTTTTTTTGGGGGGGGGGGGGGGTTCAAAATTTTGAATGTCAATATTTTTTAGGTTTTCAATAAATATTTTTTGGGGTATGAAGATTTTGTGGATATTTTTTTGGGGTCATCACAAAACTTGACTATATTTAGGGGTCTGTGCACTTTAGGGTCTTTTCTTAAGGTCAATTTACAGAATAGGGGATATTTTTTGGGGTTGCTAAAATTTCAAATATTTTTTGGGGTGCTTGAAATTCCTGATATTTTTTTGGGGTGAACGCTAGATGCTGGGTCCGAGCCTACGTATGCAGAAAAAAAACGAGAGTACCCCCCCCCCCCCCCCCCCCCGGAGGTAGCACTTTCCTTTAGCAGTAGAATGATAGTTCTGATCTTTTACAATATTCCCCCGTTGGAGGCCCCAATAAATTTATCGACCTGTACACGTCACATTATGACGTCACATATTTTCAAGGAAATGGACTTGACAATCACATGTGTAAACATGGTAGAAATGACAAAAACAGTTTCAAAATAACTTGTTTGGAATATTATTGTGTTCTGATGACTGGTGGAAGCAGCTTATTCAGCTTATTCTCGGAAAATACGTCTAGTTCAGAGCCCTCCAAACAGCGTTGTTGCTATAAAAACGTGAAGGTAGGAATCTTGCACTTTTCTGTTGAAGGCTTTGTTTATATTTCCTTGAGATAGTTTCTGTTCTGGGTTTTAGCTCGGAAACAAAACCAAATCCTTTTCATCAAGCGTAAGGGGAGTCTGGGGTAGCCCTTCAGAAATTCAACCGTTTTTTTTTTCAAATTGTGTGGGAAACATACTCCGAAATACCTGGTAAGTCACTATAACGAACTTCCAGAGACCGGTAACTGGCGGTTAGGAAGATTTATTACGATTATTGTAGAACTATCAATCGTTTTGATTGTAAGACAAGAGGACCCGGATAAAATACAAGATGCTCTTGGGTTGCTGAAATCGACTGGATTACAAACTCCGATATGCGACCAATTGGTGTAAAAATGCATTCAATTTTGGTTTATTCCTTAACAAAACATGTCACCCGGTATCACATTGACCAGAAATAAACAAATCAAGGTTGTTCATTGCAATAGACATTGTCCTTTTTTTTCAAACGTCGCCATCTTGGTCAGCGTAACGTCGAACATTTTACGTTGCCGTCACAACATTCACTGCTGATAACCGGAAACTGGAGCCGGAATGGCTGTCGAGAGCTTAGTTTCACTCCTGGTCATTACTACGTAATGACATTATGAGATTTTCGGTTTTAGGGTTTAGAAGCGATACAAGGATAGAACTTCAAGCTCCTGTGGTCAGATCTAGCTGTGGCTAGATCGGGTTTTAATCAGATTGGCGATAGTCAGTCTTGAAAACCATTTTATGTCTTCTTTTTGAGTGACCGCTTTAGACAGGTTTTACTGTACTGTTAAATATTCCTAAATTCTGACCATTAGCTACCAGACAAAATGTCTAAGGTAAACAGTGCAACTAAGGTCACACTGCTCCTGGTTATAATGGAACGGATTTGCCAGGCTCTATCCTGCTTGTTTTTCTCAAAAAATGCTGTTTAGAAACTTTGAGGAGAAGACTTAAAAATTTAGAACAATTACCATGATACGAATTCACCTAACTATAAGATGTCGTTTAACTTGAGAGTTGTTGCACTAACCATTATTTCTCACAAATAGACTCAATGAAACCGAGTCTATTGTTTTCAGATTGTGTAGGTTCTCCCTATTTCTGTAGGATCCGTTTTACAGATAATTTGAAGCCAGCCAGATGAGTTTATAAAAGTTCAATAACCAAATATCTAGTTGCAAACGGGAAATAGAATAATGTCCTGCTGCACTAATTTTGCACTGCTTCAACACTTTTATTAATAAAATGTCATGCAAACTGGCCATGGTAAAACAGCATACTTGGATGAACAGATGCTGCACAAGGATCTGCACAGTTTCTCATTATAAACATGTTTTAGTGTCTTCATTGGTTTGGTAATTGTATCCTTGAGGTAAATTGAATGATATCAAACGATCAGAATTGTTATGAAAACAGATTTGAAAATTTCATAAGGCACTTATTAAAAGACCTATCTTCAAGTTTGACATTGCTTCCATTTTGTCTAATCTTGCTTCAGTGATATATTCTAGCTGTAATTTTAATGTTTTGTATCTTTTAGCAACTTGGTAGTTGGTGTCAGAAGTCATATACGTGAAGAAAGAATGGAAGACAGACGACAGGAAGTGAAGAAACGAAATAAGATTGAAGAGCGCCGCCGCATCTTGCAGACAGATTTACCTCCCATATACCGGAAGAACTATGAGGATGACATGTATCTATATTATGCCTCACAGAACAGTCTCAATGCTCAGCGCAGTAACTCAGTATGGAGTATAGACAGCGCTAACAGCCAGGGACAGGGTCTGCCAGCCATCAACAGAACAGTGTCCATGGTTTCACAAGGGGATATCAATGAGCTTATAAATGTCAGAGAGAAACAAAGAGCTGTAATTTCTGCTTGGCGTCGTAAATCAACAGCATTACCAGCAGAAAGAACAGAACAAAAACCAATGAAGTTATTAAACTATATGAACAAATATTTAGAACGTAGAAAGACTCAGGCTAATATAGCTTTCATGTCATTACCAAGTATACAAAATGAATAAATAAGTCAGCACGCAAGATATTGGTACTTATCGTATATGCGCAGAAGCCTCCTTTAAACTCCCATAATGTTGTATCCAGCGGGTCTACGCTTTGATCTGATCCTTCTTATAGGTCCATATTTTGACTATGCGAGGGGCGTAGGCTCTGGTGTGACGCGCATATGTGCAGACTTGTCTGAGCATTCGCTGCTCGTCAAGGTCCCAAATTATTGTGTGCCAGCACAAACATTACTTCAAGTTCTTTGCTTCGTAGTTTTCTGCCACGTTCAAATATGCAAATATCCAGTTTTATGACGCCTAATTTTAAAAGCGATTTCATTAAATCATATACCTTTTTTTAATATAAACAAATTCTCTATTGAGTAGGTATGTCAGAGGATACATAGCTTGCCAGACAGTTAGCTAATTTTAAAATGCTTAATACTTTGTGAGCTATATTCAAAAGGCGCCTTTTTAATTAATGTAGATAAGCGCTTACTGAATGGTATATTTGTCTCCCTGTGGGAGAAATACACTGTCATATATAGGCAATTGCCTCAATAGTCACCTTTTTGGGCAAACGTTTTATCCGAGTATTGGAAAAACAATTTATATTCTGGGCATCAAAATTTTGCGACTTTATAAACCTTACATATTGTTATAGTTTAATTTTGGTATTTTTTTAATTGAATGCTATTTAAAGTTATTTTCTTTTCTAATAGCGGCTACTCTTTAAGGAAATAATATGCTCTGTCCGTGGAGCATATTCTTTTCTTAAACAGTTGCCCATTTTCAAGATAGGGTATACTTGACATGGAAACAACCTCTATTATTTTAAACTTGTTTTATTGATACAGATATACATGTACCAGCATACTGTAGATGACTGTCTATTTATAGGTGTAACTGAATTCAACACTGTATTTCGCAATCTCTTGACTTGGCTAATTCAGTTACCATCAGGTCACCAATTCAATCTCGCTGTCGTTAGGTACCTAAGGGCTTGGGGTGGGTTAATCCTTTAGAACACCTTATATGATTAGAAAATCAATAAATAGTAATTAATCTAAATTATAAACAATAAAGTTGGAATCTATAGTTCCCTGAATTTTCACCAGTACTAACTATTGTTTCATGCAAATTTCTTCCAATTTCAAAGCATCGCTATTCAATGAATCTCATACTTTCTGGTCAACAACAATTCAATTGAACTATAATTTCCAATTAAATGTATCAATATGTAAAAAAATCTACAGGGTACTTTCAAAACCAATGCTTTCCCAAGTGATTGTTTAAATAAAAAAGTGAGTATGAACAGGAAATACCACAATCACACTACAGGCCAATCTACGTCACCCTGAGGAAGAGCGACAGAATACCAACAGTCACAAGACATCAAGAAGACAATTTAAAGTAAAACACATCAGCAAGCAAAACTAGAAAGGACACTAAGTACTCCATAACAAAACAATGACCAAACACAAAATCCAACAAACAATGGGAGCAACAAGAAACAATGAATCACCAATAACAAAACCACCGTCTTAGAACAGACAGCAGCCAAAGACACTGGGGGTTTAAATGCATTTTACTGGCGCAAAATCTTTGCCCTAGATTCTGTTGTTGTTAAAACACAAAAATTGGCTAGCTCACATGGAGACTTACTTATGCAATGCATCAACACAGAGAAATAATCTAATCAAATTAACACACTTACTGAAACACAGATATTCAGAGCTAAAGAAAACCTCAAGTTAAGGCTGGGATGAAAGCTTAAAGATTTATCCTTTCACTAAGCAATTAAACGTATTTTTGCATTATATTTGGTATTTTATTTGGAATATCTTAAAATATACATAGGATATTGACACACAAGAATATATATAACCTGTTATCACATATTCGTGAGGCTATTTGTTGCAATAACCCAAATTCTGCATATGCAATGAGCACTTTCCTCCAACTGATATTCAGCCTACTGTGATGATAACCAGAATTCATGCATTTTGAACGGAGAGAGGTTATCATGCTCGGTACCAGGCGTTGATCATTAGATGACCTCAGATGTAAACAAGTGGCGTGACGTAATGCAAAGTTTACGTCCATCCTATGTTTTACTTACATTTTTGTACGACAAACACGTTAAAACAGTGAATTGGAATATGTGATAAACAAATTATCTTATGGGGTTTTGGTTATCGCCCTCAGTTTCGACACTCAACCATTATCAGCCCTCAAGCTAAAGGGCTCAGGATGATAATGGGGTCTCAGGTTGATACTTTGGGCGATAACCAAAATGCCGTGAGATAATCTCTAATTATACAACTTACACATGGCACAGGTTGAGTCTGGGCAGTCAAATGCATTTAGATCTTTACATCACTATTGGCTGTCACAAATATTGCCTGGCAATCCAATCAAGGTTTGTACATATGTTTTCCTCATTAATTGTATAACAGGGATCATGCTCAAGACTTGATTGCAAATCTCATCTAATATATCTTTCTATATCGTGTTGCTTAATGCACCAAGCAGTCCAACTGATGGGTTGGCTAAGTACTTAAATAAATACCATTGAGACACCTTTATTTCATCATACTTATTTTGGTATGGAGTACAGTAGCTCAGTGGTAGAGTGCTTGACTTAAGATTCAGAGGTCCCTGGTTTGAGCTACACCAGGAACAAAATGAGGGAGTATGACCAGGAAATGCCACAATCACAAATCACAAACCAACTCATGGCACTGTTAGGATGAGTTACAGATAAAGACAAACAGACATTAGGAAGGATAAAGTTAAAGTAAAGCAACAAGCTCTCTCGTCATCAACAAGATGATTACAAAACTAGAAAGGGCACTAAGAACTACATTATAAAAAGAGGACCCAACACAATACCCCATGGCACAATGGGAGAAACAAACAAACAATTAATCAACTACAACAGACTCAGAAAGATAAGCAGCCAATGCCATCAGGGATGACAGGGGCTTAAATATATTTACAGGTTACATCTTCGCCCCAGATTATATTGTTAAATCACATAAAAGAAAACTTCTGCAACATGAGTGACACAATAAGTACACATAAAAGTGTAAATAATTAAGAGACAAACCTATTGAAAAAATTGTCAAATAAATAGATAAGTATGTCACAAAGTTTCAGACATGACAACAAATATTATTTTTTCTCTTGTTCAGAGGTAAAAAAGTATGTTTCTTATTATAACCCAAATGAAGTGACCCCTTTCTAAAAGTGTTCAAATAATTTGATTTTATTGAGTTTTTCTTTGATCAGAAAAGAAGTATAGAGAGTAGAAAAAAAGGTATTTCGACAAAAAAGATACTAGAAAATCTTAGATTTTAATTTACCAAAAAATCCCACCCAACCCCATGATAGACCGAACAGACCTCGACAACTTCTCTCATAATCTTTATCACATTATTCCACAACATGGCCCCTGTTATGTCTCCAAGCAAGATATTTAAGACTCACTGTTAATCACTGTTTCAACACGGCATCAACTCAAACTCATATCAATCATTTTAGTTGATTTTATTGTTTGAAACTAAGCGATGGTTTACTGAATATAATATAGTTAAGCTGCGTTTTTGTTGGTGAATTTTCTTTACAAATGTAATTGTGCTAATGACATTTGTTCTTTGTTTTATTGTTATGGAAATTTTCGCTAGATAGAACATGGGTTTACAAGAGTACAGTATGCATTCTTTCTACTTTTGTTTTTATCTTGTGATGAAAATGATTGCTATTTTATTCTTGATACTCTCACTGGATGCAAGATGTAATTTTTTGTCTTCTGTGATTAGAGAGAAATTAATCAGCTAAATCACTTTAACATCAGATCTCGAGGTTATAAAACGTTTTCTATGCTCAATTCAACTGAGCATAAAATCTATCCTGCTCACAAGTTGGCGTTTAAATATTTGTTAGCAGGATGAATAGAACATCTTGGAGTTTTTTTTTTATTTTATTATCTTTTATTTTTTAACGAGTTTTTCAATGAACGGTCAAAATTTCATGCAAAATTGAGTTAAGTATGAAACAATAGTTATAACCTTGAGGCCATATGCTATATAGAGCCACATTTCAAAAATGTCTCATGCTTTCACAGTTTTCACTTTAGTTCTTCCTGTTTTTGCTTTACAGTCTTTTTCTGGTTTCGGTGCTGAATACTTGATTACTATAAGATCAGGAGAAATGACAAAACCACTGTGTATCAAAGTGAAGTCTGTATTAATCTCCCTTATTTCTTCCACAATATGGCAAACCTCCGTTGTAACTTGTATACCCTGAAAAGAAAAGCAAAACTATTCAGCATTGTCTAACAAAAGGAAAGATTTAATTGCAATGATGCTTATTTTAATACTTGAGCAAGTATCTACATATGTGTGAGCTGAACAAGTTATGTGATCAAAAAGCATTTGATCCTAGGGTGTATTTTTGTTACCTCTTATAACTTGTCCTTAACCCTCAAAGCGCCACCTACAATTTGCAGCAGACGACAATTGCAAATTTTGCTGCTTTTCAAAAATAAAAAATAAGGCATGATATTTCATGAGAATCGTCTGCTGGCAGACGATTCTCATGTAATATCATACCTTATTTTTTGTCGAAAATTGGGAAAGATGTCGCAAAATTTGCTGTCTGCTGCAGTCCTAATTTGCGCTTTAAGGGTTAAATGATTGAAGTGTGTTCTGTTAGAAAACAACGCATTCCAGCCTTTCTGTCACCCAGGGGATGGGAGGCGTACTCTCTCTCTATATATATATACTGAAACAATAAAGTTATGTCCGCTTGACGTTTATGTCTGCCAGTTCTAAATGTATGAACGCATTTCGTTCAAATTTTAACATTACAAACTGTTATCATTTAAAATCGCTATGCACTTAAATTAAAATCATTTTATAGCCAGTAGAGCCGCTGACAACTCAGAGAACACGAGTTCCCTTAAAATCAAAAGTCACAACATCTATAGCTTTGGTGTCCGTCATAATTCCGAACCGTTCAAGCACATTTAAACATCACTGAGTAAACTCTCTAGTAAGATGTTATGCATGTTAGCTGTATGCATTGCTTTTACGGCCACAACCATTAATCTGTGATATCCTCTGACGTCACAAAACATCGATCAAGAGCGTGCGTGAAGACACACAGAAAATTCATTGTTGGTCCAGCATTTTGATAATCAACAGAGTTGGTTGAATTTGAATTTATTTTTCGTCAACATAAGCATTTTAACATAAATTAAGTCTAATCATCATCAAAACAATTTATACTGGAAATTCACTTGTGTTTTTTCAGTAAGGGGTGGGGTATAAAACACAGATTTAGAGAACATGTGATGGCCGACATCAGCCATAGTTTTTATTTTTATCTTTAATGAAGTCGTTGTCATACACAAGCACAACAAATTAAAACAAAAACGGTGTCAAAATCATGTTAGTTTAAGGAAAACGGGAGATTCTTCGATTGTTATTTGTTTAATTCAAAGGGAGGTAATTTCAGTAAATTTCGTAAATTAACGGTTTTGAGTTGCAATTTCTCTCGTTTTATAAGCACATTTGGTATTTTTAGATGTTTTTTCTTCATTGGACGTTCCTAGTTGCCATTTGACGTAACATGTGTCACGTTTTGATGATCAACTTGCTTATGATAGTGGAATGAGCTGTTTTCACTTTAGGTTAAATAACTCTTCCAGATTAGAAGATAAAATCAAATAATTGCCATTTTTATGTGTCGGACGTTTGATAAACATTTTGGTTTATTTTTTGCTGTGACATCTTAACTGGATCGAAAGATACAGTACCATGAATATCGGACGTTTCTTTTTTGTTTGAGTATATATATGTATATATTTTTATAAACTTATCAGAGTAACCCCCTCCTGGGGTCTATCAGTCAGTATTTCTGTCTGTCTGTATTTCAGCCCTGACATCCCCTGCCACAAACCTACTTTCTTCTTTGCTTAAAATATGACTTGTTTCGGCTTTTTGTGAAAGATTATACTTGTGTGATTCTAATGGCAAGGGGGGTTAGTACTTAGTAGAACTTCATTATCTGGCAGAGATGCTAATAGGGCACGGTACTGCGGGAAGCCGGTGGAAATTCAAGACAGAACGCAAAAATATCATTTTCCCTGCGTTCCAAATGCCACATATTTAAAGAGTGTTACGTGTTCCCTACATAAAAAAATTAATAGTACTGTGCTACCTTATTAGTGAGATGGAATATCTATAAATATCCCTACAGAAGATCTTTCGCACCTTAAGATAAGTTTTGAAAAAATCAACGTAGATAGTTCTTAAAATTTCTCGGGATTCTTTCAGAGTCAACGTAAAAATCATATGTAAAACTAATGAAAAAGTGCAAAAAATAAAAAAATAAACATTTCGTACAAATGAATATTTTTATTAGATCAATTACCATTTCATGGCATGTACTCTCCTCCATAGAGAGATCAAGTCAGCCTTTTAGGGCAGCAATGAAATTATAAGACTTCGTCTAAAAACATTTAAAGGAGGGTGGGAATGTGTTTTGGGGCTCCATGTCATGGCTATAATTTAAATTGGTTTTGTTTTACTAATTTTCCATTACAGGGACCTGCCAGTTACTTATAAGAAAGCAAACTGTATTTGTTTAATTTAGTTGCAAACTCAAATTGTGAAATTCATGTCTAAGCAGCTCTCATAAAGGACATTTCTTTTATAATGCGCATACATTTGCTAGATGTCTTTGAAAATATCAATATATAATCATACCTCTAAAACAAGAGAAGATAACTTTGAATCTTCATTATCATAGATGGCCTTCAGAAGTACTAGAGTTCCAATTGTTGATATAGGATTCTGACTAAGCTGAAATACACAGGCAAAAAGGGTATTTTACATGACTTTAGAAAAAATATATGAGCCGTGACATGAGATTTCCAACAATGTGGTATGGCGACCAGCAAAGGCTCAGACCAGCCTGCGCATACGTGCAGTCTGATCAAAGCCTTTGCTAGTCACTTGAATATTGTATAAGTGTTAAGCTACTGAGTGAACAGTATTTGGAGTTTCTAAGCTTAAAAGGAGGCTGCACAAGCTCGTCTGAGTCTACACTCATCAAAATGCCATATTGTTGGAAATCATATGTCATGGCTCATGTGTGTGTGTGTGTGTGTGTGTGTGTGTGTGTGTGTGTGTGTGTTTGTGACAACCTACCAATCACTATGGTCGTACGGAAATGTCTTCAAGTGACTGAGGAAGCCTGTGACTGCTATTGCTGGTTTAAAAGGTAAAAACATTGCTTTTTCATTTTTATCAGATTCTTAAAATTATGGAACCGCATGTTGTTATCATATTGTTAAGCCGATTACTTAATTTTGCTGAAAGCATGTTTTTATTAGAAATATTCTACTAGTTATATTTTAACTGAAAAAAATATTTGGTCAATTTAGGCACATTCAGTTAAATACACTACTTAAAAACTAAAGTAAGAATAAGTAAGATGTTCAAATGAGAAGTCCCTTGGTTTTGAGGCGAGTGTTGGTTTTGGTCCGGAGAGAAAGATTGTGGCTATATATTATTTTGTTTTTGCTTTTACATGTGCCATATTTTGCAATTGGTCGTAATATATTGGCCTCGATGCCGTGAAAAACCCTGTCTTTGGTGTTTCTGACACAGCTCAAACCAATCTTCTCAGCTACAGAGACTAGCTAGAAAAATGAGATTTCCCATGTTGCAAGTTTAGATATGATACCTTTCCAAGAAGCTAATAAACAAGGTGCTGACCAGACTGCGCAGATGCACAGGCTGGTCTGTGCCTTTGTTAGTCGCGAACTCCAAAGACAGGCTTTCATTATGGCTGTGGTATTTCCTGACCCTAATCACTTTTTTTAGATCTTAAATAAGTAAAGAATTGTTATTATATTTAACCATGGGGTTTGTTTGGTCACAATCAGATAAACCTGTTACCATGATGACTGAAAGATGCATCTAATTTATTCTTGAAATGATGAAATATAACTTACTGATAAAACTTTTAGACCTGTATTACATCTTATCGCCTTGGCCAAGCCTATACAACTGTCGTATCCTATTCTATTGCTACTAAGGTTCAAATGAACTATAAAATTATTGGTTTCTAAAGACTTGCTTATAGCAAGGGCACCATCATCGCCAAACCCATTCCACGACAAATTCAGCTGATGAAGCTCCTCATTCTTCTGTAAAACATAATTATGTTCACTTTTTATAAAGCTACCAACCAATAGCAGCCACTGTAATTAATCAATAATAGTATTACATGAAAAATTATCACTAACATAGCATAATATGCTCTACAAAAAAGTCTTCTTTTCACTAAACAACAATATGAAATCTCAGAGAAAGGATAGCCTCACATGTGTCTAAATTGTTCTTAACAGGTGATATGAATGTTGAGTAAGTATGGAATGCCAAATCAATAAAATAAGTAAAGAGACATAAAAATTTGAGCCGCAACATAAGATTTCCAACAGTGTGGTATGTGTGATCAGCAAAGCCTCAGATCAGCCTGTGCATAAGCACAGTCTGATTAGAGCCTTTGCTAGTTGCTTGAATATTCTTGTGTGTTAAGCTACTGACTGAAACTCATTTGGAGTTTCAAAGCTTAAAATGAGGCTGCACAGTCTCGTCTGAGTCTACACTTATCAAAATGCCACATTGTTGGAAATCACATGTCGCGACTCATATGTTGTTGGTTGTGTACCAGGTATCTAGTTAATGTTTCTTTAGGGTATTCGTCCTTTCATTTGGGAAATGTTTAACGCACATATCAAAAGCAAATGAGCCGTGGCTTGAGATTTCCAACAATGTGGTATATCAAAAGCACATATCAAAAGCACATATCAAGAGCACATATCTGGCTCTGGAATTCTCTAACATATCTTTCATATATGGTGATCTATTTAACTTATTTTTATGAACATGAACTAACTTCTCAAAGGAGTTGAAAATTTGGATGCCTCTATAGTATGAACTCAATAATTTATGAGTTAACAACAACAGAACAAGGGCGCAGATTCGATTAGATATATTTAAGCCCAGTAGATGATGCAGCTGTTGTGCATTGTAGGTGGTGATTCTTTTTTATGCTATGGTTGTTGTTGCTTTTTTAAATTTTAGTGTGTCTGGAGGTTTTGTTATTCTTTCTACTTCGGTAATAAAATCAGTGTGATTAATTCGCATATTAGTACCCAGCTTGTATGTGCGTGTCTAGATCTGCCCTTGTTCTATTGGATCTCCTTATGGCATCAAAGGTTGGTATGTGATCTGCATTGTGGTATTTCCAGGTCATGTTCATTTGCTTACTGCTAACAACAAACAAAGTAGCTAGCGTCATTTTTTACTCAGATTTGAAAGACATTTGGGAAATATTTCCCGTATTTCAAACTAAAGGTTATTTTTATCTATTGCAGACCATTCACTTAAGTATGGTGTGTTGTATTATCTTATTTTGATGATATTATTGAATGTTGCATTATTTAATATATTTTACGTGTAATGGGCATAATAGCATTTTGTAAAGATTATTTTCTGAAAGTAATTTCATTCATTTTTTTGCCCAATGATACTAAACAGCACCAATCAGAATCAAACATATAATGGTAGCCATTATTCACATCAATTAAACACTCAGCTAAGCCCGTAGCACAATCTGTAGCGAATGAGATTGCTGATACAGGGTCTTGAGTTTGATCCCAGCCTAGCCGCATACTTTCGTGGAGATTGATGATGCAATTGTTCTATGGTCACTCTCATCCTTAGGCTGATTCAAGAAGGACTGATGTCAGTTACAAGCGATAATATGTTCAGTACTGTTTAACCACTTAGTCTGAGCTTGCTCCGAAAAATGTGAAGTTAGGTTAACTGACTGTCTCGACATGATCACAGCTGTAGCCTGGGATGTTAAACCACAAACCAAACAACAATTCAAAACGTATGCTAATAATCATTCTGAAATACAAAACGTGGCATATGAATAAAAGTAAATAAAACATTTCAAAATATTTCGAAATGCACATTGTTTTTATGTTTGATAAGTTTAATGGATGATTTTTAACAATGGTTGTTTGGTGTATACATTACGTACCCTTATAGCCTCTCCCCAAGCAATGGCGCCACTTCTACGTATGTGGTTCCAGCTTATATCCAGATCTTGTATAGAATCGTTGGTTTCTGTGGAGAAGACAGATAAGCATATAAAATAGTACTTATCATCACGCTGGCTTTACACTTGCATGTGCAGTTGTCCAAGTAAACTTTTCTCCTGCTAACTTTTTGGTGAAACCATCAATATTTTTATAAAAGATATAAATATTCCTCAAAATGATCTAAGGACCAGAAATTCAACACCAAATATTTCTTTTACCTAATAAAGCCATGTATATTTTTATAATATGAATTATCAGCAACGCAGCTAAACATTTACAAGTAAGTAAGAAGGCAAAAATATTAGGAATCAATATAATCAAGAACCACACCTGACAGAGGACACCACACAGGAAAACGACAAAAACATAATAAAACATCACATACAAGAGAGCCGAGAGGTTAGCTCTTTCCCAACAGGTGACCACAAGCCTGCAATAAACAGACAAGAAAGCATGACGACAAACCCAAAACATAAATAACTAAAAAGGATCCACAAAAGAAGTGCCTCCTTGGAATGGTCAGTAAAAATAATTTTACTGGAGGACTTAAATTAGTTTTATTTCATTTAAACCTGGATGTATACTAACTCACCAGACAGTCTTAAACTGAGCTACACTCCAAACTGTAGGTAATTAAGTTAGGTGGGTCTGAAAATGCTTGTGTATGTTGTTCTAACATCTACAGTAACCTTATGCCTCTACCAGAGCCCTGCAATATAACCAGAAGCTTTGAAGCAAACTCGCCAAGTGGGGGAAGCAGATCCATTGTCCACCAACGAGTTTTCCAATACTTCTTTCTACTGCCATGCATACCTATTTTGATAATAGTCCACATGAAGCTCTGTAGGGCCAAAACCAATTGCCTCTTGTTCAGTGTGTAAAGGCTTACCTGAGAATCGCTGTTACATAAATCATGTAAGGAGGGGTAAACATTCCCAATTTGATAGTGAAAACAGTGTTTATAAAATTTTGTTGTTCTATAATACTATATAATGGTAATAGTTGTTATTTCACCGATAAAAAGGTTATATTATTAAGATACATCTTTGAAAACACAAGTACAGACATTCATTTTAACAGCTTGCTCATCATATTTTAGTTTATGACAACACAGTTTTACAATCAACGAACAGTTGACTGCAAGAGAAAGGTTAAACTACAAACAATTTGTAATTTGAACACCATATAATATTACATACCTTAACAGTGCATATATAATTTAACAGTGGTCCTCTTAGAATGATTTCATGGTTATTAACTTTTCTACATACTGGAATGTCTACATTTTACTCATTATTAAAAACTTTATAATCTCAATTTTAAAACCTATACTTACCAATACACTTGGCTAAAATCTTTCCTCCTTGCTCATCAAATTTGTTACCACTTAGGTTTAACCGTTTCAGTCGTCGGTTGTACTGAAAAAGTGGGAATACAGGTTTTCGTGGTTTTGAGGCATTTCCTGATCATACTCACTTATTTTATAGTGAAAGAGTGTTTATTAAAAAAAGGTGAAGTAAACACGGAATGTTATTATCATATATGTTAATTTCATTGGCAACAAGAAACTGCCTTTTTTTCTTTAAATAAAATTTATATTATGTTATGTTATATGGACTATAATGATATTAGTCTTAAATGTGTGATTTATTGGGGAAAAACGTATGAAAATTAATTTGAGTATTATACTGAAAGCACATGCACATTTTCAGACATAAAAGTAATATGCATAACTGTTGTTCAATGCAGCTTAATTAGTTGCCTTATATACTCTTAGAACATTAATCCTAGCTTAGTACTGGTTCGACCCAGGAAGACCATGCGGACGTAACTGAAAGATTGTTGACTGGGACGTAAAGAATCAAATCAAACAAACAAAATATACTCTTAGCTGTCAATGTTAGTGACTAAAGTAATCGCTATCAGAATCTCTCTCTCTCTCAATTAAAGTGAAACAATGAACACTCTCTTCCCCATCAAGATTATTGCAAAACTAGAAAGGACACTAATCAGTAATCACTGCATAAAAACAAGGACCAAAAACAGAAACCCCACAAACAATGGGAGCAACAATGAACAACAGAACCACCGCCGTAGAACGGACAGCAGCCTAAGCCACTGTGTGTGTGTGTGTGGGGGGGGGGGGGGCTTAAATGCATGTTACTGGTGCCAAATCTTCGCCGAAGATTTTGTTATTGTTAACATAAAATGCATTTAAAGTTGTATTTTAGCATCCATGCATTCTAGGGTGAAGTTTTGTTTTTTATTAAACCCATTGAACATCAACTACATTGCATTATGGAGCACTGTAGCTTACTTGGTAAAGAACCAGACTCGTGACCAAGACGATGGGGAAGTGGTGTGCCTTTGAGCATGGCAGTTTATTTTCATTGCTTAGTACTGGTTGAATCCCGCAAAATGTACCAATATGGCAGAATACTGTGTTAACTTGGACATAAAGCATCATGTCAAACAAAAAACAAACAAACGAGTTGTATTTAGACAAAATCATGACAGAAATTGAGTTGGTTTTCAATCATACCATGGCCAGTTTTATAGCTTTGTGGAGCCTGCTGCTTTCAAATTTTGTAGGTATAATCTATTTATGGAGGATCCATTTTCTCATCATTTAGGGTCAAAGATTTAGGCATATTATGCAAATACTTATTTGCATTTTACATCAAGATATATGTTATTTTATTTTTGTGAAAATAAGATATAAGCTGCAACATGAGATTTCCAACAATGTGGTATGTGCGACCAGCAAAGGCTTGGACCAGCCTGCGCATTCGCGCAGACTGATCAGAGCTTTGCTAGTCGCTTGAATATACTATGACAGTTAAGCTAATGACCGAACAGCATTAGGAGTTTCTAAGCTTAAATAGAAGCTGCACATGCTCGTCTGAGTCTGCACTTGTCAAAATGCCACAAGGTTGGTAATCACATGTCCAGGCTCATATGTAATTTGTGCAATCCCCAGCAGTGACATGGTGCATAAACAGGACTATGAACACCTTCATTCATTTACATACCTTTAGAGCTTCAGCGAAACACTTGGCAGACTCGTCATCTAGGTTGTTACCTGTGGAATAAAGTAAGCTCCCAATAACTTGAATCCTGATTACTCGAAGTACCTGCGTAAGTCGCAGCGAATTTGAAACACCATAAAGAGAAAAAATATGTATATATTATTTGGATTCGTGCACGAGAGCTCATTACTAGTTGCACAAATAACTCTAATAAACGCTGGCATATCCAGAGATGCTAGAGGTCTAAATTTCGGTCGCATTCTTCTTTAAATTGCCAGCTCCATAGGTCCATTTAAGCAAAAATGTTCAGCGTAAAATTGCAATTATTTTCTTATCCATCAGTTTAAACATGTTTTGGGTGCTCAAAAGAGAGAGAGAGAGAGAGAGAGAGAGAGAGAGAGAGATTCATCTGATAGTTTCAACGTTAGCAGCAAAAATGGTCTGACTGCTTAATGATATGTGTATTGTAAAATTAGCGGATGTTCATAGAAACTACATTGCAAAAGATGCACCATAAAGCCCCATCGAAAGCCTCTAAGGTCCTCATGTAGAGATACAGTTGTATTAATGCTCAAAATAATTGAGGCACTTGGTTAAATATATGACAAGTCAGCAAAATAAGAGATTCACACAGCAAATACTCAGACTAGCACAGAGTAAACACTCATACCTGCCTAGACACCTGCCCAGTCTGATCAGAGTATTTAAGCCCTCCAGTAAAATATTTTTACTGACCGTTCTATGGCGGTACTTCTTTTGTGAATTATTTATGTTTTTCTGTCTTGTGTTTGTTTTACCTTTGTGCGCGTCTGTTGATTTGTGCCTTGTGGTCACCTGCTGGGAAAGGACTGACCCATTGACTCTCGTTTGTGATGTCTAACTGTGAGTTTGTCACTTTCCCATTGGTATCCTTGGTCAGGTGTGGTGCTTTATTGTATCGATTCCTGATCTTTGCACACTTACTTACTTTTATATCTTTAGTGAAATATTTCTTACCAGCCATCTCGAGAACTTCTAGATGAACATTTTCCGATAACATTTCCGTTAGTAGCATCACCTCGCTAAGTTGTAACATACATTTGCAAAGTTTCTGTAAAATACCAATTTTGGTCATATGAGGTAACCATTTCATCAGAGCTGAACAGGGATGAAAAACATACCAAGTAAGCTGCAACATGTGATTTCCAACAATGTGGTATTTTGAGAAGTGCAGACTCAGACGAGCCCATGCAGCCTCCTTTTACGCTTCAAGGTGGCCAATCACGTGGTCTGCCTGATTGGATTCACAAACATTATGAACCAGTAATCGGACATCACAGGAAAGAAAAATGGTTCAAAACTTTCGTTATACTAAGTCAAATTACATGCGGTAAAGTGCAAAACCCTCCTTATATTTTTTCTGCACAAGACTATGTAAAAGTTTCTCCTGGGTTCGCTGCGTTTTCCAGACTACCTCGACCAACTGAAGAAAAGAACGGAAAATTCTCTGCGATATGGTACACACCAAAGCAATTAAAATGTAGCAAAACACGTTTTGTGAATACAGTGAACGTGTTTCAATGATGTGGACATGCTGTCTTGCCATATAGACAAGACTTTCAGTCAAATTTTGCAAGATAAGCTTGCATCTACAATCGAGCTACTAGTTGAAATTGAAGCACAAAAGGGTGCACATGACGGAAGGGTTCACACCTGGAATGAACGTTCTAAGTTGTAAATAAATTTAATTGTTTTATATTAGAAAATATTGCAAAAATATTGACGGCTAGATCCAGGCTAGGGTAGACCTTGCACATCATGAGATATTTCGTGTTAAAGTTGATAAGGGTGGTATCAGTCACCTCTCATACTAACTGCATTGTTGCACGTTGCCCTGATAAACGTTGCATATATCACGGCATGTGCCTTTATCAGGTCATCATGACGTTGCGTTTTTTTGAATGACGTCGTCAATGACATTGAATCGACACAAAAATCTATAAATACGTCATTATAGCTAGTCAGCTTGTAAACTGATAAATAGAATGCTTGATATCTACCAGGCATCCCTCACGATGTCAACAAAGCCTTGCCTGGTAAATTTTATATCAAAAGACACTCACCTAGTAGAGTATTCTCTATTTATCACATACGCATATACACTGTAGTCATACCACTACGGCAAATTGGGTTTCGTCACTTATTCCGGTGTTAGGGCAACTTTCTCATCATGATCAATTTCTTCATTTAATCACAGATACGCGCCCCAAAATGCTTGGGTTCCGATTTATTTTTGTTCATCAAAATCACATTGTATCTTTTTGCTTTAAAATTATATGAAAACTTTAACGTTTGATGTCTAGGCATGAAATAAGTTATTACGGTTTCGTCACAGTGGACAATTTATCAATGACGAAACCGTAAAATTATGACGAAACCGTAATTGACATTTTTTAGATATAACTGTAAAAAAACACTTCTAAAATCTGATTTTATCGCCGTTTTGGCAAGAGAACACAGAGGTTGTTACCCAGACGATGCAATCTCGAAGCAATCATATTCGAAAGTTCTCATTTTTGTCAGCCTTTATTTGAAGGCAATTTTACTATAACACCGGAGTGGGTGACGAGACCCAAATTGCCGTAGTGGAATGACTACAGTGACATAGTCATCATCTAAATGAGCATGCGTAGCTATCTAGTGGGGCTTAAGGTCTGACATTTGTATTGGTCCTTCCTCAACTTCTATACTTTGTAGGGTCTTTAATTTAGCTGTCATACAAAACTGAAATTACAGGACTGGCACGTGGAGGCATTCCAAGGCCGTTTGTACAACATGTGCGATAGGACCCATTATCACAGGAGCTGAACACCCCCCCCCTATATAACAAGAACTTCAAACACTGTATGTATATATAACCCATGTTTCAAACTGTTATATATGTTAATACACGTTATATGTGATGCATGCTGTGATGGAAAAATAAAGTTATAAAAAAACGTCTATACTTTGTTGATGCGATCGGCAAAAATAGTAAGTGAGTATGATCAGGAAATACCACAATCACAAACCGTAGACAACGGTTACCCCGTGGCACCGCGAGGAAGAGCCGCTCGACCATCACGAGACACCAGGAGGACAAATTAAGCAAAGCAACCAGTTCTCTCTTCCCCATCAAGATGATTGCAATACTAGAATTGACATAAAGTAACGTACAACAATACATAGAACAACCACAGACCCCCACAATGGGAGTAACAATAAACAAAAAGTCAACAACAACAGAACCACCGCCTTAGAACGGACAGCAGCCCAAGCCACCGGGTGGCTCAAATGCATTTTACTGTTACCAAATCTTCGCCCTAGATTCTGCTGTTGTTGAGGTACAAGAAATGTTCAGCTCGCATGGAGGCCTTCTAACTAATGCAATGTATCATCATGGAGAACACTCATATCAAATTAACACACCATGATTAAACAAAGAAAAGGGCTCATGACTCACAGATAGTCAGAGCTAAAGAAAACCTCAAGTTGAGCCACGGTGGGTCCAGCTACAGATAAGCATCAGGCACCAACCCATCGATTAAAGCTTTACGTCAGAGTCGTCATAGAGTCTGAGGCCTGACCCACCGTCGTGCAATTAAAGAGGAAACCAAAGCTATAAACCGTGATTGGGTTTAAAACTAGGCATGCAGACTGTCGCATGATATCCAAGTTATATCCAACCCTTATATAACGTTTTACTATCTTTTTGAATTGATCACTAAAATTAGGTTTTCCAACAATTCGTTTAAATTTATAAGCCTCTGAGTAGATTGCACAAATGCTGAGGCTCGTCTGAGCCTTCACTATTCGATTATGCGATAAGTTATAAAATCCCATGTACTGTCTTGTTGCACATCAATGATGATGAAATAGCACCATTGTTGTTACACGCCTACAAATCTAGCAATGGCTGGTGGAAATGCTATATTGCAATTAATTTTTCTTCCATATGTGCTGAATTTGGTATTTCTTTCACACGACTTGTTGACCAGAAAGAAGAATATTTGATAAGAAAACGTAAATAAAACAAAAACTACCTATGATATGACTTTACTTTCTAGCAAACAGAGGTAATGATATATTTGTTTCAGGGATGTCTAATAACTTACAAGTTCTGTGATACTGGCGTTCTCGTACAACATCTGTGAAAGCCTCTCTGCACCATCTTCACCTAGCTTGTTTCCTGACAAGTCTAAAACACGAACACACGTATTCACCTAAATAGTAAACAAAGAGAAACGGAAGGATACCTTTATGATTCTCATAGTTTTAGGCACTCATAAGGAGTGTCTGATATAAATTTCTAACCAGCGTTTTGAGTTGATAAAAAGGGAACCTATGTGATTTCGGGTCGGTTGTCTCAACCGATTCCGAGACATACTTCACTAAACCGTTTAACTTTGTTAACCCACCCGCCTCTATTTCAGAAGGTACAGAGCGTTTTGTAGATTTGAATAGTTAATGCAATTATTTGTGGTAGCATAATTTTCTGTACAAGTCTGAGCAAATCTTCTGTGCATCGTATAGGAGGGACCTTACGTTTGGGAAATTTAGCTCGTAAACAAGATGTGTAAGGGAAAGCAATGAACTTCGTACTATATGCTTGATGGTTTGCGGATTATTTTATGGTAGCTTATTATTATTATTATTATTATTATTATTATTATTATTATTATTATTATTATTATTATCTTACCGTGAGTGCATAAGACAGTGCTGATATATCCTCTGGTCGTAGAAGGTAGTCTCTAGCTGACAGGTTGTCCAGTGCAAGGCGCGACACCACTTTCTTTCGCGGAGTAATATTGTCACGTGCACAGGCGGTGAGGTAAACTTTTTGGCTCATGTCAAGTGGCGTCTCAACTTTTTTGTTTTTGTCTGCAAAATAAAAATACATGTACATATACTGAAAAAGGTTTAAATTCATTTACACTTAACCCTTATCCGCGAAAGCTTTTGTCTAAATATATGCGTACATATGGCATACCCCAGCCAATATGACATCAGCCGGTACAGCGCAAAGCTACTGTCGACCGAGGAATACGGTTTTCGACCGAGCAGTATGGGTGTCAACAGAGTAACGAATCCGTTAAATGCGCCACAAGTGTGTTATTTCAGTGTATGTGTTTACATGTGTGGAGTTCAACGCGTTTCTGGAATAGTTTGATATTGTTTAAAGTGTTTGGGAACCCTTTTTCAACGCTGAGCGGAATTCAACGGGAATTCAACAGGATCTGGCACAAAGGTGTTAAAATCCAGCAAATGTAACATATTTGGCATTAAATATGCAGGCTGAGAGCTAAACAGTTTTAAAAAAAAAAAAAAAACAACAGAATGTAGGGCGAAGATTTAGCGCTAATAAATTGCATTTAAGCCCCGTGGGTTGGTCTGCAGTGTGCGATTGTGTGTGATGTGGTATTTCCTGATCATACTCACTTACTTTTGGATTGGTGCAAAAACTTCTAATTTGGAAAAGTGACATTCTTCTTTGCAAGTATAAAAAGGCATGCAGGTTTTCAATGGGGCTCTTTTTAAAAGCTTGTGTCAAAGACTCGAACAGTTCCTTTTTCGTCATTAGCGCATGAGATTTGGGTACAGTAAAACCAAAGAGAGCATTCTGCAATATTTTCGACCATCATTTGTCTTTAAACCCTTTGTTTTGTCTATTTTTGAGTGCCCACTTAAGACAGATTTTACTGTATACTTATCAGCCGCAATGTCGAGCAACAAAGTTTAAGGTGAGTCAGCGTATGCGCAGACTCACCAGGAAAGTCGCTGCTCATGTACACAACGCATGGGCCAACTATAAGATATACGTCAGACTTTTTGTGCATATACGACAAATACCAAATCTCATCTGTTGGCCTATTTACCGTCCTCTGCCGCCGCCGTCTCCTCCTCACTGCTACTGCTACTAGCATCATAGTCGTACGTCTCCTTCAAATATTTAGGCGTGTCTGGTCTCCTCTCTGGCTCAATCTCTACCTCAGAATTACTGCGAGTCAAACAAGACTTCGTCAAGGCTCTCACAAGGCCACGTGACTCATTGGACGGTTTCTTCTTTCTTTTGATTCGTTTTTTATCCAAGGCTTTGTGATGTATGGGCATCCGATCTCTGTTCAATATATGAGGAAGACCGTATTAATGGTAACGTTGCATACAAAGGGCCAGTTAAGCAAAGAAAAAAAAAAAATACAGCGTAAAACTGCAATTATATATTTTCTTATCCATCAGTTTAAACATGTGTTTTGGATGCTCAAAAGAACCGTCTCATTGAGACGGTTCTTTTGAGTGCCACAACATATGTTTTGGTTGGGAAAAGAAAAAAATTATTTTCAGTTACACACTCTTATCTGGGGGCCTGTACATATCACATATTTATAAGGTTCATATAGGGATCACACATGTTTTTTCATGCATTAACATTTGCCGGGTCCCGAGGATGTTGTTTGAACACGAGGCCGATAGGCCGAGTGTTTAACATCATTCGAGGGACCCGGCAAGTGTTAATGCAATGAAACAAACATGTGTGATCGTTATTCTTGCATATTTTACCTTATTCCAGCCCAATTCGCACTGAAAACGCTGCTAAAACATTAAATTGTCCATTTTCTTACACTGGATTTCTCTAAACAAAATGGCGTCGGTTGTGTACTTTCGAACGTCATAACGCCGTCACAACGTCATAACCGTACGCGACGTTTTCGCGAACAAAAACATCGGTAAAATGGTCAGTCTGGTCCGCAACGCTTTCTGTATAACAATGCAGGGCTCAGTTTAAGTATTTTCAAGTTCAGACCCATGTTCAAACAGCACGTGAATCTCCTGATTTGAACATGGATTTTCGTTCATTTGACAATGGGTGTAAACAGCTATACGAATAGATATCTATGCAAGAACGTGCATTCGAACCTATCAAGTGGTGGCATGGTGTCTAAAAACTGGCCGCGCATCCGATAAACATATTTTTTTATCTGGCTCAAGTGTTTATCTCAAGAAAAAAAATGTGAAACTGATGAATGTTTACCGGATGTGCATACAGTAAATCCTGTGTAAAATGGCAACTATCAAAAAGGCCGAAACTTGGTTTTCAAGACCAATTGTCGCTTAATGCAGGTAAAAGTATTGCAGAATGCTCCAAGGGTAGCATTCTGCAATACTATCGACCTGCATTAAGCTACTATTTGTCACTAAGATCTATGTTTTGTCTATTTTGAGTGGCTGTTTTACACAGGTTTTACTGTACTGGCAAGACGGTAATTCTAATTTCATGTTCACTGTGCCAAACAACTTCAAAACGATATATAGACCCAGTAGACACAAAACTTTAAAACAAGGTCGTACGAACGTCGATGCATCCACGTTGATACGGCGTTGTTTGACGTTAGATGTTTGCTGGGAAGGGAGTAGGAAGTCAGATAATATTGAAGTAAACGAATATGTTCACAAAGTGATACTTGGTAATGGACCTTAGTGTAGAAGAGCATAATCCTGTCATTACTTGTGATAGGGGTATAGCTCTTGTCATTAGCACTATCTCTCGTTATGTGAGAGCAGTGGCTCAGTGGTAGAGTGCTTGACTCGAGACCGAGGGGCCGCGGGTTCGGGCCTCACCGACGTCACTGCGTTGTGTCCTATAGCAAGAACATTAATCCTAGCTTAGTACTGGTTCAACCCAGGAAGACCTGTCCCTTTATAACTGAAAGATTGTTGACGGGACGTAAAGAATCAAATCAAACAAACAAACTTTTTCTCATTGTCCTCTGCACTAAGTAAAACAATAGTGTAACTTTATACCAAATTTGGTGGCAGCTCAACTGCCACTGATCTTATTCTAACCTTCCATTGCTTTATACAGAAGTGATCGTTGTTCCAATGATTCATTTTGACAGAATGTCCGGACACTCCCTCCCCACATCCAGACCCCCCGCCCCCTATACGCGAGAGTTGGTACTTATTGCATATGCGCAATAGCCTCCTTTAATCGCCCATGCTAACGTATCTAGCAGAAATAGAACATTGATATGACAAGAGCCTTCTTTCACTTCCATACTTTGTGTAAGCGTGACGTGAAGGCTCTGATGAGTCTGCGCATATGCGCAGGCTCGTCTGAATCTTCACCGCTCGCAGATGCGATAAGTACTAACATTTCGCGCGCTTGCCCCTCGAGGCTGACCTTATAAGTATTAAATTAAGTAAAATTCCAGCTCACATAAAATCTTTGACATGATCTAATTCCTCCATATTTGTACGATCTCAAGTGGACTACGGGCCACCTAACGTGGCCAAGAGTAAGGCTTCATTTGTCTCAAGTATCACCTAAATTCCAACCTGATTTGGAAGAAACGACACAACCAAAATATCCCTTTACATTATTAATGTGCTGTAGAGACACCATGGTGGCCTGTTCATTTGCTCAGTCCACACAGACTAATCACAGGACGATCATACATAATTGTAGATATATTGGAAGAAATGAAACCCCATATCAGACTGCAGACCCAGTCTTCAAAGTTCCAATATGGAGACCGGGCTTTTTACTTGTGTCACACTAGGTATGTTGACTTTAGAAATCTGTCGTCTGTCAATAAAATCTAACAATTTCAATGAGATCTATTTATTTTTGAACTATCTAATGATAAGCCTTAACGGTAGCGATTAAGCTAGAAAGACATAATCAGTGTTTACTTTTCCTGTTTTAAGTAGTGCCTACACATCAATTGACAGATAATGTGAGACAATATCGCGAGAAAATCCTACTTATGTCTATCTTCGTGTGTTGGCATTAACCAAACTAAGCATCAGCGCCATCCCATCAATGCACTGTCCTGTCTCGTCGTGTCACGTGTATGTGTGCTTATATTAAATGAACTTAATTTTAGCAAAGACGTGTTTTAATACTGTTAATGTCAAGTAATATACAAGACAAATAAAAAAAGTGTACGAATGAGATGAAAATGTAATATACGAAAGATTTAAGACGCACAGGCTATACAGTAAAATAGTTTTCTTATAATGAGACATGTGTAGGCATTCATATAAATACAACTGTCTGACAGACTTAGTGACAACCCAGCAGTTGCTTCACACAACGAGTTCCAATGCTGTCGGATATAACTCGTGTTATAAATTCAATGTCCTAACTGACAGAGATTGAATAAATACGTAACTAACAACAAGAGATTAAAACATACGAGTAACAACGCTTAGGGAAAATGATACAAATGTTTTATAACTACGTCAACTTGGTGATGTCTGGAAAATGCAATCGACACAGGACCGAAAGACAGATTTTGTCTCTTTCAGTATCGAAAATGAAAACTGTTAGAAATGCCTATATTTTCCCAGCTCAACAACAGTTTTCACATTTGGGTAAATTCTAGCTCTATTTCCAATATTTGTGCTCATATCAACTGCATTGTTGCATCTTGCCTGATAAACGTTGTCTTTCTCACGGCGTGTGCCTTTATCAAGTCATGATGACGTTGCACTTTTTCAATGACGTAGCTAATGACGCTGAATCAACACAAACATTGAAAATTACGTCATAATCGCTAGTTTGAACAGTAAAACACTGAGTAAACTGATAAATAGAATACCTGGTATCAGGTTACTCAGTGTTTCACTCTTCAAACTAGCGATTATGACGTAATTTTCGATGTTTGTATTTGATTCGACGTCATTAGCGACGTCATTCAAAAAGTGCAACGTCATCATGACCTGATAAAGGTGAGATAGAAAACGTTTATCAGGTAAGATGCAACACTGCACCTAACATGAGGTAACTGATAAATCACAATATTCGGACAAACTGACAGTGAAGACTCAAATTAGACGTTCATTAGCACCTGCTAATTTTGCTTAAGATTATTACATGTACATGCTCAACCATCAGAAAGGGATTCTTAACATGTTTTCTCTCAAAAGAAATTATGGACCTCTCAGACATAATTATCAAAATATGTACGGATAGTTCACAAGTTAAGAATAGGTTAAACATTGGATGGGCACACAACATTAGTGTTTTTGTTTGTGTTTGTGTAAATATCACCAAGAGCATTATATCATCAACAAAAGTGACTAATGTGTTTTGGTAGTGGTCTTGAATTATAATAACTATACACAATTACTGTCTAGAACTGGACTAGACATGTCCACGTAATTGTTGCTACAAGATAGTGGTTGTTAAATCACAATATATGGCTGGACAAATAAGTGTAATAGTGTATACAGTCAAATATAGTCAATTCGAAGTCCTCTGCTACGAGTTATCAGTGATTTTAATTAAAGTTTTAGTTACTCACTAATTAATATAAAACCGAAATATTATTTTCAGTATTGCTTTTCAAAACTGTTGAACATATTTCTGTGTTTAAGCAACTATAACAGAGGCATTTCTTTAAGCACAAAGAACATCCGTTTTGTCATAAATATACCCTAATACTTGAATCATTTAAATCTATTTTAATTCTAGAGGCGAACTGAAAAGGGCTGAGCACGATGCATTTTAGTCCAGCCCTAAATATATATGATGGTTATTTATGGACAGGTCCACAAACTGGTTACTGACTGTTGACTTAAGTGATGGAAAATAAGTAAGTGATAAGGAAATACCACAATCACACACTGCAGACCAATCCACGGCACCGTGTGGAAGAGCCACAGAAAATTTATAGTAACAATACACCTGTAAGACAATAATAGCAAAGCAATCAGCTCTCTCTTCCCCTTCGAGATGATTGCAAAACTAGATTGGACACAAAGTAATGCATGTAACAAAACAAAGACAAACGCAGAACTCGCACAAACAATGGGAAGCACATTAAACAATAGATCAACAACAACTGAACCACCGCCTTAGAACGGACAGTAGCCCAAGCCACCGGGGGTGGGGGGGGGGGGGGGGGGCTTAAATGCATTTTACTGGCACCAAATCTTCGCCCTAGATTCTGTTGTTGTTAAAACACAAAATTGTTTAGCTCGCATGGAGGCTTCCTAATTAATGCAATGAACATCGCAGAGAAACAATCAAATCAAATTAACAGGCTTTGATGATACAAAGAAAAGGGCTCATGACTCACAGATAGTCAGAGCTAAAGAAAACTTCAAGTTGAGCTACGGTGGGCCCAGCCAACGACAAGCATCAGGCACCAACCATCGGATTAAAGCTTTACGTCAGGGCCGTCATTATGTCTGAGGCCTGACCCATCATCGTGCAATTAAAGAGGAAACCATAGCTTACAACTGTGATTGGGTTCACAATCAGGCATGCAGACTGTCGCATGATCCATGTTGTATCCCACTATTTTATAACGTTTAATAATCTTTTTAAATTGATCACTAAAATTAGGCTTTTCAACAATTCATTTAAATTTATAAACTAAATCGCCATAAAATACAGGTTCTGATATGTCTTGTTGCAGAAGAGACTTTAAGCAAATATTGTATTTAACAATCAACTCTGAGTGCCAGTAATAAAATTTTGAAAAGTATTTACGGAGTACCTTGTTTAGGTAACTTAGAAGTCAAAAATTTGTTTCTATTGTTGAGGTCATCAACATGAGAACATACTCTTGCAAAATGAATATACACCATAGGAGGATGAGCGAGGAACATCTTTTTTCAAGAAATTATCATCATATAAAATCTTTTCCACCGGCTGAATAGAAATATGACTAGGAGAATGATTAGTAACTTTAAAATGTCTATAAAGAAAACTACTTTTCAACACAAAAGTCACCTAATCAATGAATTCAGCGAAGGCTCGGTCGAGAATGTGCACCACATGCGCGTTTATCCTATATACATGTATAAGCAATTTTTTAAAGTTGCCATTTTGGGCAAACCCAGATCAAACGCAAAAAAGTGGCGTATTGCCAGGATATTCACTGTTTTTACATGATGTTCAATCAAAAACTTCACATAAATGAAAACTTACTACCTGCAATCCTTAACCGTCCGACTGATAAGGCTAGGAAAGTACATTCGGATTTGAACGGAATGGGTCAAAGAACTCTTTTGGACTATGCATAAATACATGGGCGGATCCAGAAAGGTTTGTCAGAGTGGGTCCAAACTTTGATGTTTTTTTGTTTCTTTTTTTTTAGATGATGAGGGGAGGAAGGTTCTAAATACCACTATAAGTGGGCCATCATCGGCACGCCAGCGAAATGCCATTTAAATGGCGTGCCGATGTTGGTCCAACATTGAATGCTGGCTTGGTAGCTTTGTGATTTTCCAGGGGACCCGGACCAGTATTGCTAAGAAACCCTATATTTTTGTGATTTTTCAGGACGGAAGGGGGGGTCCGGACCCCCTGTCGCCCTCTCTGGATCCGCACATGCAATAAATATTTATTAACTTACAAGTTTGCCATCTCTCTGTAGCTTCCGTCTGAGAGCCAATACCACGGTGGGGGCGGCCTGTCGTCGGTGTCGGGCATCCCAGTTCTATCCATAATTCTTATGTTAATAGATTCCTATATAGTCCTACTAGACGCCGCTTACAAATCTGCAATACTGTTTTCTTCCTTACTCCCCATACATGTGTTTTATAACATTGAGTTAAGTCACTATCTTTGAAGATTCTCAAGGGTTTTTGGTTTGATTTTATCTATTTGTCCTATTGAAGTATCTAAAAAATGAAATCCTAAAGTTTGGATGCAAGATTGGATTGTATAAAAAAAGCCTCGTCGCAAGTTACCCTGTTTTCGTGGGGTTTGCGACGGAGAAAGTCTCGGCCCGCCAGCTGAGCTACCGAGACAAGCTAGAATATTGCAATGATGCATGTAGCAAGCCTAAGTCCAGATATTATACTTTTCAGAAAGCGGTTAATAAAGGCGCTGATCATACTGTACGGATGCGCAGCGATGAGACACAAATAAAGTCATGGATTGACAACTAGTACAGAACATGATCAGGCTGCATATTTATAAGCATTTTCGTCTAGGTGAATACTGAATTACAGAATTGTTAATCCAAATATTTAGGCTATATACTGAAAGGATTTGAGCCAGCTTGTAAAACTGTTGATACTTATGGAATACGCGGGCAGCGAAGGTGCTGGCGAGACTTCGCGGTTGAGCAGCCTTATCAGAGCATTCGCTGCTCGCATATACAAAGTATCAAGTATGGGAAGGCTCTAACATATAATTTAGCCAATTTAGCCCCACTAGATAGCTGCACATGTATGGTTTAAGAGTGTTTTATGCATATGTGATTAGTACCAAAATCTCGTGTGTTACCACTTGTTTAGACCCTTCTGTGACTAACTTTAATTTGTTATTTGCCACTTTATTGGTGTATTTTGCAATCTTCCACTTTAGCCCGTTTTAGTAACTAACTTAGTTTGCTATTTGCCATTATTATGACTAACTAAATTTTGCTCTAAATTTGCCATTGTAGTGACATTAGTTTGCTTTTGCCAATTCAATCCAATCCAATTCAGTTTTTATTTGTCCACCTTTCACATTTCGCCACATTATTATTTTTCTTCATCTTTCTATAAATCCATGTAAACAGTTTTCCATTTCTGTTATATATGCATTTACTTTGCGCCAGAAGTGATTTTCTTTTGGTTTTTAATCTTGCCACCTAAATAAATTTTCTTTGTTTTTCAAATTTGCCACTTTCATTGTTTTTCTCTAGTCTTACATTTCTCATTTGAATAGTTTTCCTCTTTCAATTTTCAACTTTTATGTTTTTTCGTCCATATGACCAATAATATTGTACAATCACTTATTATATAATATAAAACCAATAAACCAGCAGATTTCATTTGCTTGAGTGATGTTAAAACATGACCTGCAGATGCGCTTTTGAAATAAATGAAATACCTCACACTGACATAACACGTTCATTTGAATAATATTACAAATCGTTTTATTTTCTTAAATCATAAACATACTTTGGTACAACATTGAATGAACTGCACTGACAAAAAGCAAAGAAACCCTACAATTGCATAGGAACGTCCGCATTTAAGTCTGCCCATGTGAAAATAGCCCTTATCGTACATGTCACCAGCGAAGGCTCGGGCGAGTCTGAGCCTTCGCTGAATGCATCCACAAGGCATGGACATCAAACACCACATTGGTCAATTTGGGTAGCATGTTTAACCGATTTTACCCAATATACTGTCCTATCCTTATCTGTTATTTTCCATTTATAGTTGTTAGGTGGTATTTTCATCCTAGTCAAATTATATAACCAAATAGTAAAGACACTGTGCGTCTGATCTGTGTCTTCACTGTTTGTCCATGTTACTATAGAAAGGACACTAGGCTTTAAAAGTGTCATGGTCTCAATGCACGGTTCGTTTTCAATGCTACCGTAAATGCCAGTAGATATTGAAATCTTTTGGTTCAGAACGAAGCAGTAAGTTATATTTTGCTACATTTTCGGTAACTTGTCGCACCGTAACATCTGACAAATATATATGCCTTTTTGAATCTGCAAATTACTCGGATTTCATGTTGTTGTTTTTTCAACGCAGTTACGGTATTGTCCTGCCAGCCAAGAGTGAAAGTTACGTCAGGTTTTGTTTACAAAGTTACAGGGACTTAGAATCGATAGATCACTTGTGTATTAATCTTATCCACAGGATAGGATTAATACACAAACTTGTGATCTATCGATTCGTGTTAGCTCAATTGAAGTGTACACGTTAGTGTTTTACTTAGCTATTGTGAACACAGTATTTCATCACTGTCACTTTTGGTTGACACAACAGTATCTTATTCATGAATCCCCTGTTTAAATCTGTCCCAGTAGTGTTAATCTTAGGAGATCTATCACTCAATCAGTTCATATAGTATGACATTAAGGCATCTCTATAGAAGTGATTGTTGAAAAGATTGACTTTCTTAACACATTATTTAGTCTGGGGTTTAACGATACCCTTCTGGATATTGAAAAATCACATCGCGAGAAATCCGACCTGATAGAGATGAAGGAATGCAATCGAAGGCTCACACGAGCCTGGACATCTGTGCAGTCTCGCTAGAGCCTTTGTTGCTAGCATACAACAATAAAGGAAGTAGATAATGATCAGACCAAATATAATGTCTCTCTAGTCCCACTAGATAGCTGTATATCTATGTTTAAAGAGTGACATAACGCATGCGCGATGAGAACCAAAATCTCATGTGCTGGCCCTAAAAAGAAATAAAAGAAGCTTATATTTTATTAGGATGCCTCTATAATTACTCTGGAAGTCCCCCTGACTTTACTGCATGCGAACAATAAAGGCACAGACCAGCCTGCGCATCCGCGCAGTCTGGTCAGCGCATTTGCTGTTCACTCCATGTAAAGTATATCTAAATTTGCTTCATGCAGAATCTCAGTATTCTTGCTATATTCTGCAGCCAAGTAGACTGGATTGAGCCTATTTGGTCGGAGACCCCGAAGGCAGGTTTTCTTTCTCGCTTCGAGGCCCATTTAATTTGTAAACTTGAGGATACTTTTATACAGAGATGTGATGGTGATAATGTGGCATACTCTCGGAGCTGAAAACGCAATATAAAAATAGCCAGTAGGATAAAGAACCTTAAAACAGACACATTCTGAGGGAAGGTATTTGACTGATCGTGTCACCTATATATCATGGGAAAATAAAATGTTTATTGCTGTGGAAATGTATGCTCCGAAAGCTTCAAAATATGAGTACCATCTTCTTAGATAGCTACTTTTTTGGTATAAGTTTGTTTTGACTCAAAACAAACTTATACCAATTGTGTTGGGCTTGTCAATTTGGCCATTGTAACTGGTCAAAGGAAGTGTTCGAAAGAGCAACTTCTTATAGGCAACTCATGTTCTTAATTTTTTAAAGGTGGTCCGACATGTCTGAAATAATGTCGTTAACCCATAACACCTACAAGCAACTTTTTGTGCAGATATCGATTGCAGTTTATGGTTAATTTCTTTCATGCTATAATGGGTTAAAAGTGTTATCGACTTCCCGATAAAAGATGATTTTTGATCCATTTATGTATAGTTTAATTAACGCAAATGATATGAAAAGAAGAACTCCCCAACCTCATAGAAAAATGAGCGTCACATAATACAATGTGTCGTTCCGAGTGAAAACCTCCCTTTACGGAATATGTCTATCTGTAAAAATAAGCAAGACTCCAAGTTTCTCCCACCTTTGCCCATGTAAGATAGGCTGTCAGATCATGTAAGAAATTTCTGTATTACACGTGACAGCTTTCTTACATGGGCAGAGTAAAATATTCCTTTTTTCCGAAAATGGGTATTCAAAGAAACTAGAATTCCGAGAATCGGATATGTCGCCTGGCAAAACAGAAGTCAAACAAGGCAAATTTGTTGAATTTATATCCCCGGCGAAGGGTTATTTTAGAAAAACTTATAAATCTCAAAACATAAATCCCATTTCTCCAACCCCTAAGTTCACCTTGGGTATCATACAGGTCAAAGTTAAAAGCCTACCAATTAGATTTCAGTGGTTAGTTCAACAAAAAAATAAACTAATCTGTACAATTTCAATATCTGACTTCAACCGGGCCCAAAGGTCAGGGGTGTGTGTAAGGTCAAAGTGTTTGTTTCTATGTTTGTCTATACTTATTTCCCTTTAATTTGATATGCAACATGTCCACATTCAGATTTTTTGAATCTTAAAAAATCCAACCCGGGCTGCGGGCTAAATATTTGCTACCAAATTGCTGCATTTGTGATTCCCTTTAATTTGATATGCAACATGACCATGTTCTGGAAAAGTTTAATTTTGAGTTGTTGAACCCACCCCATGGTCAGGGGGGTGGGGGTCTGTGGCCAATATATTAGCTACCATGTTGCTGCATTCTTCATTCCCTTTAATTTGATATGCAACAAGACCATAATCTGAAAAAGTTTAATTTTGAGCTTTTGACCCCCAGGGAGGGGGGGTCTGCGGGCAAAATATTTGCTACCATGCTGCTGCATTCGTGAGTTGCTTAAAAGTGATATGCAACATGACATTGTTCGAAAAAAGTTGAATTATGACCTTTTGACCCCTGTGGTGGTGTTGGTGGGGGGGGGGGGGGTCTGCGGGCAAAATATTTGCTACCATGTTGCTGCATTTCAGGATTCCATTTAATTTGATATGCAACATGACCATGGCCTGAAAAAGTTGAATTTTGACCTATTGACGCCATCTCCAGGGTCGGGGGGGGGGGGGGGGTCTGCGGGCAAAATATTTGCTACCATGTTGCTGCATTTCAGGATTCCATTTAATTTGATACGCAACATGACCATGTTCTGTAAAAGTTGAATTTTGACCAATTGACCCCATCTCCAGGGTCGGTCTGCGGGCAAAAATATTTGCTACCATGTTGCTGCATTCGTGATTCCCTTTAATTTGATAATTTGATATACAACATGACCATGTTCTGAAAAGGTTGAATTTTGACCTTTTGACCCCATCCCCAAGTGCCGGGGGGGGGGGTCTGCTGGCAAAATATCTGCTACCATAGTGCTTCATTTCGTGATTGCCGTCAATAGAAAATCACGTTTGATATGTTTCCTATATATTGTACCTCTGGTTGCATGCGAAATTTCAGTAAAAATATTGACAACTGAGTTATTGCGAAAGGGGCTCTTACAAGGTATGGGAAATTAAAATGGGAGTCTGCCCACGCTTGGATTTGATTATTATATGTTTATTAATTGCTTGGGGTAAGACTTTTATATGTATGGTGCATTTGAGTTTTTATGCAATTCCATTGCTAATTGATGACGTCATGTATAGTATCGCTACCATACCTTAGGGTACCCAGTCATAATAATTTCTAAAGTAAATGACATATCATGTAACGGGCGCAGAAAAGTTTTATGAAATAACTATATCATTGATAAGTTTGTTTATGCTATAAATGGCTTTGTATGTATTAGGGTAGTTGGTAGGCATTCATGTTTATGGCATAGTACCCCAATTTTCAACTGAATATTTTGTATTCATTCAAATTTGGGATCAAAATTTTAACACGTTGCGGTCTTTGTCAAGATACCATTACAACATAAAAACTATCCATATATGTGAAGAATATGTTGACCAAATTTCATGAAATTCAAGGACCGGTAACATATTTTTTCAACTTGATTAAGCACATGACCCTAATTCATCGAAATGTAAAAAATACAATAATTATGTTTCAGTGTAAAGCATACTTGAATACTTGCTTTGTTTGAATCACCATGCTAGTATGTTTATTGGTAGAAGTTGATATGTTCAATGCTTTCCCCTATATGGATTGGCAAAGAAAAAAATACTAATCTTTGATATTAAGTTTGATGATTCTTGTTTATTGAAGGACTTACACAATAATATTACCCAAAATGATACAATATGGTGACACCTGTACCTCTACATCTAGTTTCTACCGTTAAAACTACATCTTACCAATGTTACACTTGATATGTAATATTAAGAATAATTGTTCATACAGAAGAGAAACCTTATGACAAGTCAATTCATACAGGAGAAGAACCTTATATCTATGATTTTAAAATTGTAAGCCTCATTAAAAACCCGGTTCAAAAGAATAACCCCCTGTCAAACCTATTGGTAAAAGTTAATTATTTTGGTCACAGAAAACTCTTGGCCCCAAAGGTATTGCTAATTTAATGCTTAAATCTTCTCTGTTCATTCTGTTCTGTAAAACTGATGCTGATTTCCATCAAAAACCAACATTTATACTTTAGCTGGTTGTGTATTCTAGGCATACAGCCTCGTTTCTGGACCTCACTAATTCATGTAGAACACTGTTCGATGATAGCTTTAATAAGACTGTTACACTTTATCCTAGTCACGGCACCAAAATGTGGTTACTCTAGTTCCGTTGGGATGTAAGGAAAATGCTTGGTCTTCTTGTTTTCTCACATTAATTGTTATGATATTATGTTTCTTAAACAATATCATGCAGGACTTGAGGAAGTGATACGCATTGCCTTGGCCCCATTGTGTCATGACATGGGGCCATGACCTTCAGCATTTCTGACCATCAAATCATTTGAAATTGGCTAAACATATCTTTCTATAAGAAAAGTGGAAGTATATTTAAAAACAACCTCCTTCTGTTGAGTTATTGATTCAGTTCAACTAAATAATTAATTTTGCTAAAACTGACCTATACCCATAAGAGGAAGGAAATGACAAAGTTACCGGTTTTGGATTTTTCATGAAATTTTGCTCAGATGAGCAGGATATATATGTATTTTTTTTTCATAAAATGATATCTTGACAAAGACTAGATCATATCTATCTTTGGAAGGGAATGTTGAATATATTGCCAATTTTTGAGAAAAAAAATATTGAAATTTTATAATCACTTCTTCGGGAAACGTAAACCATAATTTATTCAAATAGTTTTGTGGTATTAATATAATGCCTAAAGTATCTTGGGGTCAATCTAGATGACAAATCATAGAAATAAACAAAACTATAGATTTAGGACATAGAAACTTAGAGAAAGGTACCACCTTAAAGGTGGAGTAAGTCAGGGTTGCTTCCTATACCTTATTCTTAACCATCTAATTCGATAAATGCATTTTCATAGTTTGTATATGAGTTATTAATATGCAAAGTTTAAAGAAAATCCATGCGTGGGCACATATGCAAGTACCCCTGTAAATATTTGACCTTTGACCCCACCAAAGGAGTCATACGGTGGGGTAAATTTTATCACTGTCATGCTTATCTAAAGGCACTGGGTAACCATTGCCCATGGTGAGAAGATGTCAGATATTATAGTTTTGGAGAAATGTGAAGTTTATTCCACAAAAAAGCCAATATAGCTTTTGCATTAGCCTAAACCTAAGTCAAAAAAGGGCCAAAACTCAGTCAAAAACTTGCAAATGACTTCCAAATTCGAACTTGACATGTATTAAATGATGCTTTACCCTTCTGTAAAATTCGAATGAAAATGTTGCATCCCTTCAAAAGTTATTGATCGGAAACCACAATTTAGCCAAAATCTAAGTAAAAAGGGCCATAACTCAATCAAAAATTTGCGGATTACCCCCTTTTCGAACTTGAGCTGTGTTAAATGATGCTTCTGTAAAGTAAACATACCTTCTGTAAAAGTTAAATGAATTTGATGAATCCCTTCAAGAGTTATCAATCGGAAACGAAAAGTGTGACAACGCGGACGACGACAACACCGGAGGCGACACAACATTACAATTGCGCCTAAGTAGCTCAAAGGCACCAAGCAAGGCTAACCTCACTTAAATAGTGGCACCATATAAAGTAAATGCCGTCAACAAACATGCACCACATGACGCTAATGACAATATGACGCTTATGGCACAGGGAGCCTAGTTTGATTTTATTGTGCATTTGCAACTTAACTAATGCTCAAATCGTGTTTTTCATTCAATAAGAAGTTTGCACCGATTATAATACCCACTAAAAACACTCATGAACTCAGAAATAATGTAAATCCTACGAGTAAAAAGTTAAAATTTGGACTTTTATTGTTCCGACCAAGAAGTGGGAGAAAAACAATCCATCATGAGCCTGTCAATTTAGGCAAGCCTTGTCCCTTGTTAAAGTTCCGACCCCTCGGGTGAGATATCTCTATCCTACATGGACACTCATAGTGAATTGTTATAAACTTCCCAGCAGGCACACAGCGTTAAAACAATGTTGATATGAAGTGCACAAGGTTTTCTCATTAAAGTTCATTCAAGGGAAATAACACATCTTTAAATACAGCACAACGTCTTGACCAGATAAAAATGTCTACTAAATATTATTAAAATATCTCAAAGGGGAAAAAAGTTATTGAGTGAGCAAGGTTTCCCCATTAAAAATAGTAAGGAAGTATGACCAGGAAATACCACAATCACAAACCGCAGACTACCCCATAGCACCGCGAGGAAAAGCCACTAAACCATCACGAGACACCATGAGGGCAAATTAAGCAAAGCAACCAGCTCTCTCTCTTCCCCATCAAGATGATTGCAATACTAGAATGGACATAAAGTAACGTACAACAAAACATAGAACAATTACAGACTCCCACAATGGGAGTAACATTAAACAAAAAGTCAACAACAACAGAACCACCACCTTAGAACGTACAGCAGCTTAAGCCACCGGGGGGGGGGGGGGGGGGGGGGGCTTAAATGCATTTTACTGGTACCAAATCCTCGCCCTATATTCTGCTGTTGTTGAAGTACAAGAAATGTTCAGCTCACATGGAGGCCATCTAACTAATGCAATGTATCATCTTGGAGAAACACTCTAATCAAATTAACACACCATGATGAAACAAAGAAAAGGGCTCATGACTCACAGATAGTCAGAGATAAAGAAAACCAAGTATAGCCATGGTGGGCCCAGCTACAGATAAGCATTAGGCACCAACTCACAGATAGTCAGAGCTAAAGTAAAAACCAAGTTGAGCCACGGTGGGTCCAGCTGCAGATAAGCATCAGGCACCAACCCACCGATTAAAGCTTTACGTCAGAGCCGTCATAGAGTCTGAGGCCAGACCCACCGTCGTGCAATTAAAGAGGAAACCATAGCTATAAAACCGTGATTGGGTTTAAAACTAGGCATGCAGATTGTCGCATGATATCCAAGTTATGTCAAACCCTTATATGACGTTTTACTATCCTTTTGATTGATCACTAAAATTATGTTTTCCAACAATTCGTTTGAATTTATAAACTAAATCACCAAAAAATATGGGTTCTGATATGCCTTGTTGCAGAAGAGTCTTTAACCCAATGTTGTATTTAACTATTAACTCTGAGTGTCTGTGGTAGAATTTTGAAAATGCTTTTCGAATTTTATGATATTTATATCCTTGTTTTAATAACTTAGCAGTTAAAAATAAGTTTCTGTTGTTGAAGTCATCAACATTAGAATACACTCTAACAAAACGAATAAGCTGGGGAATATATACACCATAGGAAGGAGAGCGAGGAACATCTCCATCAAGAAATGGGAAATTTACTATTTCAAAATTAAAATCATCCCGTTTATCATAAATTTTATAAGAAACTATGCCATTTGCTATTGACAAGTTCAAGTCCAAAAACGGAGCTCCAGTATCAGAAGCATTCGCTTTATTTAACTTAAGTTCAGTAGGATATATCTGACCTACCATTTGTTCAAAATAAGTATCATCAATATTAAGTAAGTCATCTAAATATCTGGTGGTGGAGTTAGAAGCTTCAATAATATCAGTTTGATTATTGTCTGACAGAGAAACGTAAAGTCTCTCTCATAACAAAACAAAAACAAATCTGCAACAAGAGGAGCACAATTAGTACCCATTGGAATACCGACAGTTTGTCTATATAATTTCGAGCCAAACCTTACAAATATATTGTCCAAAAGATAAATGAGCGCATAACACATTTTCTGACATGACCACAATTTTATAACGTTTAGGTTGTTCAGAAGTAATAAAGGCATTTTTATCATTACAAGCCAAATAAAGTGAGCCCTCTCTGTTAAATGTTTGTTCAATTAATTCTGTGTTTTTCTTTGATAAGATTATGAGGCAATGTAGTATAGAGAGTAGAGAAATCATATGTAGACAAACCAGCTGCTAGAAAACCTCTAAACTTCAATTTATTAAGAATTTCACCTGAATTTTTAATAGACCAAAATATTTTTTTACCATTTCTTTCATAAACTGTTGTGCAATATTCAATGTCATTGTTTTTAATCGCAGTGAGGCAAGAAGTCAAAAGAACAGACAACTCAGTAGTTGTACATGTACTAGAATTAGCAATAAAACGCGACTTACATGGCTGCTTATGAAGTTTGTTACTAGTATAACGTATGAAGTTTGCTATGGTCCTCATCAAATAACAACCCAAATATGTTCTTAAAAGGGTATCCTTTGGAAGCAAAGACTGCACCAAAGAACTGAAACTAGAGTGTGCATATTTCCTAGTTTCTGCCATTTAGGCTTCATCAGTGACCCTCTAATAGTTTCACGTTCTACAATGAAACCCATGATCCCAAAGGCCAAGAAAATAAAATCTACACTATAGTGAAGGGCAGTAGACGTTCTACCGCCGCCACACAGTCCCAGTCACCAGCTGCAGTGAAGTCAAATTTGTTCTTAAAAGGGTATCCTTTGGAAGCAAAGACTGCACCAAAGAACTGAAACTAGAGTGTGCATATTTCCTGGGCCAGACTAGCTAGTTTCTGCCATTTAGGCTTCATCAGTGACCCTAATAGTTCCAAAGTTCCACAATGAAACCCATGATCCCAAAGGACAAGAAAATAAAATCTACACTATAGTAAAGGGCAGGGAGACGTTTGAACCGCCGCCACACAGTCTCCAGCTGTAGTGGAGTCAAATATGTTCAAACTTAGCTGCCATATGGCATCAATGCCTATCAATGATAGACTACTCACCAAGCCTTTATGCTCATATATTTTGCAGTGCTAAGTTCCTGCTTTAGAGTGTTAATATTCATTTGTGGTCGTCAACTCAAAAAGGATGCAGGTGAGGGCAATAAGTATTGTACGCGACACACTGTCTTGACCCGATATATACTTAAGCGCAAAAGTTTCGCAACTCTTACTTATATGCTATTTCCTTCTTTTTGAGCCAAAACTTTTACTCCATGATATTATGATTAACAAGTCCAATGATTTGCCGTCCAAACAACATATAAATCAGACCAGTGAGACTTACGATTGCCGATCTTCGACAAGAAATGTAAGGTAACCCACATTTGAAAACTCACAGAGTTACAATACCTTACATTTTATCGAGTCACAGTGTTACACCACCTTACATTTTATTCGGAAAAGGTGTTTAACCATTATCTATTTTCAAAATCAGAAGGGCAGACAAATCCAAGCAGGTTATTTTATGCATTTGGTAACGTTCATTACGTCAACGTAAAGCCTTCAATATTTGACGTAATTGGCCGTTTAAGCACAACTGAATATCAATAATCGAGTTTCTAATGTCACAAGTGAAAACCTTCAACACATTGCATAGAAGACAGAAGTATCGCGCGACATAACGGAATAACATGAACAATTTTGATAAATTGGTTGACGTTAACAAAGAAACACAGCGACTTTGAGCGTTGATAAACGTTAATTGTTAAATCTTAAAATGTTTTCCTTCAAAGACGCCATCTGGCTATCACATAGCACCGTTTGTTTTCAAATCGAGATAACAATCTTTATGCTAGACGTAAATTGTTGAAAAGCACTGACGTCATTATAACGTCAGAATGAAGAGTATGATCAAAAACCGATTAATGGTAAATCATTCCGCATTGTGCAGGAGCATAAAATATGGTTATATTAAAATTCTAACATGGACCATACTGAAGAAAATACAGATATTAAACGGTTGCGAAACTTTTGCGTTTAAGTATATATGTCTACCAATTATTATTAAAATATCTCAATGCATATGAAAGTTGTGGAGTGAACACGGTTTACCCCTTTAAATACATTCAGAGGAGATAACTCCTAAAGGGTGCATGGGAGAGCAGCCATTCTTGTATGCGACACACCGTCTTTACCGAATATACATGTATTTGCCTATGTAAAACAAGCGACCCCCAGGGGGTGGGCCCATTTTGGCCCCAGGGGCATAATTTGAACAAGACAAATTCATATCCCCCGACGAAGGGTTATTTGAGAGAAACATGTATCGTAAATCACAAAACATAAATCCCATTTATCTAAACCTTCAGTATCATTCAGATCATAACAAACGCCTGTCAAGTATGTTTAGTGCTTAGTTTAATAAAAACAATATACTTACATCTACACAATTTCAATATCTGACCTTTCAACCCAACCCCAGAGGTCAAGCGTGTGTGTAAATTCAAAGTGTTAACTTGCATGTAGGTCTACACTTCTTCCACTTTAATTTGATATGCAACATGATCACTTTTAGAAAAGAAAAGAAAAATGACCTTTTGTCCAACCAAAAGGGTCATTGGTGTGTGCAATGACCTATATAAGATATATCAAGTAATGACAAAAACGTTGCTTTCATGGTGCTCTGTGCTCAACTCCCTTAAATTTGATATGCAACACGACTACCATCATAAAAAGATATGGTTTGACCTTTTGACCCCATCCCCTGGGTCGAGGGTGTGTCTGTGGGCAAAATATTCACACTGGTCAATGTAAACGCACCGGTGGTTTCTACAACGAGCTGGTGGTTGCATTTTTCAGCACAGGTGGTGGCGTAAAAGGTAAAAAAAATCTATACCTGTTGACTTTGATTTATTTATCAAACTTGCATTTATTTTATTTGTGATGACACCTGGCACACACACCACCGGTAACATTGCAGTTTATGCCTCTGCCAAGCAATTGGTGATTTAATTCATGGTTTGGACTGCAAATCCAACAAAGTTCTGGAGTTTTGCCGTGACAGGTGCTTTTTCTAGCGTAACTGCCTAAATTGAGGAAAATCTGCATGTCTAAGCGCAGCTGTTGTCATTTTACGCCACCACTTGTGCTGAAAAATGCCACCACCAGCTCGTTGTAGAAACCAGCGGTGCGTTTACATTGACCAGTGTGATATTTACTACCATATTGCTGCAAAGTTGCAAAACATCGTCAGCTTCAATTTGATATGCAATATGACCATAGTCTGAAAAAGTTTAATTTTGGCTTCTGCCCCCACCCCCCCAAATCCACACCAGGGGATCCAAGCCAAGCCTTCAAACTAAAATCCCGCTTGATATGTTTCATATCTTTCACTCAAAAAAGCTAATGTAGGTTTTGCATTATAAATGCCTATACTAAACAAGGGCAATAACTCAAGTGTGAAGGGGTTGATTTTGACGAAACTTATAGGATATCGAGAGTCCATGGTACTTATCATTTGTACCAAGAATGAATCGAATCTGACCAATAGGTACTGAGATATGGTTCCGGACAGACGACGCCAAAACTATATTTCTCCGACTTTGTGGGGGGATAATAAACTTTGTAGTTGTCCACTAGATGATGCTACATACCAAATTTCGAGGCTCTAGACGTTCTGGTTTCAGACAAGATTTTTCACGTTTAACCTATACAAGCCAATGTAAAAGATGTGATCCACCGCTGGGGCCATTTTTGGACCCAGGGGTATAATTTAAAAAAGTGTGGTAAAGGTCCATTAGGTGATGCTACATACAAAATATCAAGGCTGTGGGCCTTGTGGTTTCAGGTAAGATTTTTAAAGTTTTCATCTTGGAAATCTATTTTAGCCTGTGTGGCCTAGATATGCAAGGGTCAGGAACCATTTTTACAGAATTATAAAAATCATTCCTGTCAAGTTTGGTCAAAATCCAGCAATTAGTTTAGATGTCCTTTGAAGCAATTGTTGAAAACACACGATGGACATCCAACGACCACAATAGCTCAGCATGAGCCAATGGTGCTACATACGTAATATCAAGGCTCTAGGCCTAGTGGTTTCGGACAAGATTTTTAAGTTCTACTGCCCCCCCCCCCTATATAAGTGACCCCAGGGTGGGGCAATAATTTGAACCACTGGGTGATGCTACAATTTAAAAAAAAAAGTTTTCCCTATATAAAACATGCGACACCTAGGCGAGGCCACAATTTTAACAACCTTGGTAGAGGTCTACTGGATGATAGTATATTACATACCAAATATCAAGGCCTAGTGGTTTCCGACAAGATTTTTAATGTTTTCCATATATGAGCTGCCCATGTCAAATGAACTGGAGGGTGGAGCGGTTTTTGACCCAAGGGGCATAATTTGAACAAACTTGGTAGAGGTCTGCTTGATGCTACCAAATATCAAGGCTCTAGTGGTTTAGTTTGATTGATTTGATTATGTTCCATCAACAATCTTTCAGTTACATAGGGACAGGTCTTCCTGGGTAGAACCAGTACTAAGCTAGGATTAATGTGTCTTGCTCAAGGACACAATGCAGTGACGCCTGTGAGAATCGAACTCGTGGCCACGAGTCTACCACTTTGCTCCCAATCTGGTGGTTTCAGACAAGATATTTTTGTTTTCCCAATATAAGCCAATGTAAAACACTAGACCCCAGAGGAGGGCTATTTTAGGCTGAATGGTATAATTTGAACAAACTTGGTAGAGGCTCATATCACTAGATGATACATAACAAACATCAAGGCATATAAGTTGCTATGTAAAACATTGACTTATGGGTGGGGCCAACAAACTTGGTTGAGGTTCATTTGATGATGCTACATACCAAACATCAAGGCTTTAGGCCTTGTGGTTCAGCCAAGAAATTTTTGTAAGTTTTGACCTAGATATGCCATGTACTGGAACCATTTAAACAACTACTGAAGAAGGCCATATATTATAAGTATAGGTTATTCAATGTTTTGTGTTGGTTATGGAATATATACGAGGGAGCGGAGCTCCCGAGTGTATATTTCATAACAAACACAAAACATTGTATAACCTATTTAGCCCTGACCCAGCTGTTTCTTGTTTTGATTTCACATCCTGAAATGTACACATTATGTAGCATTTTGCTGCATTGCGTTTAGGGGTGTCATTTCATTTTTAGGCGTGGATGCGTTCACATTGGACAAATGGATTTTATTAGCAGCATTTTTGTTAGTTTTTTTTTTTTTTTCAAAATTATCTTGGAAGCATTTCATTGATCGTTACATATGTAGAGGCCGATCAGTCCACACTGTTTGTGCATTCTATCCGGATTCTCAAACGGTGGAGACACTAAGATCAGCGTGTATATTCATGTGCCGGGACAAGCAGTGTAATTTCTGACCAGGCTTCATTGTACATGTGCAGCCTGATCAGTGTTTTCTGCAGTCACCACTTTTCTGTGAAACAGCTAACGTTTGAAATTTACATCATTTTGTGTCAATATTGTCATCACAGTTTTATTTTGGGTTCTAAAAATAAAAATAAATTTGGTGAAATTAACATTTTGACTGCAATTTTCTCTTACCAAGTTACGGGAATGAGCCTCACAAAAGGGTGAGTTATGGAAATTATACCACGCTGAATATGGTCCTTTTCTTGCAACTGATTGGCTGAAAACTAAAGGAAGTGGGCGGGTCATGGGCTAAGGATCATTCTTTCCAAGTTTTGTCAAAACCAGCCAGTAATTTAGATGTCATTTGAAGCAATTGTTGACTACATACGAGGGATGATCTTAAAGTTGGGATCCTGGTATGATATCTCTGTAACCAGAGATGCAACATGCCTGAAAATTTTACCAAATGATAATATATTCTTTGTCTATACACTGCTCTGACATGTTTGATTTAACTTGAAGGAGCGACAGGAAACTATCCCAAAACAACCATGCCCTCAATGCACCGACTTATCAAGCAGACTGTGCATGTTGGAGACGTCACAATTTGGACAAGAGCAATCTCAGCGTTTCAATTTTATGGCTGTTCAACTTTCATCCGTAAGCCAATATGTTCTGAAGATATGGCGAACTTTCTATATGATTTGAGTTTTCTAGACCCTTGAATTTATGGCTATGCAACTGACAGGTATAATCAAATTTTGGACCACTTGAAGTTTTGACCAGCCCTTACTGCCGTAACAACAGCTGTATTAAATGTAAAATTTGTTTCACGCAAACGAAGATGTACTGAATTTTGTTTGAAGCAATTATGAATTATCGGTATCGTCGGAGACTGATATTAACCCACATAAGAAAATTAAAAATAATCCACAAATTAAGTCAATATTCGGAGGTATACGAATTTGTATGTGTATATCTAAATATAAAACCCAATGAATTGTCCAAATGTGCACTATATCGTAAAATGATGCAATATAGAATTAAATTAAGCACAAAGCATCCATCTGAAAACCAATTTTGAAAATACTTATTTAAAATCAATCATTTTTTCGGTAAAAAATAAAAACCTTTTTCCAATTAAGATAGAGATATTTTGTAATCAAAATAGTATTGGCCTTCAATATTTTGCTGATATTTGGTTCCGCATGTTTTTAGTCCAAATGTACAGACAAAAAAAGAATATTCTTGGAAATAAAAATTCTGCAATGTATTCAAAATTAGTTGTCAATTTCAATGACGTCATTAGAACTCTCGGTGAGCTTTAAATATTGAATCAACATAACGTCGCCATTCTAACATTTGAATGGACATTACAAGTAACAAAAAATAAAAAGACAATAAAGTTTTATTTTGCAGTTTTAAAGATGCTGGGCTTGAAAGACTCAGATTCAAATATCATTTCTATCATATGGAGAAAGGCCAGTGGTATGGAGTGGACCATATATAACGTGCTGTAATTATTAATCAAAACAGTACAAGAAAATATTAGCATCATTATAAAGGTAAACACTAGATCCTTTGAATGGTGCATAGAATGTCTCTCAAAAATGTCTCTGGACAAAGCTACAAGGCAACGATCAGAACTTTTGGATCATCCCTCGTACATTAAACAATCACAATAGCTAAGATTCAGCAGACAATTAAAAATAATCCCAGCATTTGCAATATAAAATATATTTAAGACAGAAACAATGGGTGTTCGAAAGATTTTTTATTCAGTTTAGTGACTAATCATTCTAATGATAACAACACACTTGTGAGAAATGGTTCATTTACAATGAGTATGACATACAACAATACTTGAGAGGTTTAACTAATCTTTTGAGCATACAGTAGGTCCAGTTAAGCAATCATTTGGGTGTACAATTGTGATTTTTCCCCTTATCCATCAGTTTTAACATTTGTTTTGGTTGCTCAAAAGAACCGCCTCATGGAGATGGTTCTTTTAGGTACCTATAACAATGTCTTTGTTGAGAAATAAGAAAATAATTTCCAATTACGCCCTCTTGTCTGGAGGCCTGGCATACATAGACCAAGCATACATTGCTTGCACCTGTATGCATATCCATCTTATAAAGAATTGAAAAGTGCACTAACCAGTCTCCATGCTGGTTAAGCAAGAATCTAAATTTGCTCTGCTCAAACTATAGATGACTGGTGCCTAGTTATGCTAGGGTCCTGGTGGACGATTGTGAATTTGGCGTTTCACCAGTACACTATCCTTATAGGTATCAACACTACAAAAGAAATGGACACTAAGTATATGCGAGTATGCAGAGCTAGCAGTTAGATTGGCTATATTGATGTGTCGGCTCATTTGACATACGGACCCAAAATGAAAACTTTACACTATTTGTTTTAACCTGCTTTGCTAGCAAACATGTTGCAAAATTTACTATAGATTAGGATAAACACAAAATTTCAGCGTAAAATTGTAAACATTTTGTTACCCATAATTTTTTGCATATGTTTTGGGTGCTCAAAAGAACCGTCTCATTGAGACGGTTCTTTTGAGTACCCACAACATATGTTTTACATGTACTTGAGAAATGAAAAATTATTTTTCTGTAACACATTCTTAACTAAGGTCCTAGGCCCGGAAATACAATGCCTCCTTCAAGTTAAGGAAGACTTAAGTTAAGTATTGATTTTTCAGGATGCGAAAAATAACGTTTCAAACTGATTAAAATCAAAATAGTTTCATTTTTTCTGAAGATCACAATAATTTCTTTGACCACAATTACCACATCGATCCAGGCAATTTGCATTTAATATAGCATGTTGAAATGTCAATACTTAACTTAAGTCTTCCTTAACTTTAAGGAGGCATTGTAATTCCGGGCCCTGATTTACATACAGTAAAACTATTCTTAAGCGGCCGCTCAAAAAAGACAAAACACAGGTCTTATAAAGACAAATGGTAGCTTAATGAAGGTCCAAAGCATCGCAGATTGCTCTCTTATAGCATTCTGCAATACTTTGACCTGCATTAAGCGATACTCGTTCTTAAAAAACAATTTTTGGTCTTCTTTTTGAGTGGCCACTTAAGGCAGGTTTTACTGTATAATCCACCTTGGCATTATCTATACACAAATTGGGAGCTTTGCTAAGACTTGCTACATATAAACTGTTGTTTTGTCTGTATTCAACACAAAAGGATAGTGAATATTATGTATTTAGATTTCTGTTTTAAATTTGGTTATATCAAAATGTGCTCAATAAAATTGAAGTTTCAACAAAGTAGCTAAAAATAAGAGAAATACAAAAAGTCCTATTTGATAGACTTCATTCTGGTCTCTTTTGGACAAAGACACCATTTAATACATGATTACCAATGTTTATTTACAGCTGTCAGCAAAGCAAGTCTCTAAAATGGAACCACATTGGAGTATATGGAATTGTCATCCAAAGGAGAGCACTATATTTAGAGATTCATACCTTGCTGAAAGCTTTCAAAATGAAATGAGTTGCACCTTGCATATTTCTTGATATGACACTTTCTCCACAAACTATGTTTTTGTACCAGTTGGAATTGCCTTTTTGAGGGAATTCCAACTGGTACAGTTACCATGTTTTGCCAACACTGTTCTTTTTCATCAACACTGTATCCAGTGATATGCCTAACAACATTTAGAACAACATCAAACACACAGGACAACCAACTTATCATTAGTATGATATAGTCAGGGGCGATCGGGACTCCCGTGCGACTTTGATGCCGATTTATGGTGACCTATACCAAATCAAACTTTAGGGGATAACTAATGAAAATCACCTGGTCACCCATCTGGATTTCACGTCCGGACGTCATTATGACGTCATCAAAATAACGTATATTGTATCAGTGCAATTTAAACGGTATGTTCATTGTAGTCTATGGCGATCAGTACTTTCTTGCATTTTGTTTCCCAATTTCAGTCGAAATGCACCAAATTTAATATTAGGATCTTAATAATTAAAATTAACATGTCGCCCATAGTGTTTTCGCATCAGAACAAAAAGATGACGTCATTGAAATGAAGCCTAATATGTAAATACCACACATATATGCGTTTTGTCCATTTCCAACGCATGGAAATATTCCTTTAATAAACTGGCAGCCTTATCATGACTGAATACAAACTCTTTTAAAACGTAACATACAAAATATATTCAGACAGTGTGAAGTCAGTTCGAGGATAGGATGTAAATGCCGTCACAATTTACGAATACAAAGACAGTGGAGTGAATGAAAAACACAGTGTTTTTGATAATGAACGGTATAAATATAATATAGTACCACGACCTCTGACCAATGACATTTAGGTCTTTCCATTTCAAACGATTAATGCAGAATACGTAAAATGAGCCAGTCCGGCTAGAACATATGTGTATGTCAAAGCTTTTAAAGTAAATGTAAATAAATGCCCAAAACCCTTTTTCCTAGTACAACATATCAATATTTTAAATAGAGTCACGCTTCAAAGCTTTTGGCTTATCTGTAGCTGCTTATCATACACTCAAAGAAAAGATAGTAGTAATACTGATTCGCATACACTATCAACCAAACTCATTATAGTCCGATTTTGACCCCTGAAGGATCAAACGTTAGAAGAGTCTACTTAGTAGTAAGTTCATGATATGGAAATAAGGATAAACCCTCTACAAGTTATCCATTGTACTTCGATAGCACGACCAATAGAAAACTGTTACAATCTGATTTACCTTTCGCATACTTAAAGGTAGAATCGTCTTTAAAGGTCAAAATCGGACAATAAGGCATTCTTGTTGATACGGCTAAAGAAATATCTGAATCCACATAGAAATAGTTGTTCAAAAGTCATAAGCATATTGACCACTGGCAATATTTTACATCAGTCCTCTTCTGCTCCACGGCAACACAAATCAGTGCAATATAAATGGTTTACTTTGTACTTACACCGAGATGGTTCGCATACAGACATGCTGCAACCACATTCTATCAGCTGCAGAGCGGTTTCGAAAGGCAGGAGGCAACATGCGCGAATCCAGGATTTTTTGTCAGTTTTATTTAGTCCTCAGCTTATTTTACAGTTTACAGAGGGGGTCCAATGGTTTTATTGCTGAGAAAACTTTACTTATATTTTACCAAGGATCCAAAGGGGTCCATTATTTTCCAGGGGGGGGGGGGGGGGGGGGGGGGGGGTGTCAAACTTTTTCCAGGGGGGGGGGTCCAAATGCTAGTTTCTTTAGAATAGTAAGTGAGTATGATCAGGAAATACCACAATCACAAACCGCAGACAACCTCGTGGCACCGCGAGGAAGAGCCGCTCAACCATCATAAGACACCAGGAAGACAAATTAAGCAAAGCAATCAGCTCTCTCTTCCCCATATACGTACTTGTTATTTTCCAGGGGGGGGGGGGGGGGTCCGAACCCCCTATCCCCCTCTGGATCCGCACATGTGCAATGTCATCATAACGGGACAATATTTATCACAGTCCCGCTTCTAACCACAATAATTGTCCGGCATTGATTTGTCAGGATTAATGACAGATGAGGTTTTCCAAATGATGCACTGGTACTGCGCACGTTTGACACCTTCGAGAAACACAGCTCTTGGAAGTGGTAGTTTTTGCAATTCAGTTTTTTTTCTCGTAAAATATCCACTACGTCAACGCAGTGAGTCAAACAATATCGGTGACTGGCTAATACAAAGTAAGAAAGACGGCAAAGATCAGGAATAGATACAATCCAGTACCACACCTGACCCAGGATACCAATGGGAAAGAAAAACTCTCACAGTTAGACATCACAGACGAGAGCTAAGAAGTCAGGACAATTTACAAATATATTACTCTAGTGCATCCACCATAGTGCTTTCTAAGGGCACTGAGCCGAGGTGAAATAATACTTCGTGGATAGAGTCTACAGCATTGCTGAATGCCTGCCAATATGATTTCTTGCTCTTTCCTGACATTGAACTAGTTAATATCAGCACCTGAAAGTGCATGGAATTCGATCAGAGCCCTGGTTATGACATCACCAATGGCACATTGACATCTTTAATAAGTGTTCTGATCTAAGAAACTTGATGATATATGAGCAAGACTGTGTAAGAAATGTTAAATATCAACACTCTGCAATTGTTTTATATATGTTTTATTTAAGCGGTGAAAATAAAATTTACTCCTCTGCAAAACTGGGGTTAGGGTTGTGCATTAGCTCATATAAGGCAAAATATTTAAGATAGAAAAGCAAACTTTGGTTTTTGTATTCGTCGATTGAGTTTAGGTTTGTTGAACTTATCTAAATCGATATTTATTTATATTCCATAGGGAACCATGTTAAACACATATTATAATTTTACTCTTAATTCAATATTTCGGCCAAAAACCTTTATCAAGAAAAACACACACTTCAATGTCAACTACATAGTCTCTGTTCCACCATCTTGTAGTTGACATTGAAGTGCATGTTTTTCTTGATATTTGCCTTTGGTCGAATTATTGAATTAAGAGCAAAATTATCATAATACTCTAAAACGGTTTGAAACCGACTCAGAGCAGTCGTTAAACTAAATGACGAGAGCCAAAATTACCACTTTCAAATTATAATTAAGTTCTCGTAACGCACATAATACAACATGTAGGCGTAAACAGCTGTCATATGTAGTAAAGCCATCGAGGAATTTACAGACTATTAGAATGTTCATTGATTAGCTAGTTTTAATGTCTTTTTCTGTAGCTCAAACTTTCAATTTTCTTATTCTCAAATTGATAAAGTAACATAATATGTAACAAGGTGTTACAGGCTAACACCCATGCTTACAGTGTGCAAATATCTCATATTCGATGCACCTTGAATTGGTACATACGATAGGGTATATCTAAAAGAGTTTGGGATGGAGCAGGTCAATACTCAGCTTGCAGTCAAAATCTTGTTTGATGATTATGCTGGGTTTTTTATGAGATGAGGAGGGCAATTATTATACCAGAGAAGCAGAAATAATAATCGATATTGTATATGACTTGGATAAGGATTTGTTTAGAATATTTACATTAGAAAGGGACATTTACTAAAATGTTTAAATGTGAAACGATTATTTTCTATGTTCCTCTAGGATGTATCTTTATTTTAGAATTATTCATATTAGGAAATATTGAAAACAAATATTCATAACATCTGTAACAAAGGTACAGGGGCTTAATAATCATCAATACCGAAGATTTAGGCACCAGAGGCTGGAGATTTTAGCTAGGAAAACATGCGAAATATATTCAGTTTAGCCTGAAATATCATCTCTTGCATCAAGTCAATGTCCTTGCTCATTTATTATGTCATATAACATATGTTACAACCTTTAACAAGTGCTTCAATCTTGTTGTTAAACCTGCAAATTCTATAATTCTTAATTATATGAGCAAGACAATCCTAAATATGCAAGATATCCAACAGCAGCAAGTGTTTTCATATATTTTTACTCAAATGATGCCTTACAAATTCGGCTCCTTAAAATTGGGTATAGCCTTTGGGTTGTTTAATTGCACGTATAAGACACTATATTTAAAGTATAAAAACAAACTTTGGATTTTCTGTAACCAAAATGTGTTTGTTAGTACAAAATAATCAAAACAATTTGGAAAATGCATATATCAGCTAAAAAGTAAATGACATTGGTCACAATTTTCATGTTTAAAGGGTAATCTAATTAAAGTAACGTACAAAACACCACAGGAAGCTGTAATTTTGCTCCAAAAGAATTTATATGTAGCTAAAGTAGTCAATATGCAGATTATATGAGTAATTTAAATAATTAGCCTTCTTTCTGTAGCTCAAACTTTTATTTTTTTTTCTAAATTTAATATGGTAACATATGTAACAAGCTGTCAGAGACTAACGTCCCGGTGAACATAGTGCAAACATCTATTAAAAGACGCAGCTTGGTATCCTCTTTTAGATAAGACAAGCTTGCAAAATTCCACAGGGGGAGCAATAGCATTCTCAGCCATCAGTCTAAAGGTGGCCCGATAAGCTGGGTATTTATAGGAAATCTACGGTATTTTGCATGCAAAATATAGTTATCGATAAATAATTCATTGTCAAAGTCAGGTAAAGCATTGATGTAACCATCATATGACTAAAATAATTGATATTATGTTAAAAAAAGCGTTCGTGTTGGATAAATATGACCATACCAACACAAACTATAGCTCTTATTAACGGGCAGTTTCTTATTATGGTCGCCATATTTATGACGTCATAACTAGCCTCAGACGCGGATTTGAGATGGGTGACCACCTTTAAATTAAAGGTAAGACTCCATTGAAGGTTTTGATATAGGTCACCATAAATCGGCACACAAATCGCACGGGACCTATTTTTTGTCCCTAAGGGCCCTGACTAATACATATTTTCAGCTTCGGTATAATTTTTGCCTTCAAAGTGATCCCTATAAAATTACACGCCTGCTTACTCTTTTTGCCCGTGCAGTCCCTGTATAAGCAATGAAGATACAAATCAGACAGTATTTGTGGTTTGTCAAGCTTGGTTTGTAAACTACCGGAAAGGATAGCTTTCCCAAAAGACTAAAATTTAAAAACAACTGTGATGAATAACAACACAATTTTCCTTGAGACTACAAGTTTGTTAACCATAACTGTTGAAATACATGTGATGTATGGTCTAAAAGTTGTTGTGAGATATTTACAAATGATCATGTGCTTTTTCCATTTTCTACAATGTCTGATCAGCGTTTAATTTGTTTGGCACTCCCAATTTTACAATTGTCAAATTTGATCAGGTACTGTCCTGCCAGCCAAGAGTGACAGTGACTTCATGCTTTGTTTACAAATTTATCAGGGACTTATAATCGATAGATCACTCGTGTATCAATCGTATCCACAGAGTAGGATTAATACACAAGTAATCTAGCGATTCGTGTTAGCTCAAGTGAAATGTACAGGTTAGTGTTTTACTTTGCAATTGTAAATAAAGTATAACGTCACTGTCACTTTTGGTTGGCACAACAATATTCAAATTTGAAGATGTAAATGTATGAATTTAAGGTGTCCAAATATTTAGGGTGAATACGATATGTAAGCATGGGTCCCGATAAACTTTGAGCATAAAATTGTAATTATCTTTTATTGATCAATTTTTACATATGTTGTGGCTGCTCAAAAGAACAGTCTCATTGAAGACTGTTCTTTTGAGTACCAACAACACAGGTTTTCTTTGAGAGGTAAGAATTTTTTAAAATGTTTTTGCTTGTTTTGTTGCTATATGTCCCAAGTCAACAGCTAAGGTCATGGCGGGAAGGTCAGTTCACCTAACCACGCTTTTTCTTGGGCAAGCTTGATCAAGCAGTTAACCAGTACCTCATGCACATACTTTCGCTTGTAACTGACAACAACCCTTCTTGAATGTTTCAGCGGAAGGGAGGAGAATGACCGTAGAAATTATTTCATGATCAATCTATCTTATCTACAGGCCTGAATGTAAGGTCCAGAGATATCAAGGGTTTATAAGAAAATACATTTGAGCCAAAGAGATTTTCGCACTTATCGCCATGTTGATCAAAATAGGCTCAGATGTCCATACACATCTGTGCAGTCTCAGGAGAGCCTTGGCTGCTCGCACACAGATAGGACAAAGATGAAGGCCCAGACCAAAATTTAAACCTTTTCAGCATGTACATTAATTTAAAGAAGGCTTTTGGGCTTATGCATAAATACCAAAATCTCATGAGCTGGCCCATTTATCATCACAAACAGGCCTCAAGTTTATAATACTTTTTTCATACTCCACTCTACTCAGCATGAAATTGATCATGCTCATAAATCATGAATTTTCTCACCCCTATTATGGATTAAATGTGAGACTAATGCCATTTGATACATCATGCTCTAAGTTTAATTTCTATTCCAGGTAAGATCCCAATTACCTTTATACTTGTGACTTTTTGACAATTCCATGGTGGAGACAGTGGAAAGATGAAAGTTTTTAATGATACCAATATCATTTATCATATGACAATGCGTCTGGGAGTGGAATAATGATATGTATTAAAATCAATAAACCACTATTGGTTTTAAGATTTTCAGTATTGTTATGAAATGATGTATATGGCAAAACCAAAACATTTTACGCCAAAACAATGATTTCAAAATAATTTTAATGTCATATGATATATAGAATCTAACATTTATGTTCCTGTATTATTGAATTCAATAAACATGATGTGAAAAAGAGATAAAATGCATGGCAAGCCTCCCAAGCTCGTTTAATAAATTCAATAAAACATGAGCACTCATATTTAGATCCTCTATGTATACCATAAAATGGTTTCCAAGTAGAGATTGGTGAAACTAATTGGAGAAAGCTGGAGTACTGTAAATTCGGATACTTTCGAGAGAATTTTACTTTCACAAATAGCGTTAAAAGACTTATTTGCCATGTTTAAAAATTTGCAACAAGGGCATGATTTACCTCATCAGTAAACAACAGCAATTTCGCCGTTTCGTGAGGGTTTATTTTCACGCACTTGGCTAATGCCAAGTTTTTTGAAAATAAAACCCGTATGAATATTTCCTAATTTACAGAATCGCAAAGCAGAAAATAAACTACTGCACCACACATCAAAATGCTCATGTGTGAATGGCAAAGGCTCTGTAGAAATACGAGTAGTACATTCTGATTTGACCTTTGTAAGTCACATATGAATATTACCCTATTAAGGGAGGTGGTTCATTTCTAAACCAGCCTAACTTATACCTTAACTTCTGTTTTGGGTAGTGTAATTGTTTGGTCGAGGCAATAGTTTCTACTACACAGCATCTCTCCACTTTTTTTGCACATATGGAGTTAAGCATTTAATTTTAATTTCAGTCTTTAGTGTGATCAGAAAAATATTGGTCCAGTTTGTAGGGCCGTCTGTGTGTCAGGCTTCTTCATGGGTGGTCGACCGCCGAACTGACTTTGACCACCAAATTGGCTGCCACCGCCGCCACCACCGTAGGAACCACCACTACCACCGCCCTCAGCAAGAGCTGCTAACCTCGATGATGCTGGGGCCTGAGGGCCACCTGGAGCTCCTCCCTGAGATGGGCCACCACCTTTGTTGTAAAATCTGTCGTAGTAACTTGTGTATGAACTACTGTAGCTGTCACCGCCCGCTCCACCGCCAGTACCGGGTGGGCCACCCGCTGAGCCACCAGATCTGTATTCTGATCCATATCCATTAGCTGCCTCTCTCCCTCCTAGTGGTGGGGGCATTCTGGATGATTCTTCAGGTGGAGGTGGTCTCCTACAACAAACCAGGAAAAGATATTTTAACCCTTCCCAAAGGAATGTTCCATAAAGCTACATATACTCATGCTAAGAAAAAGAAGGCCACCCTGAGCTTAGTATAAGGTTTGTTTAATTTGCATGGTAATTCGGGGGTCACATACAAGCCAACGCAATGTAGATGAAGCCCTTCACCCACATGTCATGCAAATTTATCAGACTCTAGGAAACAATTTTCTCTTCTAGCAAGACAATGCCAGCATACCTGCAATATGGCATGGACCTGTTTGCAAGCTGGTCATGTCATACCCACTTAACAGGCCTTCCAGGTCCTGATCCATCTCCGATCGGCCACCCCTTGAATATTGTAGGCTGGCGGATACATGATCGTATCCCTTTTCAGCAGCCACATTTCCCGAATTTGAACTCTAACTGGTTGAACATTGACAATGTATTCCACAAGGGGGTGGGGATACAACCCCACGCTCCTTTTAAACATGCGCAAAAGCCTCATAGAATGCATTCATAAAGGTGGCGGTCATACAAGATATGACTTACAATATATAAATTTATAATCATAACATGTTCGGGTCTGTTTTTATTTTCAACACAGCTGGTGAATAAGGATGACCCTTTTATTAGCATGAGTATACAATAATGTAAGGATGGTCCATTGCAGATATTGAGGGGTCATAGGTTAGAATTTCCTAAAATATTGTACTTCTTTTTCAAAGATTGATTTTGCCTTAGCAAACAGAGCAGACCCTGAAGAAATACAACATAATGTGCCATTTCATCTGGGTCTTCACTGTCTGCCAAAGTGCCTTTGCGGTTTCTGGTCTACAAAGGGATTCCAGCATCTCAGTGGTTGACAAGACAATTTCTAACAAGTATGGAATTATCATAGTTTGAAAGTAGATATTCCTACCCTTTTTAACTTGGGGACAATCACTTTGGGATGAATAAAATGCAAACCTACCATATTGGGACAGAATAGGGTGGGGATTTAAGCATGCCCAATTATAAGAAATTAATGGAGTGGCTCATGCTTTTCTGTTTGTTTTTGCAACTCTAAAAATTGAGCCATATTTTTTGGCACAAATTCACATGCAAACAGAGGGTTCCATCCAAATATGACAATCAGTCATGACTAAACCCGATTTTTACGGGGCTTTTACATTGATTTTCCTCGATAACTTCTAATTTTTTTTTAATTTAGAATGCTCTGTTCACACAATGAAAGTTGTAGAAAAAAACTTAGCGCCAATTTCTCCAAAAGGTCCAAACAGATTTTTGTGTACATAGATGAAGATTTTGCAATAAATTGAAATCAGCGAAATTTTCCTTTTATTAACAGGTAAATTTCATAGAGGCGTAAGCCCCATTACAAAAAGGATTGGTCTAAAAAGAACTTTCACAACGTGCAGTGAATAAAGCTTTATTCAACAGTTGTGTATAGCATAATCAGGCGGTTTCTATAATCAGAATCTAACATGGTGCCTATAGAATTTACTTAGAGCCATGATCATAGATCCAGATAAGGAAATTTTATGAGGGTAAAATTGTAATAATTTTCTTACCCTCAATTTAAACACGATCAAATTTTGGGTGCTCTACAGAACCATCTCATTAAGACGGTTCTTGTGATTAGCCGCAACATATGCTTTCGATGAGAAATAAAGAAAATTGTTTCCACATACACACTCTTATCTTATCTGGCGGCCTGTATGATCACTTGTAAGTACAGAAGCTCGTTATTTCGTATAACATGCCATTTTTCTCTTATGGTCCAAAACTGATGGTTTCAAGATGACCCCACTAGCTTAACACACAAGTGAATCAGGCCCGATTTCCAATGAATATGACCAAGCCAACCATCACTGTAGTTAGTAAACTGTTTAAACCGTTAGGAGAAGCTGGGGCTAAATTTTCTCTACACCTTTCATCACAAACACAGTTCGCTAAAATTAAAAAGTTATCGCCAAAAACCAACGTGAAAAACATTAAAATTTCGAGTTTAATTCAGTATTTAAATATTCCAAAATAAAATCTAGATTTTGGGATGTTAAGCCAACATCTTAACGGCTAGGCTAGTCTTCTGCTGACATTTTTTGCAAACAGTTTGAACCTAGATCAGGCCAAACAATTTGTTATGCCTGATCTGGATTCATACTGTTCACCACTCTAATAATAGGTATTCTTGAAAATAAGTTTTTTTCGAAAAGTTGATTTTATAAAAATTCAGGGACAACACAAAAGTATGCAGCATTATCCAGCATGCAAAGGGCTAAATAAAATACTGTAAACATGGTGGACTCTCGTTTACTTGAACCCTGATAACATCAAGTTCTCACCAATGTACCAACTAAAAATTATACTGCTCAAAATTACAGGTTTCATTGATTGAAGACATGATATTGCCAACAATGTGGTATACATGCGACCAGCAAAGGCTCAGACTAGCCTGCACATACACACAGACTAATCAGAGCCTTTGCTTATCACTTAAATATTCTTTGACTGTTAAGCCACCGACCGATTATCAGTTGGAGTATCTAAGCTTAAAAGAAGGCTACAGAGGCTCATCCAGTCAAAATGCCACATTGTTGTAAATCACATGTCCCGGCTCATATATCATAAAAGCTTTAATGTGGTCAGTACATACATGTCAATGAAGTGGTTTTCTTAAGCTCAAAGAAATCAAAAATGATTAACACAATGCTAAACCATATGATACATTGTCTAACTGGCATACAGGTTAAATCATGACCCTTAACTTCTAAACAGTTTACTATATTTGGGCTTGCTCATTCCACTCTATTATTTTAGGCATTTTCCTTAAGTCCCTCTTTCAACAACTAGAGCCTAGCCATCCATAACTAACTTGGAAGTATTGTACAAAATGAAAAAAGTCTATTATTTCTAAGGGTTCATTTGGAAAGGTGGCATAGTACATACTAACACTACAACAACGAACGAATCACATTTAAAGATTTAATGCTGGAATGTTTTTTTTTTACAGAAATCATTTTTTTTAACAGTCAAAGGAGCTTAATTCCAAAAGTGGGTACTAAACCAGAGTTCTAAAAGGGCTTTTTTAGTTAAAAAGCAGATCCAGGGGTCGCAATTTTCGAAACAGGCCCGGCCCTATACTTTCGTGGAGATTCATGAAATAATTTCTAAGGCTATTCTCCTCCTTCCGCCGTTTATAAGAAGGGTTTTTGTCAGTTACAAGCGAAAGTATGTGCACGAAGTACTGGTTAACTGATTAGTCAAGCATGCCCAGGAAACAAGTTTGGTTAGGTGAACTGACTGTCCTGACATGACCATAGCTGTTGACTGAGACGTTAAGCATCAAAACAAACAGAAGTTTTACAAAGTGGACACAAAATTTTTTCAGTATACAGATGCCATAGTGACAACTATGCCTTTCCTAGTATGTCATACAGGCGAGCTACAAAGGTTTACTTATAGCATACAGTAAATGTTCTAAAATTTCTCAAACAAAATGTTGGTTTTCAGGACTAGAATTCACAAAATGCTTGACAGAATAGCATACAGGGAAGACTCAGGCCTGATCAGACTTCTTCAGATCTGGATCTGCACTGCTTGTCGAGGGATTTTTTTTTTGCAAGGCATTCAGTGTTCTGAATTTTAGAACATTTACCTTATATCAAAATAGCACTACAAATGGCTTACACTCAAAACATGAATCACACCATAAGTTCAATATGGTTATGGTTCCTGTCTTTATGCATAAAACAAGTGCCACAGTTGGCAGTTATGGTTAGATTAAGTGCCACCTTAGGTTTAGATAAACACAATTTTTCAGCGTACCATTGTAAATATTTTCTTACCCATCAATTTTAACACGTTTTGGGTGCTCAAAAGAACCATCTCATCGAGACGGTTCTTTTGAGTACCCATAACTTATGTTTTGGTTGAGAAATATGAAAAACATTTTTTTGATACACACTCTTAACTAAAGGACTGGTGCCACCCATTATCCGCTGAGAAATCCGGTTTCTTTTGTGGTTAATGCAAATAAAGCATTGTTAGTTAACAAGAAAAATCCATCCGCATAGAGTTCTCATCCAAATATGAGCAGTCACAAAAATAACTACATTTATCATACGAGGTCGCGTCTGGGAGTGAAAAAACGACATGCAATAAAATCAATAAACCACTAGTTGTTTACAGATTTCCTCTAAACGTTATGACGTCCATAACAACGTCGCATACATAATGACAAAATTATTACGTTGTTTTTTTTTTACTTCAAAGTAATCTTAATGTCATGTGATAAATATAATCTAACATTCATGCTCATGTCTTGTTGAATTTATTAAACTTGTCACAAAAAAGAGATAAAATGCTCGGCAAGCCTCAAATTTTATCTCTTTTCCTCAACTTGTTAAATAAATTCAATAAAACATGAGCACTCATGTAAGGTCCTCTAAGTATTTTCGTAGTCTGCAGGCTTTTAAACAATTTTGAATGAAAAAGCAGGAAAAAAGGGATCATTTTAATTCAGAAGTGATGGGTAAATCAGCAATTATCAATTTGACAAAGTGGGGAATTGTGTTTCTTGTAAAAATGTTTACCATGAAACCAGGCATTTGTTTTAATTTGAGGGATCAACCCTTTCCCACCTCTAGATTAGCGCTGATGTTTCTAGCCAAGCAAGAATGAATGTTGCATTAAGTTATCTAAATGTTCTTGGTAACAATACTGTAATTTCAGAAATTTTCGCGAGTTATTTTCACGAAACTTCGTGGATGGGAAATTTCATGAAAATAAAACCCTCCCGAAATCACTGGTTTACTGATGTAGGTAAATCATGCCCTTGTCACGAATATTTAACGTGGCAAATGTGTCAGTAAAAGCATTTTTTACAAGGCAGTGCTTCTTTGTGGATCATTTTTGATATTTATGTTTCATGTTTGTCATGCTTTCATGTCTTTTCATTGCAGCCATGTGGTCACCTGCTGGAAAAGGGCTGAGCTCTTGCCTCTCTTGTACGGTATGTGCTGCAGGACAAGTGCAATATTTAAATATTTTTGTCCCCTGCTGTAAATGTCAACTTGTACTTTATGCTGGATACCGGCTAAAATAACATTTGTTAAAGTTCCTCTTCAATAAGGGTACGACACTTTCCTGGTTACAAAGTTACCACCATAACAAGCTTGCAAGATTTTTTTTTAGACATGCATACTGGTCTCTTATCTAATATTCACACAATACCTCACACACAAGCAATTACGCACAACTCGAAAAGAATATTTGATGATTCAAGAGCATTTTCCCCCAAATATACAATGAAGCTTTATGACAGCAGTTTACAAAAGTTTGTATTTTCTCTATATTTTATGCAGTGGTTTTACTCAATTCTAGTAGCTGATAAGGCTTTCTCCCCATATGTAGATATAGTGTTGATATTTTTTCATGTTCTGGTCCTTTTGGAATATTGGGTTCAGACGGAAAGCAGAATACTGCTTAAGCCGGAGCTAGGGTGCGTGAGAATTGTTGCACTTTCCATTAGTTCTCATAAACAGACTCAATAAAACCGAGTCTGCTGTTTTCTTATATTGTAAGTTATCTCTATTTCTGATGGATCCGTTTTTCCAGATTATTTTCAAGTCTACAAGGTGAAATGATACACATCATTTTTTTGGTTGTTCATAGACCAAAATTGTATCGATAGTTTATGTTATATATGTCACAATGTGGTTACGGTTTCCCTCCTTTCCCTCTATCAAACTCCATTATCTGAAGGCTTGTATTAATGTTTACGATTTGGAATTTTTGCAGTCACATATTGCTCTAGTTATTTAATGCAAGACCAAGATATTAATATTGCTCAAAGGTCATAAAGACAGGATTTTCATGCCGGGCTGTCAGGTTCCCTGTAGACAATTTATCTAAACAGGTAAAGGCGTAAACATTTATTTAGCCTATCAGGGGACAGGAAAAGGCTAATATAACAACTTGATCGGTCATCAAACAAGATTTTTTAGAGACAGAATGACTGAGAGATACCTGTGTGGCCTTTTATACTCCAGTCCTGTCATAAAGCGCCACCTATAATTTGCTGCAGAGGACAATTTCAAATTTTGCCGCTTTTTCAAAAATAACCAATAAGGCATGATATTTCATGAGAATCGTCTGCTTGCAGACGATTCTCATGTAATACCATACCTTATTTTTGTAGAAAATTGGGAAAGGTGTCGCAAAATGTGTAGTCTGCTGCAGTCGTGATTGGCGCTTTAAGGGTTAAGGATACCCGATGGATATCTTTGCATTAGACATTAATTTATGAAATGAGAATCATCAAATACCCTTGTTACAAGTCCTATGCTATAAAAGGATTTTCCTACTACTAACAATTTAGGGCTATTGGCCACTTAAGCTAGCTACAGATAGAAGAATTGATCTGTAGGGCATAGGTTTAGATAAAATGTTGGAGTGCAAAAATATAAATATTATATTACCCATCAATTTTAACATATATGTATTGAGAACCAACAGATGACATTCAACTGCGACTTGCAGTGGGAGAGGTAACCTTTTTCCTTCTGGATAATGGTAAACAGGTACTTTGGCAAACGGTGATAACCCAGATGAAATGCAGCATAAGGTGGCATTTCATGAGGGTCTTCACTTTTTAAAAACAATCTTAAGGACAGAAATATATTAAAATTTTGAAATTTTGAACGGTGATCCTTCAAGACAAAGGACATATCCATACTTATTGTATGGGAAAATCCAGCGGAACCAAGTTAGTACGTACAGTTTTTTTTAACATTTTCTATGCTCTTAATTGTTGATTTGTGTTGATGCTTACTTCCCGATCAACAATTTTCAGTCATGTTGGGACAATTTCCAGTCTTCCTGGGTTAAACCAGTACTAAGCAGCAGGTAAAGTGTCTTGCTTAAGGAAATAACACTAGCAGTCTCAAATCAGTGACCCTTCGACCTCAAGTCTAACACTCTACCGATGAGCCACTGTAAGTTTAAAAAATATTTTTTTTTGAATATATTCTTTTCACAAAGCAACTGATTTATGTATGGACCAAATATTATAATACAGTAAAGCCTGTCTTAAGGGGCCACTGAAAAGAAGACAAAAAATTGGTTTTCAAGACCGATTATCTCTTCATGCAGGTCAAAAGTATACTTTCGACCTTCATTAAGCTACCACTTGTCTTTACGACCTTTGTTTTGTCTACTTTTGAGTGACCGCTTAAGACAGGTTTTACTGTATTGAAGCCCCAAATTGTGTCAGGAAAATGTGTGCTAGTGTATATATCTGGATGAAGGATGATGGAAGATGGCTGGAGAATAAATTATCTCACCTAACTGGATCATCGTAGCCATCGTAAGCTCTGAAACAAATGTCCATCATACCAGCATATAGAAATAGTATATATAATAACTAAACAAGGCAACTAAATGTGTTAAGAGGATAAGTCAACACTGCTGTAAATATTTGCAATAATCAATGCATGAATTTACAAGAGCGCTGTCAGGACCACATTGATCAGACAGAAAAGGCATTTTTTTTTAAAAAAAGGTGTGCTTCAGGTTATTAAAATGATAATAGGGACAGTAGGTAGTTTTTACCCCGGGAAGATGGGGAAATCTGTTAAAAATACTCAAAAATTTACGGTCAGAGGCAATAAATTAGGTAACCTGAAACACTAAAACTTTATTTTTATGTTTTAGGCCACAAAACAGTCCATATCGTCGGGGATAAAAACGACAAAGTTCCGTTGGTTGGTGCCTGATGTTTGTCTATGGTTTATGGGATACAGATTCTCATAAGTCTAAAGACTTTCTACTGAATCCCATTTGCATACCGTTATATACTGCTCAACAAAAGATTAGCATGGATTTTAATATCACATCCAGCTTTGGGTATATTTGAAACATATGATGATCTCAAGATTTATGTTTTTTCGTGTCCACAAGACAAAACATTACCTGGTTAGGCGTCAGTAAATTGACGTTACATTTTATGTCATGCGCATGTAAAGGGTACAATTCTATATCCGAAATTTAAACTTGATTCTAGGGTAAAGCTCTATGTTCCTAATGATGTAAAACTTTGAAAACGTTAGAGAATGATTCCCTTCTATGCCAGATTTTGTCGTCCCATTATGGCGTTAAAATGGTCTTTTTACATTGTTTGACTTTTCAGCGAACTGAACCAAGTGTTCAACTAATCCGTTTGAGTGGCACAAACAAAAGTCGATCCTTTGTAAACCTCTTCTATGGATAACGTTACTGCCTACATGCAGCCTAATAATTAGACAAATGTCACTTTCATGAATACAATATACAGGGACAAAATTTTATAATCTTGCCTAACCTTTAATTGTCTTTCTTAGGGAACTGTTTTTGCATTGCAAACACCATTTTAACAACAATGTTAGTTGTTTCTGAGACTCAAATTTTGCTTCAGATGTTCAATTGAGACAGCTGCTATTTTTTCAGAATGGCCAATTCGACTTTGCTGGAAAATGGGAGACTTTAAAAAACTAGGCATGAGACTGAGCTCTGCATGAAAAAATCTGAAACATGCCTAAAAAGTCTGAAACCCCCTACACCCCCTGTCCAAACAATGTCTTTTTAACTTTCAGATGAAATCCAACAACTTTTGAAATTAAAATTTGGAATGATAAATTCTGAAATCTGCCAAAAATCTGAAAAATCTCATGCCTGATAAACTGATGCTGTATCAATTTTGTGTTGCGAACAATGCAGTTGAGACACGTTTTTGACCCCTTCCTGGTTTAAAGCAACAAATGACGCAGTAGATATCAAATTAAATCGCGCCCATCGCTTTTCTCAATCTAAACACATATCAAACAATCATTTCCGCAGACATTTTATAACTTTAAATCATTTGTTCAAATATAATTCTATCTTTATTTATCCGTGCTAAACTTTTGTTGAGCAGTATATTATTGTATGTCTTTATGTTATTCTATGTACAAAGTATACAAATAAAATATGTTTAAACCAACTCAAAACTTTGATCTGATAAATTGCCGCTAATATCATATTTTCACACATTCTGCTCAATGAATTCCTCGATTAGGTTAACCCAAGCGCAAAATCATTATTGTTGAGGAGCACTTATGAAAAATAATTAATGGAAGGGTCCATCCAAGCATTTTTACATTAAAAATTGCTCTGTAGTCTGGGCCATCCTTAAAACTATATTTGTTTGTCGTGCTACTACCTTTTTTTTTTTTTTTTTTTTTTAAATTCAGCATAATTTTATGACCTCTTCTTACTATCACTTTAGGAGGTCTAGAAATGATGTATACAATGTAAGAATGCATATAATAAGTCTCTTAACCTTTCTTCATTTGAAAAAAAAAGCTTTTTGTTAACAGAATTAGAGAGAAAAAAAAGATTCTCAGATAGGCAATAAAATATTTTGGGTAGGGCCTGTTTTCGGTGGGTAGGTAGGAGCACGGCAAACCAACATTTTTTTAAGGTCGGCCCTGTGTTTGGAGTGCAACCAAAGTTTGACTCACTGTAGTTTCTTGCTATTTATTTTAACTTCATTTGCTTTTTTTATTGATTCTTCTGTTGAAAACATATGATTTTGAAAAAATCTGCACATTTTGCAGTGAAATTTGGAATTCTATTGGCTTTTCAAAATATACAGGAAGTTAATTAAATATTCAAATGACTATTTTGATTTTCAGATTGCTCTATCATAGTTTTATTATCGATTTTATTCGGGTTTACGACAGATCGCATGGTTTTATAAGGGCTTGCGTTTCAGACTCACAAGCTTACAAAGTAGCAGTCCCCTTTAATATCAACAGAATCTAGAGCAAAGATTTGGTACAAATAAAATACATTTAAGCCCCCCGCCACGCCTGCTGCTGCCTGTTCCATGGCAGTGATTCTGTTGTCTATTGTTGCTCCCATTGTGGGAGTTCTGTGTTTGGTCCTTGTTTTGTTATGCAGTACTTTTCTAAGCTTTTCAATCATCTTGATGGGGAAGAGAGAGCTGGTGGCTTTACTTTAATTGTCTTCTTGCCGTCTTGTGATTATTTGGTTGCTTTACTTTCATTGTCTTCTTGCTGTCTTGTGAATATTAGTGTTCAGTGGCACTTCCTCACAGTGCCGTGGGTTGGTCTGCAGTGTGTGATTGTGGCATTTCCAAATCATACTCAACACTCCATTTTTTTTTAGTCCTTACCTGTAGCGTGCATAATAATCTGGTGGAGGTCTGTCATATGGATCACGTGGTGGAGGTGGATATCTGTCGTAGAGTCTGTCATCAGGTCTCTCTGGATATCTAGGAGGGGGTGGGTATCTATCATAAGGGTCTCTTGGCGGAGGAGGATATCTATCATCTAGGGGTGGTAATCTGCGCTCTCTGTCATAGGGGTATCTATCATCTGGAGGTAACCTTGGTGGGTAAGCTCTGTCGTAGTAGTCATAGGGATATGGATCCCTGGCATAAGGATGTGATCTGGGAGGAGGTGGGCCCCGACCTCTGTCAGGTCCGGAGTCCCGACCACCACGGTCACTGCCCCCTCCTCTTCCTCCTCGTCCCATACCGCCACCACGTCCGCCTCTGTTAAGAAAATAACAATGTTCTAGATTAACTATCATATATCTAAAGTGTAAAACTGTGATTATTTTCTTATCTCTCAGTCTCAACTCTTAAAGCCCCAATCACAACTGCAGCAGATGACAAATTTTCTGACGTCTTTCCTAATTTTCGAATGAAATAAGGGATGATATTTCATGAGAATCATGATTCTCATAAAAGATCATGCGATATTTCATTCAAAAGGATTTTTTTTGTATATAGGAACTATGTCAGCACACCAAGAACCATCAAATGTGTCATGATACTTATCATAATAATGTAATCATGGTATACCTACAGTGCACACCCATACTGTGATTCACTAGCATTTCTGTTCTGGTTGTCAATGGAATATAACATTTTCTCAAGAACAAGTAAAACCATTTTTACGATGGAATACGGTATAACTTTGATTAATTCCTATATTGAACGTCGGAGGAAACACCTTTTGATTAATCCCAATAACATCGGAGGAAACGCAAGTTTCGCAAAAACACTAGCTCCGGCTTATCGAACTGTTATTTTTCGGTTCGAATGAATTTTCGCAATGCGGTATTTCGGTTTTTAAAGTGCTGAATAATCATAGTTATACCATCGCAAGCATACACTCTGAGCACAATGCATTTGGCTTGCTCACAATAAACCTTGTTTGACAACAGTGAACAACAACAACGCAGTTGTTTTATCAATATGCTCTTGTAGGATGATATACTTTGTATCAGAAAATATATATCAGGGTCTCACTTCCAAGAAAGTACTGTACATACATGAAGGAAGACAACCTGTTGAGGAAGAGAAGGACACTAGTCTACACCATAGATAAGCAAAAAAATTTCAGCATACTATTATTAATATTTTCTTACCCATAATTTTTAGCATATGTTTTGGGTGCTCAAAAGAACCGTCTCATGGAGACGGTTCTTTTGAGTACCCACAACATATGTTTTGGTTGAGAAATATGAAAATTATTTTTCTGTTATGCACTCTTAACTAAAGGCCTGTACTACAGAAAAATTTCTAAATGTGGATATCTAATCTCTCCTGACAGGAGTGCCCACATCATGTTTTGGTTGAAATCTAAATAAATGGCTCTTAGGAGTATACCTGTACACATCCTATTTCAGCAAGTTTGCATGGGCATACAGTGAAGATTCAAATCAGTCAGTGCATCTGCAGTCTGATTTGTCAAGGCCTCCGAGACTTAGCTTTCCTTCTGAAAGATTGGACCTTTGGCTACCCAAAGACTCTGATCAGACTGTGAGGATGTGCATTGTGCAGGCTGATCGGAGTCTTAGTAAGGTGCACATGCCAACTTGATATTTTTTGCACTTTTTGGTGAACACAAGCTCATTTGAGTTGGATAAAGTCAACTTTGTGCTACAGTTTTAATCTGCATACATGGACAAAAAGCTCCAGAATATTTTCTACTCAGTGAAACACAAGAGCACCAAAACACTTACAATATACATATAGGTCATTCTCTTCCTTAATAAGTTGCATGTCACTATGGCAATGAGAATTATGAGATTGTAAACTTGTACTGACCAACTTGTGTGCATCTATGAAACAACTTCAAAAATGATTTTAAGACTACTTAACATAACTTATTACACTTCTAGAATTTGAGCAGATGCTAGTATCATAATGCAATCAGATTTTCAGACTTGGCACCCACATAGAACTTACTGGGTTTCACTGGATGCTTTATGTTGGGCTCAAACTTTGCTGCCCAAACTTCATTGGCCCAGTGCCCAATTATGGCACTGATTTGGCCCATCCACATCCACTGTCATAGTATGATGCTTAGTTCAGGCCTTTAGTACACAGTGTTAATGTATTTTCTTGTTACTCAAAAGATTCATCTCAACAAGACGGTTCATTTTAGCACCCAAAATGCATGTTAAAACTCATGGTTAATTAAATGTTCCAAATTTTGTTTATCCTAACTGCTGTAGTTAACATAGATGCACACAGTCTAATAATGTAAGTTTTCACAATGATAAATTGAACTTGCTTTTAAGGTTGCTAAAATTGAATTTCGGGAAAAACTTTTTTAGTACTCATTTAAGCGAAATGTGTTCAAAATGAACGTATTTGAGGAGAATTAGCACTCATATCTTCAAAGGGTTCCAGCATCCAACATGCTGCAGTTAAAAGCTGTACATAGATGCACTATTTGCGCATTTGTGGCAAAGTGCAACCCCCCCCCCCCCCCCCCAAGAAATGTCCAGTCAAAAAGTTGCACTGCACTGTCCCAAATCACCAGCCAAAGCATTGGATGGCTTGTTTAAATATTATGGAAAATTCTCCTGATTTGCTTGTGCATTTAACTAGAGTGGTCCACTGAAAACCATCAATTTTGGAGCATGTGCACCAGATAAAAAGACATAGGCCATGCATAATCCAAGCTTTTGTGCATGTAAATGAGCATGCACTGAGTAGATATTACATTTGAAGGATAAATTCTTAGCATATATACAACACCATTATGTTACATTCAACCATTGAATATTGGTTGAATAACGGCATATTCATCACTTGCGAAATTTGTTTTGAGGCAAATCTCTTTCAATTGTACAAGTCAAAAAAGAACTGAAAATCTGGACAATTTATTTTTTTTGTAAAAAACCTATTTGCGTTGCAAGACTTTTGGGAGAAGTTGGCGCTAATTTTTCCCTACACTTTCATTGTGTACGCATTTAGCTAAAATTAATGATAAAAAAGATGTCCCCGAAAATCAATGTAAAATCCCCCCAAAAAAGCAAGTTAAGTACAAGCTGTACACACAGGTAGAAGAACACTACAAAACTACTTTTTTTTGGAAATACAGAAATTTTAACGAGGATTTCAATTTCGTGGAAGTTCCGTGTAAATAAAATCCTCAAGAAATGACTAAATCACTCTGGCGATTACTGATATAAGTAAATCATGCCCTAGTCGCAAATTTTTAACATCGCAAACGCTATTCTCAAAAGAAAAATTCTTGCGAAAATTTCTGGATTTACAGTATCCACCTCGATGATTTCAAGTACAGAGCAGTCCCTTTGTAACACACCTTGTTATAACACATATTTGGATAAAACAGTCATGTTGCAACTCCCATTTTTTAAAGTTTGTTTCGTTTGATTCTTTACATGCCAGTCAACAATTTTTCAGTCATGTCGCGACAGGTCTTACTGGGTTGAACCAGTCCTAAGCAACAAATAAAGTGTCCACAGTCTTGCTCAAGGATGAGGATTCATTAGCAACCCTTTGAGCCCCAGTCTAACGCTCTACCAACTGAACGTATGGACCCCAAACAGTGTTATAAAGGGCTTCGCTGTAGTTTCCTAATTATTCTACCATGTGTGTACAGCACTTCAGATGAATAGGTGAATGGATACATATGAGGGCAACAAAATTTGAACCACATCCTGAGAGCACTGTAACTATAGGACAAAAGGTTCATACAGGCAAGTTTGTGTAAAATTCAAGGACTTTTCAAGGACTTCTAAAAGACTTTCCTACTGTTTTCAAGGACTGAAAACTTATGAAAAATACAGATTTACATGTTAAAATCCTACTTCTGAAATGCTAGTCCATTACGTAAGATATTTGTATTAGAAAATTATTATAAAATTGTAGTGCCTTTATTTGGTGAAGCATATGCTGCACCAAATAAAGGCACCAAAATTTTATACAAGATAAGCACATTTCAGAGTGTAAAAGTGTGATAATTTTCTTTTGCATCCGTTTATACATTTTTGGGGGATGCTAAAAAACAGTTTTTCACATTTTGGTACAGATATAAAAATCAACAACATAATTTTACACTCAAAATGTTTGCTTATCTGCAGAGTAGCCCCAATCACATGCATCTTTATGATGTGTGTTGAGTTTTCCCTTTTAGCTTTCTTCTTCAGAACAGCTAGAAAATTATTTAGGGCCTTTCCATGAGGAATAGAAGAGCTAAAGAACTACCATTTTCACAGGTTTAGACATCAAAATTTTAGCGTAAAATCATATTTTCTTACCCATACTTTTTAGCATATGTTTTGGGTACTCAAAAGAACTGTCTCATTGAGACAGTTCTTTTGAGTACCCTCAACATATTTTTTTGTTGAGAAATAAGAAAATTATTTTTCTGTTAAACACTCTTAACTAAAGGCCTAAATTATACATGCAATAGCCACATTAAGTATCCATCCACTATGAAAATGAATGTGAATGTATTTATTTACAGATGATAATATTCTGTCTGATCTTTAAAGAAAACATAATGTACCTTGCAGAAAAGGACGGTGTTATTTCCGCAATATTTCAACTGTTATAGTTAAAGATGTCAGCTACGCACTTATGATATGAAACATTAATATAACGGTTCTAACAACAAATCAAACATACATGCTATAGAAATGCTCCTCTAGGGCAGAGATGCCAACAGTAATAATCCTAAAAAAGTTTTTGCAGGCTGATACCGCTATTCTATTTTGCCAAATACGGGATTATCTTATTTAAAATTATTTCCCTTCCAAAAATCAAGATCAGTAATTGTCACTCTTGATTCAGTTCCATGGTATATGTTGTAAATGATTCAGTTCCATGGTATATGTTGTAAATTTTGAGCAGCAGTCACCTTATGCAAAAAGTAAACAAACAGTAGACTGCTACTGATAACACATCCTTAGATTGCTTTCTTGACTAATATTTGGAGGCTTCAAAAGACCCCATTCATGAGATTCTAGCATTTATTGCATAGATTATTTGAAATCATTCTTTAAACCTGTATGTGCAGCTACCAAGTGGCTCTACAGGTCCAAGTTTTGGCTTGAGCCTTTATCTATATCCTAACATTGTGAGTGCGAAAAGTGAAGGCTCTGGTGAGACTGCACATATTCAGGCTTGTCTGGCCTTCATTGCTCGCACATAAGATAAAAAAATCTCATGAACTGACTTGAATACTTAGTAATAAATTTATGAACATTTATTGTACTGATTAACAAATTTTCAGGCAGTATTCATTGAAACAATTTTCAGAATATGCTTTATAACTTAACTTTTTGAAGTTGGAATCTCTGCCGAGGTTTTACCTTTGCAATGATTGTTGCATACTTTACTTGTATTTCGTTCAGATCATCGGATGGATTCTGGCTTTCGCATACCTGTATTTCGTTCTGATCGTCGGAATGGGTCTGGCTTTCGCATTTCATTCAGATTGATCGACTCATTTTCGCATCTCATTCTGGTCAGGGCTGTTATTCGCAATTCAGTGCGCACCATGCAATATTTCGGATTTTCAAATGCAGAATCTGACCCTTACTTTAACGTTGGTGAAAAAGTTAAATATTCAAAGCTAAGAATTTAGAATTTCAGTACCTAAACTAGGTTAAGTTATGTTGTGTTGGATTTAACAATCATAACTTTAAAACTCACAAAATATGATTTGGAAAAGAATTACAGCTTTAAAAAAATTTACTTCTCGCCTATCATTTACAAATTGACGCCATGGGTTAATTCCAAGCTTCATTATCTTAAACCTACCCCCTGCCCCCGCCTCTTCCTCCTCCACGGCCGCCGCCACCACCGCCACCGGTAGATTTCTGAAACGAACGAACATTATCATACATTACCCTAAACGAGAAGCAAGATAGGTGCTTCATGTTCACACTGGTGACGGATCTGTTTTTCGTACTTCTCGGCTTTGAGTTGATCGCATGAATATACTCACATTACTAACTATGCTGAAGAAAAACTCATAAATTCAAGCTTGCATCAGGCCTATCATTCAGAGATCATTCTTAGTCACGCAATGGCAACTTTTATCATCATATGCAAGCTATATCACATTGTTTTGTAATAATTTTGAACAAAATACGGACACTTTTATTGCTATATTTAAGCAATGTTCTTCATTACAGTTGAAATTAAAAATTACTTTAACACAATCAGATAAGACATTGACAAGATTATGCACTTTAGCCATCTCATTAAAGTCTACACAGATCATTTAGAGAAGCTGGCCATACAAGGTAAACCCGCACATATAGTTCCGTGGTAAAAACAATCAAGAATTAATGCCTTTCAGACACAAATAGGTTTTAAGAAAACGGGATATTTTAAGCACTACAGTCCTGAGTCGATCGCAAGCATGATACTCACAATTTACGGCCAGCCCATTTAACTCTCTATGTTGACGACAAATTCCATCATTTCAAGCTTGCATCAGGCCTATCATTTAGAGATCATTCTAAGTCACGCAATGGCAAAATATATCATCATATGCAAGCAATCACATTGCTGTGTAATAAAGTTGAATAAAATAAAGGCATTTAAGCAATAAACTAAATTATGGTTTGGGCATTACAGTGGAAATCTAAAACTATCTTTAACACAATCAGTGAAGACACTGACACAATGAATTTTCAGCCCATTTAACTCCTATGTTGTTGAAAAATTAATTTCAAGCTTGCATCAGGCCTATCATTTAAAGATCATTTTAAGTCACGCAATGGCAAAATTGGTCATCATATGCAAGCAATCATATTGTTTTGCAACTTGTAGAGACTGTTCCAACGAAAAGTGTTGATGTATATTAACTTTGGCTTCAATATATTTAAGTATTAATTATTTATACCTCAGTCACATCACACTTAGTCTAATAGACATGCAACAGATAAAACGAAATCCAATCGACTAGCTTCTGTTTGCACACCTTTATTGTCCGTTTCATATGCGGGCTTTGAGGTCCTTGCCCAGCGATATCGATTGGTGTCTGTTTTATCTTTTGGCAAGTTTTGAGCATGTTCAAAACGTTCCAACAGATAAAGCTCTACGGTATTCATCGGAAGGTGTATGTATGTTATGTTTCCCGATTTTCTCCTTTAATTACCGGTGATGTCTGGTACCCAGATGTCACCAATTGACTACTGAATTGAAACAGATGCACCATATATACTCGTGGGGCAGATCACATCTGTTAGTTATAAGATCAGTTCCTCGTACCATCATTGTAAGGTGATGTCCGTTAATTATACGGTAATTTCTGTTAACAGCCTGTTTAACGTCCGGTAAATTTCTATTACTTGTACGGTCAATGTACGTTTCATGAGTTCGATATATCGCTCGTGAGGATGAATAGAAACGGTAGGGAAAAAATTTACTAACAAAATCCGACAGATAAGACGTATTCGCTTTTTTTTATCCGTTGCATGTCTGTTAATCTGATGTGACTGAGGCATAATACACTGAAAGTCTAGAATCTGAAATAAAAGAAGACAAAACAACACATAGTTTCAGCACCGGAGCTTAACATGGGGTTCCCCTAAAATATTGCAGCTTATTTAAATACTTGCTTCAGGCCTATCATTTAGCCATCAGTAGCCTTCAGCAATTTGGCATTTTTTCATCACTAGCAAGCATAAGTTGAGATTTCAATCAAGTTTAGGCCTTTCCTCCAAATTTGTGACAACTTCCTATTTTTTGTAGCTCAAATTTTGCTCGCCAATGAAATTCCCTAATGCACATTTATAAAATGATAGTGATGCACAGATGCAGGCCAAGTGTCTATTTTAAGGTCTGAAATTTGAGCCAAGAACAGGAAAGGCTGCACTTTAAACTTTAGAATGAATCATACAGGCCTCCAGATAGGAGTGTGTGAATTGAAAATTGATCTTTTCTCAATCTTAACATACGTTTTGGATACTCTAAAACACGGCCTCCAATCTCTGCCTCCTTCTCCAAAAAGAGCAGAACGTAAAGGGAGGCGAAGGCCCTTCCGGGAAGCAGGCAGTGGGCATAAACAATGGAACACGGTAAGTTGTGTTGACACATTTTCAATCATAAGTAAATTTTCAGCGCAAAACTCGAAAATCTAAGAATGCTATGCTTCAGGCAATTGTTCAAGCTATCCGTAGAGCATGCTGTTTGCACATTTGAACTTAGTTTGTAAGCGTGAGAGCTTTTCTCCCGTTGCACAGTTGTCCAAGAAACGGTGGTTCCCGCATGGTTTTGCCTTCTAACCAAACAAATAGTAGCGTTTGGACCCTTATTCATACTACCGAGGCCCCTCCACACCCATGTTGTCCCAAATGCAATTTTTCGAGATATTTCAATGATAAATGAGTGATTTAGAGCCAAATTTCTTTAGGAGCAGGAGGCGAAGGGCAGGAGAAGGAGGCTGGGAGAGGATGAGCAGGCGGCGATGATATCAAAATTTGCATTGATTTTGCTTATTTTTAATAATATACTTATCCAATCTATATCAAACTTGCATGTATGATACGAATGATTACGCTTATTCTCCCATTGTGTTGTTTGTTTAACCCAGAACGTCATGAGCTTGCTAGAGGTATATATATTATAAGAGAGGTATATATAGCAATGTTTGTGATCAGAATAATTCAGTTAACAATAGCGTTTAATCATTTGTATCATACAAGCAAGTTTGATATAGATTGGATAAGTATATTATTAAAAATAAGCAAAATCAATGCAAATTTTGATATCATCGCCGCCTGCTCATCCTCTCCCAGCCTCCTTCTCCTGCCCTTCGCCTCCTGCTCCTAAAGAAATTTGGCTCTAAATCACTCAATTATCATTTAAATATCTCGAAAAATTGCATTTGGGACAACATGGGTGTGGAGGGGCCTCGGTAGTATGAATAAGGGTCCAAACGCTACTATTTGTTTGGTTAGAAGGCAAAACCATGCGGGAACCACCGTTTCTTGGACAACTGTGCAACGGGAGAAAAGCTCTCACGCTTACAAACTAAGTTCAAATGTGCAAACAGCATGCCCGAAGCATAGCATTCTTAGATTTTCGAGTTTTGCGCTGAAAATTTACTTATGATTGAAAATGTGTCAACACAACTTACCGTGTTCCATTGTTTATGCCCACTGCCTGCTTCCCGGAAGGGCCTTCGCCTCCCTTTACGTTCTGCTCTTTTTGGAGAAGGAGGCAGAGATTGGAGGCCGTGTAAAAGAAGTGTCGTTGAGACGGTTCTTTTAAACACCCAAAGCAAGTAAGGGTACAAAGATCAGGAATCAATACAATCAAGTACCACACCTGACCCAGGATACCAATGGGAAAGTGACAAACTCACAGTTAGACACAACAAACGAGAGCTAAGGTCAGCCCTTTCCCAGCAGATGACCACAAGGCACATATAAACAGATGCGCACAAAGGAATAGCAAACACAAGACAGAAAAAAACCATACCTTTAACCCTTTGTGAATGAATTTTTCCTTTTGGTTTGATACAATAAACTTGGGATAGTCCATTGTACATATCTAGGGGCGTCAGGTTATAATTTTCAAAAAATATCGTATTCTTTGGTCTGAAGATCTTTTTTACCTTAACAGAGTAGACCCTGATGAAATGCCACATTTCATCTGGGTCTTCCCTGTCAGTAAAAGTACCCGTTTAGGGGTTTCCTAAATACTAAGCAGTGATTTTTTTACAAATTTGTTTCTATGAGTCCCGGGACTCACTAGGCCAAAATTCTTTGCATCCCAAACTCGAAGTTCTGCATCCCATATGGGGCCCACTTTGAATCATAAATTTTATGTATCCATACAAATCCGACCCATTCATAGAAGCCAATTTGAGAAACAAGACACTGTCATACTTACTTATACAATAAAGAGCAAGCTTACTTTGTCATGTAAAATAATTTTTAGAGCCCAGGCCATTAGCCTGTGTTCATCTAACTCTGCATGCCTACAAGTGTACTGCTGGAAGTTACTGAGCCCTTGGACATACGGTGATGATACCATATTAATTTTTGTTAATACCATCTGTTCACAGTACAGTCCCCATACTTCATGAGCCTGCAGTAATACTTTAACAATTCTATTTGCAGAGTTGATTCTAGGATTTGTCTAGAAGGGGCCAACTCTCTCCCCCCCCTCCCCCTGTGTTCCCAAAAGGGGGCCAACCTGGAAATCAAATGGGTAATGGTTATTTTCTAAAAAAAAAAAGCCCCACCAGCCCTTCCCCCCCCCCCCCCCCCCCCCCCCTAAAAAAACTAAGTCCACACCTAAAGAAAAATCGAGCAGGGGTTGTCTTTAGGCGCTGGCCTGTTCTGTTCACCCCCCAACCACAATAACCTTGGCCTTCAAAAGTGTTGGACAAAGACAGAGGGAGAAGAGTGGGAGGGGTGTCTGATTTGAATATAAACAAATGTAATCAGAGCACCCTCTTCTCCAGAATGATAGATTTTTGGAAAATAGAGTACTAAATGGCACATACCTGGTCGGTAGAAGACAATTTAATATTCCTCAGAAATGTCAGACTCTAATGCCATGCCATTCGTTTATTTCCAAGTTGGGCCTCTTGCTAAGAACACCAGTGTGGGCTGTCTAGGGTCTATTTTTGAAGACATAATCTTCTCATGAAAGCATGCTGTGTTCATTATGGAGGGGCATTATGGAAAGGGTGTTTAAACTTGCGGGTTAAACGCATTATTCCAATGCTTCATTTTTGGTCGGTACTGGTTTATCGGCACTGGCTTTTACCAGTAAACTCCCCGTGAATATCTGAAAACACATGTTTCTAAAGGGAAGTAATGATCGCTAAACTGTTGGGGAGTATTTCGGTACCGGTTTTTACCAATATTATTCAAGACACGGTGCGCAAGTAAAAAAACGTTCAAAACGAAAGTTGCAAATTTTTAAATGCAGACTTTTCGCCACAATTTTTAATGCGTCCTGCGGGATTCACATGGTTTAAAATCATGCGTCCTTTGTGAGAATCATGCGTCTGAGACGCAGGACGCGCAGGTAAAAAAATCACTGCTTAGTGTTTAATGGGTAAGAAAAATTAGCAATTTTATGCTCAATATTTAACTTAATCGGACCAGGTCCGTGTATTCACCGGATCGGGCCTAATCACCGGATCTGACCGGATCGGGCCCGAAATTGGCATATTCCTTTGCTTAACTGATTGTTTTTTCTTTACAAGAATGATGTGCATAAAAGATTATGTATTTAGTGCAATTTGTATGCACTTGAATATATTAATATTGATATAAACGGCAAGAAAAAAACACATACTCAACGGACCCTTTTTGCAATGCTCAGCTATCAATTCACACCTGTTGTGTTTTACATAAAATGACATGCGCAGGTCTATCCTTTGTTCAGTATAAAGAAACCAATTTTTCTCAAATTAAAACAAGCCATTATTGGTGCAGACGTCATTAATTTCATCCTAAAAATACTTTACAACATAAGATAATTATATCATAGCGTTATTTGACCATTTTTGGGCCCAGTCCGGTCAGATAGTAGCTATCGTCTCCGACCTTGATGATCCAGACATCATTATTATGATCATATACATACTTTATAAACATAATAATAATAATAAATGTTTAAAAAAAAAAGATCTAAATAGCCAATTTCGGGCCCGATCCGGTCCGATCCGGTGATTAGGTCCGATCCGGTGAATACACGGACCGAATCGGACCTATGATTATACAAAACAGCTTGCTTCAGGCCTATCATTTAGCCATCAGTGATATTCAGGAATTGGCAAATGTTGTCATCATCAGCAAGTTTTTGCATTGCAGGTTAATTGCTTGGCACCTTCCTCTGATATTTCTACATTTATACAAGGCTTTTATTACAAGCCTGAATCTGAAAGGAAACACAGGGTTCGAACAGGCAAGTATGAGTAAAATTCAAGGAGTTTTCAAGGACTGCTAAAATACTCTCCAACAGCAGGGATAATCCTAGCCTAAAATGATGATGAGTCCTTAAGATGGACCAATGGCCCATATCCCATTCAAATTTCCAAATTTTAATGGGCCATTTGAAATTTTTATGGGCCCTTTGCAAAATTTGATGGGCCCAAGAATCCTTAATATCCACATTAGAGCATAATTGACATGAGATTTGAATAGCTTGTATATGGGGCCAAGCCAAAAATAAAGTCCATTTTAGCAAAATATTAATAGTCTTCAGGGGACAAAAATTCCACTCCTCCCCTCGTATTTACGAGTGGATTTTAGAAAGGACGAGTGATTCTTCCCAAAGCACTCGACGAGTGCTTAAATCTGCGGGTGAAACTAGCATTTTCTAAATGGCAGAAAGCGTTTTCCTCGAGCCACATACCTTTTCAATTCCGTTAGTAGAAACCGGATGTTGTGATTGCAATTGGCGAATAAAAGCTGCGCAGTATGATGCGTGATAGTGTGGTAGACTGTATCCAAGTAAATATTGATTTTTTGAAGCGCATTTTCATTAATGAAATAGGTTTGTATAGTGACGGACTGTATCACTGTAATTATTGAATTTTCTTCTTGATAACTGAATGTTCAGGGTCGTAATAGATTTATAAACCAGTCAAACAGGGGTTCTGCTAAAATGTCTGACATACGAAAAGTGAAAAGTAAACACGATTTTAAGAAAAGAAAGAAAGTCGCAGCATGATGTAAAACTCTTTTTGTCAGTGTATGGGATGCAGTTATAAACTGACTGCAGTGGGTAAATATCATTTAAGCAGTGATATAAGGAACTTCAAAAACATCAAATCCCCTCCCCCCATTTTCTTTATTGAATACAATTTTTAAGGAGGAGTGCGTGCGTTTGCAGGACGAGTGAAAATTGTAAGTCACTCGCCCTGCAGGGCGAGTGCAATATTGAAATATTTTTGTCCCCTGGTCTTCTAAGAAAAATGGATCGGGCCCATCCTAGGATTAACCTTGCAACTGCGTTCATTGTTCAAGGACTTAAAGTTAATGAAAAACACTGACCTTTGCGTTAAAATTCTACTTCAGAAATGCTAGACTAAGATAATGGAGAAATAAGTAGTGGAAAATGAGTATAAAATTGTTGTGCCTATATTTGATTTAGGTCTCTATCAACAGGGCTAAGTCCTACAGAAAATAGTAGAATTCAAGGATTTTTCAAGGCTTTGAGTGATTTTCCAGTACTTTTCAAGGCAGATATAATTTTCATGGACTTTTCAAGTCAGCCCTCTAAATTCAAGTACTTTTCGAGCCTGTGCGAACCCTGAAACACAAACAAAATTTATATTAGAATCCCACAGTCGATGGTACACCATCACAAATACCCAGGCTTCATATTGATGATATAGCTTCTGACCCCTCCCCAAGGCCAAAAATAAAGCTGTTCTTGCATAACCACTGAACAAGTTTGGTTAAGTTCATTCCAGCATGTTTAGGAGATGGCATAAGAGATGGATGAAGGCGATCTCAACATCAGCGATTCATTTACAATTTTGGGCTTATGGGTCCTGGGACTCGCCGTTTCCAATATCAATGAGTCCCAACTGCAAACTTATGAGTCCTAAACACTATTTTCAATGACAAGTCTGCAATACTATTGCATCCCAGTGTAACAGGCCGGAATTTCCCCCCAGTCAGTTTTTTCCCCGGGGAAAGAATGGGCCGGCCCATTCTTTCCCCGGGGAAAAAATAGGCCGGCCCATTCTTTCCCCACCCAGTCAGTTTTTTCCCCCCCACTAATAATTTCAAAAATCATAATGGAATTATTATTTCTTTGTATAAATTTAAAAAGCCGCTATTAAATTAGCGATAGGACTCAAAAGTACTCATACTTATTGCTGTTTGGTTGTGATTTCTAGGGGTTCAGACCATTCACTTTTACTATCAGTCTTTTGGTTTATTGTACTCTTTCACTGTATCGAAATACTTTCGAATGACATGTCAAAGAGATCTTCAACTTTAAAACCCGTTTAGCTAACTGGTTCTTCTAAATAGGGGGTGGGGAAAGACTGGGCCGGCCCATTCTTTCCCCCCTCTATTATTTTCTAACCTTTCTATTTATCTCTCAGTCTATAGGTTTAACCTACTCTTGCACTGTATCTGAACACTCATGATTCTTGTACTGTATCTGAACACTCATGATTGTCTTGTCCTAAGGAGAAATTCAAGTTAAGAAAGCATTTAGCTAACTTCTCAAAGTGGGGTGGGGAAAGACTGGGCCGGCCCATTCTTTCCCCCCCCACCATTGGGTTCTAACCTTTCAATTTATCTGTCAGTCCTTGGTTTAAACTACTCTTACACTGAATCTGAACACTCATGATTGACATATCTCAAGGAGAAATTCAAGTAACAAGCATTCAGCCAAATGATTCTTCTAAATAGGGGTGGGGAAAGACTGGGCCGGCCCATTCTTTCCCCCCTCTATTATTTTCTAACCTTTCTATTTATCTCTCAGTCTTAAGGTTTAACCTACTCTTGCACTGTATCTGAACACTCATGATTGACATATCTCAAGGAGAAATTCAAGTAACAAGCATTCAGCCAAATGATTCTTCTAAATAGGGGGTGGGGAAAGACTGGGCCGGCCCATTCTTCCCCCCTCTATTATTTTCTAACCTTTCTATTTATCTCTCAGTCTTAAGGTTTAACCTACTCTTGCACTGTATCCGAACACTCATGATTGTCTTGTCCTAAGGAGAAATTCAGGTTAAGAAAGCATTTAGCTAACTGCATGTTCCTTCTCAATAGTGGGGTGGGGAAAGACTGGGCTGGCCCATTCTTCCCCCCCCCCTCCATTGGGTTCTAACCTTTCAATTTATCTGTCAGTTCTTGGTTTAAACTACTCTTTCACTGAATCTGAACACTCATGATTGACATATCTCTAGGAGAAATTCAAGTTACAAGCATTCAGCCAAATGATTCTTCTAAATAGGGGGTGGGGAAAGACTGGGCCGGCCCATTCTTTCCCCCCCCCCTCCATTGGGTTCTAACCTTTCAATTTATCTGTCAGTTCTTGGTTTAGACTACTCTTACACTGAATCTGAACACTCATGATTGACATATCTCTAGGAAAAATTCAAGTTACAAGCATTCAGCCAAATGATTCTTCTAAATAGGGGGTAGGGAAAGACTGGGCCGGCCCATTCTTTCCCCCCTCTTTTATTTTCTAACCTTTCTATTTATCTTCCCGCCCCCTCCATTGGGTTCTAACCTTTCAATTTATCTGTCAGTTCTTGGTTTAGACTACTCTTACACTGAATCTGAACACTCATGATTGACATATCTCTAGGAGAAATTCAAGTTACAAGCATTCAGCCAAATGATTCATCTAAATAGGGGGATGGGGAAAGACTGGGCCGGCCCATTCTTTCCCCCCTCTTTTATTTTCTAACCTTTCTATTTATCTCTCAGTCTTAAGGTTTAACCTACTCTTGCACTGTATCCCAACACTCATGATTGTCTTGTCCTAAGGAGAAATTCACGTTAAGAAAGCATTTAGCTTACTGCATGTTCCTTCTCAATAGTGGGGTGGGGAAAGACTGGGCCGGCCCATTCTTTCCCCCCTCCATTGGGTTCCAACCTTTCAATTTATCTGTCAGTCCTTGGTTTAAACTACACTTACACTGAATCTGAACACTCATGATTGACATATCTCAAGGAGAAATTCAAGTAACAAGCATTCAGCAAAATGATTCTTCTAAATAGGGGGTGGGGAAAGACTGGGCCGGCCCATTCTTTCCCCCCTCTATTATTTTCTAACCTTTCTATTTATCTCTCAGTCTTAATTTTTAACCTACTCTTGCACTGTATCTGAACACTCATGATTGTCTTGTCCTAAGGAGAAATTCACGTTAAATAAGCATTTAGCTAACTGCATGTTCCTTCTCAATAGTGGGGTGGGGAAAGACTGAGCCGGCCCATTCTTTCCCCCTCCATTGTGTTCTAACCTTTCAATTTATCTATCAGTCCTTGGTTTAAACTACTCTTACACTGAATCAGAACACTCATGATTGACATATCTCAAGGAGAAATTCAAGTTACAAGCATTCAGCCAAATGATTCTTCTAAATAGGGGGTGGGGAAAGACTGGGCCGGCCCATTCTTTCCCCCTCTATTATTTTCTAACCTTTCTATTTATCTCTCAGTCTTAAGGCTTAACCTACTCTTGCACTGTATCTGAACACTCATGATTGTCTTGTCCTAAGGAGAAATTCACATTAAGAAAGCATTTAGCTAACTGCATGTTCCTTCTCAATAGTGGGGCGGGGAAAGACTGGGCCGGATTATTACCCCCCCCCCCCCTCCATTGTGTTCTAACCTTTCAATTTATCTGTCAGTCCTTGGTTTAAAATACTCTTACACTGTATCTGAACACTCATGTAGACATATCTCAAGGAGAAATTCAAGTTACAAGCATTCAGCCAAATGATTCTTCTAAATAGGGGGTGGGGAAAGACTGGGCCGGCCCATTCTTTCCCCCCTCTTTTATTTTCTAACCTTTCTATTTATCTCTCAGTCTTAATTTTTAACCTACTCTTTCACTGTATCTTAACACTCATGATTGTCTTGTCCTAAGGAGAAATTCACGTTAAGAAAGCATTTAGCTAACTGCATGTTCCTTCTCAATAGTGGGGTGGGGAAAGACTGGGCCGGCCCATTCTTTCCCCCCTCCATTGGGTTCCAACCTTTCAATTTATCTGTCAGTCCTTGGTTTAAACTACTCTTACACTGAATCTGAACACTCTTGATTGACATATCTCATGGAGAAATTCAAGTAACAAGCATTCAGCCAAAATGATTCTTCTAAATAGGGGGTGGGGAAAGACTGGGCCGGCCCATTCTTTCCCCCCTCTATTATTTTCTAACCTTTCTATTTATCTCTCAGTCTATAGGTTTAACCTACTCTTGCACTGTATCCGAACACTCATGATTGTCTTGTCCTAAGGAGAAATTCACATTAAGAAAGCATTTAGCTAACTGCATGTTCCTTCTCATTAGGGGGTGGGGGAAGGACTGGGCCGGCCCATTCTTCCCCCCCCCCCTCCATCGTGTTCTAACCTTTCAATTTATCTGTCAGTCCTTGGTTTAAACTACTCTTAAACTGAATCTGAACACTCATGATTGACATATCTCAAGGAGAAATTCCAGTTACAAGCATTCGGCCAAAAGTTTTCAAACCAACACGTTTATTTGTAATTGTAGGGTGGGGAAAGACTGGGCCGGCCCATTCTTTCCCCCCTCCTTAATCTTTTGATCTTCTATTGATCGTTTCCTCTTTCGGTTTATGTTACTCTTTCACTCTATTTTAACGTTTATGAAAGACCTATACCAAAGTGAGAATCAAGTTTTCAATCCAACAAGATTATTGGTACTTCTACATTGTTGGGTGGGGAAAGACTGGGCCGGCCCATTCTTTCCCCCCACCCCCTCCATAATGCTTGGATCTTTCAAATTATTGTTTAGTCTTTCGGTTTATGTTACTCTTTGACTGTATCTGAACAATTTTGAATGACCTATTCCAAAGAGAGATCAAGTTTTTAAACCAACAAGTTAATTGGTACTTCTACATTGTGGGGTGGGGAAAAACTGGGCCGGCCCATTCTTTCCCCCCTCCAAAATGTTGGGATCTTTCTATTTATCATCTAGACTTTTGGATTATGTTATTCTTTAGCTGTATCTGAACTCTCTTGACTTATACCAAGCAGAGAATCAAGTTTTCATGCCAACACGTTTATTTGTAATTTTAGGGTGGGGAAAGACTGGGCCGGCCCATTCTTTCCCCCCTCCTTAATCTTTCGATCTTCTATTGATTGTTTCATCTTTCGGTTTATGATACTCTTTCACTCTATTTTAACATTTATGAAAGACCTATACCAAAGTGAGAATCAAGTTTTCAATCCAACAAGATTATTGGTACTTCTACATTGTTGGGTGGGGAAAGACTGGGCCGGCCCATTCTTTCCCCCCCCCCCCCCACCCTCCATAATGCTTGGATCTTTCAAATTATTGTTTAGTCTTTCGGTTTATGTTACTCTTTGACTGTATCTGAACAATTTTGAATGACCTATTCCAAAGAGAGATCAAGTTTTTAAACCAACAAGTTAATTGGTACTTCTACATTGTGGGGTGGGGAAAAACTGGGCCGGCCCATTCTTTCCCCCCTCCAAAATGTTGGGATCTTTCTATTTATCCTCTAGACTTTTGGATTATGTTATTCTTTTGCTGTATCTGAACCCTCTTGACTTATACCAAGCAGAGAATCAAGTTTTCAAACCAACACGTTTATTTGTAATTGTAGGGTGGGGAAAGACTGGGCCGGCCCATTCTTTCCCCCCTCCTTAATCTTTCGATCTTCTATTGATCGTTTCGTCTTTTGGTTTATGTTACTCTTTCACTCTATTTTAACATTTATGAAAGACCTATACCAAAGTGAGAATCAAGTTTTCAATCCAACAAGATTAATTGTACTTCTACATTGTTGGGTGGGGAAAGACTGGGCCGGCCCATTCTTTCCCCCCCCCCCTCCATAATGCTTGGATCTTTCAATTTATTGTTTAGTCTTTCGGTTTATGTTACTCTTTGACTGTATCTGAACAATTTTGAATGACCTATTCCAAAGAGAGATCAAGTTTTTAAACCAACAAGTTAATTGGTACTTCTACATTGTGGGGTGGGGAAAAACTGGGCCGGCCCATTCTTTCCCCCCTCCAAAATGTTGGGATCTTTCTATTTATCATCTAGACTTTTGGATTATGTTATTCTTTTGCTGTATCTGAACTCTCTTGACTTATACCAAGCAGAGAATCAAGTTTTCATGCCAACACGTTTATTTGTAATTTTAGGGTGGGGAAAGACTGGGCCGGCCCATTCTTTCCCCCCTCCTTAATCTTTCGATCTTCTATTGATCGTTTCATCTTTCGGTTTATGATACTCTTTCACTCTATTTTAACATTTATGAAAGACCTATACCAAAGTGAGAATCAAGTTTTCAATCCAACAAGATTATTGGTACTTCTACATTGTTGGGTGGGGAAAGACTGGGCCGGCCCATTCTTCCCCCCCCCCCCCCCTCCATAATGCTTGGATCTTTCAAATTATTGTTTAGTCTTTCGGTTTATGTTTCTCTTTGACTGTATCTGAACAATTTTGAATGACCTATTCCAAAGAGAGATCAAGTTTTTAAACCAACAAGTTAATTGGTACTTCTACATTGTGGGGTGGGGAAAAACTGGGCCGGCCCATTCTTTCCCCCCTCCAAAATGTTGGGATCTTTCTATTTATCCTCTAGACTTTTGGATTATGTTATTCTTTTGCTGTATCTGAACCCTCTTGACTTATACCAAGCAGAGAATCAAGTTTTCAAACCAACACGTTTATTTGTAATTGTAGGGTGGGGAAAGACTGGGCCGGCCCATTCTTTCCCCCCTCCTTAATCTTTCGATCTTCTATTGATCGTTTCGTCTTTTGGTTTATGTTACTCTTTCACTCTATTTTAACATTTATGAAAGACCTATACCAAAGTGAGAATCAAGTTTTCAATCCAACAAGATTAATTGTACTTCTACATTGTTGGGTGGGGAAAGACTGGGCCGGCCCATTCTTTCCCCCCCCCCCCCCCCCCTCCATAATGCTTGGATCTTTCAATTTATTGTTTAGTCTTTCGGTTTATGTTACTCTTTGACTGTATCTGAACAATTTTGAATGACCTATTCCAAAGAGAGATCAAGGTTTTAAACCATCAAGTTAATTGGTACTTCTACATTGTGGGGTGGGGAAAAACTGGGCCGGCCCATTCTTTCCCCCCTCCAAAATGTTGGGATCTTTCTATTTATCCTCTAGACTTTTGGATTATGTTATTCTTTTGCTGTATCTGAACTCTCTTGACTTATACCAAGCAGAGAATCAAGTTTTCAAACCAACACGTTTATTTGTAATTGTAGGGTGGGGAAAGACTGGGCCGGCCCATTCTTTCCCCCCTCCTTAATCTTTCGATCTTCTATTGATCGTTTCGTCTTTTGGTTTATGTTACTCTTTCACTCTATTTTAACATTTATGAAAGACCTATACCAAAGTGAGAATCAAGTTTTCAATCCAACAAGATTAATTGTACTTCTACATTGTTGGGTGGGGAAAGACTGGGCGGGCCCATTCTTTTCCCCCCCCCCCCCCTCCATAATGCTTGGATCTTTCAATTTATTGTTTAGTCTTTCGGTTTATGTTACTCTTTGATCGATCTGAACAGTTTTGAATGACCTATTCCAAAGAGAGATCAAGTTTTTAAACCAACAAGTTAATTGGTACTTCTACATTGTGGGGTGGGGAAAAACTGGGCCGGCCCATTCTTTCCCCCCTCCAAAATGTTGGGATCTTTCTATTTATCCTCTAGACTTTTGGATTATGTTATTCTTTTGCTGTATCTGAACTCTCTTGACTTATACCAAGCAGAGAATCAAGTTTTCATGCCAACACGTTTATTTGTAATTTTAGGGTGGGGAAAGACTGGGCCGGCCCATTCTTTCCCCCCTCCTTAATCTTTCGATCTTCTATTGATCGTTTCATCTTTCGGTTTATGATACTCTTTCACTCTATTTTAACATTTATGAAAGACCTATACCAAAGTGAGAATCAAGTTTTCAATCCAACAAGATTATTGGTACTTCTACATTGTTGGGTGGGGAAAGACTGGGCCGGCCCATTCTTTCCCCCCCCCCCCCCCCCCACCCTCCATAATGCTTGGATCTTTCAAATTATTGTTTAGTCTTTCGGTTTATGTTACTCTTTGACTGTATCTGAACAATTTTGAATGACCTATTCCAAAGAGAGATCAAGTTTTTAAACCAACAAGTTAATTGGTACTTCTACATTGTGGGGTGGGGAAAAACTGGGCCGGCCCATTCTTTCCCCCCTCCAAAATGTTGGGATCTTTCTATTTATCATCTAGACTTTTGGATTATGTTATTCTTTTGCTGTATCTGAACCCTCTTGACTTATACCAAGCAGAGAATCAAGTTTTCAAACCAACACGTTTATTTGTAATTGTATGGTGGGGAAAGACTGGGCCGGCCCATTCTTTCCCCCCTCCTTAATCTTTCGATCTTCTATTGATCGTTTCGTCTTTTGGTTTATGTTACTCTTTCACTCTATTTTAACATTTATGAAAGACCTATACCAAAGTGAGAATCAAGTTTTCAATCCAACAAGATTAATTGTACTTCTACATTGTTGGGTGGGGAAAGACTGGGCCGGCCCATTCTTTTCCCCCCCCCCCCCTCCATAATGCTTGGATCTTTCAATTTATTGTTTAGTCTTTCGGTTTATGTTACTCTTTGACTGTATCTGAACAATTTTGAATGACCTATTCCAAAGAGAGATCAAGGTTTTAAACCATCAAGTTAATTGGTACTTCTACATTGTGGGGTGGGGAAAAACTGGGCCGGCCCATTCTTTCCCCCCTCCAAAATGTTTCGATCTTCTATTGATCATTTCGTCTTTCGGTTTATATTACTCTTTCACTCTATTTTAACATTTATGAAAGACCTATACCAAAGTGAGAATAGTAATAATAGTAATTGTAGGGTGGGCCCTCCAAAATGTTGGGATCTTTCTATTTATCCTCTAGACTTTTGGATTATGATATTCTTTTGCTGTATCTGAACTCTCTTGACTTATACCAAGTAGAGAATCAAGTTTTCATGCCAACACGTTTATTTGTAATTGTAGGGTGGGGAAAGACTGGGCCGGCCCATTCTTTCCCCCCTCCTTAATCTTTCGATTTTCTATTGATCGTTTCATTTTTCGGTTTATATTACTCTTTCACTCTATTTTAACATTTATGAAAGACCTATACCAAAGTGAGAATCAAGTTTTCAATCCAACAAGATTATTGGTACTTCTACATTGTTGGGTGGGGAAAGACTGGGCCGGCCCATTCTTTCCCCCCCCCCCCCCCCCCCTCCATAATGCTTGGATCTCTCAAATTATTGTTTAGTCTTTCGGTTTATGTTACTCTTTGACTGTATCTGAACAATTTTGAATGACCTATTCCAAAGAGAGATCAAGGTTTTAAACCAATAAGTTAATTGGTACTTCTACATTGTGGGGTGGGGAAAAACTGGGCCGGCCCATTCTTTCCCCCCTTTAAAATGTTGGGATCTTTCTATTTATCCTCTAGACTTTTGGATTATGATATTCTTTTGCTGTATCTGAACTTTCTTGACTTATACCAAGCAGAGAATCAAGTTTTCAAACCAACACATTTATTTGTAATTGTAGGGAGGGGAAAGACTGGGCCGGCCCATTCTTTCCCCCCTCCTTAATCTTTCGATCTTCTATTGATCGTTTCGTCTTTCAGTTTATGTTACTCTTTCACTCTATTTTAACATTTATGAAAGAACTATACCAAAGTGAGAATCAAGTTTTCAATCCAACAAGATTATTGGTACTTCTACATTGTTGGGTGGGGAAATGGTGGGCCGGCCCATTCTTTCCCCCCTACAAAATCTTCAGATCTTTCTATTGACCAGTTACAATTGTAGTCTTTCGGTTTATGTTACTCTTTCACTGTATCTTAACACTTATGAATGACAGATTCCAAAGAGAGAATCAAGTTTTCAAACCAAACATTTTATTTGTGCTGCTACATTGTGGGGTGGGGAAAGACTGGGCCGGCCCATTCTTTTCCCCCCCCCCCCCTCACCCCTCCTAAATGTTCTGATCTTTCTATTTATCTTTCAGTCTTTCAGTTAATGTTATTCTTTTAATGTATCTGAAGACTTATGAATGACTCATTCCAAAGAGATAATCAAATTTTCAAACCGAAAAGTTTATTTTTTATCTCCCTCCAAAGTGTTCCAACCTTTGTATTTTATTCTTCCAAATAGTGGGTTGGGGAAAGACTGGGTGGATTTTCCTTTAACCCATTCAAATAACCATTTTGAATTAAGAACATACTCATTTTGTTTTTTGAATATGCTAACCATTTATAATCAAATCCTTCTACACCCTCTGCACTTTTGTGCTGTGTTGAGGGTGGTAGAGTTATAATACAGCTATTTCAGGATGATATTTAATTTGATTTAACTGCACAATGACACATATATCATTTTCAAGCCTTTTCCGAAAAAATAACATGGGGGGAAAAAACTGACTGGGTGGGGAAAAAACTGACTAGTCAAATCTTTCCCCGGGGGAAAAAACTGACCGGTCAGTTTTTTCCCCGGGGAAAGAATGGGCCGGCCCATTCTTTCCCCGGGGAAAAAACTGACTGGGGAAAAAACTGACCGTTACACCAGGACTCGCTGAAATAAAAACTTGTGCGCAAAAGATGCAGGATGCGCAGGTAACAAAATCACTGCAACATCCCTGGTGGTTTTAAAAAGAATGTTTTTCCCCTTCTAGTTACCCTTAACCCATAACAGGAGGTTTTCTCTAGTCCTATTTGGAAGCCACCAGGACTTCATCAGTACTTGGGGGTGGGGGCCTGAATGTTCATCTAACAAAAAACATGCTATCGTTCATATGAATATTATAAACTCTTTATTTGCCAGAGTCATCGGCTTATAACCTTTATAAACAGTTAGGACCCAGAAAAGAGCCAGATCAGGATCAAAATTGTTTGTTGGTGTTGAAGCTTTACATACCGGTCAACAATTTTTTAATTTTCATGTATGTTGGGACGTCTTCCTGCCTTCCTTGGTTGTACCAGTACTTTAACTTAGTAGAGGTTAAAGTTCTGCTCAAGGACACCAGCACACAGTGCCTATTGTGAGTCTCAACTAGCCACCATCATGGTGGTGATACCAAATTTAACACTCTACCACTGCACTACTCAAATTGTTTGACACTGATCGTGAAGAAAAATTGTGAGAAAAAAATCAGAAGACGACAAAAATCATATAAAAAAAATTACCAGCATGCAAAGAGTAAGAGAGGATGCTAATTTTCCCAATTTCATGGGGTGTGAGAGCCCTGACCCGTCACATGGAAAAAGTAAATCACAAATGGCAAACTAAAAGGCTTACCTCCAATACAATTACTTTCGTAGATAAATGATCACCAATCCTAATGTTGTTTAATGTCCGACTTCTTAAATAAGGGTTAGGTCACGATTTTTTGAGAGCATCTTGTTGCAAGATGATAATAATAGTATCTAAAAACCAGCAATGACTGCTTAAATATGAATCTGATTTTTTTCAGTGTAACACCCGTCATTTTTTCCAATTATCTGAAACAGAGGCTATAAGCTTTTCAAGACACCAGTGTAAAATTTCTCTGATGTTCTCGGAAACCACAGCCTAGTAAGGTAAATACTTTTTCTGTGTATTAATATGTTTGTTTGTTTCGTTACATACCAGTCAATAATTTTTCAGTTATTTCAGGACGGGTCTTCCTGGATTGAATCAGTACTAAGTAGTGGATAAAGTGTCTTGCTCAAAGACACTTGTAACACATAGGCTCCGCCGGCAGTAGCAGTGGGTTATGATTTAACTCTGCCTGCTTGGTAATTTCGCAGGCTTTTTTTGTCCAAAATCAACATTTTCATAAAAATATCTCAGGACTGAGGAATACCGTCCATCAGTGTCAAACAGTCTGGACTAAGATCAGGACAGACAGTTTGTCAGGCAGATCTGGGCCCAACCAGTTTGTACAGGTTATCATTAGACAGCACTGGCAGACAAAAAATTAATCATATCAAAGTGCTTTTTTTTAAATACTCAAGTCAGATGAAAAATGCTCATTTTATAAAAGGACCTTTAAAAAGCATCTTATTTACTCTTTCTATTGCTAGCAATTTTTCAAGCTTTTGTTTGTTGTCGTCTGCTGACTTTTTTCATATTATTTTTTTTCAAAAAACTTTTTCGGGACCACTATTAGAGCGTCAAGCAGTTTGGATCCAGATCAGAACCAAAATTTTGTCCGCCATAATCTGGGTCCAAACTGTTTGCAAAGATTATCAGCACTCACTCTGTCACAGCCTCTTCCAGGGTTTTACACCAAGTTGAATGTTTGGGGGTCCTTGGGACTCAACTTTGATTATGACGGGGGTCCCATCTTTTTATATATGTACCTTCCATGAAGGGTTTCGAACAGGCCTTAGCTGTCAAACACGCCATTTTAGTATCTCAGCCTTTTGTACCAGACATGGGGCGAATTACTTTGGAAAGTAATGCATTGAATTTGCATTACTTGTCAAAAATGTGCATTGAATTAGCATTAGCATTACTGGATTTTGAAAAAGTAATGCATTGAATTAGCATTATTTAAGAAAGTAATGCATTGAATTAAGCATTACTTTCATTCAAGTGGAACATAATCTTCCAATTCTGTGAACTCTGAACATTTTTAAAACATTGAACGAAATGTGTGCATAAATATGTAAAATTCATATATAAATTAATAATTCACATAAACCATATGTTACAATGTACACATTTTGCACTGTATTTTGTTTTCTTGTCAATAACATTTTTTTGAATTTCTTTATTTTTGAAAATCAGAGGAAATAACACTCAGAAATGATTTGTAACTGTAGCAACCACAGCTCTTTTTTTCAAATGATCATATTTCATTGAATATTATATGACTGGAAAGATCTAAATGCTAATTTGAAAGTATATTTTATGTGGGCTGTATTATCGAATAAAAAAGACTCTTATACATGTCAATTGATTTATGACCCAAATAAATACTCTGTAGCATAACTGGTCATGGAGACACACTGTCAGCGGTCAAGTGTCAAAATGCGTGAAAAGTACAATTGAGTGATAATTGCCCTTATGATTTCCAATAATTGTATTGTGGTCAAACATTGTTTCTTTAATAATGGGTTGTAACAAAATTTGCACCATCATTTAATTGGCCTTAAAATGATGTATAAATATTAAATAAAACCATTTGACTTAGTAATGTGAGGTAAAAAATCTTATATTCAACTGTACATTGTCACTATACCAGTACTTATATTTACTAGTAACTGTAAGCTGTTTCAATTTATTGATATATAATCAAAACCTTTACTTGAAAGCTTCACAATTCAATGTGCATGCTCATAACCTTAGTCAAGTAACACAACAGTCTTTAAAAGCAAACTGAACAAAAGGACATTGTGAATGGAAATAAATGTATACAGAATTTAATTATCTTTTTGTTGTGGATCTAGCTCTCTACTGTACAGTCTGTATCATTTTGGTAAAACTTCTGTTAGACAGTAATTCAAAGTAATTCAGTGAATTTTGAATTTTTGACAAAAGTAATGCATTGAATTAGCATTAAAGTAATGCAAAAACTGGTGAATTAATCATTACCTTGAATTACTGGAAAAAAAGAATGCATTATTAATGCATTAGCATTAACGATTAATTCGCCCCATGTCTGTTTTGTACCGACCTAACCAGCTAGGTACTAGGTAGGAAGTTTTGATCTTTTTTGGGGGCTGATTTTTTAGATAATTCGGACCTATCTGACTCCGAACAGTCGCTAGAGCATGGTTCTTGGTCCCTTTCTGCATATCTTTTGCCAAAAATGTTTCTCAGATCACTCTGTTCCGATTTTTTAGCAGTCGTTATTTCTAGTCACTTACACGCTTGATCATGGCGGAGTTCGTGCGTTAACCAGACTATAGTCCAGTCCCTTTAGTCGGAAGATAGAGCGACAAAACTCTCTCTGTTTTTATGCACTGCACATGTCTGGTTTCACTAGACAAACCAGACCAAATCTGTGGTTGTACCATAGTTGATTGGTTCCCGTCCTCCAATGCAAACTTGGAACTGCCGATTACCTGTATGTTTTGTATCGATCGCTGTGATTGGTTGACTGTTTTACTGGGGAGGAACGATGACAGATGGAAGAGCAACTATAGTCTCTATGGTTAACACGCGAACTTCATCCATAATAAAACCCAATAGGTGACAAGCGTCTATGTTGATTGATAACTCAGAGCGGGTGAGAGACATGATGATATTTCAAAGCGCCAAAGCAACACAAATTTTTGACACACCTCCCAATATTATTAGTTAAACAAGAGCATTTGTCCTATTTATTTATAGATAGCCTGTAAATATGGGAAAACCCGAATCGTTATGAAAAAACCTTGGAATTTGGGATTTTAATGAAAGGCACAACAAACAAGTCTGCATCCCGGTGGATGCAGGTAAGGTGAATTGCAAGTCCTACCTATTAAATGATTTATGCGTATAAGACGCAGGATATTGCGCCCTGTAAAACCCTGCTCTTCATGAACTTTTAAAGTAGGTGGCTGAAAACCAAAAAAAGAAGATTTCATGGTGACTTTAAGAAGTGTGAATTATATTTGCCAGAAAATAGATGGCTCAGCTAGAATTTAGCCTCTTAGTCAGTGATTTTATTTGGCCATTTTACTGCCTTATTTCGGAGTCATTCCAAATCAAAAAATGGCCTTTATTTTCCCAATTTCGTGTATTTTAGTAAGATATTTTCCCAATTTTTAGGATATATTATTCCAAATGTGAAGGTAAAGGTAGCTTCCCAAAATCCCAAATAAAACCACTGTGTAACAGTACTGCCTGCTTAGCAGCTAATGAAATGCTGCAGCAGACAACAACAGTTGCCTCTTGCAATTAAAGAGTTTATTTAAGCTATGAAAGGGTAACCATGTGTCCCAAATTCCAGGATGGAGGGGATAATGATTAAGAAATGGATATCAAGATTACCTCTACTCTCATACGAGAGCCCTTCACTAGTGTTCCTGTCAGCTGTTGGATAGCATTGTTGGCTTCTGCTTCATTGTTCATATGCTGAAAATACGAGTTATCATAGGTTTACATAGGCTTAGATAAGCAAAAAATTTCAGCGTAAAATTGTAAATAAGTTCTTACCAATCAGTTTAAACATATGTTTGGGGTGCTCAAAAGAACCGTCTCATTGAAACGGTTCTTTTGAGTACCCACAACATATGTTTTGGTTGAGAAATGAGAAAATTAAATATTCGTTACACACTCTTAACTAAAGTCCTGGGTTTAGATAAACACATTTTTTGAGCGTGAAATTGTAAATATTTACGCACACATCAGTTTTATCATACGTTTTGAGTGCTCAAAAGAACCGTCTAATTGAGATGGTTCTTTTGAGTACCCAGAACATATAAAACATATGTTCCATTTAATATATATATATATGCTTGAGAAATAAGAAAATTACATTTTTGGTACTCTTAACTAAAGGCCTGAGATATGCATCCTTATGCAGCCCCCTAGATAAGGGTGTGTAGCTGAAAATTATTTTCTTATTTCTCAACCAAAACATATGTTGTGGGTGCTCAAAAGAACCGTCTCATTGAGACTGTGTTCTTGTTGTTCACCCAAAACACATGTTAAAACTGATGGATAAGAAAAAAATCTCAATTTTACGCTGATTTTTTTTGCTAAACTGGCCCTATTGCTCAGGTTATAATTTCCAAATAAAAATTGTTTTTCTAGACTTTCTCTGAAATCCATTTTTATCTTAGCAAACAGTGTTGAATGACACTGATGAAATGCTGCACATGGCAGCTGTCTGGGTCTTTGCCATTTACAAAAAGTACCCGTTTAGGGGTTTTGGTGGCCTAAAACGTGTTCCTGAGGCGGGACCATTTTTGGTCCCAGTGTCATAATATGAACAAACTTGGCTGGTACACTAGGCGATGCTACATATAAAATATCAAGGCTCTTGGCCTTGTGGTTTAAGACAAGAAGAATTTTCCAACGTTTCACATATACTTAAGCCGATATGACCTCGATATGCATTTAACAATGGAACTATTATCCGAGCCATATAAGAATCATTCTTACCAAGGTCAAAATCCAGTCAGCAAATGCACAACCGACAAAGATCTGACAAAAGCTCATCTTGAGCCTATGGCTAAGGTAAGCTAAAAAGTTTGAAAGGGTCTGTGCACAAAAAAAAATCAGCACCAAAATTGAAGAGGTGCCAATGACACAAATATGTTGTCTGAAATGAACACATTATATTGCCACATATCCTTATTGACAACCCTGTTTTAAGGACCATGCTTACCACAAATCCATAGTTCCTGATCACATCACACTCGGTAACTTGTCCGTATCTCTCAAACAAAGGCCGTAGATCCTCACCAGATGTACCTGAACCCAGGTTTCCTATAAATATCTTCACAGGCATTTTATTGCTCTTGTCCCATAGATCTGCAAGAATACAATATTTGTGAGGTGATACATTGTAAGAGCTCAGGACTGTGGAAATACAATGCCCGACTTGTCCGACCTGGTCCCATTTCATTCAGGACAAGATGAAAATTTCTATTTAACTTGTCCTTGGACAAGTACAAATGCATTAAGGCCTAAAATAAAATTTTATTTGTTTCCCCTTACCCGACAGACCCTGAAAAAGGGCCCTACCCAAAAAAATTTATTTCAATTTTCAGTCAAGAATTATTTTTTTCAAATTCATTGGCAATTTGCTAACTTAAAGAATTGTCCAATGTAAACAGCGTTATCTTTAAAAAATATTCTTAGTTGCAAATTGTTTGTTTATTTAATGTTATTCCCTAAAGTAGGACTATTTACAATTAAGTTTAATGGGTATCATATTTGGGACGTAAAAAAAAAAAAATTCCGACCGACCTACCCATTATGGTTAAACAGGGTTGGGTAAGGGGAAACAAAAATATTTTTAAGGTTGGCCTAAGTTAACACAATTCTGTATTTCATATTTTGATTAATTATTATGAGCTCACATCTTGCATTGAAAACAGTGTGGATCCTGATCAGCTGGCTCTGATCTGGATCTACACTATTTACAAGAGAAGCCAGCTGATCAGGATCCATAATGTTTACACGAGTTGATATATATCTGGTTTCATACTGTTTTTGAAAAGAATAAATTGTTTAAGCACTGTAAGGTATAAGCTAATTAGTTCTTTCGGACAAGTATCATTTTCTATGGACAAGTACATTTTGGCTTTTACTTGTCCCTGCACATGTAGAAAATGTTACTATTTCCACGCCCCTGTAAGAGCTGCAACAATATGGCACTTTCATGTTATATTAGAGGAACAGAAAATGTGCTTTCTGTGGTTAATATCTTTACAGGATATGAAACCTAGTACAATATTTCAGCTTCATTTAAGCAGATTTTCGACAGTGCACCCATAGACCTACGCTGGGTGCACAGAGTTCTCACTAGGATTTTGAAAACAGGATTCATAGAATCAATCCCTGGAAAAAGTTGGAGTCAAAATTGAAAAATTGGAGTTTGACCTGGAAAAGTTGGAGTTTTTAGTTTTAGCCGAAATATGAAAAGTTTTATTTACGGATGTAATGTCTTTTATCCAGCAAAATGGCAATTTCAAAATCCTTGTGAGGACTAGCTGTGAACAAAAAAGATTTTAGACCAAAGATAAAAGTTTGTATCAGGTTACCCTAAATCCCCCTCTTCGCCAACCCCTACACAATATTTTCTAAACATTGTTGGGGATTTCAAAGGGGTTTGGCTATATTGTTTTCCCATTTTCTCCATCAAAATAAAAATATTTTCATATTTTAAAATTTCATGTATCATGAAACACATATCTTTATGTTTGGCCTTAAAATAAAAAGCATTAATACTATTGATACATGTAGTTGTTTTATTCATTTACAAGCAGCCAGGCGAACGGACAGACAGACGGGTAGATCTTTTGCAGATTTATAGATCTTAGACTAGTTCCATCATTCAATTATTTGCATGCAAGTGCTTTTTGCGCACCTAGCCTACGGCGATTGTTCCAAAATTAAGATGATTAATTTGTTTTCCTACCTACGTGCGAGACGATTTCAATGGTTTAAAATGAACAGGTTTTCTTGCTGAAAGTAATTTGTTGCATTTGATACCCTAAGAATAGTTTATTAACATCGATAATTGATGCATCATTCATTTGTTGCTAATGATGCTTCATTCCGAACGTTGCCGTATCGGACGTTATCCTATTTGGTTTACCGATGTCATCAGCAAATCTTATTTTTATTTTATCAACCATCTGTGGAACTAGAGCTGTGGAAGCAATTTCATGTGTACAAAAAAAAGTAAGAAACATTTCAAGATTGATTGAGACAGACAGTCACGAATGTGCGACTATCATTTGTCTATACACGCACTCGGAAAATGTAAAACCAATTGACCACGTGCTTCTCAAATAGGCGTAATTATTGTCCTGTCAATAAAGATGCAGTTGCTGTGCGACGTTCTGATTGGCCGAGAGTTACAGTGATTTTATTTGGCAGTTTTTGACGCCGAATATCGGCGTCATTCCCAATCCAAAAACAGGCTGTATCTTCCCAATTTTCGTCAGTATTTTCCCCAATAAAGTTAAAAGAATTTTTTTTTTGTGTTTGCATTTTTCAATCTAGACCGCGTCATTGCGCCATTGGTCCCTTTACAGGCAGCTAGAGCAAGTTAGATGTCTGCCACGGCTGAATTGGCGCATTACCAATCCTACAAGTTTCGAAATAATGCGACAATTTTCAGCTAAAAAAACGATTTTTGCCGTGGTGAAAACCGGATGTTTTGATTTTTTGCCGACTATTGGCTTATTGGTCGTGTAGTATTAGATCCTGCAGTGTATTATCTGGGCACCTGAGGTGTTGTGTCGTCTAACCATCGGCATATCAGCATTGGTTTGCATCTTTGTTTAAACAGATAATTTGCCTTGAAAGTGCAGTATTTACAAATGTAACACTCACTTGTCCTCCAGATTCATGAAAAGATAAATGCCAAAAAGCTGGAAAAAATAGCTAGCTTTAATAATTTGGTACACATGTGTAAAAAAAATGGGGACTCAATTGAGAAGGAAAATTAAAGAGGTAAGATTTTACTTTGGCTATCTTATCTTTCTTGTCTATTAGACCTGATGAAGCTGGTACTTTGGTGTAGGTTTCAGTAGTTCAAAGTACCCCACCCACTTCTTCAGTTTTTCTGTCTTAACCCCACTTTATGTTGGCTTGGGAAAAGGGCTGGGGGGCGAACAAAAAATCATCATGTATAGGGGAACCCCTGCCCAATTTTTTTTTCAGCGTATTAACTTAGTCATTTTTTGTAAAACTAGGGAGAAGGGGCTGTCCAAATTCGTTTGGATGTGTTGGTATTATTTTCGGTGACAAAATGTCATCGGATAACAGTTAAATTACACTAGAAGAATGCTTAAAGCTGACGCAAAGAGCAATAAAAAGATAACAGTTTTTTGTGCCCTTCAACTAGCAATCAAATAGTATTAGTTCATGTTGAATCGGCCAGCAACGTAGGTACCCCATTGACCCCAATTGTTTCACCACCACCACCACCAACAACAGAGCAAGTGGAGAAGGCCACACAGATGATGAGGGCTCTGACTGTGATTATGTCCAAACTGTTGATGCCAGGATTTTTATTTATTTTGAGTCCAAGCTCAACATAAGGTTAATTACATGAAGCCACAAAAATTTTTTGTAAAAATTTTTTAGTGTTTCCCGCAGCCTGAAAAAGGGGCAGGGTGCAACTTCTAAAAAGGGCAACTTCAACGTGCGGCAACCCATGTCAAAAGGGCAACCTCTTGACGCGGCAACCAACGCCCCAAAAATATGTGTCAAGGGCAAATTAAAATTTTCATAATTCATTTTACTGTGCTTAATGCTTTTGAATAATGGTTTGTCAGAGTATGTATAAATATAAGCTATTGTTTATGCAGGGTTTTGTTTCTGACATGTTTTTTTTAGAAAATAAATTATTGAACTAGCTGGAACTTGTTTTAAAAAGTCTTCTTTGTTCATTGTCTTGCCCCTTTTTCAGACAAACATCTTTTTAATAGGATGTAGCTAGGTGATTCACATGAAGTCTCCAGCTTAATTTAATTAAGAAACAAGAAATGTCACAGTCACGTGACGAATGCCCCCAAAGGAATTGGTCAAGCATAAGACACATTTGAGGAAAGTTAGCTGTAATATAGGAGATATGCTCCAGACACGATAAACCTAGAAATGAGGCCAGAAGTCAATGTCAAGGTCAAAGTGACCCAAAATGGTATGCACCACTCCCCCCATCCCAAGAGGAATCAACACACCAAATTTGGGATTCCTACATCAAATAATATAGGAGATATGCTCCAGACACGATTATTCTAGAAACTAGGTCATAGGTCAAGATCACAGTGACCTAAAAATGGTATGCGACACATCAGCATCTAAAGATGTATCCATACAGAAAATTCGGGATTCCCATCTCAAATAATATGAGATATGTTATGGACACGATTTTTCTACAAACTAGGTCAGAGGTCAAGGTCAAAGTGACCCAAAAATGGTACGTGACACTCCACCATCTAAAGTTGAATCCACCCACCAAATTTGGGATTCCTACCTTTAATAATATAAGAGATATGCTCTGGACATGATTTTTCTAAAAACTAGGCCAGAGGTCAAGGTCACAATGTGACCTTTAAATGGTACAAGACACTCCACCATCCCAAGATGCATTCACACGCCAAATTTGGGATTCCTATCTCAAATATTAAAAGAGATATGCTCCTGACACAATTATTATTAAAACTAGGTCAGAGGTCAAGGTCACAGTGACCAGTAAATATTACAAGACACTCAACCATCCCAAGATACATTCACACACCAAATTTGGGATTCCCTTCTAAAATAATATAAGAGATATGCTCCTGACACAATTATTATTTAAACTAGGTCAGAGGTCAAGGTGACAGTGGCAAGAAAATAATATGTGAGACTCCACCATCCCAAGATGCTATACACACCAAATTTGGAATTCCTTCCTCAAAGAATATAAGAGATATGCTCCAAACACAAAAATTCTTAAAACTAAGTCAGAGGTCAAGGTCACAGTGACCTGAAATGGTATGTGTGACACTCTGTCATCTCAAGATGCATTTAGACACCAAATTTGGAATTCCTATCTAAAAGAATATAGGAGATATGCACCAGACACAATGCAGTTTCTAGAAATTAGGTCAGAGGTCAAGTTCAAGGTCACAGTGACCCAATTATGGTATGCGACACTTCCCCATCCCCAGATGCATTCACACTTCAAATTTGAGATGCCTACCTCAAATAATATAAGAGATATGCTCCGTACACGATAATTCGAAAAACTAGGTCATAGGTCAAGTTGAAGGTCACAGTGACCCAATTATGGTATGTGACACTTTGTCATCTCAAGATGCATCATCACACCAAATTTGAGATTCCTAGCTCAAATATTATTAGAGATATGCTCCGGACACGATTATTCTAATAACTAGGCCAGAGTTCAAGGTCAAGGTCACAAAGACCCGAAAATGGTATGTGACACTCTGCCATCCCAAGATGCATTTACACAAACAAAATTTGGAATTCCTATCTCATAGAATATAGGAGATATGCACCAGACTCAATAAAGTTTCTAGAAAATAGGTCAGAGGTCAAGTTCACAGTGACCCAATTATGGTACGCGACACTTCCTCATCCCAAGACGCATCCACACACCAAATTTGAGATTCCTACCTTAAATAATAGAAGAGATATGCTCCGCACACGATTATTCTAAAAACTAGGTCAGAGGTCAAGGTCAAGGTCACAGTGACCCCAAAATGGTACGCGACACTCCGTCATCCCAAGATGCATCCACACACCAAATTTGGAATTCCTACCTCAAAGAATGTAGGAGATATGCACCGGACACGAAGCGGGACGGACGGACTGACGGACAGTGCGATTACTATATGCCTCCCAAAGTTCCTTTGGGGGCATAAAAAATTAATGTAAAAGTTTGCTGTCTACAGCAGCAGTGAGTAAAGCAGTGTTTTGATTTGACAGGATCTGTTCTTTTTATGATCACACTTTGTAGAACTAAACTCAATAAGTAGACAAGCAAACATAGATAGATAGATAGATAGATAGATAGATAGATAGATAGATAGATAGATAGTCAGCCTGAATATGTTTCTACATGTTCTGTATAAAATATGACTTGATTGCATAGACCAAGCTTTTTGTGAAAGCAGTCAGGACTCAGGGTTTTTTCCCTCACTTTTGATTTGAGAAGTCCTTGGGACTCCCATCTGTTGTTTTTGAGAGTCCTTGGATAAATTTCAATTTCAAGAGTCCCATGTGAATATGCATAGTGTGTGGCTTTTGAAAGCATAAATGCGGGAACGAGAGTTCTCGCAAACTAAAACTGGGAAGCAGCGTTGGTTCAAAGTGTTACTTAAAATAGGAGCAGCTTACAATATATATAAAAGTTGATTTCAAATCAAATAGGTTTAGCTTAACTACTATTTTTTTAAGATAAATCCCAAACTTTCCATTGATGTTACATCATTAATCTGTAATCAATAACCCCCTTTTGATATATAATTCGCAAGAACAATGCTGCCTTACTCAATCAAGCTGGCATCAAAGTGAACCATTCAAGTAATAATCTTAAATTATTGAAACAAAGGTAGCTCACTCACCTAAAATATTTGGACAACGTATAAGTGTCGGTCTTTTTTTTCTGACAGAATGGACGTAGTGAGCCGTTACATTTAAAAGATACCTTGCAGCTATTATGTAAGTGTGTGAGAAGGATAAATTTACACATCTCTGTTAGAAAATATCTGGGTATTTGCCTTTTCTAATGGATTTGCTGTAGAAAGAAGATATTCCAAAAACAGATTTCACGGTAAACGAATTGCAAAACCGAAAGTGAATTCCCCGAATTTTATGCAGGAATTACTCTTAAAAACGAAATCATTTATTCTTTCTTCACTTCTTCACAAATTATTACGAGTTCCAAAGGAAGCACATGGTAATTTTTGGGGGGTCCCAAGCTAAACAAACTACAATTATTATCAAAAGAATACACATAACATGTGTCTGCTTAATTTAGTCCACTGCAAAAACCTTTGACGGTGTAATAAATTACCTCTCTGAATTGATTTTTGTGTTGTCTTCGGATTTTCCCACAATGCTGGTCACCGCAATACACAAAAAAATCAATATTAGCTCATTAGAGCAGGGAACCACTCAACACGCTTCTATTTCTATCAGCCAACCGCATCCCGCGGTGATAATTACGCAGTTACCGGATGTCTTTAAGACAGCGTCCATGATCCGCTAAAAGGGCAAAGTAACACGGAGAAAAGGGCACATCAGGGCGCACAAAAAGGCAAATTTTCTGAATTTTAGGTCAATGGGGTGGCGACCAGGGGCAGCGTGGCGGAGCGCCCCGCTATTCCGCATTGCGGGAAACGCTAAAAATGAGTAGAAATCACCTCAAAATGATCATTTCACAGCAAAATTGTCACTGTTTTTTTCATTGAAAAATGGTCTCAGAAGCACTCTCCTGCATTCTAAATTTTAAAAATTTTCTGGGGGAGGCCCCGCATACCCCCCCAACAAGAGGGGGGCTCACCCCCTCTCGTCTTCGACGCTCGGGCTCCAATTTTCCCAATTTCAAAGGTACAGGCACTTTCCCAATTTGGTGGATAAAATCACTCAGTTAAATGAGATCACGCCAACTGCAATCGGACGACTGGGCATTTTATGACAAACCCTGGGGCATCGGATTAGCGGCGATCTTCTGATCTTTTGTGGCGGAAGCCAAATTTGGTCTCCCGCTGTCTTCTTCAGGTGTTTTTAAGGAGTTTGAGACGCGTCAGTAGAAAAAAACTGGCATAAATTAGAATCCCCAGCAGGAAAAGTATGTGTACAAAACCAAAAGTTGGCGTAAAAATATGCCTAATTCGGCGTTTTCGAGAACTCTGGTGCATTTTAGGGACATCAACGATAAAATGCCACACTTTAGGAACAACACTGCTTATCTGTATAATTTCAATAAAAGATTTCTTATCTGGAGCTCTGGTGGCCCTCCTGTTCAGTGGAGTGGAACCATTTATGCAATTTTGAAAGAAGGCATCATAGGGATCATTCATGTGAAGTTATTTGAAATTTGGACAAGTGGTTAAGGAGATGTTTTAACAGACGCACAACGGACAAAGATCGATCACAATAGGTCAGGCCAAAAAAAAGAAAATGTCTCGATTCCGTTTACCCTACCGAACATGATATTTTGGGGCCTACTCAAACTTTTTGAAGACTTTCTGGGATATTAAGTCTATTTTTAGACTGTTTTTAAGGATTTTCATACTTTTTCCATACAAAAAAGTTTTTATAAAAAAAAAAGTTTGCCCACCTACAGTGTTGTGCCTAGAGCGCGGCATTGCGGGATTCCCGCGATTTTACCGTCGATGTCCCTTAAAAATGCACCCAGTGCGGGCCTACGGGCGCGCCCTCGAAAATTCGCGTTTTAAACCCCTTTTGCGTATTTAGCGTAACCCAGTAAAGGGAAGTAATTTAGACTGTGCACATGTATTTTCTGATGATACATGTTGCATTGGATATTGATTTTTCAACCAGTCAACAATGGCGGAAAAAGCAAATTTTGTTCAGCTGAATGCCAGAAAAAGCTATTTTAATGTAGAAATAGAATATTTGCTGGGGAATTCAAAACTTCGTCAATGTAGAAACTACTTTACTGTAATCTGGACCCCTTCTTGAGCCAAAACTATCGACATCGAGCTCAAATGTAAATAAAAATGAACAGAAATTTCCGAAAAACTGTTTTCAATTTTACAGGCAAAAATCAGATGGAATTGGTTTGTCCCCCAGAATTTGCAAATGTCCCTCAGAAATTCAGGTAGGGGGACACTGGTGTCCCCCAGAAATCTTGACCTAGGCACAACACTGCACCTACCAACCCTAAAAAATTTGGACATATAACCGGAAACAAGGCATATTTTTCTTTTGGCCTCACGTTGAGCGAGCTAAAAAGAAAAAACCTGTATTCAGCCTGTGCAGTTTGTTCGGTTTCGTGAGCCTCCATAGGCTCAGGATCGCTACTGTAAAAATGTGCAGTTTCGACTTTGCTATTATTGTTTTTGTGCAAAGACTCAATTTGTACGTCGTTTTTATTGAGTTTTGCATCTGTTATGCAGCTTAATATTTCTTGTTAAAGTTCTGCAAGTGTTTCCTCATCGTTGAGGGCCATTTTTTTCTAGTATGAAATTGGCCGCTGTATTGACTGCTTGGGCTGTGAACCATTTTACGTTTTAAATGTCAGGAGAAGCAACAAGAAAAATGCCCCGAAAAATGCACCACATTCAAAGTGTCAAGAAAAGCGACAAGTGGCCTGAGATTTGGTTATTATTGTGTTTTTTTGGGTGTTTTTTGTTGTGTGTGTTTTTTTAGTAGTATTTTTCAAGACTAGAATATTTCATTTCCTTTAATACGGAAAACAAACTAGTGGCTAAAGCTATTCATGTTTTTGTCTTTTGTTGGTGATTGTTTTTGTAGATTGTAGATGTGAAAATGTCGTCTGCTGCAAATAATTGCCTAGCATTAGGAAAATCTTGGACATGGTAAACTCGGACATTATCATCAATAAAAACGTATCGTTGTGTTGTTTTCCCTTTTTTTAATTTGCACCCAATTTATTACCGGATCGTTATGCTTATTTATATCGAGATGAGTGCCATGTGACCTAGAGCTGGCACGATTAATCGAAATATCGGTTAATCTGTCGATATACAAAAAAAAAAAAAAACGATTAACGATATGAAAATTCAAAAATCGGTTACTTTAACATAGCTCCAGATAAGGATTGGAGGCAAATGGGTATTTACCCACCTCTTTTTGGCTTAATTGGGTATTTCAAATTTTGAATTGGGTATTTCAATTTTTTGTATTGGGTATCTACCTAAAAGCAAATAAGCAATGGAACAGGGCCTTGTTTCTCCTGACTTTTTTTGTTTACTTTCGGTTTCACTTTCAGAAAGCACACTTGCAATATTAGTATATCGAAGATCGCTATTTCCAACTTATTTTGAAAATCCAACGTATCTATCAATTCATCTTTGATTCTTCGAACCACCAACGCAGTATTAGAGTTAGTTGCGATATGATATCATTCAATTGCTCTAAGGCTTTTTTGCCCATGTTACGCCATTCTTATTGTAAAACGAGACGAATGTCGTAATCGTGTATATATTGGGTATAGCTAAACAGCGATAAGAATGTTCCTGGACTGGTTTACAATTTAATAATGTAGATTCGGCGCCACGCCGTGTATAAATTTGTACCCAACAACAGCTTGTGATGCGAAAAACGACAATGGCAAATTGAAAGCTATAGCGTCATACGCTATGAAAAAGTTCGGAATTGAGTATCAAGGATTTTTATTGCGTTTTTGTACACACAGAAATGAATTTAATTGCGTAAATACGCAATACGCAGCCTTATCTGGAGCTATGCTTTTAATGGATGTTCTGTCTATTTATTCAATTAAAATCCAAGCGTAATTGCCACCTTTTATTTTCTGTTTAAACCGGAAGTGCCCTGAAGTGCATTGTCGTAAACAGTAGATGCGTATAAATTGCTGTAACGAAGTAGTAAAACGTTGTACTCTGCAGGCTAACTCAACAACTGTTTGTTAGAAAAAGTTATACCTACACTCCTCTGTTTTAAATAAAGTAGTACAAAATCACGAAAATTCATCAGATGAATAATCTAGCATGAAAGTAGTTTTTCTCCGCGGTTAAATTAGAGTTTAGAAGCTTTTAATTTTACCGACGTTTACAGCGGGTCTTATTTTACACAAAGGTATTCCTGTCATGCATACTTGATTTCCTTTTGTATGACGTCACGCAACGTAAAATTAACAACAACAATGGCGGACTGCGAGTTCAATTACCGACTTTGCCAATTAGCAAGTCAATTTTCTTCCAACAGAGTGGATGACGACTTGTTTTGAGCAAAGGTGCCACTTTTTATTTAAAACCTATTATCTTTTGAATATACAACACATGCTACTTAGTGTTGTTTTGCGAAATGATGGGGAAATCAATGTCATTGACCATGCTTGAGTTGTCATTTAGCGTTCCGAGACCCTCTGTCAAGTTTGAGCGATTACTAATCGGTTATATATCGAAATACAAGGATCGATTATCGATTAGCATTGTGGCTTCGATTAGCCAGCCCTAATGTGACCATTGCCAGATGACTTTTCTAGACTGGTCTCCTTTGAAAGCCAAGTTACCAACGCAGGCTAGTTTAAAATGAGCCACTTCTGCCCATGGTCATCGTGAGATTCCCAATGATAGTATGACAGCGCATACAGAGTTGTTTATTACACATGCAGAATGTTTTATTTTTCGCCAAAAAGCAAAAAAATCCCAATAAACCTAAAACAGTTGTGTCCGAATTTACCATGGCCTTAATATGGGTAAAGGGTAAATTCAGACAAGCATTGTTTACCTTTTAAAGCATATGTGGTGCACCTCCAGAGCAAGAACCGACACTAGGCTACATTTACAATGTTACAATTAAAATAATATTCTTTAATTGCTGTATTGCATAATTCAAAGGTCACGGGCTGATTCGGTGACATGATGATGACAATAACAACAGCAATTATTATTGTAGAAACAATGTATGTGGGCTTGACTCTTAAGTTTTTTAACAAAAAGTTTTTGATGCTTGTATCTGAAACATCGTGAAATGCATTGTTTCTCAAAACAATAACCAAATGCATTGTTCAATTGTAGGTATTACGTTACCAAAATTTTTCAAAAATCATCGAGTGTCCGAGGTTGCCCTAACATTGTCAGCATACATATTGACTTTAATACCACTTTATAAAGAGTTTATGGCACGAAACCAGTCTATTCAAGCTGTAGCTGTGCGTTTGGTACCCTATTAGCACACAGATGCCTGGGAAAGGAGTACCTGGCCTGACAACCAGCCAAGCGAAAACCTGTCCAAGAAAATCCATTGATTTCGTTACCGGTAGTGCGCCTATCGGCTGAGCCGCCACACAATCCAAATCAATCAAGTGCCTCGCCTGTTAAAGACTACAAGCGGCTAACGCCTGGCGAAGCCAAAGAAACCACCCATTGTCTCAACCAACAGGTCTGGGGAATCTCGGAAACACGCTATCAAATTATCATTAAAATGCGCGATTACACTTGAGATTGGCAGACTTGCTTGCTAACAGAGGTAGTTATTCTACAACTGCGTCGCGGTTCTGAGCGATAGAAATTCGATAATTGGTTTATCATTTTGGCCTGTTTCCGCTGACTCGATTGATCTTATTTAGAATGCATTCGGACTAAGGGGTGAGAAGCTAAACGGTAAACGGGTAGTTTCCAGTTTAGCGGTCCCCGGAAGTATTCCTATGCACATGTCTACTGGCCAAAGAAAGCAAAAAACCCAAATAAGCATTTCGACGGGGGTGGCAGCCCCCATATTAAAAAGAATCCATAACCCCGATAAATAAACTATCAATATTTGGTGGTGTTGGGTGTATTAAAGGGTGTTTCAGTCACTTTCTAAAATTTCTGGGGGCCGCTAAACTGGAAAAAATTGCCAAATTAAACCCTCTTCTGACAGAATCCCGTAATTTTTTCCGGGTCACCCTAATTACCGACAAGAGGCATTTTATATATTAATTCACTAACTTGCAGTTTGAAAAATTGTTTAATAGGTTCTTAGATGTCCAATATTTGCAAAAATAGAATTTTGGAGCAGATAAATACCAAATAAGGGACCAACTCAACAGCTGGCTGCATATTATCAACTACCGTCAAGAAAAAGTTAAGAGCAGTCGTACACCGACAAGAAGCTTTTGACTATATATTGGGAGTATAAACGGTGGAAATTTTCTATATCTTATTATTTTGTATCCTAGAATCGCAAAAGGAGCGCTTTGAATCAAATTTATTCATATTTTTTGTCCAAATCAGCAGCGTCAGCTTTATTACCGCACTACCAACAAGAAAAAGCTAAGAGCAGTCGTACATTGACAAGCTTTTGAGCAATAAATGGTGGAAATTTTCTATATCTATTATTTTGTATCCTAGAATTGTAAAAGTAGCGTTTTCACTCAGATTTATTCACTTAATTCGGTTCAAAGTTTAAGTATAATATATTTTTTTCTCACGTTTTTGTTTCTCTTACGTCACAAAAAAACTTCTTTTCGGTAAGAAGGGTGTATAAAGTATTGCAATATCATTGTTTTTGGTGGATGCAAAAGCAATCATGTGGCTAGTTTTGATATATATTGCATGAATAGGGTCTAATAAGTAGTATTTTAATCGAAAAATGCCTCTTGACGGCTCTTGGCGGTTCTTGTCGGTAAATAGGGTGACCGTTTTTTTCCTCCCATTTTCAAATCAATTTTATCTTTGATTTGTGGCCGCGGTTCTGATGGTTAAATATTTGTTTTGTAACCTTTTATTTGTGTGCTGCAATGTTTCTGAATCTAGGGCACCAACTGCAAAAGGCGAGACGTGGTGATGATCTTCGCGGGAATGCGCGATATATGAATGCCAACTAAAGAGTGTATTGATAAACAAAACGGAAGTTGACCATCAAACGTCTATCCCCAGATGACATTTAGATTGATTTCCCTTTACATAGGCAGTCCGCTATCGCGCATTTACGCGATGATTTACGATCGCGTGTTTCCGAGATTACCCAGCGGGGCAAGGGGTCCGTAGAATTACCGAAAACCACGCATTAACCGAAAACCACCGAAAACCACTTAAAAAATCATATTTATATGGGGAATTATACCCTCCTAGTATTTGTTTTTAGTAGTTTATGTTCAAAAATAAGTATATTTAGTAGGATGGATAGAAAAAATAATAATGAAGCCATCCTTAATTTACCGATTTTGATCGTTTAAAATGTATCGCGTCTACCAAAAACCAAAAGCAATCGCCGAAAACCAATCCGAATAGCTGATTTGTTCTTGAAGTATTTGTTTTTGATAATACAGATGTTTATAGCAGTATGTTGAATAATGAAGATGGATAAAATAAATAAAATTTGAACCCATCTTATACCTAATTAAATGCTTTAAAGCGTACAGCGGCAGGCCGAAAATCAAAAACCAACTACCATGATAAAGTGGCCTCAACATATACCTTGTAACAAAATGTCATAACTAATATATATTTAAACCTAAACTAATAAAAAAACAAATACTAGGATGGCATAATTCCCCTATAAACTTGATTTTTTAAGTGGTTTTCGGTGGTTTTTGGTGGTTTTCGGTAAATGCGTGGTTTTCGGTAATTCTACGGACCGCGGGGCAAGGACAAAGCGCAAACAGAAACAGAATAAAGTGATAATTATACTTCTTAAATTTGTGCTTTTACAATCTGATACAATTCAAAAGGCATTCTGGTAAACTAAAGACTTGTTTTTACCTAATTAAAATATCTAAAAACAATGATTTTACGACAAAATCATGCCCAACGCGAAACGGCGTGCTTCAAAATGGTGGCAATGTATTGAGAAAAGGAAGTGACGTAGTTTTGTCCACTCTCGGTTACCCTAGATTATACAAGGAACTTATTTTCGCGAATATATGTTATAAGGGATGCAAGTCAAAACGTCCCCTAGTCAAAACGCCCCCGAATTGGTCAAAACGTCCCCAAACACGAAATAAAGATTGGTCAAAACGTCCCCATTTTTCAAAGGGGATTTTTCGAAGAAATATTGGATTCTAACAAAGAAAAGCTTGTTTTAGTGTCTGTTACTAATGTATGAAAGTTTGAAATGGTGTTTTGATATGGTATTTTATGTTCATAATGCTATATAGATCAATATTAAAGGGTAATAGTTTTTCGCGTGTTTTGTTGTCCAGCATGCAAAGAGTTAATACTATACACGGACTTTGGTTTCGTATGACCGGTTAATAAAGTGCAAGAGCAATTAGTCACGGTAGACCCAACATCACTAGGCCGACGTGAACTGACATAAAACACAAACATATCATGTATAAAATCGTACACTATTTTCTAAATTTCACTTTTTTTTTTATTAGATACACATTTATAACAATACATACATTTACTCACAACAGGCGGGGCATGTTACAAGAAAACATGACTTTGGTTGGATGCGAACAACAAAGGCGCAGACCAGGCTGCGCATTCATGAAGTCTGATCCTCGCCGTTGTTATTCGCTCTATACAACGTAGAAAGGCCCAGATCAAACTGCACAGGTGCGTATGACAAGAGTAACAAATAAGATTGTTCCACGCAGCAAATGTTCTTTTGCATTTAGGGTGCTTGGACGGTGATCTTCGGGGAAGGTATGAGATATCAACTTTAAATTTGTTTAAATATATCTTTATCTAACATGACATTGTAATTTTAGACCCCATCTATAAGAATCTAATTTAACCTTCTCCTTTTTTCTTATCAAACAAATGTATTCGTTTACCAGGTAATTGTATTCTGATACACTGTACTGTGTAAGATTCATACAGGATACAACACCGAAAACCCGTGTATGCGAACAGAGACATATATGCATACGTACGTACGTAATAAATAACGGTTTATAGACATTTATCCATCGATAAGTAAATGCATGCCTCCACCCATCCAACTTATGGGATAACACTGATGCACATATTCACACGTCTTTATCAAACAGTTCAATTATACATGTATTAGACACCTGTTTTAATAGAGTTAATCACCTATTATTTATCCAAAAGCATTTCCCCTAGGCAAATTTTGCGCCTGTTGGAAAGGAGATTTATATACTGCATAGACCTAGATTTAGATTTAAACTTTATGCATATGTTTGCTCGAAATTAAATAAAGTTCTACTCCAAACTTACAATCATAGCGATTGTCTGATAATTACCACAAAGCAAATCATAAAAAGCTAGAAAATAGATAAATTTAATAATGTAATGCTTGAAGGATCGTGTATAGAAGTATAGAAGGATTGTTGGAAAATAGCATTCTTAATGCTACTTTACTGAAATAACAGAATTAACACTTTATCTAAAACAGTTTCATTCAAACATCCCAGATCATGCCTAAAATTACATAAAATATATAATAAAAATAATTTTGGGGACGTTTTGACCAACATTTTATACCATGGGGACGTTTTGACCAATTTTTGGGGACGTTTTGACCAATTCGGGACGTTTTGACTAGGGGACGTTTTGACTTGGGGACGTTTTGACTGTAATCCGTTATAAGGTATAGTAGAGGCCCCAGCGGATTTTGGGAGAAGGGCTGTTTATTTGCAGGGAGCTGGGGAGCACTGGTTATTATTATTATTTTCAGGGATCTGAGGAGCAAGTTCTTTCCACATCTACAGTCTTAATCAAGCATCTATGTTTTTCCATATATATTTTAAACTCTTTAATCTATCAATGTGTATATAATGTTTATAATGACTTGTAATTTGTTTTATGTGGCATGCACTGTGATATTTGATATATCTTTTTCATATGTTTGTCGAAGTAAAAACCCTACAGGGCTTATGTTTGATGTTTATTATGTTCGACGTTAAATAAATCTTTTATGTCTATGTCTAAGCTCATAGTTTTAGGGATTTAGGGAGCCATTCCAAAAAAGTACAAAAAATCTAAATAATCTCACCTTAAAGGAAAAGCCTCCATTTTTTTAAATAATCTTTGGCTTCTACCCCCTTCTCAAATCTACATACTATCTGCTAATCTGCATAGATATACAGAAAGATATGCTATTTATTATTATTATTATCATTATTATTATTATTATTATTATTATTATTATTATTATTATTATTATTATTATTATTATTATTATTATTGCAGAAAGATATGCTATTTATTATCATTATTATTATTATTATTATTATTATTATTATTATTATTATTATTGTTGTTGTTGTTGTTGTTGTTGTTGTTGTTGTTGTTGTTGTTGTTGTTGTTGTTGTTGTTGTATTATCCTTAAAATTGTTGATTTTTATGTTGATAATAAAGTATTTTGGAACACTCAGAATGCGTCACATCTCAGCATTTTATTTTTCTAAATACTTGAGGGACCCTCTAGGACGAGCGTGAACCCACATCATTGCTGGGTTATCTACGTGCCTGGTATGTAATTATCTCTCTAGGTAATTAGAGGAAAAAGGAAAAGCCTCCAATCTTTTTTGATAAATTTAAAAATTTCTTTGGCTTCTGGGGGTGGTTTGCCCCCATCCCCCGACCCCCTTGTAAATTGTGAATGTGTTTATTTTTGTATTAGCATGCGCAGCTGGATTGATCTTTGAAAAAAAAGGCAAATAATTTGGGTTGTTGTTGATTTATTAACCTTAAAATTGTTAAATGAATTTTAGATTGATAATAACATACTTTGGTAGGCCCAGAATGCACGATTTTGGTCGAGTGGCTCTTCCTCGCGGTGCCATGGGGTTGTCTGCGGTTTGTGATTGTGGTATTTCCTGATCATGCTCATTTACTAATTTTAGCAAAAATTTTCGGGGGAGCATGCCTCCTGACCCCCTAGCACGAATGTGAATCAACATCATTACGAAGCTACATACGTGTCTGGTATGTAATTCTCCCTCTAGGTAATTAGATGATTTTTATTAAAACCTTGATGAATGCTGACCATATACTAACTTGACGTGACTGAAGTTAAACTTGCGAATAGGTGCCTAATAGCATTGTGAAAAGACTTTTCGTGGTTACAAAAGTCAATGCTTTCACTTTGTTTAAAAATATTTAGTTTCAGCTGTTCTAAAACAACAGCCCTCCAGAAAAACAATTGGTCTAGCTGTCCCAAAATAATAAAAAAAATAGATAGCTTTCATCCATACCTTCTCTACCAGGTACAGCAACAGGATTTTAAGCATAGCGCAAAATATTACGAAATGCTGGTATTGAGCTTAGTTTTTAAGTATGCAATGATTTTATGTGGGATTTTTGGAAGCTACCTTTTCCTTCACATGTGTGAAAATTTATCGTAAAAATTGGGGAAATAAGTACTAAAATACACTAAATTGGAAGAAATGTCATTTTGGATTGGGAATGACTCCCATATAAGGCGTTAGAAATGGCCAAATAAAATCTCTGGTGTGTGAATTTAATCCCACGGTAAGACAAATACATTTTAGTGAGAATTGGCGTATATTTTGGGGGATTTTAGGAGAAGCTGAATTAATTTAAAGGATTTGGGGAGCAAATGCAAACTATTTTCAGGGAGCTGAGGAATTTTCTTTCAGGGATTTGGGGAGATCAATGCATTATTTTCAGGGATCAAGGGAGCACAGTCCCCCTTGGGGCCTCAGTAGAGTAAAAAGCTTCAATAACATCAGCTTGATTATTGTCAGACAGAGACAACATGAAATCTCTCTCATAAAAAAAACAACAAAAACAAATCTGCAACAAGTGGAGCACAATTTAGAGCCCATTGGAATACCTGCAATTCGTCAATATAATTTCGAGCCAAATCTTATTAATATATTTCCAAAAGATAATGGAGAGCATCACACATTTTCTGAAATGACCACAAATTATATCTTTTAGGTTATTCAGAAGTAAAAAAAAAAGTGTGTTTCTCATTACAAGACAAATAAAGTGAGCTCTCTCTGTTAAAAAAATGTTCAATTAATTCAATTAGTTTTTCTTTGAATAGTGTTAAATGTATCCGTTATTGTATAGGATGATGGGGGGAATTGGGACATGGGGCCAGATGAGCCAAGTCAAGATACTTCCCCAGATTAAGGATTGTTTGAACATGATCAGACACTTCCTTATATGCTGGGGGATGGTCTGTCTGGACATTGCATACTTTATTTGGTGAAAGTATCCCTTCTAAGGAAAATGATATGGTAGAGAGTACTGCTGATCCGACTAAGATTCAGACTCTGATCCACATCTGAATTAAGGGTGAGGTTTGCGCCGTGAAAGGGGTTTAAGCCCTCCAGTAAAATGTTTTACTGACCGTTCCAAGGCAGTACTTATTTTGTATATATTTTATGTTTTTCTGTCTTGTGTTTGCTATGTCTTTGTGCGGGTCTGTTAAAATGTGCTTTGTGGTCACCTGCTGGGAAAGGGCTGACCTCTTGGCTCTCGTTTATGGTGTCTACTGTGAGTTTGTCACTTTCCCTTTGGTATCCTGGGTCAGGTGTGGTACTTGATTGTATCGATTCCTGATCTTTGCACCCTTACTTACTTTGTGCTTGTTATGCCTTTAGGCGCATCTGTTTATTTATGCCTTGTGGTCACCTGCTGGGAAAGGGCTGACCTTCTTGGCTCCCGTTTGTGGTGTATAACTGTGAGTTTGTCACTTTCCAATTGGTATCCTGGGTCAGGTGTGGTACTTGATTGTATCGATTCCTGATCTTTGCACCCTTACTTACTCTGATACCACCATACTGTCAGAGCCCCAGACTACTGGGACAGACCGTAAAATTCAGTTACCTGTCCGATACAGAGATTAAGGGAATGTATGGCTTTGACATTGGCTATTGTTATTGTCCTTGCTAACTCTTTGAAACTGCAGGACTCTAGCAAATGATGGTGTCATTTATTCTGTGGTCTCTGTTTTTCTTTCTTTCTATACTGGCCTCGCTCATCCTTAAATATTATGCCACGAAGTGCTCGTTTTGAATTTTTTATAAAAAATAAAAAATATAAAAAACAACTTTTGGCTGAATTTTTGTTTAAATAAGGAGTACCCTAAGTAAGGAAGAGGGCAAAGATCAGGAATCGATACAGTCAAGCACCACACCTGACCCAGGATACCAATAGGAAAGTGACAACGTCACAATTAGACATCACAAACTCCTCTGTGGACTGGGTATTGGACACAGAAGGCGACAGACTCCGGGGGGGGGGGGGGGGGGGGGGGGTCTCTAACTTTCTCCGCATGCGTAGGCTCGGACTCAGCATCTACCGTTCAATCCCTAAAAATATCAAGAATTTCAAGCACCCCAAAAAAATATTTTAAATTTTAGCAACCCCAAAAAATATCCCAATTCTATACCTTGACCTTAAAAAAAAGACCCTCCATTGCATAGAAATGACCCTCAAACTAGCCCAATTTTGTGATGACCCCAAAAAATATCCACAAAATCTTCATACCCCCCAAAAATATTCATTTTTCTGAAAATCCCCAAAAATATTGAAATTCAGAATTTTGAACCAAAAAAAAAAAATAGCCCGAGCCTTCGTATGTGTGAAAATATCAGAGTACCCCCCCCCCCTAGGGGCAGACTATTCCAATGTGGAATAGTTGGGTGGGGGGGGGGTGGGGAGGAATTCTTCAGTGCATCACTGTATGTCTGGTGTCTGCGGTATTGAGCACTATGTGCTGACCTGGTAGGTTTCAAACTGTGAGCAAGGGCAATAGACACTGCTCCAAAATGAATCTTGTGAAAGAGAAGCAAGGAGGACTGGTCCCTCTGAGCCCCAAGAGATGGCCATTCAAGCTCATCAAGCATTTTGTCGACATTACTCGTGTTTTGCCATCTCCTGCAGGTCCAGCGGGCTGCTGTCCTCTGAACTTTTTCAATCTGATTAATCTGAAGTTTCGAGTGAGGGCTCCAAATGGGTGCTGCATACATAGTTTAGGCCGAACCAAAGTTTTGTCAACTTCCTTAGTATAGTCCGGCCAGTTAAGAAAGACTGGGCGGTTCTTAGCAGAGACACACCCGTGGACATTTCCATTTAAAAATCGGTAAGACAGGTGTATTAAATCAACCGTGAAACGCTTTACAGCTCTATACCTGTATATACCTGTTGTAGTTTTGAGCCCATTGTGAGAAAAGGCATCTCGAATTAATTTGGATAACAAGGAGACTGACTTGTCTAGATATATACACTCTGACAATGTTTCGAAATTTTAACTATTCAAATAATAATACTGAACAAGAAAATAAAATAATGGTCCGCAATGAAAAATTAATACTATAAAATTGGTCAGCACACGAGATGATGGTTCTTATTACATCGGCGTGTGGCGAATGCTCCGACGAGCCTGCATGTATGCATGACCTCGTCAGGGTTTTCGCTTCTCGCATAAACAAAGTATGCAAGTTGAAGAAGACTCCGAACAACTTTTAGACATCAAATCTCTCTGGACACGCCAGAATGAGCGATTATAAGAGGCTTTTTCGGATATGCGATAAGACCAAATCTCATGTTTGTATGCCCTTTTCTCAAGATCCAGATACTTAACCCTTGTCCTGTTTAATTCTAATTGCTGATTTATTATTATTGTATCAGGCTTAAAACTCAAGCCTGTATTGCCATACAGACAGAATTTGAAGAAAGTGCAAACCTACCATCCCCCCATACTTTCACAACATATCCATCCCGGAATATGAAATGCAGCAGGTCCCCAGCAGCATACTAAAGATACACGTTTACCAGGCATGCTAAAGTATAAAGTTGGTCACCCTTGTCGTCCGCGCCTCATTTGGTTGCACGAGTAAAGCGTACATAGGCTATTACACCCGATTTACTGTAGACTAGTCTTATTTGACAGTGTATGACAGCGCACTGTCTGACACGCCCAGTCTCTATTAGCTGGACGCACTATACTTCTAGGTGCAAAAGCCAAGTTCCTGCGAGGGAAACCAAGTGTCTCAGTTGCTTTGGAAGAGATTTCTGAGACATGCTGACCCCAATCCATGTTATCAGTAATGGTGATACCAAAGTATTTTGCCGACTGAACATTTTCCAAAGTTTGGTTGTGTAGTGAATAGTCAAAGAGAACTTGTTTGTGATGCTGATGCCGAGTCACACTCATTGAGTGACATTTGGGTACATTAAATTTCATTTGCCAATCGACTTCTCGCAGTTTTAAGTTGGTGAGGTCTTCTTGCAAGATCAAACAATCCAGAAGTGAATGTATATTGCTATACAGGATACAGTCGTCTGTGAACAGGCGAACAAAAGACCTGATGTTATCTGGCAGATCATTTTTGAAGATGGGGAATAGGACCAGACCTAGGACCTATCTCTGGGGCACACTGGATATTGCTGGGACTGGATCTGAGGCTTGGCCACCTAAAACAACTTATTGAGTGTGCCCAGGGAGCCACGAGTTGATTCTCTTGTGGGTGGATCCTCTAATCCCATAATATTCAAATTTGTGTAATAGCCTTCTATGTGAAACCTCACAAAGGCCTTAGCAAAATCAGCTCATCCATTCTTATTTTTCCCTGTAGATCGACATCAGTCTTGGAAGTGATCACAATTCGCTACTTGGAATTATATGGCCCTTGCTTATTCTGATGTTCCTACAGGCAGTACCAATTTCTGCCATTTATCCATATATTCTGCCATACTTTTTCTGCCATATTATCCTGCCAAAATTATTCTGCCATATATTTTGCCGTATGTTCTTGCCATATTATAACACATGTACTTGCCATATATTGGTGTCATTATTTCTGCCTTTTCATATTCTGACATTCTCTGGACATATTTTCTTGTCACTTTATGACATATTTTCTTGCCTCATTTACTTGCCATATATTCTGAAATGTTCTTGTCATGTATTCTGATAAATTACCTTGCAATATTTACTTGCCATGTGACATCAGTTTTTGTGATGGTTCATAATAGCTCATTGAAACTGTGTGACCATTGCTATTCTGATGTAATGTTTTCTTTAATCTTCTTGAATTATATACTTTGTCTTGACATTTGTACCTTTTGTTGCCATATTTTCTTGCCTTTCTGATGCCATATCTGCTTTCTGCATATAGTCTTGTTATAGCCATATTTTGACAACAGTTTATGTTATTGTCCTTGCCAGCTCTTTGAAACTGCGGGATTTAGCAGATGCTGGTGTCATATGTACATCCACTGCCGTTTATGGCCAGTTATGACGTCAGACTCTGTAATTGCTCATGCTGGCTCATTGTTACTGCATGACTGTTGCAGGTTCTGATGCTGTAATATATTATCATCCCCATAGGGATATCATTCCATAAATTGTCATCCTCATAGTTTATTTCCCAGACAATTCTTGACATCTGTACTGGCGATGGTTCATGATAGCTCTTTGAAATTTGCATGCTATCGTCAGGCCTGGTGTTAGGAATCTTATTCCATAAATTATCATCCTCATAGTTCATTTACCAGACAAATCTTAACATCTGTTCTGGCGATGGTTCATGGCTCTTTGGAACCTGCATGCTATCGTCGGGCCTGGTGTATGGATCTCATTCTATATTTTTTCATAAAATACTGAAGCTTGTTCTGGTGGTTCTGTGCAACTTATGTATATGGGGAGAGTGCTTATGGGTAATTATCAGCCGTATGTATAGATGCATTGTGGGAGAATGGACGCCATACTTAGGCCCTTCATTTTTTGTATCCTTCCTGATGCTTAGTTTATTTGTTTACGAATCTGATGAAAGAGCGGTCAGTTACAAATGGATAAAGCATATAGTATTTGAACAGCTAGCAATCACGGACATTTCAGATTCTGCGTGCGTTTAATGCACCAAATGGTACCGCCGTTAGTACAATTGGGAAAACATTGAACGCACGCACAAAATGATTTCATATCACATTATTACTGTACCGTGAAACTAGTTTAAGCGCTCCAGTATCTTTCTTACTGACCATTCCATGGTTGTGCTTACATTTTGTTATTTGTGTTTGTCTCTGCCATACTGCTATGTCTATTGCTTGCAGCCTTGTGGTCACATGTTGGGAAAGGGTCTCTTTTATGTGACGTTTTCTTGTGTTTTTCAATTTCCCATACCTGGGTCAGGTGTGGTACTTGATTGTATCGATTCCTGATATTGCCTTAATTCTTTGTTCCATTGTCCCATAGTTGTTCTTTTTTCTGAAGTTTTCGTAAGTCTTATTAATCCCTTAATATCATATTAATATAAACGTATACCCGTATAAATAATTGTAAAAACACAAACAAACAAACAAACAAAGATAGTTAATCTGAAAGTAGCCTTTTCATATTTTAGACAGCCCTTTTCACAAAAAGGAATAACTTTCGCATTATAGCCATAGAGCCATCTAAAAATAATTACTTGACGACAAATATACATAAAGTTTGGTGCCATGGGGTATATAAAACATTATTGTCCCTATAAAATGCTTTTTGATGGTTAAAGTACATAAACGTTGGTGCTGAGGGGTGTCGTGGGGTGCCGTTGGGTGTCGTGGGGTGGTATAGCTAAGGGAGGTTCCTTAATCATATTAGCTCACTTTCTTGGAGAATGTATTTGACATATGCTCATATCAGGCAATAATTACCAAATTTTTATGCAATGGCTCATTTTTTAAAGCAAATAGAATGAACATGTATTTACATTGGGTGTTAATTTGATTAGAGTGTTTCTCCATGATGATACATTGCATTAGTTAGATGGCCTCCATGCGAGCTGAACATTTCTTGTACTTCAACAACAGCAGAATCTAGGGCGAAGATTTGGTACCAGTAAAATGCAATTAAGCCCCCTGGTGGCTTAGGCTGCTGTCCGATCTAAGGCGGTGGTTCTGTTGTTGTTGACTTTTTGTTTATTGTTACTCCCATTGTGGGAGTCTGTAACTTTTCTATGTTTTGTTGTACGTTACTTGATGTCCATTCTAGTATTGCAATCATCGCTTTGCTTAATTTGTCTTCCTGGTGTCTCGTGATGGTTGAGCGGCTCTTCCTCGCGTTGCCATGGGGTTGTCTGCGGTTTGTGACTGTGGTATTTCCTGATCATACTCACTTACTATTTTTTTTATTATAGATAGAATGTTTAACAGCTGAAGAACATTTTTGGTGGAAGGGGAGTGGGAAGGAGTTTCAACTTCAAACGACATTGATCCTGATCGGACCCCTCTAAAGAGCAGTCAAATCTGGGTCTACTCCATATTCTAGGGTGTCTATTGATAGTTTCAGCTGCGCTCTCTCACATTCTAGACAAGCTGGACTTTAGCACCCAACTCAATACCCGCATATGCAAATAGAGCAGACCTTAATGAGATGTCACTAATGTGGCATCTCATCAGAGTCCGTCCCGTTTGTTAACATAAGAGCTTTTCAGTAACTCAGATACTTTGGTGATAATGATGGAATATTTTATCCAACATAAACGGGGATTAAGTTTAAACTCCTTTTGGTGCTAAAGCCTTCGATTTTTTTGGAGTGTATGAATCAAAAATAGTAAGTGAGTATGAACAGGAAATACCACAATCACAAACTGCAGACAAACCCATGGCACCGCGAGGAAGAGCCACACAACAATCACGAGACACCAGGAAGACATACTAAGCAAAGCAACCAGCTCTCTCTTCCCCATCAAGATGATTGGAAAACTAGAAGGGACATAAAGTAACGTACAACAAAACATAGAACAATTACAGAATCCCACAATGGGAGTAACAATTAACAAGTCAACAAGGACAAATCCAAGGACCCTGATATCAAGATTCATAACAAGCGGTTCAGAGCACATGTACAGAAGGTATTGAGAGATGCCTATTGGAAATACGTTTCCAATATATTTACGTTTGAGAATGACGGCTCAGTTCCTGATACTCATAAGCCTTAAAAGATAAAAAAGTTTTGGTCATTTGTCAAATCTCTTAAAAAAGGACGCGTTTGGGATCACATCACTCATAGAAAATGGAAACCTTAAAACAGATACTTAGGAAAAAGCCAATATATGCAATATCTGATTTCATAGGCCTTCTGTACTTTTACGGATTTCCATCAGGACTCAAGTCACATGTACTTATATCACATGACTTTCTCAGCCAACCAAAATTTGTTCCATTACCACGAGACCGAGTAGCCATGTGCTCGAGGCCAGCATCAAAACACCAAAAGAAATTCTGTTTTGTGAGCAAACAGGCTCGTACATATTGCATACGAAGTGAGGATTAGTTGTAAGGGCCCACTTAGCGCCGCTTTGTATGTTTATTGTTACCTTGAAAACCAATGTTATGTTTTTCAAACTGCACCCTCGGTTGTTTACCCCTCTGACGCCAGTATTGAGTACTTCATAACACAGGTGTCACTGACTGAGTCGGTGTTTATGTAACCATTTCACCATTTGAAGAATGACTCTAAATCTCGTCAAAAACGTCATTGGTAATGTGGCATTGAGCTATCAAGTCAATCTAGCGATAGAAAATCCTAATATGACAGAAAACTACATAAATTCGCACATTTTCACTTGTCGACATTATGTATCTGCAAGGCTTATTTAGATATACGTCACGTTGTTTGAAAGTTTTGTTGATTGGCTAGATATTTTTCTATTCGGGAGGGCTCGGAGCAAATCGGAACGTGTCGGGAAAACTCAGTATGAAATTAACTATAGGCAGTTCCAATCAGCCTTCACGCGAAGGCGATTCTGACCCGCCCTCTTAGGAGTACAAAGGAAGTCGCATACAAAACTTTGGTTCGGCCTGGGCTGGAGTATGCGGAACCCATTTGGGGCCCTTGCTCGGAACTTCGGATTGGTCGGTTGGGGAGGATTCAGAGGGCAGCAGCCTGCTGGACCTGTCGGGGATTGCAGGGCGCGGGTGGTGTCGGTGGGATTCTTGACGAGCTTCAGAGGGGCCAGCTCTTGAGGCCCGTGGGGATCGGTCCTCCCTGCTTCTCTTTCATAAAATACATTCTGGTGCTGTGTATATAGGAAAAAAGACAAGTACCTGGCCCCTGCTCACAGTTTAAAATCAACCAGGGCATCACGTAGTGCCCAATATTGTAGATACCAGACATACAGTGATGCCCTGAAGAACTAATTTTTCCTCCGTACTATTCCACAGTGGAATAGTCTTTCTCTTTCGGTGGTCAATTCCCAGACTACTGAAGAGTTTAGGACACTCCTCATTTAGTCAAAAACATAGCTTTTCCTCTTCAAAATTCCAAATTCGCACTCCCTGGCGTAATGATCAAAGTTTGGTCGCATTATCAGATAGACTGGTTCTCTCCCTTTAATAGCTTGTCAGCATATTAAGACAGGTAACTACTAGCCGCCATTGCGCCTACGTATCGCATACACACTGACATCATGAGTGACGTGGTATTGGAAAATACCCTTGACATAAAGTGCATTTTTTAAACAAGCCGTTTTATTAAGTTTATTTTGTTCTGGGAGTTTATATATTTTTTCTTTTACTTAATTATCAAATTGTAGTAACTGAAAAAATACTGAAGTTTGTGTTGAAAAATCTTTTCTAGAGCATGCGCAGTCGGATGAGTAGGATTCTCTACTTGTAAAAAATTACTAGTTACCAAACGTTATATGCGTAGCGGAAGTGGAGCTTTATCAACGTGGGGACATTCTCGCGAGACCTGACGATACCTCATCTAGATCTCTCGCATTTCGCCCTTTGCATCATGGGTAACTAGCGATATTTGGCTAGTCTCGTTCTATTCTCGCACTGCTGTAGTGACCGAATTTATTGTTAAAAATAGAAAAAAGTTTAATTTTTGACAGTTTATCATTTCTCTTTTAGACAATATTATCTAGATGTAAAGCCACGAGTCATGCAAGCAGTGATCGCAAAATTTATTTTTAATAAAAATGGCGGCTCAATCCCAGTGTGCACCGAGCGAAAGGCGACAGGTTTGTTCGTGCTAGCTAACTTCCTGTGCGACAATGACGTGGGGAACCAATCTAATTATCAGAGGAACGTTCCTTCCGGTGTATAGCTATACCCGGCGTGGGATTAGTAGTACCGATTGCTTGACCAATTGAATTGGCCGTTTCATTTATGCCTAAATGTGAAAGTAGAAAAAAATGAGACCAAAACGGCGTGACCACTTCAAACGGAAAAAGAAAACGATCGACTTGAATTTATTGTCCAAAAAGCATAGAAAGGAATTCCGGCAGAATACACACGTAAATCACAGGTATATGGTAGTAAGAATATCAGTTGGTATTTAAAAAAATCCCATCGAAAACAAGAATAAGCTTTCACAAAAAACTTAATTTTTGGTATACTCTAGAAAAAGAGTCTTAGGCGTATATAAAGTTGTTATTCAGAACAAGTCTTGTTTTAAGGAAGGAGCAACATAGGTCTGGGTTCCTCATCATTCACAGCTGCCCGTTTCGTCCACCGCAACTACACAGATAGCACTGAATTCAGGGCGATATGATGGATTTTTATTTTATGTTATCATATAGCCCTGATTTTTTAAGCCTCTATCTTTTCCCTTACTGTTTTCGTGGACGTAAACCAAGTTGAAAACACATTTCCAAACAGTGTCTTCCTCTAACACTACTCCATTTTGTATGTTTATAGGTTTATCTATATTTTGCTATTTAGTTTGCCGCTGATGCATACCTGATTAGTTCTAAAAAGATAAAATACTCCTGTCCACACAGAATGTTTACACTATTTGTTTTCAAACTATGGCGTCAATTTTTGTCTTCTGAGCTGAAGAGCATGCTTTTTCTGTGGATACTAAAGTCACGCACGAATTTGTTTTGGTATTTAATGTACCGACAATGACCCGTTTACTTTCCGTTTTCTGAATACACAGATGTTTTAACAACATTAAATACCAAAATCAGACTTATATAATGTTTTCTTTTACCTTCCTTATTATCATAATTGGCCTAAGATGATCATACCTGGTCTGTTGAGATTAAAAGAATCACCATACATTTGTTACATGTAGATATTTGCAAAAAAAGATGACCAATTACGATCTACCTGGGGCCACCTTTTACCACTTTGTTGCCATCGAGAACTACCCAGTTGGACATGTACAAACTGTGTCCGAGGAGTTCTTAATGGCAATGGATGGAATCCTTTTTTGTGCATACAGGTTGATTTTTATGGTGACCTCTCTCACCATTTGTAATAGGTTTTCTTTTAATATCTTGATGAATGTCAACGAATAAAGGTCAATCTTCAACCTAGTATGCAAATTTTTCACCCTGGTTCTGTATTCCGACGGATGTCACTGGATTGAAAATTGACTATTTTCAGATAAGGAACTCCCCCACTTCCGCTAACAGGAAATACATAGAAAAAAATCCAAATGGTTTTGCATATTCAAACAATGACATCATTATACAATTCTTATCATAAACCATTGCGCACATGTTCAAAAAGAAGGTCAAAACACCCAATGTTTCTATATAAGATTCACGTGGCGCCTTAAAAACGATGGGTACCAACTGTGTATATTGACTGATAGTGATAGCCTATTTGAACATAAGCGTGTGATAGTAAAGCTATTCAGCATGCAGCAAGATTAGCCATGAAATAAAAAATATTTTCTTTCACTAATATCTTGCTGATCACTGTGCAAAAGTAATTTGATTCTGATTTTTCCAATCCATCGCTTCTTGTCGTAAACAAGCTGACCCTCTCTCGGTTCAGAGGTCAATGTACTCTTGCGTTAGCTTGCTACTTTTGGCGGGAAACTTGTCACGTGAGCACATGATCAGAATAACAATTGTCCGCCTTGTTGGAAAAGTCCATTTTCGGTCTGATTATGACATTTTGGGACATGACAAAGCTTCCTTGCCGAAAATTAGATTTATACGGGTGGGTATGTGATTGTTAAGAATTTCTGTCAAGTAAGTATCTAATTTTCTTTGGCATGCTATATTAAATTGAAATCAAACCATTCTTGGAAATCGACTTTCATTTTCTGAAATAGGTCATTACTCGTTATAATTTAATAGAAAATAGGGGGCGCTACAATGCACAATAATACAGAAACGTGACTGCTGCGAGCGTACCAACATTGAGTAAGTTAACAGAATCAATAGCTTTAACAATTTTGCCCTGATTTTCAAAATTCAAACACCTACTTGTTTCTTATAATGTCCAAAATCCACTGTTAATCTTATTATAATAATGTACTGAGTTTTTGAAAAAGCGCTGACATACCTTACCTAGTCATGGGGAGTATAACCAGTACCGGGTTTTATTATATAATATTTATCAACGTTTTATTAAGTTCGTCTCATCAATTCAACATCCGAATTTTATCGCAAAAACGTCATCACCCCTAGCTCGTGAAAAGCATGCAAAATGGCTGCGATGAGCCGAAAAACAACAACAAGAACATGATATTACAGATTGCATTGATCGTGTCATAATAACGAAGTCAATGGTAACATTTTTATAAATTTGGTTGTGTATGTAAAACACATGCAGAAGTCTAAACGGTTGGATTGTCAAGGAAACGAGTTTTTCCCAAAACAAAAGGGGACTCCATCACTGGTCAAGATAAAGCACAAAAACACTGCGACTTTAGATTCAGCCAGATCGAAAAAAAATCTAAAGTCGCAGTTCTGCAACTACTACACAGAATGAACCCCAGGATGTGTCGCCATCATTTATAATCCAGTCTTGGATGGGAGTCTCTACAGCATAGACCCGCTACTTAGACTGATTCTCTATGCTATTACGTATCCAGCATGGTCTGGTTGACATCACTACCTACTACATCCAACCCAACAACACCGGTACTAGAGGTTCCCAACGTCTGCGTCGGCTATATCTTATATACAACCAACGGGGGAACAGATAAGCAAAATTAAGCTTCTTTTTGGCGTAAATTACTCAATTATTTTGAGCAATTCCCAATTGATTGACAAGAGTACCCTATTTTTTCTTAATCAAAGGGGTGAAACATAAAACATTCATGATTTGATAATTCTGTCAATTTAAATTTAAAAAGTGACCTTACATGCTTATTATACATAAAACAAAATGGCATTACTAATTCGAAGTATGTGTTGGAATTCCCATGATTTTTATGTCAAATGTCATTATGTGTTGCTATCCAACATTTTTAATCTTTTTTACAATACAATGTTCACCAAATTACATTACACTTTCACCTAGTCAATTGCAATTCGTTGGAGTTACATTTTAATAATCAGGCCAAAAAAAGAAAATGTCTTGTTTCCGGTTACCCTACAGACCCTAATATTTTGGGGCCTACTCAAACTTTTTTTAAGACTTTCGGGATATTAAAGTCTAATTTTAGACTGTTTTTAAGGATTTTGTAACATTTTCCATATAAAAAAGTTTTTATAAAAAAAAGTTTGCCTACCTACCGACCCTAAAAACTTTGGTCATGTAACCGGAAACAAGACATATTTTTCTTTTGGCCTCAATAAAAAAAATCAGAAAATCAAGTTTCACTCAATTAATGAAAAAATGACAAGTGAAATAGCCAATTGCTTAAAAATTATCTGCAAGTACTCATTCTATCCTCCTACCATCTGTGATTGGAATCAACTACCTACCAGGCTACCACTGTAACTGATGTCCAGTCCCTACAGGAATTCAGGGAAGGCCTTTCAAGCCTGCCTTCCCAGCTCCCGTGAACCTAAAAGAGCGACGCCAACCTTCTTACGACATGATAGCCGTAACAAAGTAAAGCATAGCTGAAAAATTTCCCGTGCCTTTCCTGGGAATCTAACCCGGGTCGCCCCGGTAAGAAACCAATACTCTAACCACTGAGCCAAAGAGTCGACTCCCTGACGCAGTTGTCAGAGATTGATTATATACTAGAAGCTATGCGAAATCTACCTTATGTAGACACACAGGTGAGAGCGCTCGGCCCATAACACTCCCCTCTTCAAAGGAGTCATCATTTATGATGAGGGAAAGCCATTTTTGGCGAAACAAAGGTCCAATCTCGGACGTGAGCCCCCATCTTACGACATGATAGCCGTAACAAAGTAAAGCATAGCTGAAAAATTTCCCTTGCCTTTCCTGGGAATCGAACCTGGGTCGCCCAGGTAAGAAACCAATACTCTAACCACTGAGCCAAAGAGTCGACTCCCTGACGCAGTTGTCAGAGATTGATTATATACTAGAAGCTATGCGAAATCTACCTTATGTAGACACACAGGTGAGAGAGCTCGGCCCATAACACTCCCCTCTTCAAAGGAGTCATCATTTATGATGACGGAAAGCCATTTTTGGCGAAACAAAGGTCCAATCTCGGACGTCAGCCCCTATCTTACGACATGATAGCCGTAACAAAGTAAAGCATAGCTGAAAAATTTCCCGTGCCTTTCCTGGGAATCAAACCCGGGTCGCCCCGGTAAGAAACCAATACTCTATCCACTGAGCTAAAGAGTCGACTCCCTGACGCAGTTGTCAGAGATTGATTATATACTAGAAGCTATGCGAAATCTACCTTATGTAGACACACAGGTGAGAGCGCTCGGCCCATAACATAGTTTTAACTGGGGATCTTGGATATTTTATCTGTTTTATCTAGCAACGCAATTTTACACAGGACAACCTACAATCTGAGAAGATTACTACCCTTACAGTGGACGAGAAGAAGGTTTGTGATACATAGGTAGACAGACAAATCTTGCTGCTAAGGGAACACTGGTCAGACACTCTATGTTACCACCTTAGCTACCCAGGTGGTCCAAAATCACCACCACCTACTTTCTTTGTAGCCTTTTTACTTGGGGACTTCTCTGTCAGAACAAGTCCTGTTTTAAGCAAAGAGCAAGGTATGTTTATGATAGACATGCAGGCAGTAGACAGACATACATTTTCCTGCTTAAGCTCACTGCCAGCTGTTGGAGCTGTAGTCAGAAGCTCAAACCACCTTAGCAATTCAAGTGGCCCAAAACCATTACCTTCTTTCTTTGTAGTGACCAATCCGAAGGGTTTTGACTTGGGGACAGCTTGGTGACCAACATCGGTGGAACTTTACAATACAAGTCACAAAGCTCTCTAAAATTTGTGGTACAATTTTGGCAATACTTATGAATTACACTCAAAGTATAGATGTCAGATCATCTATGGCAGTTGCTGATCTGTTTGTTTCCGGTGTCACTACTTCCAGAAACAAACCAAACCCTTGATAGTCTAATCACCATGGCACCTAGAAAATAAAAATAATGATGGGCTCTAATATTTGTATTGACTAGAGATACAGGTACATGTACATATGTAAGAAATGTCAGATTTACCACTGTTCTATATAAAATGCTCAGTAGTAAACACCTGTTAGGGTGATTATTTTCTTAACTCTTTATGCACCAGTCATTTGTATCCAAGGCCCCCACCTATGGGGATAGCGTTGGAATAGCCAGGCTAAGGTGCAGGGCAAGTACTTTTTGATTGTCCGTGCAGTGCCGAGAAAGTTGGGGGGCTACAAATGTATAACATTGGGACGCTTACCCCGGTGAGATTTTCTGTAGTGTAGGGCGGGCTAAGAGTAGGGTTGTTACCATCAGGCGGGGCTTATACCAGGGCTCTGAAAAGTGAGTCACTAAATCCGTCCATCCCCCTAGGTGAGGGAGCAGTGGATACAAATAAATGGTGCATTACTCCATAATAACGCCTTTTGACGCCTTTGAAATTATATGTTTTGGAAAATATTATGGAAAATAGAGAATTTGCTCCTCTGGAGCAAATGCTCTATTTTCCATAATGTTTTCAAATGTATTCTAAACTTTACTTAAATTTTTCTTGAGCTTTTTTCAATGTTGTCTAAAAATAGAAAATGATGTCATGATCTTAAAATAGCCTATGGAGTAAAGGTTGACGACTTTGACTTAAGTAAAATTGGCAATTGTTGTTGTAAACAGTTCAGGATTTTGATGAAATTGATAAAGGAATGCTATTATTGTTGATTTATATCGGTCCAGAGTAACTCATGGATAATTCTGGCTCACAGATATGATGGGCCTTTTGAGGGAATTTAGTAGAAAAATACTCAAAGACAAACAGCAGCACTAACCAATACACTTACCATTACAAAAAAATGCCCATGCTTTCTAGAAGAAGGGGCCTTTCAGAAAATTTAGGGGTCTTTTAGCTCAGGGGCCCTTCCAGAATTATCCCTGATGGTGGTCTTGAAATACTTTTAACCCTTAAAGCGCCAAGAAAAAATGCATCTGAAAATGTGGTCTGTTGAAGTCGTCTGCTGCAAATAATTGCCTAACATTGCTGACGAATTAACCGCTAAAACAAGATCAGATAGGGATTTTGAAATGAGCTTATGTTATACCCCTAAAGCATTTTCCTGCTTAGAAGAAATAAAATACAATATAAACCACTGTTTAGAGCTTGCTCCAAGCTTTCGGAAAATGTATAACATTACAATGTTTTGATTTAATATAGCAAAATTACAATCCTAAATACACCTAAAAATTAGGCTTTTTTCAACGTTATGTTGTGTCATTTCAAATTTGCTAATTTTTGAAAATTCGTATTTCAAATATGTGTGTTAGAAACAAATTTTTTTAAAAAGAAATCTCAAATTTTATGTATGAGCTAATGTAAGATAACCATGAAAAATGTGAAGACAGAGCGAAGTTATTTTAAGCTTTTTTTAAAAAAATGCTTGAAGCGTTATACATTTTGTCTTTTCTTAAGAATTAACTTTGCTGTAATTCCGAGTACTTTAAATAGTCTGACATTTTGAATTTATTTAACTATCAGTCCCTTGTAAATAAATGTGCAATATTTTTTTTCTTTAATATAGCGGGACTCCCTTTGACTTTAAAAAATCTCACTTGCATTTTAAGAAAGATGTATAAAACTAACCAGTGTAAAGAAGCAATCCATGTTCAAGACATTGAAATTTCTCTGTATCGACATAGGTTTAGATAAACAAAATTTTTTAACATAAAATTGTAAATATTTTCTTACCCATCGGTTTGTAACATATGTTTTGGGTGCTCAGAAGAACCGTCTCATTGAGATGGTTCTTTTGAGTACCCACAACATATAATTTGGTTGAGCAATAAGAATATATCTTTTTTTTTGGGGGGGGGGGGGGTGGGGGCTGGGTACTCACTGTGATTCTTAAATAAAGGCCTGGTATCTATTACAAAATTTGAAATTTTGTTGCACTTTAAATAAACCAAATAGGGTTGATACGTGTTATCATTTGAATCATCTACTAGCAGACTCGCAACTTATTTTCTTGGTGCTCATCTTTTTAACTGCACGTCTCTTCAATAAAAGTAGAGTTATGTATCCTGATTTAAGCTGGGAAATAAAATCTCCAGGCTGAAAATGAGAAAGCCGTCACAAACTTATCTGCTGGTGACACTGTGTCTTATGCTGGTAGAGGCCCCCAGATAAGGGTGAATAGGGGAAAATTATTTTTCTTATTTCTCAATGAAAACATTTGTTGTGGGTACTCAAAAGAACCGTCTCAGTGAGACGGTTCTTTTGAGCACCCAAAACACATGTTTTAAACTGATGAATAAGAAAATAATGGCAATTTTACGCTAAAAAGTTTTGCTTAACTGGAGCTATGTGATATAAATGTTTGGACCCTGATCAGGCCAAATAAAATGCGAGTCCTGATCTGGATCCAGACTGTTTGACACTCTGATGCTATTCCTGAAAGAATTTTTTTAAAAAAAAGCCTTAAAGGTAAATTTTGAAAAAGAATAGATAATTTAAAAAATCATAAAAAAAATATCAGCCTGCAATGAGGAAAGGGTGAAGATCTCCTGTGTAGTAGAAATCAAGAAAGAAAAAAAGATTAAAATTACTTTAGGGAACTATCAAAACTACACACATATCTACATAACTTGAAAAAAATCTTCAAAGTTCAAAAAAGCTCTATACATTCATATGGTTAATGTTCTAAGATTTAAAACACTAGTTGCCTGCCAAAAAGGACTTGTCAAACAATGCAGATCCAGATTCTGAAAAAGCAGTCTGATCAGAATCTTACCGGTTTGCTATCCTGACAAGCATTTAGAGAAATTCCAGCCCTGATACATGTAGTCAACATTTTATTTGAGAACAGAAAGAGAAAAGTGCTCGTAATTTTAGAACCTCTACTGTAAAGCTGCTTTCTTTAATATTTTAGTGAGAAGTCAGAGCAGATCACAGATGAAAGGACTGATCAAGAACAGGAAAGGCCATCAGATGTAAGTACAGTAAAACCTGTATAAAATGGCCACTTAAAAATAGACTAAACAAGGTTCTTAATGACAAATGGTAGCTTAATGAAGGTTGAAAGTATTGCAGAATGCTCCCCTTGCGATCAAAATGCTGAGGTAAATGGAAATGTAGTTTTGATACACGGTGTGGTATTGCCCCTAGATAGAATGGTGCCTTAAATCTCTTAGACCCAACTTTTAATGAGTAAGATGTGGGCATATGTGTGCATTGTGTGAATAAGTGTATTTATAAGCAACACTATAATCTGGGTCCGACGACTAACCAAAATCACCATTAAGTCACTGAAACCACCAGAAATAATTAGGAAATCACCATTGCATTGTTAATTATACACCATACTATGATAAGAATTAGTATAGTCAGCTTAATTCTACTTTTTTTAAAAAAGAAAATTGATATCACTTTCACATCCAGTGCATGGTGAAATCACCAGATAATAGAATAAAATCATCATTTTATTGTTAATATATATGCCATAATATGATTGTATGCTTGTCACAAATGGGTCTTTTGGAGAATAAATATCTCATGGTTATTTTATAGAGATCTCCGGGTGGTTTCAGTGATTTTGCTCCACCCTTAATTGATTTAAAAGTGAAATTAATACACTTTTAGCAATTTATTTTTCAAAACTGGAAATAATCTTATTTAATTATACAGTTTTTATCATATTGTGGCATATAATTAAAACCACTACAATGGTGGTTTCCTATGTATTTCTGGTGATTTTGGTGTTTTCATTATAATTTCGGTGATTTCATGATAATTTCGGTGATTTCTGGTGATTTCGGTCAATCGTTGCACAGCAATTATCCAATAACAAAAATAAACAAATTAATTGATAGACTGAAAAAAGATAAACTAGAATGCGCAGTCGATGGGGTGCTATCACAAATCCCCACGCTAAAGTTTTTGACTCCCCCAGTCCCACCCGGGGGCATGAACCTGGCAACAGAATGAAAATTCTGTTTAATATATTTTTCTATCCAACACACACAAAGTTTGGTATAAAAATCTTTGAAATTGATATGTTAGTGATAATTGACCTTTTGAACGCACCCCAAGGTCATCAGTTTGACCCTAGGATGAAAATGATACTTGCATTCTGTTCTGCTCGTCATCCCAGTCGATTTGATATGCCACATGATCATGTTTGAAATTTTTTTGACCCCCCCCCCCCCCTGGGTACCCCCAGTGCCCTAAGTCCCACCCCTAGGGCATGACACAGACGACAGAATAAAAATCCCGTCCGATATGTTTTGTATCTTTCATTTGTGAGTACACACACAAAGTTTGATAAAACAAGAAATATCTTTAAAAAGATATTCGGCGGCTCTCAAATACTGACGATAAACGCAACCAAATTCGCTGGTTTAGACGAAATTCCCATCTACCCCTTTGCATGCTGGAATCTAAAACCAGCGAAGTTGTGGTCCTGTTTCTGCCTCTCTTTCGCTTGGTTTTGTGCACATCTAACTCTTTTCGCTGAGCGACATGCATCCGAATCTTTTTTTTTAATTTTAGGCATTCACCAGCAAGGGTTTGGGAACAATGTTTTAAGTCCTTAGTTTTTAAGAAAATAGGGGGGGGGGGGGGTGTTGACAATAAATTAATGTAAAATTAAACGTTCATTGAAACAAACCGAACACCAGAAAAGAACATTAGCCAGGATCGAGGAATAGAATACATGTAGGATTCAAAACTGATCGACACCCAGTAAGCACATTCAATCGGGCCATTATCGGCCCGCCACTGAAACGCCATCCAAATGACATTTTGTTAGCAGTCCGATAGTGGCCCGAGTTTGGATGCTGACTGACCCATGCGCGGATCCAGGAATTTTTGCCAGGGTGGGCCAGGCCCGACTGCCAGAAAACAGCTCTGACAACGTTCTTTGTCTTTTTTGTCCTCAACTTTTACAGTTTTACAGTGGCTTATCAATGGTTTATTTCAAAGAAAACTATAATTTTACAAGGTTTTGGGGGGGGGGGGTGTTGACAATAAATTAATGTAAAATTAAACGTTCATTGAAACAAACCGAACACCAGATAAGAACATAGCCAGGATCGAGGAATAGAATACATGTAGGATTCAAAACTGATCGACACCCAGTAAGCACGTACAATCGGGCCATTATCGGCCTGCCACTGAAACGCCATCCAAATAAAATTTTGTTAGCAGTCCGATAGTGGCCCGAGTTTGGATGCTGACTGACCCATGCGCAGATCCAGGAATTTTTGCCAGGGTGGGCCAGGCCCGACTGCCAGAAAACAGCTCTGACACGTTCTTTGTCTTTTTTGTCCTCAACTTTTACAGTTTTACAGTGGCTTATCAATGGTTTATTTCAAAGAAAACTATAATTTTACAAGGTTTTTTGGGGGGGGGGGGGAGGGGGTCCAACCTATTCAGGGGGGGGGGGGCTGGGTGTCCAAATGCTAATTCTAGAGACCCATAGAACTTTTGATTTTCCAGGAGGGGGTCCGGACCCTCTATTCCCCCTCTGGATCCGCACATGAGACCATTTAACTACTCGTAATTGATAGAAGAGACTTTACCTATAGTTACAAAATGCATATGCGGGCTTAGCGGCTAGGGCAAGCTCAATCGCCTGAACCCAAAGGTTACGTGCAAATTTGCGATTAATTTGACGCCATTGTAATGGAACAAATTAAATTCACTAGTTAAGTTTTTTATTTAGAAAACAATGGTTTATATTCACCATTTGGGACAATGCCACATACCCCTGGAATTGGGAATTATAGCGCGAAAACGCCTACAATTGAGAATTTTTAGTGTTGTTAGCTATATTGTCTAATCATAAAACACATCATATTTGATCTGAATTTAGCTGTACTGTTAACTTGCATGATGTATTTTATGAGACTGCGCAATGTTGAATATTACCAGGGCTACCACTCATATTTTGAGGGTACATAGGGCAAAATGAAGAGGGCACAATTTTTTGAGTGTACATGGGCTCATGGGCCCACGAAAATTCCGACAGCTAAGCATTTTGAAAGCGCAGATTAGGCTTAGATTTCCTATTTACTGCTTAAAGTGATTCTTCAAACCCACCCTAAACAAATTTGAGCTCCCCTTTATATCATTTGCATGAACATGACTCAGTCAACACACTAAAAAAACATATGGCAGGGGTTCCCTTATACATTACGACTTTCCGTTCACCTCAGCCCTTTCCCCAGCCAACATAAAATGCGAATTAATGAGAAAAACTGAAAAAGTGGGATGGGGCACTTGGTACTACAGAAGCTTACACCAAAGTACCAGCTCCTTCAGGTGTGATAGGCAGGAGACAGTTAAGATAGTCAAAATAACATCTAGCTTTTATCATTTCCATCTCCATTCTTACACACAGATGTACGAAATTAAGCTACCTAATTGTATCAGCTAGTTGGTATTTATCTTTTTATGCATCCGGAGAACAAGTTTTAATTGATTGTTGTACTTACATTGGAAATTAACTGTTGAAGCAAAGAAGTAAACCAGCTGATATGCCGATCGTTAGAGGGCGCAACACCCTTGGGCCCTTATAATGCAACGAGAGGATTTACATCGTAGTAGCACGACTGATATGCCGATAGTCAGTCGGTTGAAAATGTCCGAACTGGAACCCAAATAAACAAACAATTTTAAACACAATTTACTCGACATAACGATGATTATTTCTTTGATATTTTCCGATTTGAAATAGGAATTTTTTCATCCGAACATAGGAGAAAAGAAACGTTTTGGCATTGGGAATATAACCGTATAACGGCCAAAAAAGACTATTGTTGAAATATATGAAACAGACTATAATCATGTCCAGATATATGGGAATTGGAAAAGTTACAAATATTTTATTTGAATAACGTGATATTATTGTAAAGTCCTTTCGGATTTAGTGGGTTATTTTATAATGCACTTCTTTACTGTGTGCAAGGCATGTAAACAATGATAGTGACAGCAATTTACAAATACTGTACATCGGGGGTTGACCTATATTCGAGATGAGGTTGTTAATACGTTTGCATTTTTAGACCCAGTGCACAGACTGGTTCTCTGCCATTTACATGTATGTTTTTAAGTTTAGTTTCATGTTTAATAAGATTGTATGGACATTCTGAGTATCAACCAATGAAAGCATCTTTTTTCAGTTCGCAGGGTTGCCACGGTCAGGGAAAAAGTTCTGGAAAATGAAAAATGTTCCAGGTCAGGGAAAAGTCAGGGAATTTCATTTTCAGTCAGGGAAATTTAGAAAAAATGAAAAAAAGTCATGGAAAAGTCAGGGAATTTCAAAAATTTCAAATAAATTGCTAGTTAACTGGCTTCAGGTTTTCCATAAATTGCAAGCAATATTAGAGAAGGAATGTTTCCTAACATAAATTGCAAGCAATTTATGTTCAGAAACAGTCCTTTTCTAATATTTATGGTTTGAGATTTTTCTTTAAAGATTAAATCAGAACACATAAATATTTGTACAAAATTTTCTAATTGTCGATGGATGAAAATGGCTAAAATTGACCTTCCAAAACGGTCTGGAAAACGGTCGAAAGTCAGGGAAAAGTCAGTGAAAAGTCAGGGAATTTTGAATACAATATTGAGTGGCAACCCTGAGTTGGTGTGATGAATATTACAATTTAAAAATGCTTCTGATTGGTGAATAATTTAGATCTAAAATGATATTAGAACGGCGGCTACAGCCGCCGTAAAAATCTTTGAAATTGACATGGTAACCGAAATTTAATGATATTTGACCTTTGACCTCACCCCAAGGTCACCAGTTTGACCCATTGGATGAAAATTTTACTTGCATTCTGTTCTGCTCGTCATCCCCGTTGGTTTGATATGCCACATGACCATGTTTGTAAAAAAAAAATTTTTGATCCCCTGGGCGCCCCAAGCGCCCCAAAGTCCCACCCCTGGGCATGACCCAGGCGACAGAATGAAAATCCCGTCTGATGTGTTTTGTATCTTTCATTTGTGAGAACACACACAAAGTTTGGTATTAAAATCTTTGAAATTAACTTTGTAATTGAAATTAAATGATTTTTGACCTTTTGGCCTCTCCCCAGTGCCCCAGGGGGTGGGGCCAAAAAAAGTTTGACGTTGCACGCCCCATTCATGTGAGTAACTCACACACCAAATTTGGTTGAATTTAGTACACTAGTGATTCATTTACAATTTTGGGCTTATGGGTCCTGGGACTCACTGTTTCCAATATCAATGAGTCCCAACTGCAATCTTATGAGTCCAAAACACTATTTTTAATGACAAGTCGGGACTTGCTGAAATAAAAACTTATGTGCAAAGATGCAGGATGCGCAGGTAACAAAATCACTGGTACAATGGTTTAGGAGGAGATAGCATAACGGACAGACGGACGGAGGCGATTACAATATCCCCTTCACTTTTTAAAAAAAGCGTGGGGATAATAGAATAACAGCTTGGGGTGGTTTCTCCCGAGGCACCCCAGCTTTCCTTACCATCCAAACAGGCCATAGCCACCTTGTCAGTATTTTGCCAGTATGCTGGCTGTCGTAGATCTACCAAGCCGTGTTCCCGGGGCCCTATATTATTTTAGCTTTTAACCAGGCACATGATAAAATTTTTGGAGCGTAATGGCTCAGTAGTAGAGTGCTGGACTTGAAACAGTGGGCCGGGTTGTGGGTTCAAGCATCACCAGTGTCACTGCCTTGTGTCCTTGAGCAAGACACATTATTCCTTGCATAGTACTGGTTCAACCCAGTAAGACCCGCACGACATAACTGATTTTTTTCTCCTGAGACATAAAGAAACGAATCAAACAAAAATATATGTTTGTGGCTTGACGAGGTGCGCCGTAAAGTCACCGGTGGAAAATACAACATCCATGGAAACCAACATAACAAAACAGCCGATGGTTTAAGGCCTAAACCTTTTGACACAAAAGCAAGAGACACATCGTCACATGTGCATAAGGCATTCAATCATTTCTTTTATGGAACTGACATCTTGATCTAGAACTGATGGAAGGGTGTGGTAGCACTCTGACACTGTGAATGAAGCAGGTCACATGAATAACTAAACTTACGGATTAAGCAGCTTAGATGAACCATCACCCAACTCGTACAGCATATTTACAGCGCAATATCGTATAAACTGAAATTTCCTGAATTGTTTTTCTGCCCAGAAGTTTTTTTTTTCATATTTGTTATACATGCCACTTATAAAAGTTTACAATGGTGTCAGTTTCCTCGAAGTGTCACTGTGACTGTGATTCGCCGCCATATTGAAAGTTGTCGTTAGAGCACTTGCATGTGAAAAGGTCTTAATGCCAGCTTTTAAGTCGTCATTAGTAAGTTGACATTAAATTTGCTTTGTGCACAAAAATAATGCCAACTTAACAAATGGACTGGTAAACACTAATGACGGCTTAAACCTTAATGATAGCTTAAATTTAATGACGGTTTATGCAATGCAACAGGCCCCAGATTACCAATGTATTTCTTAACTCTTTGCATGCTGGGTAATTTTTCATGCTTTTGTTGTCATCTGCCGACTTTTTTTCAAAATTAACTTAAAAAATTTCAAAAAATTATTTCAGAACACTATCAGAGTGTCAAACGTTTTTTTTATGTCGGTCCTGATATGGGTCCAAACTGTTTGGAAAGGTTATCAGCAGATGACAAAGTCGCCGCTAGCAAGGATCAGGGCTTTAGTTAAGAGTGCGTACCAGAAACATAATTTTCTCATTTCTCAACCAAAACATATGCTGTGGGTACTCAAAAGAACTGTCTCAATGAGACGGTTCTCTTGAGCACCCAAAACATATGCTAAAAAATATGGGTAAGAAAATATTTACAATTTTATGCTGAAATTTTTTGCTAATCTAAATCTATGAAGGATAGAGTTAAAATTGTTCTTTGTTCTTCCTCTTAGACTGATGTATCCTCATCAGATGAAGATATTAATTCCTACAAACAGCTGTTGTCAAATCTAGGGGGAGCAGAGTCAGGCTTTCAATGTAAGTACAGGCCTTTAGTAAAAAGCCCGTAACGATAAAAAAAATTTTCTTATTTCTCAACCAAAACATATGTTATGGGTACTCAAAAGAACCGTCTCAATGAGACGGTTCTATTGAGATGGTTCTTTTGAGCACCTAAAACATATGTTAAAACCAATGGGTAAGAAAATATTTCAATTTTACGCTATAAATTTTGTTTATCTAAACCTGTGTAAGTGACTGAAATCTCTTTGAAAGTGTAGTAGAAGTCAACCTAGTAAGTCACAGGTTAAGATTAACAAATTATTTAAGAGTAATAGTGTTAATATTTTCTTACCTATCAGTTTTAACATATGTTTTTGGTGCTCAAAAGAACCGTCCCATTTGTAAGTAAAAAGTCTTGAGTTTCAATGTGCAGTTTTTACACAGCTAAATGACAGATAAACTATCTAACCTTAGTGTGAAAAATGACTTAATTATGAACTGTCTTAATAGTGTGATTTTAGACCCCCCAAAAGCAATTAAGTCAAAGTTAATTTATTTCCCTAATGGAATGCTTCCGACCTGATATCTAGGTTTAATATATAGTCTGGGAAATCAAAAGTTGGTGTAGCTTTCTCAACTTAAAAAGTACTGAAGAGCATGTGCACTTATAAGTACCAATATAGTATGTATGTTTCCTATAACAGCTGACTCAGCAGATAGTGACAGTGAAGAGATACCTCATGAGAAGCCAGGAAGTGATGAGTCTGGTAGTCATGGCAACAAGGTAGATGACAGCCATGATGATATTGGTCTCTCAGAGAGTGAGGGGGAAGATGAAGACAATGTTGCTAGTCAGAGTAGGAACAAGGCAAAAGAGAAAACCAGCAAAATTATACAGGTATATAAACTGGTCAAAATAAGTTAATCCCCATCTGTAATTTTTCCATAGACTTAATGCACAAACTATCATGTTTGCTTTATCATAACATTTTACTGAATAAAGAATAATTTTGCATAAAATTTTTCAGCTAAGAAGCAGCAATGATCCCTCTCAATATATGCTAGGTTTAAATTATATTGATAAAGTTTCCATAGAGCTTTAGACAATTCAGTAAATGTCCCATTATGTTCCCTATTAATCCTACAGTAAAAATAACAAAAGTATGATTACTCTTGGAAAATTTTGTACATGTCGAAAAACAATCGGTATTTCCAGCTTAAATTTTGTGTAATTACATCTAAGATATGGTTGTCTAACTTGAGTTGAGTAAGAGTTTTCAATTGTGTCAGACAATTTTGAAATAAACAACTAAACATTGTAAATTTAACATAAGGCCAATGGAAAAAAACGGACATGGGGGCTTAACTCATTTTGACCAGTTTACATGTAATACAGGCCTCCTGATAAGAGGGCGTGATTATAAACTAATTTTTGTATTATCTAACCGAAACATATGTTATGTTGGTGCTCAAAAGAACCATCTCAAAAGTCTTCAGCCAATGTTATTAAAGAGTTGAACTGTAAAACTCATGTCCTCTTGTCTATTTATGAATATTCCATCAAGAAAGGATTAATAACAGAAATGGCATTCATAGGGCCAGTTAAGTAAACACAATTTAGCTTTAAATTGCAATAATTTTCTTACCCATCAATTTAAACATGTGTTTTGGACACTCAAAAGAACCGTCACATTGAGACAGTTCTTTTGAGTACCCACAACATATATGTTTTGGTTGTGAAATAAGAAAAATGATTTTCTGTTACACTTTTATCTGGGGGCCTGGGCATTCCATTCATATTGCTCTAAATAGGATCATTATGTCATGGAATTTTTGGGGTGGGGAGACATATTGCTTTTTGTGTGCATCCTGTTAGCACATTTAGAGATACAGTAAAACCTGTCTAAAACGGCCACACTCAAAAAGACCAAAATTGGTTTTCAAGCCCAATTATCCCTTAATGCAGGTCAAAAATATTGCAGAATGCTCCAAGGGTTGCATTCTGCAATACTTTTGACCTTCAGTAAGCTACCATTTGTCATTAAGATCTTTGTTTTGTCTATTTTTGAGTGGCCGCTTAAGACAGGTTCTACTGTCTATAGTCTCATTTACATTGACCCTTTGTATACTGGTGTCTCCTAAATTAGAACTTTGGCAAACAATGAAAGTAAGTAAGGGTGCAAAGATCAGGAATCGATACAATCAAGCACCACACCTGACCCAGGATACCAATGGGAAAGTGACAAACTCACAGTAGACACCACAAACGAGAGCCAAGAGGTCAGCCCTTTCCCAGCAGGTGACCACAAAGCACATATAAACAGACGAGCACAAAGACATAGCAAACACAAGACAGAACAAAAAAATAAAAGATCCACAAAAGAAGTACCGCCTTGGAACGGTCAGTAAAATATTTTACTGGAGGGCTTAAACAAGTTTTACAGCGCCAACCTCGCCCTTATTTCTGATGTGGACCAGGACACATTTGGGAAAGTGACAAAACACAAGAAAAAACAACACACACGACAGCCAAGAGGTCAGCTCTTTCCCAACAGGTGATCACAAGGCTGCAGGGAACAGTCATGACAGCACAACAAACACCAACATGAAGCATAACTAGCAAAACGATCCACAAAAGAATCATCGCCTTGGAACGATCAGTGAAATATTCACTGTAGGGCTTAAACTGGTTTAACGGCGCCAACCTCACCCTTAATTCAGATGTGGATCAAGACACATAGATATTTGGTTTGCATGAAAGACCCCTAACTTATCAATGCATCATCTCCTAAAACATATGATAAAGACTCAAATTAAATGCCATACAATGTGGCATTTCACCAGGGTCTACACTGTGTGCAAATCTATATACAGAGTAAGAAATACAATGTTATTTAGAAATCATAGCTTGGGACCCTTTGATGTATACAATGGACCGTATTTATAAGTTGATTGTATCAAACGAAAAGGAAAAACCCATCTGTACATAAGGGGTTAAAGGACATCTTTGTATGTTTGAAAGTATCTTTTCCTCATTTCTAAAATGGGCCTCATTGCGAGAAAACCTGTCTTTGGAGGTTTCCGAACAACAAAGGAGCAGACCAGCCTGCGCAGCCGGGCAGACTGATCAGCGCCTTTGTTATTCGCTGTTTGAAAAGCACCATATCTAAGCTTGCTATGAGCAAAATTTCGATTTTCTAGCTAGTCTCTGTAGCTTAGGAGACTGGTTTGAGGCTCACTTTGTTGGAGACCCCAAAGACAGGTTTTCTTGCGATGAGGCCAGAATGGAGTCACCATTATTTTTCAGCAGGAACTAGATGATTCTGAGTCAGACTCTGAGGCTGAAGATGATGCCGCCGATGATGAAGATGACAATGATGATGACGATGAGGATACCTTACAGGGTACAGGTAAATAATGAGCAGAGTGTTGGAATTTCACTTTTCTGCAAACAGAGCCCTTGATTAGGGTTTGCGCAGTGGTAGATTGCTAGACTTGAGGTTGAAGGTCAGTGGTTTGAGACTCACTGCATTGCGTCCTAGGGCAAGACACTATATCCTCTGCATAGTACTGCTTCAACCCAGGAAGACAGGAATTTATCCGCACATGAATGAAAAATTGTTGACTGGGACATAAAGCAACAACACAAACAAACAAATTGATTGGGGTTTACAATAGTCAATTTACCCATATAAGCCTAGCGTCCTTTTTGTGGGACTTCGGGCCATTGCGGAAAACAATGCAAAACCAGATCAGATGCCTCAAAATGCTGCGTCTGATCAGGTTCTCCAGTGTTTGCAAACAGAAGTTTCATTAAAAATTCAATAAAAATGAAAAATACCACCCAACAACCCTAAAATTGGAAATGGACTTGTCCAATTGATAAAGATGGAAAAACACATTCGGCATAAATGGGTTAATTAATTATTAATAGTCTGTTTAGTTTGGAAACCTAATTACTAAGAGAAAATAGTGCAAACAAAATTGTTATCATACCACTCTGACTAAGCAGAATGATTAGGTAGTATTTGTTTTATTAGCGAACCTGAGCCAAAGGCTGATTGGATTGGAACTCTGATTGCCATGGCAACATATAGCTCCCACAGACTTATAATCATTAATTGGAAAAAAAATCTTTAAAAAGGCCCGGCCCCAGGGATCAAGAGTTTCCATATAGACTTGTTCTCTGAAACCAAGAGACCCACAGGTTATTTATTTGGCATGTAGCAATGTCTAGTAGTCCCCTACATAAATCCTGTCAATCATACCCCTGGGGTCCAAACTGGCCCCACCCTGGATCAAGAGGTACCATAGAAGTGTAATGGGAAAAACTTTAAAAATCTTCTCTGAAATGAGGCCAACAGCTTATATAATTCAAAGTACGTAGCAATGTTAAGTGGTTTCCTACGTAAATCCTGCCAATCAAGCTTTTGGGTTCCAAACGAGCCCAGCCCCGGGGATCAAGAGTTTCCATAGACTTATATGGGGAAAACTTTAAAAATCTTCTTCTCTTAAACCATGAGGCCCACATTGGATTCTGGACTATATGTTGTCGGTACTCAAAAGAACTATCTCAATGAGACTGTTCTATTGAGCGCCCAAAACACATGTTTAAACTGATGGGTAAGGAAATAACTACAATTTCACGCTAAAAACCCTTATCTGGACCAATATATATATATATGTTTTTCAGATCCTTTTGTGTCCCACTTTGAGATAGATCTTGATGATAAGGTGGCAGAAGAGTTGAGTGGCTGTAAGACCTGTCAGAAGGAAGAGGTTAAGGTATGTTACAGTAAATATTATAAAATTTCGAACACTTTTCTCTTTTCAATGGTTTTTAGGGCTGGAATTCACAACATGCATGTCAGATAGCAAACAGGGAAGACCCTGATCAGACTGCTTCTTCAGAAGCAGTCTGATCTGGGTCTGCACTGCTTGTCTAGGCTGTTTTGGCAGGCAACTAGCGTTCGAAATTTTAGAACATTTACCATACAGGCATACATCATTTCCCCTAGATATTTACACTCCTTAACTCCACAATACTTGTCCTAAACATCAAACAAGAGAGATATGTACTGATGTTTCAAAGATGCTTAATAATAGGACTATACTATTTGAGCCAGTGCATGAGATTTCCAACAATGTGGTATGTGCGACCAGCAAAGGCTCAGACCAGCCTGCGCATACGCGCAGTCTCATCAGAGCCTTTGCTCATTGCTTGAATATTCTATGAGTGTTAAGCTACTGACCGAATATCTTTTTGGAGGTTCTAAACTTAAAAGGAGGCTGCACAGGCTCGTCTGAGTCTACACTTGTCAAAATGCCACATTGTTGGAAATCATATATCACCGCTCATTTTACATTGAAACATGTAAATAAGGGTAAATGTATAACTGCAGCTTGAGGTACTTTAGGATATATAATTTAGGATGTATAGATCACCCATTACCTGGATTAGTACATATTTTTTGTTTACAGCGATTCTCATCTATCTTTGAATCAATAGTAAAAGGTTACTATGACATTGTTGTACTATGTACACAGGAATAGTCTGAGTTTACACTGTTTGCCCAGGCTAATCTGTTTAAATGTTTAGTGTGAATAAGATGCCCAAAATTATTACTTATCCTAAAATGTGAGCAAGTCAGTATGTCTTTATCTTGTGATGTTTCTGAAATGTTGCGAAGGAAAACCTAGTGTATCCTGATCCGACTACTCCTAAGGTCCAGATACGCAACACTTTTGAGTGTAAAATTGTGATTATTTTCTTACCCATTGTCTAAAAATATGTTTTGGGTGCTCAAAAGAACCGTCTCATTGAGACGGTTCTTTTGAGTAACCACAACAAATGTATTGATTGAGAAATAAGAAAACTAATTTACAATTATGCACTCTTATCTGGAGGCCTGAATCTTATAACAAAGGTCTAAGGAATAATAGTAAACACCAGTCCCTATTAATAGGCCTTGTAGTTGCCAAAGAAAGTCAGGTTAAGACAAGCTGAAGCTTACAGCATTGAATGACTATATTTGAACAATATACACCAAATTTTCCCAAATCTACCTCCTTAGCACTTTTAATGAATGTTTTACTTTCAAGTTCTTTTTATGTTAGCTAAGAAGTTCTCCTAACGGGTCTGAAGTGATTGAATGTTTGTTGTAGTGCTGTTAAGTTGTATGTGTAATATAAATGTAATACTATGCAATATTTAAGAAATAGATCAGCTCCAGCAGTGAATTGTTGAGTAATAATTCACTGTTTTGAGGTCAGTTGTAAAGAAGATCAAATCACGAGCGCGCAGCGCGAGTGATTTATCTTCGCACAACTGACCGACAAACAGTGAATTATTACTCAACAATTCACGCAATGGAGCTGATCTATTTCAATTCTAACACACAATAAACGACGAAAACACATTCGAAGTCTTCAGCTTCTTCCAACTTTCCGCCATTGAAATGAAGAACTCCCGCCAATATTTAGACTACGTCGCAAACTTTTACATGTAATTGTAACGTCTTTCAAGCGTAAAAACGACGTTACACCGTCTAATGCCATGAATGACGTCATTTTCCAGTGACGTCAGCTATCACACACTTTTGCAGTGAATTATTGTCCGATATATCACAGTTTGTTACCGTTGGCTCTATAGGCGAGGTGTGTTAGAATTGGGATTATTTTGATGTTTTTCTTGGACTATTTTTCTAGGTGCCACATGTTGGTGCAGGTGTCTTACACTGGAACCATGATAGTTTAAAAGTCAACATAAAACATAGGAAGGATAGGGATCTCTCTCACGCTCATGTATGTATAGGTTCATAATCGTATATTTATTTTGACTTTTTTTTTATTTTTTTAAGGTTCATTATGGGAATAGAATATTTGGGCAGACCATGCTTGATGTTATGGTACTTATTGCATTGCATAAAGTCACATTTTTTTTCTCGCTAAACTACTCAGTGTGACTAGATGTTAGTTTTTGGTCTGAAACTTCATCTTGGGTAGTGAAGCACAGGTCCAGATAAAGAATTTTTTTAGCATAAAATTGTAATTATTTTCTTACTCATCAGTTTAAACATATGTTTTGGGTGCTCAAAAAAACGTCTCATTGAGACAGTTCTTTTGAGCACCCACAACATATGATATGGTTGAGAAATACAAAAATCTCAGACAAGACTGGGCAAATTTATTTTGGTGCCAGGCCGGGTAGCGCAGTCGGTAACATGTCATACTGCAGATCCAGGGGTCCCAAGTTTAATCCCGGCCCGGTCCCATTGATCGTGAAATAATTTCTATGGCCATTCTCCTCCCTACCGCTGATTCAAGAAGGGTTGTTGTCAGTTACAAGAGAAAGTATGTGCATGAAGTACTGGTTAACCTTGGTATTTTCCTGTAGAAATGTCTGAGTGTCAATGACACCTTGGGATTTTTTGTTTGTTTTTGTTCAAAGAATCCAGTGCTCAGGAAATTGATTTATAATTCAAAATGCTGCTTCTCAAATCAAGTGTTTTGTGTAAATTGAAGAAAATTGTATGACATAAGAATTTTCCATGTTTTGAAGATTCCAGTCATCATCATATTTATTTTATGCAGGCCAGAATAATCCTCTCCTGAGGGTGGGGCCTGTCCAATTTGTCTTCCTTAATGCCTCATACTCAGAGCATTTTTTAGGGTGATTTTGACTTATAGTGATATTATGTTCCCTCAAGACAAAATGTGGAAGGCTTGAAGTTGCTGGAATATTTTTAATGGAAAATTTTTCAGTCTTAAATAGACACAAAACTGGTAAATCATCCGTATCCTAAGGGACAATAATGCAGTTCTTGAATTAAGTCTTTTTAGATTGGAAACCTCTAAATAGGTACTTTGGCAAACAGTGAAGACCCAGATGAAATGCCACATATCAGGGTCTGCACTCTGTTTGCTAAGACGACATTGATCTTTAGAGAAAGAAATACAATATGAGCCGTGACATGGGATTACAACAATGTGGTATGTGTGACCAGCAAAGGCTCAGACCAGCCTGCGCATACGCGCAGTCTGATCAGAGCCATTGCTAGCCGCTTGAAAATTCTATGACTGTTAAGCTACTGACGGAACAGCATTTGGAGTTTCTAAGCTTAACAGGAGGCTGCATAGGCTCGTCTGAGTCTGTTCATGTCAAAGTGCTACATTGTTGGAAATCACATGTCACGGCTCATATGTTTTGGAAATTATGACCTGTGAACCCTTAATATACAATGGACCATCCTGACTTTATTGTATGAAAAATTCTATTGGTCTGAAAAGGGTCAACAGTAGGTAATTTTCTATACAATGAAGTTTCATTTTGTGGACTGTATCAATGCCTCAAGGTTATAAAACTTTTTTCATGCTCAACTCAACTGAGCACGAAATTTCAACTCGTCATAAAAACCAAAGCACCGAAAAGTAAAGAAGTTTCTTGGTTTAAGTCTCTCATATGAGGTATTTATCATGCTAATATATGTTAAAATGCCAACAATTGTTGGCATTTTAACATTTATGAGCAGGATAAATTTTCCTGAGTTGGGCATGAAAAAAGTTTTATAACCTCTGGCCATGTGGAAACTCCTTCCACTCACTAATGAACTAAGTGTTGAGTTTATAAGTAAGCTGCTGGATTTCACACATCCATGAAATCAGGATAAAATGAATTCCTTATAGCTCCTACTATAGTGCGACCAGGTAACGGACGTTGGGCGTGTCCGACAGAACACTGCCATTCACTGTCAATTTAGACTGGTCTACAGTAAATTGGGTAAAACAGCATAGGTACGCTTTAACCCTTAACGCCAGCAAAAAATAATCCGAAAATTCCGTCTTCATTTGTCGTCTGCTGCAATGTTTTGCTAGTATTATTGAATACAGCTTAGTATGGAGACAAACAGTGTGGACCCAGATCAGACTGCTCATATAGGAGCAGTCTGATCTGAGTCTACACTGTTTGTTGGAAAGGCTTCTAAAATATTTCAGCAGACGACAAAAGCAGTCCAATTTTGTTGTGATTGGCGCTTTAAGGGTTAATCGTGCAAAACAACTGAACCGCAGATGACAAAGGCGACCAGCTTTATACGGTTAGTATGCCCGGTAAACGTCCACAGTCTTAGTTGTTTACAGACACATTGGTTATACACTATTGCTCACTGGTCAGGGCCTCCTAGAACATATGTGGATTTTATTCAAGATCAGCAAGGCAGACTGGTCTATGTTAGAACGGATGTTGCTGCTACATGTATAAAGATATAGAGTCAGGTTACACAGCGTAATGCCGGGCCGCGTAGCGCAGTCGGTAACGTGTCTCGCTAAATATGTGTATCTGACTGCAGATCCAGGGGTGGCGAGTTCCATCCCGGTCCGGTCCCATACTTTCGTTGAGATTGATCATGAAATGATTTCTGCAGTCATTCTCCTCCTTCCGCTGATTCATTCAAGAAGGGTTGTTGTCAGTTACAAGCGAAAGTATGTGCACGAATTACTGGTTAACCGCTTGTTCAAGCCTGCCCAGGAAAAAGTGTGGTTAGGTGAACTGACCGTCATTTTGCTGGCGAGCCGATGATGGCCCGCTTTTAGTGGTATTTTGATCATCTCTCCTCTCATCAACTAAAAAAACGTTGTCAAAGTCAGACCCCCTCTGACAAAAGTTTCTGGATCCGCGCATGACTGGGATGTAAAGTATCAACTCAAAAAATCAAGATCCACAGTTGCTCAGTGCTAGCGTGTTAGACCTGTGATTTAAGAATCGCTATTTTGAGAAGGTTCAATGAAAGCACTTCGAAATGTCCAAAGCAAGACACTTAATTCTCTGCAAAGTACTGGTTCAACCTAGGTGGCCAGGAAACGTCGCGTCATGGCTGCAAAAATGTTGGCAGCGACGCAAAACATCAATACAAACAAACAAAATCAACTTAAAATAACAAAAGAGACACTCATCTCTAATTTTGCTGCAGTTGTGTGCGTCTACTGGTACACAGGTTTACCTTTAGTGTGCGATATGAAAATATTCGCGTTAAAATGTTGTTCTTCCAATTTCTGTTCGTTTGGCAAGAAAATGATTTGGTGTTTAGCTCTGAATTAGAAAAAATAGCATTAAAAACAACAACATAAAAATAGCCCCCTGCCCCCCCCCCCCCCCCCCCCCCCCCCCCCCCCCCCCCACACACACACACACACACACACACACATTAAAATTCAGCATGCTAAGGGTTCAATAAATGGATCACAGGGAAAGGGTACACACATCTTTTATGAAACAATAAAACGTGTGTGATTGTAGATTTCATTGTCGAAGATTGATGTTTTGGTTGCATATTTTAAGATAAACGTACGTGTATAAGATACATGTATGTGCATATTTCAAACAAGGTATCTGGGCTGATCAGCTTCATCTTCAATAATTCGAAACGCTTATTTTCCACGATACGGCAACAATAAATCTACAGGTATATACTTTTGGTGTGTAGTTTCACAGATGGATGAATACGCGAACAATGCAACCTGACTAGCCGATTTCCAAATGTATTTGTCCAGGGGTTGAACTTAGCTAAGATCCGCCCAACGTCTCTTATCTGGACGGAGTATATATAATCAAAACCTTTATGTTGTGTTCAGACACAGGAACATATGTTTTGGGTCTCATTGAGTACCCACTGCATAACTGAGCCGCGACATGTGATTTCCAACAATGTGGTATTTTGACAAGTGTAGAGTCAGACAAGACTGGATAGCCCCCTTTTAAGCTTAGAAATCCAAATTATGTTCAGTCAGTAGCTTAACACTCATAGAATATGCAAGTGACTAGCAAAGGCTCTGATCAGACTGAGCGTATGCGCAAGCTGATCTGAGGCCTTGCTGGTCGCACTTACCACATTTTTGGAAAATCTCATGTTTCGGCTCAATTATGTTTTGGTTGCTAAATAATAAAATTAACTCTTAATTCGGCACCCTTGAGGGTTGACTTGATTTTGGTTCTTTATTTCACAGGTAAAACAAAGTCTCCATGTGAACCTGGCAGAAATAAACAAAACATTTGGTAAAGCAAGCTTGACTGGCAGCGGTAAGTGTTTAGTAGCACAGGCCCCCAGATAAAGAGTAAGCAATTAAAAATATTTTGTTATTTGTCAACCAAACCATATGTTGTAGGTACTCAAAAGAACCATCTCAATGAGATGGTTCTTTTGAGCACCCAATACATAGGCTTTAACCAATGAATATGAAAATAATCACATTTTTTTCTTTGCATAAAATGTGTCCTTATCTGAAGCTATGGTACAAGCAGATTTATTACATTGTACCATAGATTACTTAATGCATGTATATGATCAGATGTCTCTATTACATTTTACTCAGGCATGTGTAAGCTGGTTATTGTTTCAAGTTTTTCTAGGGGACATGTGGGATGTTCTATTGGATCTTTCGATAATTTGCCATTAACTGACCTGAAAGGGGTCGCCAAACTGTTGGACCGACTAAATGTTCATAAAGCCTCTGGCCCGGATGGACTGAATGCCAGAGTACTTAAAGAGTGAAGCAATGAGATCTCTCCAATACTGGCTCTCATCTACAATGAGTCTTTAGCTCGGGGCGAGGTACCAGATGAGTGGCGACAAGCAAATGTTTCTCCGGTCTTTAAAAAAGGTGAAAAATACGATGCTGCTAATTACAGGCCGGTGTCGCTCACATGCATCTGCTGCAAAACCCTAGAGCATATTTTAGTCAGCAACATCAACAAACACTTAGCCATAGAGAGCATACTTGCTGACTGTCAGCATGGTTTCCGAAGTCAGAGGTCTTGCAAAACCCAGTTGGTCCAGTTTGTGCACGACATCATCAGCAACCTGGATGGGGCTGTGAATCGTGGGCACAAACAGACAGATTTAATCATAATGGATTTTGCTAAGGCCTTTGACAAGGTTCCACACAGGAGGCTATTACACATATTGGAATATTATGGGATTAGAGGAACCACCCACAAGTGGATCAGCTCATGGCTCTCTGGGCGCACTCAACAAGTTGTTTAAGATGGCCAAGCCTCAGATCCAGTCACAGTGCTATCCAGTGTGCCCCAGGGATCGGTCCTAGGTCCGGTCCTGTTCTTCATCTTCATAAACGATCTGACGGATAACATCAGGTCTTCTGTTCGCCTGTTCGCAGACGATTGTGTCCTGTATAGAAATATACATTCACGTCAGGATTGTTTGACCTTGCAAGAAGACCTCAACAGCTTAGGACAGTGGGAAGCCGATTGGCAAATGAAATTTAACGTAGCCAAAGGTCACTCGATGAGAGTGACTTAGCATCAGCATCAGCATCACAAACAAATTCTTTTCGACTACTCACTACACAATCAATCTTCGGCAATATACCTTGGTATCACCATTACAGATAACATGGATTGGGGTCAGCATGTCTCAGAAATCTCTTCCAAAGCAACTAAGACACTTGGTTTCCTTTGCAGGAATTTGGCTTTTGCACCTAGGAGTACAAAGGAAGTTGCATACAAAACTTTGGTTCGGCCTAAACTAGAGTATGCAGCACCCATTTGGAGCCCTCACTCAAAACTTCAGATTAATCAGATTGAGAAAGTTCAGAGGACAGCAGCTCGCTGGACCTGCAGGAGATGGCAAAACACAAGTTGTGTCGATGAAATGCTTGATGAGCTTGAATGGCCATCTCTTGAGGCCTGGAGGGACCAGTCCTCCTTGCTTCTCTTTCACAAGATTCATTGTGGAGCAGTCTCTATTGAAAAAGACAAGTATATGACCCCTGCTCACAGTTTGAAAACTACCAGGTCATCACATAGTGCTCAATACGGCAGACATCAGACATACAGTGATGCCCTGAAGAATTCCTTTTTCTCCCAAACTATTCCACATTGGAATAGTCTGCCTCCTTCTGTGGCAAATACCCAGTACACAGAGGAGTTTAGGGCACTCCTTATTTAAACAAAAATTCAGCCAAAAGTTTTTATGTTTTTTTTGTGTTGTTTTGTTTTTTGTGTTGTTTTTGTTTTTTATTTTATCAAAATTTCCAAATTCGCACTCCCTGGTGTAATGCTCATGTATGAACGAACCAGTATAGATAGAAATAAACAGACACATTCAAATAAAAAGTAAGTGAGTATAACCAGGAAATGGCACAATCACATACTGCAGACCCCCAGGGGGGGGGGGGGGGGGTACTCTGATATTTTCATACATTAGTAGCATTAGTAGGCTCGGATCATTTTTGGTGGTTCAAAATTTTGAATTTCAATATTTTTGGGGGGTTTCAAAAAATTAAATATTTTGGCGGCTATGAAGATTTGATGGGTATTTTTTGGGGTCATCACAAAATTGGACTTTAATTAGGGGTCATTTCTATGCATTTTAGGGTGTTTTCTTAAGGTCAAGGTACAGAAAGGGGGATATTTTTAGGGGTTGCTAAAATTTCAAATATTTTTTGGGGTCACTTGAAATTCCTGATATTTTTTTGGGTGAAGGGTAGATACTGGGCCCAAGCCTGTATATGAAGAAAAAATGAGAGCACCCCCCCCTGGGTGCAGACCATCCCAAGGTATTATGAGGAAGAGACACAGAACAGACAGCTACAACACAAAGTAAAGCAACCAGCTCTCTCTTCCTCAACATGTCAGACTCCAACCATTTTATCCTCATTGTATTAAAAAAAAAAATTCATGTGAATGTAGATTCAGAGCTACTGTAAATGGAAGGTCTGTGGGTCACAAACTTTAAGACAAAATATAAAGGGGGAGAATAAACAATTACGATTTTCAAATTCCATCTTTTGACCTTTTAAAATGTATAAAGGAATGTCCTAATTCTTTAAGAAGCTCTACAGAGACTTTATATTTGAGCCGCCGCATTAGATTTCCAACAATGTGGTATGTGTGACTAGCAAAGCCTCAGATCAACATGTGCATACACACAGTCTGATCAGAGCCTTTGCTTGTCGCTTGAATAGTCTATGAGTGTTAAGCTATTGACTGAACACCATTTGGAGTTTCTAAGCTTAAAAGGAGGCTGTAAAGGCTAGTCTGAGTCTACACTTGTCAAAATTTCACACTGTTGGAAATCACATGTCGTGGCTCATGTATTGTCAATTCATTTCTCTTGTAAGATAAAGAAGGTTGATATATCAGGAGACAAAAATTTCACTCGTCCGCTCTAAATTACAATCGAAATCTAGAAAGGACGAGTAATTCTTCCCAAAGCACTCGTCCTGTAGGAAGAATTACTCAGGGAAAGTCATATTACTCCCTTATGTTCTTTATTGCATATGCTTTTAAAGGACAAGTGCATGTGTTTGCAGGACGAGTGAAAATTGTAAGTCACTCGTACTGCAGGACAAGTGCATTATTGAAACATTTTTGTCTCCAGTATATTACTCTAGGAATATTGCATTTTTCCTGTTTCAGAGAGTCTGACATCCTTTCAGTTCGGGTTGTTTAATGTGATAAATAATTACCAGGTATGTATTCAGGGTGTGTATTTACTTGACTAGTATACTGCTATAATAACATAAAGGTTCATTATTAGTGTCACTGTCAGGTCAGAGATTGGAAAAGGCAGTGATATGTTTTGTAATTATGTCACCAGTTTCATTATGAAGCAGGAGACAAAACTATTTCAATATTGCACTTGTCCTGCAGGACGAGTGACATAATTTTCACTCATCCTGCAAACACATGCACTTGTCCTTTAAAAGCTTATGCAATAAAGAACATAAGGGAGTAATATGTAATGTGACTTCCTCGAGTAATTCTTCCCAAAGCAGTCGTCCTACAGGACGAGTGCTTTGGGAAGAATTACTCGTCCTTTCTATATTTCACTTGTAACTACGAGCGGACGAGTGGAATTTGTGTCCCTTGTGAATTACACAATGACTTCTAAGTACACAATGACTTCTAAGTACACAATGACTTCTAAGTACACAATGACTTCTAAGTACACAATGTAATACTCAGTGGTAGAGTGTCAGACTTGGGATTGAATGGTCGCTGGTTCGAGACTCATCAGAGGCACTGTATTGTATCCTGGGAGCATGGCACTTTATCCTTTGCTTAATACTGATTCAACCCAGGCAGGAAGACAGGTAAATGTTCCTTTATGACTGAACAATTGTTTGCTGGGAGGTAAAGCACCAACACAAACAAAAGCCAGTTTCATTCAGCTTGTAGGTGTCTAACCCTGTATGCCTATATTGAAGAACAGGCTCATTATACAATTGTTACCATTTGTTAAGACTAATATGGCATCTTGTTGGCCTGGGGCAGGTAATTTTACCTAATGTTTTAGTAAAGCCTTACATTATTATTTAAAAGTCCTGGGTGACCATGTTATTGTATTGCTCTTGGTTTTTTTATCTCATTGCTATTTTGACAAATTAAAACAACAAAACATAGCTGGGCTATATTTTGATTTCCATAGAAATTCATTTGACAGGAACTTAATGAAATCCATGAAGAATGAAATGGGTCAATGCCAACAATTAGCAGTCTGATTAGGTTCTACACTGTTTGCTTTCCACATTTCACATTTTGGATGCATTATTGAAGCGTGAAAAAATATCCAGCATGCAAAGCGTAAAAACCAATGAGATAACAGAAAATTGCATGTATTTTGTAAAACCTCTCTTAAGCGGCCACTCAAAAATAGACAAAACAAAGGTCTTAAAGACAAATGGTAGCTTAATGAAGGTCGAAAGTATTGCAGTATGCTCTCTTGGAGAATTCTGCAATACTTTTGACCTGCATTAAGCAATTATTGGTCTTGAAAATCAATTTTGGTCTTCTTAAAGACCTTTGTTTTGTCTATTTTTGAGTGGCCACTTAAAACAGGTTTTACAGTATAGATAAAAATTAACTAATTTCAGGATGTACTATACACAGAAAGGAACCACTATAAAAGTGAAGAGATAAGACTTGTTTACAGTCTTCATGCTCTCAATCATGTACTCAAGTAAGTGGGTACTAATTGTACCATGTTTAAGAAATAGATCAGCTCTAGCAGTGAATTGTTGAGTAATAATTCACTGTTTGGAGGTCAGTTGTAAAGAAGATCAAACCATGAGCGTATAGCGTGAGTGATTTTTCTTCGTACAACTGACCAAGAAACAGTGAATTATTCACGCAATAGAGCTGATCTATTTTGATTCTAACACATGATAAACGACGAAAACACATTTGAAAACTCCAGCTTCTTCCAACTTTCCGCCAATGCACTGAGGAAATCCCGCCAATAGTTGGACTGTGTCACATAAGTTTACTATGTATTTGTAAAGTTTTTCAAAACGATGTTATACCGTCTATCTCTATGACTTACGTCATTTTTCAGTAGCAAACGACATCAACTAGCGCACGTTTTCCCTGCACTTTCAAAACTGTGAATTATTGTTTGATATTTTACGTTTTTTTAGCATTGTCTCTATAGGTTTGACCTGATTAGCACACATGCTTCTATAAGCACCCACCGATTACATTATGGATTGTTTACATATAACGAACTTCAGTTTTTCAGTCAGCTGGCTATTTCATTTGTAATATAAATTCATTGTGTGGATGAAAAACAGTGTGCATCCTGATCAGCTGGCTTCATCAGAAGCCAGCTGGCTTCATCAGAAGCCAGCTGATCTGGATCCACACGAGGTTCAAAAGGTGGTATAGAATTTCAAACAAGTGATGCACATAGTGTGCTTATTAAGTCAAATGCAGTACTCTGTTTCAGCAATAAGCAACTAACCAACTGGGATTTTTATGCAAGTTTTCTCAGGTCTAGACAGGCAGTTAAACATTGTTCCAGATAAACAGAATAGAATGTTTTAGCATGAAATTGGAATTCATTTTTAAACCATGGGTCACCACTTTAAATAAATGTTTTGAGTGCTCAAAAGAAACATTTTAGCGAGATGATTCTCTTGAGAATCCATGACTCATGTTTAGTGCTCAAAAGAACCATCGCAGTGAGTGAGTTCTTTTGAGTACCAACAACACATTTGGGTTTAGGAAATTAGAAACTTGATTTTTAATCATGCACACTTATCTGGAGACCAGGGCCTGAGGTTATTTAACTTTTTGCATTCTCAACTGACTTGAGCAAGAAATTTGTAATCTTCATGAATATCAAAAAACAAACTATTGAGATAAACATTTTTTCTTTTTTTTGTATTTATATCTTTATTAAGTCTTTCAATCAAATAGTACAAAAAGGAAAAAGTAAAAAAAAAAAATTGGAAAAGAATATAACAATCCACCATAAGTGTCCATGTAGGATAGACATTTCTCACACGAGGGGTCGGAATTTTAACCAGGGACGAGGCTTGCTGAGTCCCTGGTAAAATTCCCACCCAGAGGGTGAGATTTCTTTATCCTACATGGACAGGCTCATGATGGATTGTTTTTCTCCCACTTTTCGAAGACTTATAGTCGGAACATAAAATGTCCATAAAACGTGAAAATTTCAACTTTTTACTCATTGGATTTACATTAATTTTGAGCGCACAAGTGATTTTATCGGGTATGACAATGGGTGTAAATACACCTTGTTATTGGCTGGAAAATATGATTGGAGTATTTGTTAAGTTGCATAATGCAAAATAAAATCCTGCTATGCTCCCTGCGCTGTTAGCGTCACATTACCGATATTGTCGCGTGACCCAAGTGTGGTGATGTCATTAACTTTCAATGATATCACTAAGTGATGCTTAACCTTGCTTAGTGCCTTTAAGTTACTTAGGCGCAATATATTGGTTCTTTGAATACCCTTTTTGGGAAAAAATGAATATTTTATCTGCCCACCTAAGAAAGCTGTCACATGGTCATGTAAGATAGAAATTTCTTACATGAGCTGACAGCCTATCTTACATGGGCAAAGGTGGGAGAAAATATGTGTCTTTGACGCTTCAGTCTTTTTTTATGTTTTCTACCTGTGAAATTTTGAGTCTCATACAAAATTTGAAACCACGCGCAACCTAATGTCATCTCTTGACGTCAAGCAACGTTTTGAAGCCATGAACATTCCAGGCTGCTAAGAGGTAACCGCCAAGCATAACGACTTCAAATTTTTAGTAAATGATGATGATACGTCACAATATCGTCAGTTGAGTTCACATCAAATTTGTTTTCTAACACACGTCCCCTATAGAGCCAACGGTAACAAACTGTGATATATCGGACAATAATTCACAGCTAAAGTGTGTGATAGCTGACGTCACTGGAAAATGACGTCATTCATGGTGTTAGACAGTGTAACGTCATTTATAAGCTTTAAAGCTTTAAAGACGTTACAATTACATGTAAACGTATGGGATGTAGTCTAAGTATTGGCGGGAGTTCTTTAGTGCAATGGCGGATAGTTCGTGTTTTTGCCGTTTATTGTGTGTTAGAATCGAAATAGATCAGCTCCAGTGCGTGAATTGTTGAGTAATAATTCACTGATTGTCGGTCAGTTGTACGAAGATAAATCACTTGCGCTGCACACTCGTGATTTGATCTTCTTTACAACTGACCTCCAAACAGTGAATTATTACTCAACAATTCACTGCTGCAGCTGATCTATTTCTTAACTAAATTTGACTGTACACAACCATATTAAATGTATTCAAAATATGTTAAATAACAGCGCGCTTCAAGTCACAAAACAGTTGTTGCTATGGATATAGACTTCGAGCTAAAAAAGGTCCTGCTCCCCCCCCCCCCCCCCCCCCCCCCCCTAGGGAATTTTGCAGACATATCCTATCTTAAAGATAATTTCAAACCGCATCTTTTAAGAGATGTTGCACTCTGTGCTCCGGGGCGTTAGTCTCTGACAGCCTGTTACTTATGTTACTGTAACAAACTAAGGAAAAAATCAAAATGAAAGTTTGAGCTACAGATAGAAGACATTAAACCATCTAATTATTTAAATTTCTTATGTAGTTTACAAGCTGGATGCCTAAGCTACATTAAAGCAGCCTTATTAACATCATTAATTTTACAGACAGTTTGTGCATTTTTACAAGTGTTTTCAATCTTAAATTACTAAAATTTTCATTTGACTAATAGAAAAAACAAAGTTTGCTTTTCTATCTCAAATACATTGTTTTATATGAGCTATTAAACAACCCTACCCCCAATTTTAAGAATCCAATTTTGGTATCTATTATTGAAGAAAAATATAAGAAAATATTTGATGCTCGTGGATATCTTACATTTTTGGCACTGTCTTGCTAATGCAATAAAGAATCATACATTTGCAAGTGTGACATCAGGATCAGAGCACTTAAAGTATGTAACGTATGTTACATGGCATAATGAATGAGCAAGGAAATTTTCTTGGAAGTAAGATATGATATTTCAGAAAAATACCGTTTTTCACATGTTTTCCTATTAATCTCTAGCCTCTGGTGCCTTAGTCTTAGTAATTACAGTCATTTCTGATAACAAGCCCATGGAATTGTGTTACCTATGTTATGTATAACCTTTTTTAATCACATATTGCCGTATGCCTATAATATTAAAATATATAGACATATAGATAGAAAATAATAGTTCTCATTTAAATGACACAATTTAATAAATATTCCTATTAAATAAAATTATTCAAAAACAATCTTTATTCAAGTCACCCTCACAATGTCTATCATTGTGTCTGCTTCTATGGCAAAATAATCACCCATTTCATCACAACCAGTAGAATCATGGCATTGTATTAGGACTGCAAACTGAGTACAATCCCGTTCCTCTCCACCCCTTTGGGAATTGTGCAGACGTATCCTACCTTAAAGAACAATTCAAGCTGCATCAAATAAGAGATGTTTGCACTCTATTAACTAGGGGTTTAGCCTGTAATGGTATGATACGTATGTTACCATATCAATTTAAGAATAAATGAATTGAATGTCTGAGAAACAGAAAGAAGACATAAAATTATCTATTTATTTGAATTATTCATGTAGTTTGCATGCTGACTGAATACCTTTGATACATAAGAAAAGATTTTTTAACAAATATACAGCTTCCTATGGTGTTATATGTGTTACTTTAATTAAGATTACTTTTTAAAATTGGTAATTGTGACAAACATTACTTACAAGCATTTCGTGTGATCCTCCTCTTTTGCCATCAAAAGACTTAATTTTCTTTGTATGTGTGGCCAGTGCCAGTGCCAAACAACTTGACTCAGCCAAACTTGAATCCTTAGCATTCTTCAAAAGCAGAAACAGCATGTCAGTGTCATGGGATCAAACACCTGATTAAATATGGGTTTAATGCCATTTCACATATATGCATACAATGGAGTATGACTCTGGTATATATCTCTTCCTGTGAAGTGGCAAGAGCAATCTAACTGCAGCTGCATCTGCATCTGTGCTAGTCAAATGATAACTTTGCTCTGATTTTGCAAAATCTATATCTCTACCGTGTAACTCTAAGAATACTTTAAGATTTTTGACATTGGTCAAACCGAAATTTGATAGGCTGCTTTTTTGCATCTTTTGCCATGGAACCTATCCAGTCTTTTGGTGCTTAAGTCCTCAGGTCTTAGATCAATAGTATTTTGCTGCGCCCAAAGAACTTTATAAGTTTTCTTTAGTTATAATGTTGACTCTTGATGGTTTTGGCAGACCGTCTGAAACAATTTCTGTTACACCTTGAAAGGTATCTGGTATAAGAGAAAGAATATGAAGTTGGACATTGCCATCAATTATGCTAGCAGTAGGTTGTTTTTTGATGTCAGTACATTGAAGCATGTCTTAAAATTATGTAAAACCTATGATTTCTCAGTTTTTGCAGCCATATCATTAGCTGTTGCATTCGAAAGAAGGAAAGTGGACTATAGGTAGAATGGGATAACCAGTAGTTCTATATTATGCTCTATGGAAGATTTATACAGAGTAAACAAGTTGATAAGGTGCCTCATTTCACGATCCATTGAAAACATTGAAATTGAAAACACTTGCCTCTGACTGTGTAATCAAAAAGGATGTCACGACAATGCCCTTACTCATTATTATGAAAAGTTATATATGTAACATCCTTTAATAAGCGCTCTTATCTTAGAAACCTAGTGAATCATTGAATTGAAAGAGTCTATTTGTGCTCTGTTCATCCTGTATTTCATTGCTTTACCTGCTGTGATACATCTAGTTCGTTTATCTGAAGGGAAAGAGTTACCTCGGTTTCAGCACTTTAGAAGTACTGAATTTTCAAATAAGTTTTTGAATGCTTGGGGAAAGATAATAAGTGCAGAGACATTATTAGATGAAAATATGTGGGTTGCATGTATGGAAAGGCTACATTTATAAAAGTTAACCAGCTAAGATATGATTCTTTATCACAGAAGTATCAAGGTACATCAGTCCAGGTACTCATTGCTCTTAATGGCATAGTTTTCCTGCTTGTAAAGCTTTAGTCTTTCTCGTACTTGCAGAGTATCACTTGAAACACATACTCAAAGAGCCAACTATTAGAAATTAATATCAGTTTCCGAATGTTCCAAGCCATAAATGGCAAAGTTGGAAAGTTGATAATGGCTCATCAATTTTGAGTGGACTGGTGGTAAAATTGAATAACAGTAAATGATTGAAATATTGTGTGATGATTCTACTAGTTGCAAGGAGGCGTGTGATAATAATGATTACCACAGAAGCAGACAACGACAAACGTTTAACATGAGTGTTTAATCGATGAGAAATAGTTTGGACCATTTCATGTATTGTATTTTCTTGTAAAAATGTAAAACTATCTTTTCTATTTATGGCTCTATATTTAGCATTATATGTACAGTATTAGGAAATGTGTCCAAAAGGTCATTGATAACATCTGTTAAAACAGTTCATGGGCTTGATAATCAGAAATGAATATAATTTCTAGTGTTTTGGCATCAAAGACTTATAAGTACTCATTAAGTGTCCTGATCTTAAACTTAATGACATCTTGCAGATATATTAGCAAGACAGACTAAGAAAATGAAAAATATCCACATGCTGTAATCCCTTTCAGGTGTTTTACTTAAACGGTAATAACGCTTCTCTGTAAAACTGGGAGTAGGGCTGTGTATTAGCTCCTACTATAAGACAATATATTAAAGATAGAAAAGCAAACTTGGTTTTTCCTATTCATCAATTGTCTATATATGTTTGTAAAATCTAATAAAACAGTTTGAAACCAAGTCATAGAAGTTGTTTAACTAAATGACGATAGCCACAATTGTAGCTTTTAAATTATAATTAGGTTCATGTAACGCACATAACACCGCAGTTAGCTGTATTAATGTTAAACAGCTTCCATATTAAGTAAAGACATCCAGTATAAAGACTATAAGAATGTCAATTTATTAGATAATTTTAATGTCTTCTTTTAGTAGCTCAAACATTCAAATTTCTTATTCTCAAATTGATATAGTAACATATGTAACAAGGTGTTACAGGCTAACGCCCCGACTTACAGAGTGCAAACATTTCTTATTAAATGCACCTTGAATGGTTACATAAGGTGTAATTTGTCTGCAGAATTCCAAAGGGGATTAGGATGGAGCAGGCCCTTACTCAGCTTGATGCAAAAATACTGTTTGATGATTTTACTTACCACGCTAACATATGTAACGCTCTCTGATCTTTAAAACTTGATGACAACTAGCAGATTTAAAAGTCTTTATCATAGGAGCCAGTTTAAATCCCTAAACAATGTAAGATATCCAACAGCTGCAAGTTTTTTCACAATTTTAGCTCAAACTTTCAAACTACATTTCCTTTATTTGATATAGTAATGCATGTAACACGCTGTTTCAGACTAACGCCCCAACATAGAGAGTGCAAACATCCCTTATTCGATGCAGCTTGAGTTGTACTATAAGAAGGAATATGTCTGCAAAATTCCCTCGAGGAGATTAAAACATTTTTAGGCATATCTTACGTAAAGACAATGAGCTTGCCCATTTATTACATCAGGTAACATATGTTACAGCCTCTGATATTAAAAAATTTGCAACAAACTTGCAGATTTATGAGTCTTTTCATATAAGCAAATAAATCCCAAACAATGAAACACATTCATCAACTGCAAATATTTTTTAACTATTTTTACTTTAGTTTTAATACCAAACATTTCACCTTAAAACTGGGTAGGGGTAGGGTTGTTTAATTGCTTATTCCAGAAAAAATATTCAAGCTAGGGAAACAAACTTTATTTTTTCTGTTAGCCAATTGCATATGCTAGTCAGACATGGTTAAAAACATTTTGCAAAACACACAGAGAGATTGTGAATGTAAATGATGTTAGCCACACTTGCAAATTTTAATGGGTTATCTGATTTATGTAACGCATATGACACCTTAGGAAGCCGCAATTTTGTTCAAATTGCTGTCATCTGTAGTTAAGATATCCAGTATGCAGACTATATGAATGATTCTTAAAAAAAAATATTTTAATGTCTTTAATTTGTAGCCCAAACTTTCAATTTACTTTTTCTTAGTTTGATTAAGTAACGTATGTTACAGGCTCTTACAGACTAACGCCCCGGAGCACAGAGTGCAAACATCTCTTAAAAGACTCGGCTTTCAATTCTCTACAAGATAGGATATGTCTGCAAAATTCCCTAGGGGGGGGGGAGCAAACCCATTCTCAGCCATCCGTCTAATACCATTTATTCTTCTTAAGTATAAAATATTTTTTCACCTACCTTATAATGAAATAGAAAATAAGTAGTTTTACTTGCATACAAGTTTTCATGTGATTTGATAAAGAAATAAATTAATGATAGGCGAATTCAACCAATTTTTTCAATCAGCCCTGTACCTGCAATTTAAGACCAGTACAAATTTCATGCTCATGTGAATTGAGCATTAACTCTTTATCTGCTAGTGTCGTCTGCTGATAACTTTCGCAAACAGTTTTGACCCAGGTCAGGCCCGAAATTTTTGTCGGGCCTGATCTGGATCCAAACTGTTTGGCCTTCTGATCATATTCCTGAAAGAACTTTAAATAAAAGTTGATTTCGAAAAAAAATCAGTGGACAACAAGAAAGTGGGAAAAATTTCCAAGGGGGCAAAAGATTAGTAAAAGTAAAAACCTTTTGGCCAGGTTTCATTTTGGGCAAAAGTTACCTTAGCTGAGGTTTTCATGGTAGCAAACCCCAGTAGCAAACCTCAAAGACAGGTTTTCTCGCATCAAGACCTTGTCGCAAGAAAACCTGTCTTTGGGGTTTCCGATTAGGTGATTCTCAAACCACTCTGCTCATCTACATAGACTAGTGGGAATATTGAAATTTTGCTTGATGCAAGGTAAGATGTGATACTTTTCAGTAAGTGAATAACAAAGGCGCTGATGCAGATGCGCAGGTTTGTTTCCGTCTCTGAGATCCCAAACACCGAAAACAGGTTTTCCTGCATGGAGGCCCATATAATGATACAGATTTTAGTAGTGGACACTGCAGTGGATAGGGAATCATTCGCATGGTACACAACTGAGCAATATCCTTTGATTTGGATCACTCGGAATGATCCTAATCAAAGGATATTGCTCAGTTGTGTACAATGTGATGAAATTCTAACAATTGAAAAAGCATGTTATTTTGTTTGAAAGGGCTAATGTGTTATTATATGGGTTTTCATTTCCAATCTGTGTCAGCTCCATTTATAACTTGCAGCAAACAACATTTAAAAATGAAGTTCTTTTTTAGAAGGCAATACAGTCAGTATTCATTGCGGATTGTTTGTCCAGGAAGTAATGTTACTCAGGCCTTTAGTTTAGAGTGTGTACCCAAAATTTTTCTTATTTCTCAAATAAAACATATGTTGTGGGTACTCAAAAGAAGCTTCTCAATGAGACGGTTCTTTTGAGCACCCAAAACATATGCTAAAACTGATGGGTAAGAAAATATTTATCATTTTATGCTGAAAAATAAAAGTTTATCTTAACCTATGTAACTACATGTATATCGCTTAAATGTCACATATTTTACGTCCTATTTCAGAACTCGAAAACGAGTGATATCTCACAACACCAAGTTAAAAGAGAATACAGATCTAGATACTGACAAGTAAGTTAACCATACCATTCTTTTGAATAAATAAGTTTTGTTTTAGAAATAGGAAAAATAAATTTTCCATTACACATTCTTATCTGGAGGCTTGTATACTTCTTTTTGCTTGTCCATTTTTTCCCTTTTCTATCAATTTAATCCTTTCCTTCATGTAGATTTATGCTAGGCTCCTCCCAGTATGAAAAAGTAAATAAATAAACAAGCATGTTGGTACATAGAACAAAGAAATTACTTGTTAGGTCCACTTGTGTATGATCAGATATATTTACATAAGCAAATAGAGTAGACCCTGATCAGACAGCTCTTAAAAGAGCTGCCAGAGTTGGGTCTGCTCTGCTTGCAAAATCGTTTAAAAGGAGTCTCTATGAGGTAAGGAGTTAAACATTAGTTTTGGGTGCTCAATTTTATTGCAATTGTTGTTTTGAGAACCCACAACATATGTTTTTATTAAGAGATATTAAAAATAATTTTCAATTAATACATATTCTTACCTAGAGGCCTGGCTGCTTATAAGTACAGTAAAACCAGTCTTAAGCGGCCACTCAAAAAGAAGACCAAAAATTATTTATCAAGATCGATTATCGCTTAATACAGGTCAAAAGTATTACAAAATGCTCCAAGGGGAGCATTCTGCAATACTTGCGACCTTTATTAAGCCACCACTTGTCATTAAGATATTTTTTGTCTATTTTTGAGAGGCCGCTTAAGACAGGTTTCACTGTGACCTACATTTTATGGTTCAATGAATTTGAATGATATCTTGAGGACTTTCTTGTGTATTCAATAATATTTGAGATTATTCAATTCAATGATGGTAAGTTTGTTTGTTTAATTGTGTTGATTCTGTAGGTCCCAGTCAGCAATATTTCAGTCATGTCTAGACGGGTCTTCCTGAGTTGAACCAGTACTAAGCAGCAGATAAAGTTTCTTGCTCAAAGACATATAATAACATAGTCACTCTGTTGGTGGTGTGACTCAAACTAGCAACCCATCATCCCCCAGTCTAAAGCTCAACCAACTGAGCTACTGCTATCCAACTGATGCTAAGTTTGCCCTCAGCATAAATGTAAACCATTCTGACCTATATTTCATCGTAAAACAATTTTTGGAGTGTAAAATTGTAAATATTTTCTTACCCATCAGCTTTAACCTTTTAGGTGCTGGCTTAGACGGTTCTTTTGAGTACCCACAACATATGTTTTGGTTGAGGAATAAGAAAATTAATTTATTGGTATGCAATCCTAACTAAAGACCTGTTTCATGGGTCAGTCATTTTGACCTATAACTCTTACACCATGTGATGAACGAATGTCTATTTTTTCTGTGATGAGTAAATTTCTTCTGACAATTGCATTATGGTCTTTTACTTGTCCCTGTGCAAGTATCAGATTCTGCTATTTCCTTACCAATGTACCATAAACTACATGTATGTTGTAGTGAGTTTCGGGACCAGGGTTTGACAAGACCGAAGGTTTTGATTATTGTTCCGTTCCGAGAGGCAGCAAGAAGAATAGTAGAGATAATGATACAGTTACTCAATCCCGCTGATCAGGTAACATACAGGAGTTCTCTTTCCTTGCTAGCGGCAACTTCTGTTGTCTACTTTTAACCTTTGCAAACAGTTTGGAACCAGATCAAGACCGACAAATGTCGGTCCTGATCTGGATCCAAACTGTTTGACACTCTGATAGTGTTTCTGAAAGAATTTTTTGAAAAAGCTAATTTTGAAAAAAAGTTTGACGACAAAGAGGCAGCTAGAAAAATGTGACTTCTCATTGTATATCCAATGATATAATGACCCAAATGAAACTTTTGCATATTGTTATCCACATTCTAATGCACTACAGTACAGTAAAACCTGTCTTAAGTGACCACTCAAAAATAGACAAAACAAAGATCATAATGACAAATTGTAGCTTAATGAAGGTTGAAAGTATTACAGAATGCTCCCCTTGGAGCATTCTGCAATACTTTTGATCTGCATTAAGCGATATTCGGTCTTGAAAACCAATTTCAGCTTACTTTTGGAGTAGCCGCTTAAACAGGTTTTTCTGCAGCTACTAGCTGCCTAAAACCACTTGTCAAGCAATGAAAAGCAACGGTACATAATGTCCATATTCTTCCTATAGGTGCATTCTTCAAATACTTGCCTGTCTGATGCGAGCATTCTGAGGACATGTGACATATTTGTTTACAAATGTGTCACATATTCATGTGATTCACCTTATTGGTTAATTCCACTTTGTATTAATATGCATCATCACATGTCACAGGAACGTTTCTTTGCCCAGACTGTGTGCAAAAAAAAAAATTAAATTAATTTTGAAAATATCATTCTGTCGCTATATAATACAAACACTATATTAGACTGGTTTAGCCGTCTTTTTTTAAATGAGTCTTGGTGTCTCAACAGACAGATATTTATAGCCATTGTCGGCTTGCTACTTTATAGCAGCACAGTTTTGAGGAATGCACACCACCTTTTAAAACAAGTCCACTAGCGGCCTGTGATCATAGCAGACAGGTTATTCTTTGCATAATATGACATCCGCAGACAATAAGTTTCTGACAGTATATTGCAGGATATACTTGAAAATTAATAATTTTATCCAATCAGAAGTCCAATTATATTTGCAAGTGCATTAGAACCCTCAGTTTGTAACTAGAAATCTGAAAAGAGATTCATTGACAGGTTTGGACTGTAACACTGGATTAAAGATTACATTGGTCAGTAAAGAGTTCATTCACAATAATAAGGCCTTGTCATGACTGCAGATGACATGTTAACTCATTTCCCCCTGGGAAATTGTTCATACCTTTTTGTTGTTTGCTGATTTTTTCAAAATCAACTTTCAGGAATACCATCTTAATGTCAACAGATTGGATCCAGATCAGGCCCGACGTTTTGTCGGGCCTGATCTGGGTCCACACTGTTTGCAAAAGTTATCAGCAGATGACACTAGGAGATAATGAATTAATATGGAATTTCCCTTTATCTTTGGGGAAAATAAGGCTTGATGTTTCATGTGAATTATCTGTTGGCAGATGATTCACATGAAAAATCAAGCCTTATTTAGTGCTATAAATAGTTAAGAAGTTTGAAAATGTCATCTGCTGAAAACTGTAGTTGCAATTTAAGTATTAAACACGTATGCCCATAACAATCACTAGATCCTCAGGCTGAGATTCAAGATCAGTATTGGAGATTAATACAGTCATTCCTCTTTAGAACGATGATGTTTGTTCTAAGCTATCTTTGACGTTAAAGTGAATTTGCTGTTGTAAGGAAATTCTGACCAGTACCAGATTTCCACATCATAATCATTTGGTAAAAGAAAATATTATACATATGAATTAAAATGCTAGTGTTCCAAATATATATATCAGTTCATTTTCATATTATATCAAAATGCACAAAGCTTCCCTCTTATTAAATGAGACAGAAACCTGTTCATGAAAAAGACCTTGTCCTGATCACAAAATTGTCTGACACATGGTAAAAATTCTGTTATAATGAATTTATTTTCAATAGAAAAAGTAAATCTGTTTCCAGAAGTTACTGTCGGTGCCATTAAGTGAATATTCTGTTATAAAGAGGGAATTTTAATGGGAACAGATCTGTTCCCAGCAAAGGGCTGGGTTCACGAAGGGGTGAAATCGGCCCTGCCATAGAAATGCATAATGACTTAAAATATGTTTATATGGTTTATTTCATTGAGAAAAATCGAAATTTTATCTGCCTAGTGCTTAAATTGTGAAAACTATGGGTTTCTAAAGACAAGGACCCTCTGTTAATTTTGCGCAAAAAGTAACGTCATTTACATTGCAATGTAACGCCAAAGACGTCGCTAAGTTTGGTTAACAAATTCATGTTAAAAAAGTGTGTATTGCACCCTACTGTGTGCCAAAATGTATTATAAACCTCGATAAACAGTCTATCATGGCGATACGCCCGCCAACCCTCTGAAATGAGCATGTTTGTTTGAGACTTTATGTCCATGTAATTTTCATCAATTTTAGTCATATCACGGTAGCGGTCAATGTATCCTATACCGCTGCTTTACAAACGGTGTATCAGTATCAAGTACTTACTAAATACTCTCATCAGAATCAGTAGAACAGAGATAATAATTTCAACAAAATTGTACAAGGGTTCAAACTCATGACTCATGACCCCCCCCCCCCCCCCCCCCCCCCCCCCCCCCCCCCCCCCCCCCCCCCCCCGCCGGTCACCCTCAAGACTAGTCCATAGAAGTCAGACTATAAATAGAACTCTGCCGACCACGCTTCGCGGGTCCGAGAAAAAGTGTATTAAAACTGTATGCACACAATATTACTGATGCGATGGATAACATAATCGTAACGCATTTTATGCAATTGAATGCAGAGTGGTCATTTTTCGGTAGTCTCGTGATTTTCAGACAGGAGCTTGTCATTTTGACTGATCTTAAATACCCGTGCTTATATATATATATAGGATATAGTTGGGTTTCCCGGACGCGGTAACTTATTGTAGAGTGATGCTGTAATATTTACCCTTAAAGCGCCAGAGAAAAATGCATCTGAAAATGTCGTCTGCTGAAGTCATCTGCTGCAAATAATTTCCTAGCATTACTGACGAATTTAGTATAGAAGCAAACAGTGTGGACCCAGAACAGAGTGCTCCCATAGGAGCAGTCTTATCTGGGTCCACACTGTTTTCCAGAGAGGCTTCTTAAACATTTCAGCAGACGACTTTTGTTGCGATTGGCGCATTAAGGGTTAAGTCAGCTCAGAAGATATTTATGTTTTTTATCATTGGCGACCAGCGCAGGTGCAAAGTAGATTGAACACTCGAAAAGACTAGCCAGAACCTTCCCTGATACTGCCCGCTCAAATTAAAGACAGCGTAGAAGTTTCATGGGCATTTCGTTTTTGATAAAGTCCCAGAAAGAACGTTAAAGCTAACCACTATCGGCCAACGGCGAAAGGTAATTGCATATTGCTAGGCCGATGGTAAGCTGCTATTTTTGATTCTCCCCGCCTCGCTAAAGTGGGGCAGGCTTGTCAAAATATGATAACGGGACTTACACTAAGCATTTACACAAAACGAACATTTTTGATGGACGGAATTAAATAGTGATAACAGTAAAACCTTGTTTGCCATGAGTCATATCAACAATCTTTCAATTATGTAGGGACGGGTCTTACTGGGTAAAACCATTACTAAGCTAGGATTAAAGTGTCTTGCTCAAGGCACAACGCTGTAGCGCCGGTGAGGCTTGAACCCACGGACACTCGGTCTCGTGTAAAGCACTCTACCACGACAGTAAATCTCAATTACTCAATCCTGAAAATAAGTTATTATACGACATGAAAAAAATCCAGCTGCTATTCTTTCGCAATAACGTTTTTATCTTCAATTTAGCAAAATGTGTTAACGATAAAGCTGTAGAGAAGACTTTCCGCCAACTTCTCCTAAAGGTCTGGTGTTTGTTACACGTACAGATTTTGTGTACAGTAAAACCTCAAAAATTCGAGCTCCGATTTTTCGAAATACTGGCTAATTCGAAATAAATTTGGGACAGACTGAATTCAGAGTATAGGACTTATTCATGATCTATTTTGAAAACTTTCTATAATAATATATGTTCTGGGTGCGTAAAAGAAACGTCTCCCTGAGACGTTTTTTTATGCACACAAAACATATATTTGATAAGAAAAAAATAATCATTATAATTTCTGGGGGCTATATATCTTTTATTTCTACCTACCTATAATTCGAATTTTCGATAATTCGAAATAAAACCTCTAGCCCCTAGGACTTCAAATTAACGAGATTCAACTGTATTTAGATGAAAATTTTGCAATTAATTGAATTCGTTTAACATTTCAAAGTTTGTTTTATTGACGGGTAAAATTCGTATAGGCGTGTCAGAAAGAGTTATTATCAAAAAAATCGTGAACGATGAAAATCCTGTTATTCAAAGGTTGTGTATAACATGAAAGTGATAAAACTGCCATTTGCATGCCCAGAATTTTCCGTGCATGCACAGAATCAACGTCAGACAGGCTCATTTGTACGAACAAAGTTTGGGTTTTTGCACAACGTGCCATTTTCCTTTGCAGTTGTTCTAAAATTTACGGTTCCGAGGTGATCCCACTAGCTTAACGCACGTGCGCATCCCCACTAGCTTAACGCACGTGCGAATCAGGTGTGATTTCCAATATATTTGAACAAGCCATATAATACATCGCTTTAACAAGTGAATTGTGGCGGTACAATGTAACATTTTGATTGACATCTTTTGACTTGTTATATTTGCGCTTTGCTTAAAATGCTCAGAGAGCATCTATGCACAGATGTAACATCATCATCTTGGATGTTGGAACTGTTTGGAAAAGTTGGCAGGGATGTTTCTGAATACTTTTCATCGGGATAAGGATTTCGAAAAAATGACGTGGTAAAAATCATCGCAAAAACAGGTCTAAACATTTCAGGTGGAGTTTAATTGTTAGTTTAATTCAAACTTCTAAGTTATACATGGATCTTTTTTTTCAAAACCATGTGCCTCATTCCTGAAATCATGATAAATCCTAAATTATATCACCTTCCTTTATTCTCCCCATGCATATAAAAGTGTGACAAAGTATAAAAAAATTCCGTTCATCCCACAGATTGCTCATACTGATGTTTCTAAGATGCAAAATAATCAGACTATACCACATTGTATTTTTTCCATTGAAACGGTCAATGAAATACTGCAGTTTGAGGCAGTTAATGTAATATACCTGTATAAAATACACATTACCTGGATTAGTTCATATTTTTGTTTACAACGATTCTCATCTATCTTTGAATCAACTGTACGTCTTTCCGAACGTTTGTTTGTTTGTTTGTTTGATTTGATTCTTTACGTCCCATCAACAATCTTTCAGTTAAACAGGGACGGGTCTTCCTGGGTTGAACCAGTACTAAGCTAGGATAAATGTGTCTTGCTCAAGGACCACAACGCAGTGACACTGGTGAGATTCGAACCCGCGGCCCCTCGTTCTCGAGTCAAGCACTCTACCATTGAGCCACTGCACTCCCTGTCTTGCCGAACGTATGTGAAACATGCGTCATAACCGATTATTGACCAAAAAATCCCCAGTTCTTAACACTACATGCAGCTTACACATGGGGTACACGGGGACAATGAGGGACATAAATATAGTAGAGCTATCACCTCATCGCGAATGCCCAATGCGATTTTTCTTTCAAAACGGTCTCCAACTGTGTCACATTTCTAAAGAAACGCATGCATTTTGGCGGTCGAATAAGTTATTTTTGCAATAGGAAAATCAGTGCAATACAGACTAAACTTAACTCATGATTAAGACATGAAACACGATCATTTTGTGAATGATCAGTCATGCACGGACCCAGAGAGGAGGTGGGGGTAACAGGTGGCCCGGACTGACCTTGAAAATCACAAGTTCTATAGGGAATAAGCAATTGAGTTCGACCCCCACCCCTGGAAAATGTTGGACCCCCTAAAACGACCAGTACATGTTTTTTTTTTTTGTTTTCAGCTATCAGCTAAACCTCAAAGCTTGCAATAATATATAAACTAGCTTTTTAAGAGAAACGAGAGAAAAAAGGGAAAGAAAAAAGTTGACGTCGCTGAGGATTGAACCCAGGACCCGTTGCAAAACATAGGACAATTCCTGGACTTAACCGCACGACCAGGTAGACGCATTAATTTAAATGCAGCGCACTTAAAAGTATATATTTTTAAATACGAACAAAACAACAATAGGCTTTTAGAAATATACAAAAATAAACAAGCTGACACACATTAATTGTAAAAATATGACCCCGTGTATTTTTCTAATAGTGATTTATGAATGAATTCACATCCCGTTAACCAAAAAAAGGTAGTATATACCTGCGAAAGCAGACAAAAACTAACGGTAGCACGGCGAGCGTCTCATACTGAATGTTAATTTCGGACGTAACATTATTTCGGAATCGGCATTGTTTGCACTGAAAAATGTGAGAAAGTAGGCGTAATTTCGGCTTCTAAAATAGTCCAGCCCTGCCTTCATGAGATAATGTAGTCATATCTGTATATTTTAAGCCTTAGAACATGTATAAATGGCCTGAAAAGACAAAACACAGACAAAATATCCAAACGTGATCGTTTAGGTTACGTAATATTACATTATGAAGCCATAATTTCGACACCTTGAATTTTCGGTCATGGGTTCTCAATGTTAATTTGCACAGCTAAGCCAAAAATTGTGGTGTCGAAATAATGGCCTCATGTTTTGTTATGGATATATTTACACTAAATCCCCACAATTTCAGCCATTTTGGGGAAACTGGGGGTCATAATATGGATTTTTGCAGTATAAGGGAAGCATCCAAGAAATTGTTTGGTATGTGTTTGAAGAGAGGGAAGATCGTCTTCTTCAGAAATAATGTCATTTATATTATATCCATACATTTCTAAAATAGGATTTTACAGGGCTGATTTTGCCCCTTCGTGAACTTAGCCCTTTATGTCGAATATTGAATATTCTGTTATAACGAGTGACGTTATAAAGAGTTTTGACTGTATTATGACATGAAATATAAAGTTTCACTTTATATTCTTTTAGACATTTGTAGCAAACAAGAAACGATTTTTCAAGGAATATGGTTTAGCCCCAGAAGACCAAGTCAAGAAAGGAAAGAAACCAGGTAGATTTATCATTATCATACCACGTCACGTCTGGGAGTCGTATAGCACCATGCAATAAAATCGATAAACCACAAGTGGTTGACAGATTTTAAGTAGTGTAATGACTTCCATTATAACTCTGCATAAAATATGGCAAATCTTGATGTTTTCATGACCAAAATGTAACTTTCAAGTAATTTTAATGTCATGTGATAGATAGAATCTAAAATTTGTGCTCCTGTATTATTGAATTTGCAGAAAAGTGATAAAATGCTTGGCAAGCCTCACATTTTATCACGTTTTCCCCAACTTGTTTAATAAATTCAATAAAACATGAACACTTATGACAGATCCTCTATTTAATCTATACTAAACAAAATGAAATACATTTTAACCAGTTAAGAACTATTGATCAATTATTAAATTTGAGCCAGTGCATGAGATTTCCAACAAAATGGTATGTGTGACCAGCAAAGCCTCAGATCAGCTTGTGCATATTCGCAGTCTGATGAGAGCCTTTGCTAGTCGATTGAGTATTCTTTGATTGTTAAGCTACTGAATGAACACCATTTGGAATTTCTAAGCTTAAAAGGAGGCTGCACAGGCTCGTCTGAGTCTACACTTGTCAAAATGCCACATTGTTGGAAATCAAATGCCACGGCTCAATTTTTTTTGAAAATTGGACAAAAGAGATTCAGCAGGCTAAAGAAAACATGGGATGAAGTGGTTTATTTCTCATCTCAGCACCTATTTTTTCATCACAGGAACTGCCTGAGGTGCTATATGTACGAGAGAATATTATTGGACATTACGGTAAAAGTTCTAAAATTTCAAACACTCTAAAATTACGAACACCTAAAATTATAGCCGAAAATAATTTTCAAAACATCCTAAAAAATCGAACACTGACATTTTTTGGAAAAGTGAATTTCTAAAATTACGAACACAAGTTATTTTCGGCGGAAAATCGATGTCCGTTTATGCTCCGTTTACTTATACCGTACAGAGACATTTGGAAGGTTCCATTCTACTTAAATGGGTAATCTGGCACATGACGATCTTTTTCACATGCCGAGCGCAAGACTATACTTTTTGTCTGGTAATTGTGCGATACATGCTTTCAGATAAGATCAAAGGCAAGAGTGCATTAAAAGCACGGACTTTTCTACATGAACGTGACAAAGTTCATATATACACATGTTATTGGTTTAGGCTGTCCGGAAAACAGTGCAGGCTCAAATATTTTTTAAACCCTTCATTGGCGAAATGTTTACCTATAAGAAGCATTCGATCCATCGGAATAGTCATCAGCAATGGTCATTAACATGGTCACAAACATTAAACAGACATGCCGTGGGCAAGGATTAGGAGTTACATTTACCACGAGAAAACGCCCATCTAAGCGTATGTTCACCGTGAAGGACTTAGGTCATACGCTGCCTGGTCGTCAAAATTGAACATTTGCAAGTTACAGTAGATGTTACTACTTAAAAAAAAGCAATGCAAACCACAGCGTAAACAACTGAGTAAATTTGCTAAGTTAGTTTGCTTATACAAACTCATATACAAAAGGGCCTTTTTCCAAGTTGTGGTTTGAGTTGTGAGACACAAAATTAATCCATTCAACATAAAAGCGGTGATGCTTGATATACCAGAGTCATCAATGCTGAATTGAGAATGCAGACTTGCGCAGGCTCATCTGAGTCTTTGTCGCACGTTGTAAGTACCAAAATATCATGAAATGATGTCCGTCGACAGTATAATTTCAATCAAGCCGGTTCACACGCACTGCATGCATGCGCGGATCCATATCATTTAGTCAGAGGGGTAGTGAAAGAGGACCAAAATGCCACTAAAAATGGACCACCATTGGCCCATCAGCGAAACGCCTTTGAAATGGTGTTTTGCTGGCGCGGTTGAATGCTGGCTTGGTAGCTTTGTGATTTTTAGGGGATCCGAATCAATATTGCTAGGAAACCCTATATTTTGTGATTTTTCAGGTGGGTACGGACCCCCTGTCCCCCTCTGGATCCACCCATGGCATGCATCTGAAAGAAGGTACTTGTCTGAAATGTTCCGTGATCATTGGACGCAAAGTCGGACTAGATTATAACTCTTAGTATGCTTGTTTGTCCCTGATCAGGCACGTCGGACGATCTTCTGAATCCAGAGAGAGAGAGAGAGAGAGAGAGAGAGAGAGAGAGAGAGAGAGATGAGGACCCAAAACCCAAACTTATCGTGCGCATCGGCTTTAGTACAGCAAAGTCGGATATTCCACAGTAGTCTGAGACGAGTGAACATAGGAGACCCGGCTTATCGAATAGTTTAAATCAGTGGACTTTTATGACTTGTAAGTAAATTGAGTGACATAATATGCATGTGCCTGGCTCTCGACTTGGGGAATACCGCACGCGCTGGACATTTTACTGACTCAGTCCTCATGAATTTAGCGGCGGTTTTAATAAGATTAAAGAAAAGAAAAAAGAGGAGATAGCACAGAATCATATCGCTGTGTCTTCAACACGTTTCTACCACATTTTGACATGCATATATGGCGTTTTATCTCATGATAAAGCCCACATTCTAAAATTACGAACACTAGCATTTTTTTCACGAATGTAATTTCTAAAATTACGAACAGCGAAAAAAATAATTATTTTTTAGTGTTCGTAATTTTAGAACATTTACAGTATTCACAAACAACAAAGTCAGGGTTTTCTGTCTACGAGACCCATATGATTTTAAAGGGAAAAAAAATTACCATTTATCTGTTGAAAAGTAGCTTATTTGGGCGATGATCAGGGATAGAATGACGATGGCATTTAAAATGGGTAAAAGGCCCTGTTCAGTTCAAATGCACATACATTTCTAGATGTAATGGGATTTTTAAATTTTATAATTGGTCTTCTAGATAAATATGATGAGCAACAAAAACATAATATATATTTCTAAATCTAGATGAGATTTTTGATTTTTTTATTGGTCTTCAAGATAAATATGATGGACCTGGGAATCCTTAGCATCCATTTTTGGAAAAGAATAAACATCAGATTTGTATATCATATGTACATATGTAAAGTCCTAGTCCATTTTAACCTAACATTCAAATTTAAAAGTTAATGAATTGTATTCACTCTTTAAGAGAAAGAGTGAATACAATTCATTGATTTTATAGCTATTATTCCCAATGGAACTATTATATTGAATTAAAATTTTAGTTTTAAAATGGTTCGTTGTATTTCTTATTCTTGTTCCAATAAAATAAATTTTGTTTATCATATAATGTCACATCTGAGAGAAAATTATGCCATGCATTAAAAAGTGATAAACCACTGGTGGTTTACAGATTTTCCGGAAGCGTTATGAAACGACGCTTTAAACATCACACATATGACAAAATCCTAACATTTATACGCCAAAAATATGATTTTAAAATATTTTTAATGTCATATGATAAATAGAATATGACATTCCTGCTCCTGTATTATTGAATTTATTAAACTTGTTGCGAAAAAGAGATAAAATGCTCGGCCAGTCTTGCATTTTATCTCTTTTCCTCAACTCATTTTATAAATTCAATAGAAAATGAGCACTCATGTAAGATCCTCTTTACATTTGTAGAGGATTATGAAGAGCTTTTTGATGGCAATACAGATGATCACTTCAGGATAGGTATAGGAGTGGCTAAGAAGACACTGAAACTGTTTACTAAGTTCTATTCTGCTGATATCATCCTGGCTTCACCACTTGGCCTGAGAACTCTCATAGGAACTGAAGGGTAGGTATCGGAGTAGCTAAGACACTGAAACTGTTTACCAAGTTCTATTCTGCTGATATCATCCTGGCTTCACCACTTGGCCTCAGAACTCTCATAGGAACTGAAGGGTAGGTATAGGAGTGGCTAAGAAGACACTGAAACTGTTTACCAAGTTCTATTCTGCTGATATCATCCTGGCTTCACCACTTGGCCTCAGAACTCTCATAGGAACTGAAGGATATGTATAGGAGTGGCTAAGAAGACACTGAAACTGTTTACCAAGTTCTATTCTGCTGATATCATCCTGGCTTCACCACTTGGCCTCAGAACTCTCATAGGAACTGAAGGGTAGGTATAGGAGTGGCTAAGAAGACATTGAAACTGTTTACCAAGTTCTATTCTGCAGATATCATTCTGGCATCACCACTTGGTCTGAGAACTCTCATAGGAACTGAAGGGTAGGTATAGGAGTGGCTAAGAAGACACTGAAACTGTTTACCAAGTTCTATTCTACTGATATCATCCTGGCTTCACCACTTGGCCTCAGAACTCTCATAGGAACTGAAGGGTAGGTATAGGAGTGGCCAAGAAGACACTGAAACTCTTTACCAAGTTCTATTCTGCTGATATCATCCTGGCTTCACCACTTGGCCTCAGAACTCTCAAAGGAACTGAAGGGTAGGTATAGGAGTGGCTAAGAAGACACTGAAACTATTTACCAAGTTCTATTCTGCTGTTATCATCCTGGCTTCACCACTTGGCCTCAGAACTCTCATAGGAACGGAAGGGTTGGTATTGGAGTGGCTAAGAAGACACTGAAACTGTTTACCAAGTTCTATTCTGCTGATATCATCCTGGCTTCACCACTTGGCCTGAGAACTCTCATAGGAACTGAAGGGTAGGTAATGGAATGGCTAAGAAGACACTGAAACTGTTTACCAAGTTCTATTCTGCTGATATCATCCTGGCTTCACCACTTGGCCTCAGAACTCTCATAGGAACTGAGGGGTAGGTATAGGAGTGGCTAAGATGACACTGAAACTGTTTACCAAGTTCTATTCTGCTGATATCATCCTGACCTCACCACTTGGCCTCAGAACTCTCATAGGAACTTAGGGGTTGGTATAGGAGTGGCTAAGATGACACTGAAACTGTTTACCAAGTTCTATTCTGCTGATATCATCCTGGCTTCACCACTTGGCCTCAGAACTCTCATAGGAACTGAGGGGTAGGTACAGGGTTCCCACGAGCTCTGGAAATCATGGAAAACCTGGAAAATCAAGAAAAAAAGTTCCATGCATGGAAAAATCATGGAATTTGAAAAATCCTGAATAATCATGGAAAATCATGGAATTTTGTGAAATAATTTGACAAAACCACCGTAGCCAGAAAACTAGCTGTCAGACACGCAAAACTTGCGTGTCTGACAGCTAGTTTTCTGGCTACTGGTGGTTTAAAGTTTTGAATTATTTTAAAATGCATGCATGGTCTAGAAGCATGCATATTTAAATACATTATTGTTGCTGCATTCCAAATTTTTTCTCAGCATGGTGAAGATGTTGCTAAAAGGGGAGGTTAGAAGCCATGCATTAAATAGTCATGGAAATTATATTGTTAATCTCGGAAAATCATGGAAAAAAAAAATTTAAGGGAGCGCATTGGCTCAGTAGTAGAGTGCTTGACTCGAGACCAAAAGGGCCGCGGGTTCGAGCCTCACCGGCGTCACTGTGTTGTGTCCTTGAGCAAGAACATTAATCCTAGCTTAGTACTGGTTCAACCCAGGAAGACCCGTCCCTTTATAACTGAAAGATTGTTGATGGGACGTTAAGAATAAAATCAAACAAATCAAACAAATCATGGAAAAATCATGGAATTGTGTTTTCAAATTTTTGTGGGAACCCTGTAGGTATAGGAGTGGCTAAGAAGACACTGAAACTGTTTACTAAGTTCTACTCTGCTGATATCATCCTGGCTTCACCACTTGGTCTGAGAACACTCATTGGAACTTAAGGGTAGGTTTAGGAGTGGCTAAGAACTCATAGAAACTGTTTACCAAGTTCTATTCTGCTGATATCATCCTGACCTCACCACTTGGCCTCAGAACTCTCATAGGAACTGAAGGGTAGGTATTGGAGTGGCTAAGAAGACACTGAAACTGTTTACCAAGTTCTATCCTGCTGATATCATCCTGGCTTCACCACTTGGCCTCAGAACTCTCATAGGAACTGAAGGGTAGGTATAGGAGTGGCTAAGAAGACACTGAAACTGTTTACCAAGTTCTATTCTGCTGATATCATCCTTGCTTCACCACTTGGCCTCAGAACTCTCATAGGAACTGAAGGGTAGGTTTAGGAGTGGCCAAGAAGACACTGAAACTGTTTACCAAGTTCTATCCTGCTGATATCATCCTGGCTTCACCACTTGGCCTCAGAACTCTCATAGGAACTGAAGGGTAGGTATAGGAGTGGCTAAGAAGACACTGAAACTGTTTACCAAGTTCTATTCTGCTGATATCATCCTTGCTTCACCACTTGGCCTCAGAACTCTCATAGGAACTGAAGGGTAGGTTTATGAGTGGCCAAGAAGACACTGAAACTGTTTACCAAGTTCTATCTGCCGATCTCATCCTGGCTTCACCACTTGGCCTCAGAACTCTCATAGGAACTGAAGGGTAGGTTTAGGAGTGGCCAAGAAGACACTGAAACTGTTTACTAAGTTCTATTCTGTTGAAATCATCCTGGCTTCACTACTTGGCCTCAGAACTCTCATAGGAACTGAAGGGTAGGTTTAGGAGTGGCCAAGAAGACACTGAAACTGTTTACTAAGTTCTATTCTGTTGAAATCATCCTGGCTTCACCACTTGGCCTCAGAGCTTTCATAGGAACTGAAGGGTAGGTATAGGAGTGGCTAAGAAGACACTGAAGCTGTTTACCAAGTTCTATTCTGCTGATATCATTCTGGCTTCACCACTTGGCCTCAGAACTCTCGTAGGAACTGAAGGGTAGGTATAGGAGTGGCTAAGACACTGAAACTGTTTACCAAGTTCTATTCTGTTGATATCATCCTGGCTTCACCACTTGGCCTCAGAACTCTCATAGGAACTGAAGGGTAGGTATAGGAGTGGCTAAGAAGACACTGAAACTGTTTACCAAGTTTTATTCTGCTGATGTCATCCTGGCTTCACCACTTGGCCTCAGAACTCTCATAGGAACTGAAGGGTAGGTATAGTAGTGGCCAAGAAGACACTGAAACTGTTTACCAAGTTCTATCCTGCTGATATCATCCTGGCTTCACCACTTGGCCTCAGAACTCTCATAGGAACTGAAGGGTAGGTATAGGAGTGGCTAAGAAGACACTGAAACTGTTTACCAAGTTCTATTCTGCTGATATCATCCTGGCTTCACCACTTGGACTCAGGGCTCTCATAGGAACTGAAGGGTAGGTATAGGAGTGGCTAAGAAGGCACTCAAAATGTTTATTGAGTTCTATTCAGCTGATATCATCCTGGCTTCACCACTTGACCTCAGAACTCTCATAGAAACTGCAGGGTAGGTATAGGAGTGGTTATTAAGACACTGAAACTGTTTACCAAGTTCTATTCTGCTGACATCATCCTGGCTTCACCACTTGGCCTCAGAACTCTCGTAGGAAAAGAAGGGTAGGTATAGGAGTGGCTAAGAAGACACTGAAACTGTTTACCAAGTTCCATTCTGCTAATATCATCCTGGCTTCACCACTTGGCCTCAGAACTCTTATAGGAACTGAAGGGTAGGTATAGGAGTGGCTAAGAAGACACTAAAACTGTTAACCAAGTTCTATTCTGCTGATATCATCCTGGCTTCACCACTTGGCCTCAGAACTCTCATAGGAACTGAAGGGTAGGTATAGGAGTGGCTAAGAAGACACTGATAGTGTTTACCAAGTTCTTTTCTGCTGATATCATCCTGGCTTCACTTCTTGACCTCAGAACTCTCATAGGAACTGAAGGGTAGGTTTAGAGTTGCTAAGAAGGCACTCAAACTGTTTATTAAGTTCTATTCTGCTGATATCATCCTGGCTTCACCACTTGGCCTCAGAACTCTTATAGGAACTGAAGGGTAGGTATTGGAGTGGCTAAGAAGACACTGAAACTGTTTACCCAGTTCTATTCTGCTGATATCATCCTGGCTGCTTCACCACTTGGCCTCAGAACTCTCATAGGAACTGAAGGGTAGATTTGGAGTTGCTAAGAAGGCACTCAAACTGTTTACCAAGTTCCATTCTGCTGATGTCATCCTGGCTTCACCACTTGGCCTCAGAACTCTCATAGGAACTGAAGGGTAGGTTTGGAGTTGCTAAGAAGACACTGAAACTGTTTACCAAGTTCCATTCTGCTGATGTCATCCTGGCTTCACCACTTGGCCTCAGAACTCTCATAGGAACTGAAGGGTAGGTATTGGAGTGGCTAAGAAGACACTGAAACTGTTTACCAAGTTCTATTCTGCTGATATCATCCTGGCTTCACCACTTGGTCTCAGAACTCTCATAAGAACTGAGGGGTAGGTATAGGAGTTACTAAGAAGACACTGAAACTGTTTACCAAGTTCTATTCTGCTGATATCATCCTGGCTTCACCACTTGGCCTCAGAACTCTCATAGGAACTGAAGGGTAGGTATAGTAGTGGCTAAGAAGACACTGAAACTGTTTACCAAGTTCTATTCAGCTGATATCATCCTGGCTTCACCACTTGGACTCAGGGCTCTCATAGGAACTGAAGGGTAGGTATAGGAGTGGCTAAGAAGACACTGAAACTGTTTACCAAGTTCTATTCTGCAGATATCATCCTGGCTTCACCACTTGGCCTCAGAACTCTTATAGGAACTGAAGGGTAAGTATTGGAGTGGCTAAGAAGACACTGAAACTGCTTACCAAGTTCTATTCTGCTGATATCATCCTGGCTTCACCACTTGGCCTCAGAACTCTCATAGGAACTGAAGGGTAGGTATAGGAGTGGCTAAGAAGACACTGAAACTGTTTACCAAGTTCTATTCTGCTGATATCATCCTGGCTTCACCACTTGGCCTCAGAACTCTCATAGGAACTGAAGGGTAGGTATTGGAGTGGCTAAGAAGACACTGAAACTGTTTACCAAGTTCTATTCTGCTGATATCATCCTGGCTTCACCACTTGGCCTCAGAACTCTCATAGGAACTGAAGGGTAGGTATTGGAGTGGCTAAGAAGACACTGAAACTGTTTACCAAGTTCTATTCTGCTGATATCATCCTGGCTTCACCACTTGGCCTCAGAACTCTCATAGGAACTGAAGGGTAGGTATTGGAGTGGCTAAGAAGACACTGAAACTGTTTACCAAGTTCTATTCTGCTGATATCATCCTGGCTTCACCACTTGGCCTCAGAACTCTCATAGGAACTGAAGGGTAGGTATAGGAGTGGCTAAGAAGACACTGAAACTGTTTACCAAGTTCTATTCTGCTGATATCATCCTGGTTTCACCACTTGGCCGCAGAACTCTTATAGGAACTGAAGGGTAGGTATTGGAGTGGCTAAGAAGACACTGAAACTGTTTACCAAGTTCTATTCTGCTGATATCATCCTGGCTTCACCACTTGGCCTCAGAACTCTCATAGGAACTGAAGGGTAAGTATTGGAGTGGCTAAGAAGACACTGAAACTGTTTACCAAGTTCTATTCTGCTGATATCATCCTGGCTTCACCACTTGGCCTCAGAACTCTCATAGGAACTGAAGGGTAGGTATAGGAGTGGCTAAGAAGACACTGAAACTGTTTACCAAGTTCTATTCTGCTGATATCATCCTGGCTTCACTACTTGGCCTCAGAACTCTCATAGGAACTGAAGGGTAGGTATAGGAGTGGCTAAGAAGACACTGAAACTGTTTACCCAGTTCTATTCTGCTGATATCATCCTGGCTGCTTCACCACTTGGCCTCAGAACTCTCATAGGAACTGAAGGGTAGGTTTGGAGTTGCTAAGAAGACACTGAAACTGTTTACCAAGTGCTATTCTTCTTATATCATCCAGGCTTTACCACTTGGCCTCAGAACTCTCATAGGAACTGAAGGGTAGGTTTGCAGTGGCTAAGAAGACACTGAAACTGTTTACCAAGTTCTATTCTGCTGATATCATCCTGGCTTCACCACTTGGCCTCAGAACTGTCATAGGAACTGAAGGGTAGGTATAGTAGTGGCCAAGAAGACACTGAAACTGTTTACCAAGTGCTATTCTGCTGATATCATCCTGGCTTCACCACTTGGCCTCAGAACTCTCATAGGAACTGAAGGGTAGGTTTGGAGTTGCTAAGAAGACACTGAAACTGTTTACCAAGTTCTATTCAGCTGATATCATCCTGGCTTCACCACTTGGACTCAGGACTCTCATAGGAACTGAAGGGTAGGTATAGGAGTGGCTAAGAAGACACTGAAACTGTTTACCAAGTTCTATTCTGCTGATATCATCCTGGCTGCTTCACCACTTGGCCTCAGAACTCTCATAGGATCGGAAGGGTAGGATTGATACAGGCATGGCAGGTAGTTGTAATATTGTTCATCGTTGCAAACTTAAAACTACCTTGCAGCAGACCAATGGAGTTTTCAATTTGTTTAATACAGTAAAGTCAAGATGGTCCATTATATATTTTGAGGGGTCACAGGTTATAATTTCTAAAAAAAAACAGGGAATTCCAGGGCTCGCACAGGCTTGAAAAGTACTTGAATATACAGGACTGCCTTGAAAAGTCCTTGAAAATTAAGTTTGCCTTGAAAAGTACTTGAAAAACACTCAAATGCATTGAAAAGTCCTTGAATATGACCATTTACAGGAGGATTCAACAATGTTTTTGGAGACCAAAATCAGTATCAAATTGTGGTGCCTTTATTTGGTGCAGCATATGCTGCATCAAATAAAGCACTACAATTGTATACTCATTTTCTTAAACTAATATCTTTAGTAATGGACTCTAGCATTTCCAAGTAGATTTTAACGTGTAAATCAGTATTTTTCTTAAGCTTCAGTCCTTGAAAACAGCAGGAAAGTCTTTTAGAAGTCCTTGAAAAGTCATCGAATTTCACACAATCTTGCCTGTATGAACCCTGAATATGGATTCCATGGGTTTAGATAAACACAGATTTCCAGCGTAAAATTGTAAATATTTTCTCACCCATTGTTTTAAGCATATACTTTGTGTGCTCAAAAGAACTGTCTCATTGAGATGGTTCCTTTGAGTACCCACAACATATATTTTGGTTGAAAAATCAGAAAAATAATTTTCTGTTACACACTCTTAACTAAAGGCCTGGGATTCTGTTGTTAACTCTTAAAGCGCCAATCACGACTGCAGCAGATGACAAATTTTGCGACACCTTTCCCAATTTTCGACAAAAATAAGGTATGATTTTGCATGAGAATCATCTGCCAGCAGACGATTCTCATGAAATATCAGGCTTTATTGGTTATTTTTGAAAAAGCGGCAAAATTTGAAATTGTCGTCTGCTGAAAATTAAAGGTGGTGCTTTAAGGGTTAAACATGTATTTAGGGTAAATAGGCTATGCCAAATGTATCCTAATTATTTGAACAGAAAGGCCCAGGCATGCATTGTTAACCCAAATCTAAATGAACAGCCTTATCAGTATCTACACTATTTCAGTTCCTGCTTGGCCCCATACTTTCGTGTTGATTGTTCATGAAATATTTTCTACGGTCATTCTCCTTCTTCTGCTGATTCAAGAAGGGCTGTTGTCAGTTACAAGCGAAAGTATGTGCACAGATAGTTAGTTAGCACTTAGTCTAAACTTGCCCAGGAAAAAGTGTGGTTAAGTTTACTGACCGTCTCAACATGACCAAAGCTGTTGACGTGAATGTTAAACCACAAACCAAACAAAAACTATTTATCAATCTATCACTACATTTAATGCTTCTCATTAGGAAGCTTATTTGTTGAGGTATAATTTTAGGATAAATAATTTAAAGACTTATGGGAGTATGAATAATTTTGGTATATACAGTAATTGCTAAAACTGTGAGCCTGGCTCCTAGGTTATATTAATAAAACTTTTCATGCTGACCTCAACTGAGCATAGGTTAAGATAAACACAAATTTTAAGCGTAAAATTGTTAACATTTTCTTACCCATCAGTTTTACCATATGTTTTGGGTGCTCAAAAGAACCGTCTCATTTGAGTACCCACAACATACGTTTTGGTTGAGAAATAAGAAAATTAGTTTTTCGTTACACACTCTTAACTAAAGTCCTGACTGAGCATGAAATGCACCAAAAAATGTTGCCATTTTAACATTGATCAGCATCTGACAGGTTTGAAAGCAAGAAAAGACTTTATTTTTCAGCATTTTAGTTTTTTGTGAGCAGTTGAAATATCAAGCTCAGTTGAGTTAAGCATGAAAAAAGTTTTATAATCTTGGGGCCTGTTTATATTTCACAGGGAGAAGACAAGAGACTATGATTTCTTAAACTCTATTGAGGTACTCATACTGGACCAGACTGATGTTTTCTTGATGCAGAATTGGGATCATATCTTAGTAAGTAGGAGCAGAAAAACTCTAAGATTTGAACTCACAAAATAAATTTGGGATACATTGGATTAACCCTTAATGCGCCAATTGCAACAAAAGTTGTCTGCTTTTCTCGTCTGCTGAAATGTTTAAGAAGCCTCTATGGCAAACAGTGTGGATCCTGATCAGACTGCTCCTATTGGAGCAGTCTGTTCTGGGTCCACGCTGTTTGCTTCTATACTTAATTTGTCAGTAATGTTAGACAATTATTTGCAGCAGACAACTTCAGCAGACGATACTTTTAGATGCATTTTTTTCTTGGCACTTGAAGGGTTAAGACAGTAGGGGGTATTTAATAACTATTTAAATAAGTTCCTATCAAAAATATGTTTCGGGTGCTTCAAAGAAATGCCTCGGACATTTCTTTTATAATGCATCCAGAATATGTTTTGATAAAATAAAAATGATTAGACTGGCATTCTGAAGTATCGCGGTACTAGCGGCATAAACAAAATTAACAAAAGCATGGTACTTGCATGTAAATTGTCATCCACCAGACTTGAAGTTCATTCACTGTTGTAAAGCGTCCTAAAGTTCTGACTGATCAAGAATAATCGATGTGGGAAAAATCCTGCTTGTTTGTCGGCCATGTTGGATGATTCTAGTCAAGGGAGATTATCCAAATATCCCGGTAAACAGTTGAGGCTCCATAAAGGGAATATGAATAATCACAGTGGTTATCCTGTGCCAAAGCAAATTCAGGAAATGATATGAGCTTGTGACTTAAAAAATAAAGTTCTTGAAATTGAAAAATATGATCCACAGAACAAAACCAATAAAGTGCAAATTTATTGCATTTGTCTGAATTTCCCCTTATGGAGCCTTAATTAGTGTGCAATGTTCCACTGACATGCGCACAACTCATGGCACATGATCCAATACAAGCCGACATGTTTGACAGATAAACAGGCAAACTTTTGCCAAGAAATGGAAACTTTAAAATGTGTTTTGGGGCTAGCATTCACTGATTTATCATGTAGGGGGTATAGGAAACGATAGAAGGTGAGCGTTTTATAAGAAACTTTGCAAAGCAGAAAACATTTTAATTATCCCTCGACAAAGTCAGAGGGATATAGTTTTGGCGTTTGTCCGTGCGTGCGTCCATCCGTCCATTCTGTCCGTCTGTCTATCCGTCTGTCCACACTTTTTGTCTGTCCGGAACCATATCTCAGTACCTATTGGTCAGATTTGATTCATTCTTGGTACAAATGATAAGTACCATGAACTCTTGATATCCTATAAGTTTGGTCAAAATCGACCCCTGACACTTGAGTAATTGCCCTTGTTTAAGTAAAGGCATTTATAAGGCAAAACCTATATTAGTTTTTTTTTGTGCGATAATCTTCACATTTCATCAAAGCTATTATATTTAACAACTTCTCCCTATTAGACCATGATTGCCAAGTGCCTGTAGATAAGGATGGCAGTGTCAAAGTTTTACCCCACCCCCTTTGACCCCACCTAAGGGGTCAAAGGTCAAATATTTAAATTTCGCAATAACTAAGGCAATTGATAATATTTTTTGCTGAAATTCTGCATACAGGCAGAGCAGCAATAGATATGAAACATATTAAATGGGATTTTAGTTTGAAGGCCTGGGTCCGAGCCTGATGGGTGGACTTTGGGGGTGGAGCCAAGGTCAAAAATAAGTTTTTTTCAGAATATGGTCATGTAGCATATCAAATTAAAGCTGACGAAGCTGGCAACAACATGGTAGCAAATATGTTGCCCACAGACACACCCTCAACCCAGGGGGTGAGGTCAAAAGGTCAAACTATAAATTTTTCTGAAAGTAGTCATGTTGCATATCAAATTAAAGCTGACGACGCTGGCAGCAACATGGTAGCAAATATTTTGCCCACAGACACACCCTCGACCAGGGGGTGGGGTCAAAAGGTCAAACTATATCTTTTTCTGAAAATAGTCATGTTGCATATCAAATTAAAGGGAATTGAGCAAAGAGCACCATGAAAGCAAACATGCTGTCATTACACACACCAATGACCTCTGGGGTGGGGTCTAAAGTTCATTTTATTTTTCTTTTCTAAAGTGGTCATGTTGCATATCAAATTAAAGAGGAAGAAGTGTAGACCTAAATGCAAGGTAACACTTTGAATTTACACACACCCTTGACCTCTGGGGTTGGGTTTAAAGGTCAGATATTGAAATTGTTCAGATGTAAGTATATCTTCTATTAAACTAAGTACTAAAACATACTTGACAGGTGTTTGTTATGATCTGAATAACACTGAAGGTGAACTAAGGGTTCGATAAATGGGATTTATGTTTTGTGATTTACATGTTTCTCTCAAATAACCCTTCGTCGGGGGATATAAATTGGTACAATTTGTCTTGTTTTCACATGTTGTTTACCAAATAAAAGATCAACTTTCGGGTCATATTTTTTTGACTGGAACGGGCGCCTAAGGTGGTGCATGCAAGTGGTGTCATTGGAAAAATCTTGTTTTTGTGATACTGCGGAACCCGTGATACTTTTGGAAGTAAGTATATTTTTGAGGTTATACATCATTAAATGACTAAATGATCATTTGAAGTAAAAACCTTTGAATAAATATTCCATAGAGATTGTTGCAGAGATTAATGAACCTGCACTTTTAGAATATGTAAAATAATTCCAAATGGTGCAGTAAATGTATTTTAGATATTAAGGTTATCCTTGGGCTTTAGATTGTGTTTAAGCAGGAATTTTTTCTTAGTTTGAAATAAATCTTATTTTTCTACTAAAATTATCAAATATTACCATAGAGATATAATCAGTTCAATGAAGGTGGGTTTTTTTCTCTTAAGTTATTCCATTCTTGTGGAATACAATTGAGCCCTGGCATGAGATTTCCAACAATGTGGTATGTGCGACAAGCAAAGCCTCAGATCAACCTGCGCATACGCGCAGTCTGATCAGAGCCTTTGCTAGTCACTTGATTATTCTATGATTGTTAAGCTACTGACTGAACACCATTTGGAGTTTCTAAGCTTAAAAGGAGGCTGCAAAGGCTCATCCCAGTCTACACATGTAAAAATATCACATTGTTGGACATCACATGCACTGGCTCACTTGTAAGATAGAAAGTTCTCTCCAAACAAAATGCAAGTGAGTATTAGATTTTTAAGACAGATGGAGATATATTTAGTATTGTTTAGGAAGTGAAAACACTGGTCTTATGGATAAATATTCTGTCGTTTTCCCTTGCAGCATCTAATGAACCATCTACATCTTCAACCTCAGGAGTCACATGGCGTAGATTTCTCGCGGGTCAGAATGTGGACTCTGAATGGATGGTAAAGTCATTGCGAGCTGGAGAAAATCTCCCTCTTTTCTTATATTGAGCTCTGTCATGACTACGTTGCATTTCACATCTCAAGAGTTTTGTAAAAAAAATGTTTGGCAATATAATGTATATGGAGCATAGTGGCTCAGTTGGTAGAGCGCTAGACATGGGATCGAAGGGTTGCTAGTTTGATCTAAGCCCTTAGTTTATCCCTTACAAAAAGATGAGATAATGCTACCATAATGAGTAAAGTCACGTATACATGTACAATAGGGCTGGGCTATTCATCGATACATCAATGAACCTTGATATAAAAGCCGGCAATACTGTATCGATACACAAGCCTGAAACATATGGATATTTTCAGGGAAATGGACGAGGAATTAAAAAAGGGAAAACAAAGTTTTTATCCAATTCAAAAGCCTCTGGTAATTTAATTTTAGACATTAATCTGTTCTAAATTTTGCCTCATTTGCTTATTTAGTGTTCTTTCAAGTCAATTTCCCTCTAAAATTTGCAAGGAAAACATTCATTTTTTTCTGTGAAATTGACAGAAAGTTGGGTCATTTTCTGAACGGGAAGCGGTATAAAAGATGGTTCGGTATAATTTGTGACGTGAACATACACACAATGACAACAAACATTGACTTTTGTAACACAGAATATCGCTGTCTTTCAAGCATTGCAAGATGGTAAGTGTAGGACAGGCCTTAATGCAAGCCGTAACATATCATTTTGAACGGTTTAAATATTTTTTCTTTGCCACCTCACGTTATTCTCGGTGTTCAAATACAAACTCTCTATGGTTAAATTTTGTGAGTATGCATTGGTGTTGCAAACTAGACCAACCGCTACATTCAGCTGCATTAAAAAGCTAAAAATGGGGGACAAGGAATATGAATTAGTGAAAATTTTAAAAGGGATGCAAAGTTTGGGGTCATTTCTCCTTTAAAAGGAAACGGGAGACGCAAGAAATAGCTGAAAATGTGGCAGTGTGCGACAGATGTCACACACTTGTGAAGTACAGTGGGGGCACAACCCAACTCACTCTCATCTTGATAAACATGCAAAAGTATAGGAGTAATTTTCTGCATTTTTTCTGTTATCACTAATAAATAGTATTAAACATCAATCGGGGTATTATTGGACAAAAAACCTTTTTCACCTTTCTTACAATAACCCTTACTGCCTCGCACTATGAAATGATACCTCCCTATAATTTGGAGAAGGCCGCAACTTGTCAGTACAACTTGAGTTGTGTTTCCTTTGAAAACTGTGAATAGCTGTATGGTTTTAAAGGTGACCCAAACTGGGTAATTATCGGACATTTAAGGTTGTTATCAGACAAAGTTATGCAACTTAAACAGTTCAGAATGTGAGTTTTTTCAATTTGATATATGCATTTAGACATGGAATTTATCAGAAATAAGAGTAATTTCATCCAAATATACAGTCGACTCTCGATAACTCAACTATGCATAACTCAATACTATCACTTATCTCGACCTGACGGCCCAGTCCCGGTATTTTCCCCTATATATTATTGCAATTCCACAACGTTTATCTCGACAACGGCTAAGTCAATAAAACTGATAACTCGTTACGAAAAACTGGTCCTGCTGATCAATTTTAGTGTATCTTACAACACCAAACTCGATTCCATTTCATAAGAAATTACCTTTTTATCTGAATGTGTCAACAATTAATTCACAGCTTTCAACTATAATAACCACCATTAATTTGATCACTTGGACCACGTGTGTGACACATGCAGTTGTAAATGAGTGTGTTGTATATGTATAATTACATAATTGACCGCGGTCGCCGAATTCTATTGATCTATTGTGGTACAACTTCAAAGCGGCCACATGAGCTAATGTGTCATATTTGAGCAATCGCTGTCCGATGACTGCTCGTTTTAAATAAGGCCAAAGTATAATTTAATTGTTTCTAGGGCCAATTTTTTTATTTTGAAAACAGACTTGTGCGTTTAAGGCTATTTTCGGACATTGGTCATATCATGACAAAAAAAGATTAGGAAGGCATATGCACATCAAGCCGACGAAAATTAAAACGTGCATTTACACTGTTGGGGCTTAAAATATGACGACTTACCGAAGGGTAAAACCTGCGACCGCAGGACGGGTTGCCGACTGAAAACGCTATGGTTATTTTTATTTTGTCTTAGAAAGTGAAAAAATAGCCATACTGTCAGGACTGTAGCGGTACCTGAGAAATTTTCAAATGTCAATTGATTCTTGGGTCAATTCATCCCGTAGTTTATTAATGAAATAGCTCCGTATAACGATCTTTTAATGGACGAGTTGAACGTTAATTATTTCGCCCCAAAATGGTAGGTATACGTCATGATTGGTTACCTCGAACTACTAATAACTCGACATATTTTGCCCAGTCCCTTGAAATTTGAGGTATCGAGAGTAGACTGTACATAATTTTGTTTTAAACAGGTGTGACAAATATGCTCTGCGTGCATGATGTTTTCTTTGATATAGACACATGCACGCACAGATATACGGCAATCCTACCCAGTCTGATAACTCCCGTAATTGGATACCTTCGGTTCACTCATAATTTCAATGTGTAAAATTGAGCAAACAATGACTAAATGGCATTTGCCAATGCACACAGGCCTGCTGAACATGTGAAAACACAGCTTTGAAAACTTATCTCTCAAAGAAAATGAAGAAACAATGAAATTAGTAAATTCAACCGGAAGTGAGTGTATTCTACCGGGTACGTTTATTTTTTTGCGATTTTATTGCATTGGTCTGCTCTATGAGGCAGATGCTGCTGATGGTGGGAAAGAGTGATTGGTACCCAGCTGCATTCATTGTGACCCGGAGATACATTAACTGCCGGGAATCAATGATCATTTGACATTGTCCTATAACTACAGTTTTCCAATAATACCCTGATTAACGTTATTACTTTTTTAAAAGTATTATACTAGGAATTTCATGTAACCAATTTATGACATTATACTGCACAGTCATGAACTAAGGGCATTAATATAGAGAAATACAGATACTTGGTGTATAGCAATATGTATTGCAATACAGGTTTTCCGTATCGCAATATATTACTGTAACAGTACACATTTTGGCATATTGTTGCGTTGCACTCCTACAAATCATATAACAGTAATTGGATTAACAAAAATCTATAGAATGTAGACATATACTTCTGGTTAAAGTAAAACAACTAAAAAGGTAGAATATATATAAAGGTGAAATGTATCGTGATAAGTATCATATTGAGAAACCCGTATCCCGATAAGTATCGTATCGTGTCATAAGTGTTCGTCCCTGCCCTAGTGTACGGCATTCAGTACCCACAACCTATTTTAGATGATAAAAATGAAGTTAATTCTTAAATGAATTATTCTCTTTTATATAGAGTTCTGTTAGACAGTTAAACCTTAAAAGCGCCACCTATAATTTGCAGCAGACGACAATTTCAAATTTTGTCACTTTTTTTAAAAATAACAAATAAGGCATGATATTTCATGAGAATCGTCTGCTGGCAGACGATTCTCATGATATATCATTCCTTATTTTTTTCGAAAATTAAGAAAGCTGTCACAAAATTTGTTGTCTGCTGCAGTCGTGAAATTCTATTGTATCAGAACTGGGACTTTGTTGTTTGAAAATATCAATATATCTCTTCTTCCACACTATAACTAATTTATCATGTATCATGGTTCGCACAGGCTTGAAAAGTACTTGAATTTAGAGCGCTTTCTTGAAAAGTTCTTGAAAATTAAATCTGCCTTGAAAAGTACTGGAAAATCACTCAAAGGCCTTGAAAAGTCCTTGAATTCTTCTATTTTCTGTAGAACTTAATACTGTTGATAGAGGTCTAAATCAGTATGAAATTGTTGTATCTTTATTTGGTCAGCAAATGCTGCACCAAATAAAGGCACAACAGTTTCATACTCATTTTCTAGTACTTATTTCTCCATTATCGCAGTCTAGCATTTTTGAAGAAGAATTTTAACACTTCGATCAGTATTTTTTCTAATGTTTTAGTCCTTGAAAACTGTAAAATAGTCTTGAGAAGTCCTTGAAAAGCTCTAAAATTTTACTCAAACTTCCCTGTATGAACCCTGTGTATTCATACTAATGTTTTCTTGCAGGTCTAAGTACTATCGCCAGAATCTTATTTTCAGTGACGTATCTGTTCCTGAGATTACAGCACTCTTCAATAAACATTGTCACAGTATCCTTTATAAAGATTTTATGAGGCTTAGTAATTGTCGCGACTTACGCGATTTTATTACAAGGTTATAATAATTTTTGAATTGACTTCTATGGTATATTGTATGCTTTATTTATTTATGTTTTATTAATTTTAAACACTAAGCTTATTATGCACAATAAAGCAATTAAGTGACTTTGACGTCATTATAACATAACGTTAGATAACGTCAGCGTTAAGGACTTTATTACGTTAGTAACAAGAGACAGTGAAGCAGAAGTGACACAGTGTTAGTTTAATATCCTGAAAAGGACAGTTGACAGTTATTGTAGTGAAATATGTTCTCTACACAAGCCTAAAGGCTGGACAATTATACTAGGATCAATAGTAAGTGGAAATACTTTGGAAATAACATTTAATCTTTCAATATTATAGATTACTTAGTGACTTATTATTAAAATGGTAAACTTTTCCGTGTTGTATATGAATGTTTCGCCACATTTTTTGGCGCCGAAACCCGGGAACCTTTAGAGACATTGAAATACAGGGAAAAAAGAATAAATAAAGTTGAAAGATGTCAGTTTCATTCTTGAAAGGAAACAGAACTCGGTACAGACATTTGCTTGAAAGGGAACTGGAGAAGGCCAAGGGCCTGATCAGCAAAGCGGAGCAAGAGCAGTTCGAGACAAATATTTTCAGCAAGAATGTAAGAAACTGTGTAAGGCGATTAAATGAATTTATTGAAAAATTAGAACAGGCCAATGAAAAGCTGTCTTTGGGTATCGAAGGACAAAGTGGAGCTCAAGAGATTGACTTGCTGATCAATGATGATTGGTCCTATATTGCTGAAGTGACAATCTGCCGCGATGAACTAGTGGAAATTGAACAGTGTAATCAAGTTCAGAACTCCCCATCAGAACGTTGGTCATCTATCACCGTAACTGAAGATAGGTTCAATCAGATGATTCAGATGACAGCACAGATGCAACAGATGATAATAGGGCAACAGCAAATGCACCAACAACAACAGCAGACGTCGCAAACGGAGCAGTCTAGTCACAGAAATGTTTCCTCAGCAGGTAACTCAATAAGGCTACCAAAGTTAGAAATTCCCTCTTTTAGTGGAGAAAAGCTAAAATGGGCAGAGTTCTGGGACTCTTTTGAGGCAGCAGTTCACGTCAATACGTCACTTGCAGATGTGGAAAAACTAAATTATCTGATGAGCAAGCTTACTGGGGAAGCCAAAAACTCTGTATCAGGGATTTTTCTATCTAATGAAAACTACCAAGTTGCAGTAGAATTGTTAAAAGAGAGATATGGAGACAAACAGGCAGTAGTAACCTCCCATTATACAGAAATGATTAATTTAAAACAAGCTCCAAACAATCCTCAGGGTCTGCGCAACTTGTACAATCAAGTAGAAAAACATTTGAGAAGCTTGAAAGCACTTGACCAGGACACTGACCAAGACCTATTTATCTCTATGATCACGTCCAAACTACTAAAGGATGTTTTAGTACAGCTTGAGGTTCAAAGGGAGCAAGGAACCCATGGACTGTTAAGGAACTTAGAGAACGTTTCAATGATTATATTGCAGCTAGAGAGAGAGCAGAACAACACGCCAGCATGACAAAGCGGGAAAGTGCTGGGGACCATGAAGGACCTTTTATGTCATCAGCTGAAGTTCTAGTGGCAGGTGTCCAGACAGCTGACAACAAAAAGACAAGGAAGATTTATCCCAGATGTAAATACTGCGACAAGAACCATTGGAGCGATGAATGTGCGAAGTATGACACGCTAGACACTAGAAAACAGAGGATAAGGGGAAGTTGCTATATCTGTTTGAAATCAACCCATCAGGCAAACAGTTGCCAGCAAAAGATCAGGTGTTATTATTGTAGACAGTGGAATCATCATCATAGAAGTCTATGTCCAAAACAGTTTGAAGCAATGCACAGAGAAACCTTGAATCTGGCTGAAGAGTTGCCTGAACACAGTGAAGTAGTCAACACAGAAAATAGCCTCATTTCATCTGGAGAAATGGTTATGATGCAAACAGCTAAAGCAGACGTTAAGAACCCTGGTAATGGCATCAAACAAAATGCGCGAATACTCTTGGACTCTGGAAGTCAGAGAACCTACATAACAGAATCTCTAGCAAAAAGACTAAATTTAAAGTTAGGAGATAAGGATGAATTCATGTTGGTCACCTTCGGTTCAGCAAAGCCAAAAAGGACAGAATCGCGAAACACCAAATTAGACATAGTTTTAAAGGATGGGAGCATCTTAACAATTAGTGCAAATGTTGTGCCACAGATTGCCGAGTCAATTCAAAGACGTCCTGTTAATCTTAAGACACTTGAGAATTGGAATTACCTGTGGAAAGAATTTTCATTGGCAGATGATTTACCAACTGAAAGGAAGACTTCATCTGTAGAGCTGCTAATCGGAAATGATTATTACTTGGATATAATACTCCCACAAAAGATGGAGGTTCAGTCCGGACTTTACATGCTTGGCTCCAAACTTGGCTGGATTTTGTCAGGAAGAACTTCTGAAATCATTGAAAGAACAGTGGAACCAAATATGCTCATTTTGACACACGGCAAGGGAATAGAGAGTGAAACAACATTTTTGACTTGCCTGGACAAATCACTACCTACAAAACCAAATGTTGAGGATTTTTGGAAGTTGGAAGCCATAGGTATAAATGAATCTCATATAGAGTCTGATGATGACGTAGCACAAAAGAAGTTTAGTGAAACTCTAAAGTATGAACAAGGAAGGTATACAGTATCATGGCCATGGAAGGAGGATCAACCAGACTTGCCAGAGACTAGAAATCTTGCATTAGGAAGATTAAAATCTTTAGTTTTCAGAATGAAGAATAATCCTGAACTGATACAGAAATATGATGACATCATCACAGATCAGCTCAACAAAGGTGTTATAGAAAAGGTAGGATGTGAATCAGATAGCTTGATCAAACACTATATACCGCATCATGCAGTTGTCAATCCAGCAAAAGCAACCACCAAGGTAAGGGTAGTTTATGATGCATCTGCAAAATGTAAACCAGAAAACAAAAGCCTAAACGAATGTTTATATAGAGGGCCAATCTTACTACAGAACTTAACTGGTATATTACTACGCTTTCGTCTGAATAAAATTGCACTAGTAGCAGACATTGAGAAAGCATTCTTGCAAATTGGACTTCAGGATGAGGCAAAGGATGTCACTAGATTCTTCTGGTTAAAGGACAAAGACACGTTAGGGGTAGAGAATAATATAGAAATGTATAGGTTCTGCCGGGTACCATTTGGAATCATATCTAGTCCATTTCTATTGGCTGCAACTATTGACCATCATTTGAAGAACTGTAACAATGATGAAGGTGAGACGATTAGAGAAAATATATATGTGGACAATGTCATTACAGGGACTCAGTCAATTCAGGAAGCAGTACATCTTTACAATGGTTCCAAGCAGATTTTCAAAGGGGCGGCAATCGGGAGCGCAGTGGCTCAGTGGTAGAGTGCTTGACTCGAGACCGAAGGGCCGCGGGTTCGAGCCTCACCGGCGTCACTGCGTTGTGGTCCTTGAGCAAGACACATTTATCCTAGCTTAGTACTGGTTCAACCCAGGAAGACCCGTCCCGCATAACTGAAAGATTGTTGAGTGGACGTTAAGAATCAAATCAAACAAACAAACAAAAGGGGCGGCAATGAATCTACGTGACTGGATGTCCAACAGCCAGGAGGTTTTGAATGAAATACCATTGTGGGACAGAGCAAACAGAGAAAACATGAAAGTTCTTGGATTAACATGGTTTGTCAAAGAGGACCTCTTAGCACTGAATAGTCAAATAAGAGATGAAAATACACTTACCAAACGAACAGTTCTAAGGCAAATAGCATCAATCTATGATCCAATGGGTCTATATAGCCCAGTGACATTACGAGAAAAACTGTTTTTACAAGATTTATGGAATCAGAGAATTGCCTGGGACAAGCATTTAACAGAGCAAGATAAGATCCAATGGTTTGCCATTCATAAGGATTTAAAGTTATTAGCAAATTGTTATTTTACAAGACATATAGGTTTAGATGAAAGGCGAACAACTAGGTATCAGTTGCTGGTCTTCTGTGATGCCTCAAAATATGCATATGCAGCAGTAGTCTATTTACTTCAAGAAGATCAAGACCAGCAAAGAGTGGATCTGATATTCTCAAAAACACGACTTGTACCAAACAAGACAATTACGATTCCGCGACTTGAACTACTCGCAGCACTGATAGGGACAAGGTGCATGAAATTTGTTGAAAAGGAACTAAAAGTTGAAATTTATCAAAAACACATTTGGTTAGATTCTCAGTGTGTGTTGAACTGGATAAATAGTCATAAAGCCCTAGGGACATTTGTAGAAAACAGAGTTAAGGAAATAAAGGCAGATAAAGACATTATATTCCACTATATTTCAACAACAGAAAACCCAGCAGATATAGCAAGTCTTGGAGCATCTACCTGTGAACTTAGAGATTATAGATTGTGGTGGCACGGCCCTGATTGGCTCACACAACCACAGCAGATCTGGCCAGAATGGATAGGTGCTTCTACTGACAAACAGAAGGCTGAAATACAATCAGAAGTTGAATCGGAATATAGAAAATCTGCGGTTATGTTTGAAGCCAAACTTGTTGCTGGGGAGGGTTCCCAGAGTCGAAAGAAGCCCCATTCGGTATGGACATCAAGTGTTTCTCATCATTTACAAAACTTTGTCGGGTAACAGCATGGGTTAACAGGTTTATAATAAAGTTAAGAAAAGAGAACAACCTTTCAGGACCACTGGAGGCTACTGAGATTACCAAGGCAGAGACAATGTGGTCAAAATATGTACAGAACACAGAGTTACACAGTGTTATAGAGAACATTCAAAAGAAAAAATATGATAATCTTATAGTTCAGCTGGGACTTTACATGGACAACAGTGGACTCATACGCTGTCAAGGTAGACTTAAGAATGCAGAGATATGTGAAGGAGCTAGGTATCCACTACTACTCCCAAAATGCCACAGATATACTGAACTTATTATTCAGTGCTATCATAAAAAGGCCTTTCATACAGGTTGTGCACAGACGTTAAGTTCAATTAGACAGAAATACTGGATACTACAAGGGCGCAGAGCTGTAAAATGTGTTTTGAAAAAGTGTACCATATGTCGACGTCATGAAGGAGGACCATACAAGATGCCGCTCATGCCACCAATTCCAACTGAGTGGGTGTCGACATCAGCACCATTTACATATGCTGGAGTGGATTACTTTGGACCATTGTTCACAAAGAAAAGGACTGAAACACAGAAAGTATGGGTTTGCTTGTACACATGCCTGGTAACTCGAGCAATACACCTTGAATTGATGTATGATATGACAACCCAACAGTTTCTACTTGGCTTTCGTAGGTTTATAGCTTGTCATGGTAAACCAAACAGAATTATTTCAGACAATGCTGCACAGTTCAAGCTAGCCTCAGAACTTATAAACAAGGTGTGGAGACAAATTCTTACTGAAGAGGACATTGTATCATATTCAGCTAACGAAAACATTCAATGGGTTTTTACAGTAGAGCTAGCGCCCTGGATGGGTGGTTTTTATGAAAGACTTGTTGGTATTGTTAAGAGATCTCTACGAAAGGCTATAGGAAGAGTTTGTCTCAATAGTGAACAACTTCTGACAATACTAAAAGAAGCTGAAGCAGTGATAAACTCTAGACCACTGGTGTATGTTGGAGACGACATCAACTCTTCTATGACCTTGACACCAGCTCATTTTCTAACATTAAACCCCAAAATAGGATTACCTATCACTACAGGAGATGCCACTAATGATACAGACTACAATCCGGAATTCTCATCCGCAGATACATTATTAGTCACATGGAAGAAGGGGCTAAAACATTTAAGCTCTTTCTGGAAAATATGGAGAGATGTATACTTGCTTAGCTTGAGAGAATGCCAACAGATCAAATTGAAGCAACCTAGAGTACAGTCATCATTTACAGCTAATATGGGAGATGTTGTCCTAATCAAAGACGACTTACTTAGAGGAAGTTGGAGACTGGGTCGTATCCAAGAGCTCATCAAAAGCAGGGATGGGCATATTCGGTCAGCTAGGGTATGCCTTCCCACTGGTAAAATAATAGGCCGACCATTAAGTCTATTATATCCTATAGAATGTCAAGACAAAGAAACAAATATGGATTCTCAGAAGCAAGATACTAACCAGACAGGAGCCATGAGGCATAATATATCCGAGGTACAGACAGAAAGTAAAGACAGTGATACTTCAGGTGCAATGAGGCCAAAGAGACATGCAGCTAGAATAGCTAGAGACAAAATCAGAGACCAATTAAGAGACTACTAAAATTTGCGGTGGGAGTGTCGCGACTTACGGGATTTTATTACAAGGTTATAATAATTTTTGAATTGACTTCTATGGTATATTGTATGCTTTATTTATTTATGTTTTATTAATTTTAAACACTAAGCTAATTATGCACAATAAAGCAATTAAGTGACTTTGACGTCATTATAACATAACGTTAGATAACATCAGCGTTAAGGACTTTATTACGTTAGTAACAAGAGACAGTGAAGCAGAAGTGACACAGTGTTAGTTTAATATCCTGAAAAGGACAGTTGACAGTTATTGTAGTGAAATATGTTCTCTACACAAGCCTAAAGGCTGGACAATTATACTAGGATCAATAGTAAGTGGAAATACTTTGGAAATAACATTTAATCTTTCAATATTATAGATTACTTAGTGACTTATTATTAAAATGGTAAACTTTTCCGTGTTGTATATGAATGTTTCGCCACAGTAATCTCAAAAGATCTTTTTATGTGCATTTATTTTCTTATAATTCCAACTGCATCAAATTCCAGCTTTCTGATTGGTTGATGGGTTAAATTTAAATTTATTATTGGGGAGATTTTAGGCAGGACTTGTGAATGTAAGTTCTATATAAAACCTGAAGTAGTTTGTTAGCTGATCCGTGGTAGGCTTTAATCTAAACGCTCTTCAATGAGCTTTGCCAAAAGAAAAGCATTCCACAATAAATGGAGTTTTCGTATTAGCTCCATAGAATACCATTTTTAACCATTGTGTTGCAAAACAAAGTTTTGAATGGGCAGAATTTTTAAGATGGCTGCCCCTTCTTCCATGGATCATGAGGAATGTCCTCTGTTTTAAATCTATGAAAAAAAGTTAGAAGCATTCCAGATAGTTATATTTCAAGGGAGAGGCTATTACATACATTCTATAAGATGTGTATTAGCTCAAGACAATGTTTCTCACAAGAATGATCGTTCCCCTTTTCTTAGTTTCCAAGTTATACCCCTTTGATTATTTTTCCAACAATATTTGTACACACCATTACTCAGAAACTGTTAGGGATATCTTCATGCGAGCTGAACATTTCTTGTACTTCAACAACAGCAGAATCTAGGGCGAAGATTTGGTACCAGTAAAATGCATTTAAGCCCCCCGGTGGCTTAGGCTGCTCCGTTCTAAGGCGGTGGTTCTGTTGTTGTTGACTTTTTGTTTATTGTTACTCCCATTGTGGGAGTCTGTAATTGTTCTATGTTTTGTTGTACGTTACTTTATATCCATTCTAGTATTGCAATCATCTTGATGGGGAAGAGAGAGCTGATTGCTTTGCTTAATTTGTCTTCCTGGTGTCTCGTGATGGTTGAGCGGCTCTTCCTCGCGATGCCACGGGGTTGTCTGCAGTTTGTGATTGTGGTATTTCCTGATCATACTCACTTACTATTTTTTATAGGAATATGTTCTAGGTCAGGAGAACATGTCACATACCATAATATTTGCTTTCCGTTTGTTGGTTTCAGAGTTATGTTCATTCCATTGTTTTTTATGCTAATCTTGTACATAACATTATTATATGCTCCGTAACTCTGTAACCATTCAGGATATCTTGTTCATGAATTTTATATGAAATGTATTAGGTCAAGATGATGTGTCTCTATGTTGTTCATGAATTTTATATGAAATGTATTAGGTCAAGATGATGTGTCTCCTACAAGAATGATTGTTCATTTTTCTTTATTTCCAGTTATGCTCTTTTGATGATTTTTTTCAAAAATTCTTGTACATGCCATAACTCAGTAACCATTCAGGATATCTTCATGCAATTTGATAGGAATATGTATTAGGTTAAGATGATGTGTCGCACACAAGAAAGATTGTTCCCCCTTCTTAGTTTCCATGTTAAGCCATTGCAGATAATCTATATATGAGCCATATCAGATATTTTGGTACATATTGAATATGCATGATATCATTCTTTAAACATGTCTGTACTGCTAACGCATCATTCGGAAAAATCCGGCACAATTCGAGAATCAAATCAAGCCTTGGCTATATGTAAGGCACATTACGCTTGGTACTATGTACGAAAAAGCTCCATTTTGTTAGTCAGAAAAGGGGCAAGGAAAATTAGTTATTTAGCTAGTGGGTTCAGCCATATTATAATCCATTTTTCTGATTTTACGAAAAGTTAAATTAGCAGAATAAATGAAGTTTATGTATTTTTCAATAAAATATCGCTTCATTTATAGTCATTTGTTTTGCTGCAATCACACTTGTTATTGTGTCAGCATCACGTCATGTTTCGTCAGCATCACATTATCAAAGTAGATCCTCAATGTATTTCTGAGGTATGATTACACGGAATTGGATGATCCCACAGAATTGGCTGAGGCAGATCCGATTGCTAACGGGTGAGAGTAGAAACCTTAAATTTGACCTGTTTCAACTACTGTCGTGCCAACCAAGAGTGACAGTGACGTAATACTTTGTTTACAATTGCTAAGTTAAACACTAACGTGTACACTTTACTTAAATCTCTCTTGCGCCAAGGACTTTCGGAACCTGATTTCTATGGTGACTTGGTGTATAAATTGAAGAAGATTGTTGGCTCTAATAATTTTTCAGCACAGTTCATTAAAATAATTTCCCATTATAAAAAGATTGGCTATAACGTTAATGTATTGTAACAGACTTCATGCTTGGTAGTCAACCCAATCACGGTTGGCAACTTTGCTTTCCTCTTTAATTGCACGCCAGTGGGTCGGACTTCAGACTCTATGATGGTTCCGACTTAAAGACTTATCTATTGATGAGATGGTAGGGGCCTGATGCTATGGCTGTTTGTCGGGCCCACCGGTATTTACCTGTTGCATTTCTTTTGCTCCGGTATTCAGTTTAATTTACTGTTGAGTCCTTATCCTTGCTTTGTCTCCTTGTTATATCTTGATTTATTTGTTTTGGGAGATGATGCATTGATAAGTTAGGGGTCTTTCATTGCTGACTCCCTAGAGGAATGTGTCAGGAGGTCCTTGATATGGAAAGAAGCCATGGAGAAGAAGGGATTGAGGGTAAATGCAGGAAAGACAAAGGTCATGATATGTGGTACAGGCCTGGATCTCTTGCAGAGTTCAGGCGAATACCTATGCGCTGTCTGTCGTACAGGAGTAGGCAACAACAGCATCTACTGCAATGGCTGCAAACTTTTGGTGCATAAGAAATGCAGTGGGCTACAACGACTGACACCAAATCCTGATTATAGGTGTGCACGGTGCATGGGAAATGCTCGCCCTATTGACGGCAGACCACAGAGTGAAGTCCAGGTCGCACCTGATAAGCTTTAGGTGGTAGCTTCCTTCTGCTACTTAGGTGACATGCTTTCTGCTGGTGGAGGCTGTGAAATGGCGGTCACTACTCGTGTGAAAACCGCCTGGAAGAAATTCAGGGAGCTACTACCAGTTCTCACATCCCGCCACCTCTCTTACAAGACCCGTGGCCATGTGTACAGCTCTTGCGCGCGGAGCGCCATGCTCCATGCCAGTGAAACTTGGCCACTTACCAAGACGAACCTGCAGCGCTTGCAACGCAATGATAGGGCCATGATCAGACAGATCTGCATTATCAAGCCAGAGAATGTGGCCAGGGTAAGGTCAAGCAAGCTACTGGCAAAGCTTCTGCTTGAGGATCTCGACCTCATTTTGAGAATGAGAAGGCTTTGCTGGTTTGGGCATGTGACGCGTTCGAGTGGTGCAATCAGAACAGCATATGATATGCAGATTGAGGGCAAGCGGGGGGCAGGGAGGCCCAAGCAAACATGGAAGAAACTGACAGAGAAAGACTGCCGTGAATGGAAGCTCACCACAGTTGACCCTCAAGAAAGGAGCACCTGGAGATCAGGTGTGAGATCTGCTATGCGTGCAGCTAGCCAGTTACCTGGAAAGGGGCCAACTGATGTGGATGATGCCCCTGCACCTGCACGTTAATCAAAAATCCGATTATGATATATATGATGTCTTTCATGCAAACCAAATATCTATGTGTCTTGATCCACATCTGAAATAAGGGTGAGGTTGGCGCCGTTAAACCGGTTTAAGCCCTCCAGTAAAATATTTTACTGACCGTTCCAAGGCGGTACTTCTTTTGTGGATCTTTTATGTTTTTGTTTTGTCTTGTGTTTGCTATGTCTTTGTGTGTGTCTGTTTATATGTGCTTTGTGGTCACCTGCTGGGAAAGGGCTGACCTCTTGGCTCTCGTTTGTGGTGTCTACTGTGAGTTTGTCACTTTCCCATTGGTATCCTGGGTCAGGTGTGGTACTTGATTGTATCAATTCCTGATCTTTGCACCTTTACTTACTTTGAGCTGACATGAATCGATAGATCACTGGTGTATTAATCCTATCCTGCAGATAGGATTAATACACAAGTGATTTATCGATTCTAAGTCCCTGATAAATATGAAACAAAACATGACGTCACTGTCACTCTTGGCTGGCAGGATAGTATAACCTTACTTTGTGTATGCAAGCAACAAAGGCTCTGATGGGACTGCACAGATGCACAGTCTCATGTGAGCTGTAGCTGCTGGCTAATGCTATAAGTACCAAGATCTCACCAACTTTTTCCATATATAGTTTCATGGTTCAAAGTGTTTATTGCTTCCTTAACTTAATATCAGATTATGCAGGAAAATTGGCATTCTCTAGAAAGGCAGCGCAGGGAACCATAAGTCAGATAGTTCTTCAGCTTCCTCAGGTATGATAGTATACAGTGTTTTATTTTGTTTGTTGTTTCATGTCCCAGGCAACAGTTAAGGTCATGGTGAGACGGTCCGTTATCCTAACCACACTTTTTTCCTAGGCAAGTTTAGTCGAAGCTGTTAACCTGTACTCTGTGCAAATGCTTTTGCTTTTAACTGAGAACAGTCCTTGAATCAGGGGAAAGAGAAGAATTCCCATTGAAAATATTTCAAGATCAATCTCCACAAAAGTATGGGACCGGGCTGGGGTCAAACTCATGACCCATGGATCAGCATTTGGACTTGATTGATGATCCATGGATTGTGAGTCCAATCCGGGCCTCATCTAGACTGATCTTTTTAGTACCCACAACATATGTTTTGGTTGAGAAATAAGAAAATTATTTTTTGGTATGCACTCTTAACTAAAATCCTGGATTAAAAAAATGACTGCGGTGGTGGTCTTTTTGAATCAAACACATTTTGGACTCATTTTAGTGAATGGAGCTGTCAGGCATTTATGGCATTTTTAAGTCTGTTGACATTACATTTGCTAAGCAGTCTCTTCTAGCCCATGTTGATATTTTTAATGGGGGGCATATAGCATCACCCTTGTCCGTACGTACTTCCGGTCTCATACGTACGAAAAATGGTTTCTGGGCTATATCTTTTGATTACATATGTGTATTGGATTCATATTTCATACACAGGTATATAATCTTAAAAAAACAGGTCAGGTTTGATTTTGGATATAATCCAATGATTATTATCAGAGTTATGGCCCTTGATCTCCGTAAGAAAAATGTCTGCCGGGAGATATCTTCTGAAAACATTAATTTATTGGATTCATATTTCATACACAGGTATATAATCATAACATACAGGTCAAGTTCGATTAAGGATAAAATCTACTGATTATTATCAGAGTTATAGCCGTTGACCTTAGTCAGAATTTTGTTTCTGCTCAATGTCTTAGGAATGAATGGATGGAATACAACAAGACTTTACATACTTTTTGATATTGACGAGAATCTAGGTTGGGACAGTTTTGTGACGATATAGGCAAATTTATGAAAGAGTCATGGCCCTTGACTCATATCAGAATTTCGTATTGGCTCAATATCTTAAGACTGAATGAAGGGAAGTCGATAAAAATTTGCATATGGATCCATATTGACAAGCTCTGGTTTGGTATTGTTATGCATCAATTGGTGCAAATTTATAACAGAGTTTTGGCCTTTAAATCATGTAGAATTTTGTTTCTGCTTTTTATTACAAGAATGAATGGATGGAACTTGATCAGTCATATCTGGGAGACTTTTTCTCTCATACAATGGCCCTGGGTGGGGGCATCTGTGTCACACTGACACATTTCTAGTTTTGTTCAAATTATGTGGATCTTTTGACAAATATGGCCGCCATCATCAGTCATTTCAGGCATGAGAAAGTTCAGGATTGATCAGGATTTCCTGATTGAGCACTGGCATATGATTTATATAATGCCAGTTGTTTTTGCTGAAATTTATTTTTGAATGAAGTTAAACTCAATTTTAGATATAAAATAAGCATAAACTGACTGGTTTCTATTGATATTTTGTGATTTTAAACCTTAAATAAGTGATTTGAAAATTGCTTTTCTCTATTTTGGAATCAACCCACATATTTTCCTGATTGAGAATGGCTGACTGTTCTCATCCCTGTCATTTCTGGACTATTTCCTAGATTCCTGGTTTGAACCAGTACTAAGCAGCGACTCTGGTGAACAAGCAGCTCTTTGGCCACTGCACTATGCGTCTACATAACTGTAAAAAAATGTTCTATCTATTGAGCCAGTACATGAGATTTCCAACAATGTGGCATTTTGACATGTGTAAACTTGGAGGAGCCTGTGCAGCCTCCTTGTAAGCTGAGAAACTCCAAATTGTAATCAGTCAGTAGCTTAACAATCATAGAATATTTGAGCGCAGGCAAAAGCTCTGATCAGACTGCGCGTAAGACCGCACCTTAGCATAGCAAACTACTCAACCACTGGGCCCTTACCTAAATTTAGAATGAGAGGATGGATAACCCCTCTTTGTAACAGGTGGTAGAGAATTCCACAAAGGTACTATCTGGGGGGAGAAGCTAAACTTGAAGCAGTCTGTGGAAGGGGAGAACTGTCTGAACTTTTTAGTACAGTAAAACCTGTCTTGAGCGGCCACTCAAAAATAGACAAAACAAAGGTCTTAAAGAGAGATGATAGCTAAATGCAGGTCAAAAGTTTTGCAGATGCAATACTTTTGACCTGCATTAAGCGATTGTCAGTCTTGAGTCTTTTTTTGGAGTGGCCGCTTAAGACAGGTTTTACTGTATGTGATGATCTTGTTCTTGCTGTTGATGGAGTCAAGTAGGTCATTGCCACTTAATATAAAAAGGGTTAGTTGGATCTTGCTTCTATTAGCTTCCAGTGACTCCCACTGAAGATGGTTGAGCATGGAAGAAACACTGCTGGTATTTCTGTACCTGTCCGTGGTAAACCTTGCAGCCGCTCTCTGAACCATCTCCACCTTGTGAACTTGATCCTTATGATGAGGGTATCATAGGTCAAGATAAGGAAACTTTTTGAGAGTAAAATTGTAATTGTTTTCGTGCCCATCAATTTTGACATGTGTTTTTGGTGCTCAAAAAAAACGTCTCATTGAGACGGTTGTTTTGAGTACACACAACATATGTTTTGGTTGAGAAATAAGCAAACTGATTCTCAAGTACGCACTCCTATCTGGAGGCCTGGGTTTCATACTCATGAGCAATACTCCAAATTTCATCTGACCATGGTAAAATAGGCATTAGCTTTGGTATCTTCTTTGCATGACCTCAGATTGCGTCACGGGAACCCCAACATACTGTTAGCCTTCTTGGAGATCCTGTCACTATGTTTATTCCATGATAATGACAACTGTTAGTCAACACCAAGGTATTTTGTGCTGTCTTGCAGCTCTAAGATGTGGCCTTTCAGTGGATAGTTGTATCTGATGGGGGTGCCTGATCTTGTTACAAACAGTGAAGACCCAGATATACTGCACCAAAATGTGGCATTTCATTACAGTCTCGGCTGTTTGCTTAGACAAAAAACAAACTTCAGGGAAAAAAGTCAATTTTATTTTGAAATATAACCCCTCAATATTTACAAAAACCCATCCTAAGTAGACTTTATTTAGCGAGGGTAACCCAATTGACGAATCAATCTTCCTTTGGGCCCTCAAACACAAGGAAAATACAAACATTAACAATAAAGAACAACCACACCCTACACACATATTCATATAATAAAACATCCTGACTTAACTGTATCAAACTTTCCATTGGTCAACAAAAGTTCAACCTGAGATGTATTTCATAAGTTGAGCGCTACAGAGCATTTTGTAGCAAACTGCTATCACAGGTTTAGATGAATAACTTTTTTGAGCTTAAAGTTGTAAATATTTTCTTACCCATCAGTTTTAACATGTTTTGGGCGCTCAAAAGAACCGTCTCATTGAGACGGTTCTTTTGAGTACCCACAACATATGTTTTGCTTGAGAAATAAGAAAAATATTTTTATGATACGCACTCTTAACTAAAGGCCTCTGCTATGCACAAGGAGGCTACACAGCATTTTGTAGAAAACTGCTATGCAACGGTATGTTACAGAAAGCACTTTGTTGCACTGTGTGATGATTCTCAAGCTGAATCGCAGAAAGTGCTTAGTGGGCAGATTGTTGCATCTGTGGCACTTTTTTGTGTAAGAAATGGCTATTGTTGTGCAACTGTCCCTAGAGAAAAGGGCTTTCTTGAGAAATTGTGGTTGCATCATGTTAAGAAGATGTCAGCGGGTGGCTTTGCATGAGGCAAGCGGTTGCCCACTACTGTGAAATTGTATATTACAAAGCATGTCATAGTGCTACCTGTCTCATCTTGAGCTGAGTGAGATAGGTTGCATATGATGAGCCATACAGAGCGCATTTTAGCAAAATGCTATGCGACAGTATGTTACAAAACAGCACTTTGAAGCCCTACACGAGCTGACTCGTGGAAAGGGCTTTGTGCGGTGAACCATTGCATCTATGGCACTAAAAATGCACAACAAAGCATATAACAAAAGTCTTCTGAATAAAGCCCCTTATGCAACTTGGCCTAGACAAGCAACTTGGCCTAGACAAGCAAAATACGCTTTGTGAAACAAACCATTGCATTAATAAAGTGCTATGTGGTGCTTTGTGTTTATGCATATAATGAATGAAACTGCTATAGATGCGTATCAGACTGCTACTGTAAAAGCTCAATTTTGAGGCATAGTCATGGCATACAGTTAAGAAAGCACTACAAAGCACCAAATGAAAGCCCTCACCTTATGCAGCCCAGCCCTGTTTCACCACTGTGAAGATAATGCCAATAGATCAAAAGAGAGGAGAGATATGCATAAAGTCTGAGACATACAGTAAAACCTGTCTTAAGCAGCCACTCATAAAGAAGACCAGAAATGGGCTTTCAAGACCGATTATCGCTTAATGCAGGTCAAAAGCATTGCAGAATGCTCCAAGATAGCATTCTGCAATACTTTCGTCCTTCATTAAGCTACCATTTGAGCCAGTGCATGAGATTTCAGACAATGTGGTATGTGCGACCAGCAAAGCCTCAGATCAGCCTGCGCATATGCACAGTCTGATCAGAGCCTTTGCTAGCTAGTCCCTTGAGTATTGTATGATTGTTAAGCTACTTGCTTAACACCATTTGGTGTTTCTAAGCTTAAAAGGAGGCTGCAGAGGCTCTTCTGAGTCTACACTTGTCAAAATGCCACTTTGTTCGAAATCTCATGACACCGTTCATTTGTCTTTATGACCTTTTTTGTCTATTTGGCCCCTTAAGACAGGTTTTACTGTTTGAGCTTGCGTAAGATGAGCACTACAGAGTGCTTTGTAGCAAATAGCTTTGCAATGAAATGTTGCAAAAAAAGCATTTCATAGTGCTAAGTGACAAATATGGAGCAGTCTCGTGGAAAGCACTTTTTGAGGCAGAGCATTCCATAGACAAAAGGCTCTGTGCCGCTTTTTGGTTTATGCACATGATCAATGAAATGACTATCATTGCACAATCAACAGCTACAGATAAGCATTTTTCTGAACCATTTTCATTGCATAATGTTAGCATCCAGAGAAAAAGGCTTACATTATGCAACTTGGACCTGGTTACAGGGTTGAGTTCCATAAAGCGAGTGCTTTTATTTGGACCTCCTATTGAGAAAACCTGTCTTCGGGATTTCCGACAAAACTAGTTTCAAGCCATGCAGTCTACTCAAATACAGAGACTAAGTAGAAAATTATAATTTTGCTTGTAGCAAGTCTAGATATGATATTTTCCAAATAGCGAATACCAAAGGCGCTGATCAGACTGTGGGGATGTGCAGGCTGGTCTGCGCCTGTGTTGTTCCCAACCCCCAGAAGACAGGTTTTCTGGTGTCCAGGCCCATTTAGTGTTTTGTAATGCATTCTGACTATGCATCAAGAAAGTAATTTCTTTAGCAGTCTTTTGTGCGACAAAAGCCTTTTCATTTTATCTATGCATTCAGAAAAAGCACCTTACCTATACAACCATTTGCTTCACAAAGCACTTTCTGTGAGTCAGCTTAAGAGTCATCACATAGAGCTTCAAAGCACTTTTTTGTAGCATACCCTTGCATAGCAGTTTGCTACAACCGCTTTGTAGCAATCACCATATGCAACTCGTCTCCGCTTCAGAAAACAAAATCTGAAGGTATGACAACACTTTTAAGTGTCCAATTCACCTGGTCTGCATTACTACTGAATGTCTTATAACCTAAAACATCGTAAACGTCTTTACATATTTCGTCTATCTGTTTTGTTATATCCCACATTAATGTTTCTCTCCACCAAAAGGCTGTATTTCTCTCTCGTTCTGTCTTTGCTTTACTATTATTAAACACTTTAATCTTAGATATAGCTTTGTACTTAGATTGATCTAATGGCATTCCCAAATATTGGTAGATTAATTTAACCTTACCAAGAGGATCATCATTCAGATCTTCATAGTATAAAAACCGAAACCTGTCAGGATAAAGATTATACAATCTTAGGCCCTCATGAAAATCATAGAGCATTTTAGAGCACAGAGATTTGGCATTAGAAAGCAAATTCTGTGTGTTCGTTACAGGATACCATTTTGTCTCGATTCGAGAATTGATTATTGCACGTGGATCTCTGAATAAATGGATTATTTTTAAATTGTCTCTAGTCTGCAACAGGTATTCGAGATTGTCCAGCGTCATTCGGAGCACCTTTGTGACATGATGCGAAGCAGCCATGCACATCTTTGGTATGTTCTCCATAACACAGCTCTCTTGTTGCTTTGTCTTTGTGATACACCTTGACGTATTCAACCAACCAGGGCCTGAAATAGAATCAAAAATTGGCATCACAGGTTTAGATAAAAAAAAAAATGCAAATATTTTCTTACCCATCATTTTTAACATGTTTTGCGTGTTCAAAAGAACCGTCTTTGTGAGTACCTGCAACATATATTTTGGTTGAGAAATAAGAAAATTAATTTTTTGGCACGCACTCTTAACTAATGGCCTATTTCAGGGTGGGTAGTCACATGGTTTCTGTTAGGATACACTGTACGGAAAAATGGCAGACTTCTTTCCACACCGATGTTTTAAGCAAAAGTAAGTAGATATTTCTGCGTGTTTTTTCATCTTTACACAGAAACTTATACACCATTTTCCAGCCCCCATTTTTCCCGATCTAACGATGCCAGAATATCCTCATAAAGCTTCTTACTTTGAGTACAGACTCTGTCACAAAATCTTTAGCGGCGAAGATCGGGTCTGAATTTGGAAATAAGCTGTATGGACAACATTTGTGACAGAGTTAGTACTCAAAGTAAGAAGCTTAAAGATGCTATCCTGGTAGCGTTTGATAGGGGAAAATGTGGGCTGGAAAATGGTGTATAACTTTCTGGGTATAGATGAGAAAACATAGAGAAATCTACCTACATTCGATCAGAATGTCCGTACAGTGTATTCGAACATCCGTACAGTATATCCAAGCAAAAACCACGTGACTACCCACCCTGTATTTGGCATCCTTGGTAATTTTGCATGCTTGATTTTTCTCAAAAGGATCCATTTCAAAACCATTCTTCCTAGTTTGCCATCAGAATGCCGAACAGTTTTGATTCAGATCAGGCCCATCATGTTGTAGGGCATGATTTAGGTCCAGACTGTTGGCAGGTTATCATCAGACAAATAAATCGTCACTTAAGCAAAAAAAATAATTGAATTGTTAGGGCAGGGAAGGTTTTATTATATTTTTTATACAGGCACTAAACAGATGCAGGAACTTTTTTGCGAAACTCTGTACCTTTTTTTTTTTAAAAAAAGTTGTGCTTGTAGGTAATTTCTTCGGATATTGATCTTGTCAGGCCAAAAAGTAGGTAGGGAAAACATCTGCACATCAAGCAGGTTTGATTTCATTCTTCAAGATTAAATCTTACACTGTTAGGACTTGATAACTAATAAAACAGTGGAAAATGTGACAAATTCAGAGCAAATATGGCAGAAATGAAATGTGAATGAAAAAACAAACCGACAGTACTCTCAATCGACCGCAATGTTCAAATGGATAACATCTGTAACCCCAGGATTGGTACTAATAATGATGGTTTGAACTGGAGGTGCAGTGTTTATTTCATTTTTATAGCCCCGCTTTGAATAAGTGTGGGCTATATTGGATTTGGGTTGTCTGTCATTCTGTCCGTCCGTCTGTCATGTTTATGTTTACACAATTTCTGTATTGTCACATATACTTAACTGACGGAGAAAATTTTCTCATGAAAAGAGCTGGAAATCACCAATGAGATTGCCTCAGTTATAACAAGTGATAAGGAGCAAGGGTAAGCGAGTCGTCCCAGGGGACACGATTGCAGAGTAACGGAATGGGTCATGCCTGGGTTAAATAGAGGATCTTATATGAGTGCTCATGTTTTATTGAATTTATTAAACGAGTTGAGGAAAATAGATAAAATGCGAGGCTTGCCGAGCATTTTATCTCTTTTTCGCAACGAGTTTAATAAATTCAATAATACAAGAGCACGAATGTTAGATTCTATTTATCATATGACAAATACTTTGAAATCTCATTTCTGGCGTAAAAAGGTTATGTTTTTGTCATTATGAACGCAGCGTTGTTATGGACGTCATAACGTTTCCCGTAAATCCATAAACCACTAGTGGTTTACAGAATTTATTGCATGGCGTTATTTCACTCCCAGACGTGACGTCATATGATAAATCTGTTTATTATGATAATCTATATTTTTAAAAAAAAAAAAAAGTTGGATATATTGTTAGCAGTCTTTTCTGTCCGTCAGTTAAGTACATGTATATGTGACAATAGAGAAATTGTGTTACTTACCACCCAACCCAACGGTAACTCCCTGGGAGACTACAAATCTGTCAAAATCATTAAACTGACAATCGTAGATCTTGTATAGAATGTTCTGGGCAAGCAAAGGTGACACATTCATACTAAAGAAAAGAAATATAAATAAAAATACTAATATACTAAGTACACAATTAAACAATTGGCAGTTCCATAATCTTTATAATTACAGTTTTAAAGCAAGCCTTCAAGGAATTGTAAGATTTTTGCAGCTGTTCATAGCCTCATGAAAGACATAAATCTGATTGACAGCTGCCAAGCTCACTTGCCCGTGCAATAGGCTGTGAACATCAAATTTATTCGCCAGAAGTAACACTGTTGTTGTGTGGCATATCAAATTAAAGGGGACTATCAGTAGACCAGGATACACTGAAAAATTTTACCCTACGATCAAACTAGTGACCTTGGGGTGGGGTCAAATACCTTTAGATTTCTTAGAGAGCGTGGGGATTTCGGAAGGGGTGCCATCAAATGTGGTCTAGTTTAGGAATGCTTTCAATGGTTGTGTGTATGGAATCGCGTATACTATATGGTTACCCAGCCAAGCTCTTGGCCAGATCAATATTCACTTATTCTTATGCTTAAGTTATAACTTTAAAAATATAATAGAAAGAGGTATGGATTTTGCTCACTGAGAAACAATATATGAGGGTCTCAATGGGTACCTCTGAAATCCGACGGTAATCAGTAAAATTTTGGCCCAAAATTCAATAATCAGTAAAATTTACACCCCAAAGTCAGTAATCAGTAAAATCTAGGCCCAAAAATTGGTAATCAGTAAAATATATATAAGCCCAAAATTCTGTAACCTAAGGCAATTTTAGGCACAAAAATTGTTAATCAGTAAAATTAAGACCCATTAATCTGTAATCAGTAAGATTTAGGCACAAAAATGATGCTCTGTAAAAGATAGGCAAAAAAATCTGTATACAATAAAAAGTTTGGCCAATTCAGTGAAATATATTTAATTTCATTGAATTCGCTGTTAAAATGCTCATTCCGCTATTCGGTATTTTTTCCGTGCAAAATTCGCTAATCATTATATTTTTTCTCCAATATTCGCTCATCATTAGCAATGCTCATTCCACTATTCAGTAAAATTATCCTTGAAATATCGCTGATCATTAAATTTTAGGGCCATAATTTGCTAATTGTTATATTTTAGGGCCATAATTCGCTAATCAGTAAACCCCTAGACACCCTCATATGTTTATTAGTCTGTTGACTTCATGTTACTATGCTTTAAAACTCCTTGTAGACAGGATTCCCCATAACAGATAATTTTGCAAATGGTGAAGACCAAGATGAAATGCCACATAATTTGGAATTTTATTGGGGTCTGCACTGTTTGCAGACAAAATAGATCACCAAAGAAAGATTTACACTATTGTTTTGAAATTATAACTCCCCCCCCACACACACACACTCAATATAACAATGGACCATCCCAGCTTATTTGTATGTAGTTTTCTGGAAAATTCCATATGTTTAAAATGGGGTAAGGGTTAAATTGGTAGATACATACAGAGATAGACACTCTGATGGAGTAATGGATGACTGGGTTGAGGGCGTTACCATGTTTTACCAGAATAATGAAACTATTTAAAGAACATCTTGTCCTGAACCAGGACTCTAGAGAGCAATACAATGTCGTCATGGTCACTTGTTAGCTTGACCATTGGTTACATATAATCAGATCTTGATTATAGTATTTCAGGCGTTAGTTTTTATGTCCATACCATAGATCCATCCATATGTCCTTTTGTAAACCCAGCAAATGCAGAAACACAAGAATATTCTGTGATGGGGTTCAAACAGAAACTGCAGACTTTGATTATTTAGGCGATATGGAATATTTTCTTTTTTGTCGGTTCAAATGTTTGCATTTCAAGGCACTCTAAAAACCGTTCTTATGAGACTTTGAGTACCCACAGCATATGTTTTTGTTGAGAAATAAGAAAAATAATTTTTAATTAGGCCAAATAAAGAAATATGTGTGTTTCAGGTAACGGGTCTGAAAATTTTAGGTAGGGTTGGCACACATATTTTTTAGCTCACCTAAGCCGAAGGCTACTGGTGAGCTTATAGGATGGGATATGAGCCTGCGTCTGTGCATGATTTTGGTTGGGGATTGGCTGCATAAGGTTTTTGGATAGATCGGATGAGAACTCTGGTTTCCATGGCAACAGATAGCTCCTATAGGGTTATAATGGGGAAAATCTTGTGACCACTCTATCTCCTTCATTTCTGATTGGTTCTTCCTTGTTCTTGCAGGTAACAAGGACATTCGTAAAATCTCTGATGGGTTGGAAATTCGTCAAGATTCCACGAGGGAATAAGGAGTTAGCTGCCATTGAGCGTCTTGAAAAATCTCCATCTTATGGGAGAAATGTTATGACCACTCTACTTCCTTCATTTTTAGATGGATTTTCTTCATTCTTGCAGGTACCAAGGACAACCATAAAAGTTTGTATGAGTTTGAATTTCGTCAAGATCCCATTACCGACTACTGAGTTAGCTGCCTTTGAGCATCTGAAAAATCAATGAATAATATTGTGACCATTCTAGCTCCTTCATTTTCAATAGGATCTTTTTCTTTCTTGCAGGTAACAAGGACAACCATAAAGCCTTGACGGATTGGAAATTCGGCCAGATCAGACCTCAGACTGCGGAATTAGCTGCCCTTCAGCGTCAGGAAAAATCCCCATAGACTTATAATGGGAGAAATGTTGTGACCACTCTAGTGTCTTCCTTTTTGGATGGATCTAGCTCATTCTTGCAGGTAATAAGGATAACTATAAAAGGTTGGATGAGTTAGAATTGCATCCTGATCTCATCACTGACTGTGGAGTTAGCTGCCCTTGAGCATCTGAAAAATCAATGTATAATGTTGTGACCACTCTAGCGGCTTCATTTTTGATTTGATCTTCTTCATTGTTGCAGATAACGAGGACAGACATTAAATCTTGGATAGATTTGAAATTTCGCAAGACAGGACAAGGGACTGCGGATTTAGCTGCCCTTGAGCGTCCGGAAAAATTCCCATAGACTTATAATGGGAGAAATGTTGTGACGACTCAAGCTCCTTCATTTTTGAATAGAGCTTCTTCATTCTTGCAGGTAACAAGGACAACCATAAAAGCTTGAATGAGTTTGAATTACTGCCAGATCCTATCACATTTAACTTGAATGTCTTAGAAATTGGTGGATAATGTTGTGACCAGTTTAGTGCCTTCTTTTTTGATCGGATCTTCTTCATTCTTGCAGGTAACAAGGAGAACCATAAAAGCTTAATGAATTTTGGCCAGATCCCATTACTTAGCTATTATGGAGTTAGCTTCCCTTGGATGTCTTAAAAATTGATGGATAATGTTGTGACAGTTTTCAAATCAATTTTTTTTTCATTTTTGCAGGTAACTTGGACAACCATAAAAGCTTGAATGAGTTTGAATTTCAAGCAAAACCAACCTAAGACGTGGAGTTAACTGCCCTTGTAGAGTGTCTGAAAAAATCTGCATAGACTTACAATGTAAGATCTTTTGTGACCACTCTAGCAACTTCATTTCTGAATGGATCTTCCTCATTCTTGCAGGTAACGAGGACAACCATAAAAGCTTGAATGAGTTTGATTTTTGGCCACACCCGACCACCAACTACAGTAAGCTGCCCTTGACCATCTAAAATATAGCTGTATAATGTTGTGACCACTCTAGTCCCTTCATTTTTCATTTGATCATCTTCATTCTTGTAGGTAACCAGGACATACATAAAAGCATGGATGAGTTTGAATTTCGGCCAGATCCTGTCACTAACTACAGAGTTAGCTGCCATTGAGCAGCTGAAAAATGTAGTTTAACCAGGTTTCCTCTGCAATTTTAATTCAGATATTTTTACTACTTGCAGATAAACAGAACTGGCGTAATATCTTGAGTATTTGAATTTATTCCTGATCACTGTTTCAAGTTCAGAGTTACCTGCCTTTGAGCATCATAAATTATGGTGTCTCAAAACATTATTCTGGCTCCCAGGTGAGCCATTGTTGCCCAGTAGGCTACTTGTTTATTTTTTTCTGGAAAAAAATATAATTTTATGTGCTTTGAAAGGCATTTCGCCTTTCAAAATACATAAAATTATATTGTTTTCAGAAAACCTGAAAAAAATTCTAGGCTTCACCAGTAAATTTTGGTAGGGTCGGGATACCCTAAACACAGATATTTTTTATTTGGCCTTACACACTCTTATCTAAAGACTGTGACAGTGTCTAAACCCCCCTTCCACTGGACGGCTAGTCCGCTACGATTGGAAATTTTGGTCAAAATGACACGAATCGTAGCAGAAACGGCAAGAGCGCAGTAGAAGCGCGGTAGAAGCGCAGTAGAAGCGCCTTGGTCGTAGTAGAAGCGTATGGGAATTTCAGATTCTATATAGAAAGGATATAAAAGCGCAACGAAAGCGTAGCTCCATTGCCTAGATCGTAGCAAGGTCGCAGCTACATCACTATCAGCGTAGACTAAGCCTAACCAGATCTTCATTGTCATAGTGGGATCGCAGCAGCAGCTTAACGGAAGCGTAGTAGAAGCATACTGGAAGCGTCAAGTCCCCAAATATGTGGCTGTCTACGCTTATGCTGTGATTTGGAATAATTTTAAAGAAAATCCTAGATCGCCATGAGCGTAGCAGGATCGCCGTCCAGTGGAATGGGGGGTAAGCATATTTTCCCCAAGACATGTTAAAGAAAAGGGTTTTGCATAAACAACAGTACCTTCTTGCATTGCTCAAGAACTTTGGATCCACATTCTGTTCTGCTGATGTAAATTTACTGAAATAATATATAAATACATTACATGTGCCGATCCAGAAATTTTTGTCAGAGGGGGTCCAACTCTGACCAAGTTTTTTTTTATGCCCCCACCATTTTTAATGGGAGGGGGCATTGTATACCATCACCCAAGCTTGTCCGTACGTCCCATACATACAAAAAGAACCAAAAAACAACAACACTGGGCTGCTTAGTGCAGTTGGTAATGTGTCTGACTGCAGATCCAGGGGTCACCAATTCTATCCCGGCCCGGTCACATACTTTCGCTGAGATTGATCATGAAATAATTTCTACAGCCATTCTCCTCCCTTCCGCTGATTCAAGAAGGGTTGTTGTCAGTTACAAGCAAAAGTATGTGTACGAAGTACTGTTTAACTGCTTAGAAGTGTCGTTAGGTGAACTGACCTTCCAGACATAACCATAGCTGTTTACTGGGACGTAAGAACCAAACCAAAAAAAACATAAGAAAAATGGTTTCCGGGTGATATCTTTTGAAATCATTGGTGTATTGGATTCATATTTCATACACAGGTATATAATCATAAAATACAGATCAAGTTCGATTAAGGATAAAATCCATCTATTATTATCAGAGTTATGGTTCTTGATCTCCATACGATAAATGGTTTCCAGGCGATATCTTTTGAATGCATTGGTGTATTGGATTATGTATTTCATACACAGGTACGACAAGTTTAATTAAGGATAAAATCCACCAAATTTTATCAGAGTTATGGCCCTTGATCTCTGCACGAAAAATGTTTTCGGGCAATATCTTTTGGATACATTGGTGTATTGGATTCATATTTCATAAACAGGTATATAATTCATTAAATACAGGTTAAGTTCAATTAAGTATAAATCCACTGATTATTACCAAATCCACTGATTATTATCAGAATCTCAGAATTGGTTTGTGCTAAATATCTTAAGAATGAATTGACGGAATTCGATAAAACTCGGCATATGCATTACTATTGACAAGAGCTAGGTTGGGATTGCTAGGCAACAGGATGCGCCTATCTGTAGCAGAGTTATGGCCCTTAAAATTTGTTCATGATTGAAATTTGTTAATTATGTTTCCACTCAATATTTTGAGAACAAATTGATGCAATTTGACAATATTTTCCATATGCTTAAATAATGACAAGATCTGGGTTGGGATGGTTATGTGTCGATTTATGCAAACTTTTTAAAGGGTTATGGCCATTGACTAATGTTTCATCGGTGGGTTGGTGCCTGATGCTTATCTGTAGCTGGACCCACCGTGGCTCAACTTGAGGTTTTCTTTAGCTCTGACTATCTGTGAGTCGTGAGCCCTTTTCTTTGTTTCATCATAGTGTGTTAATTTGATTAGAGTGTTTCTCCATGATGATACATTGCATTGCAAAAAGTCAACAAAACAAAGAACCACGACCTTAGAACATTGCAATAGTTAGAAGGCTTCCATGCGAGCTGAACATTTCTTGTACTTCAACAACAGCAGAATCTAGGGTGAAGATTTGGTACCAGTAAAATGCATTTAAGCCCCCAGTGGCTTAGACTGCTGTCCATTCTAGGGCCGTGGCTCTGCTGTTGTTGACTTGTTGTTTACTGTTACTTTCATTGTGGGAGTCTGTAATTGTTCTATGTTTTGTTGTATGTTGCTTTGTGTCCCTTCTAGTTTTGCAATTATCTTGATGGTTTAGAGAGAGCTGGTTGCTTTGCTTGGTTTGTCTTCCTGGTGTCTTGTGATGGTTGAGTGGCTCTTCCTCGCGGTACCGTGGGTTTGTCTGCAGTTTATGATTGTGGTATTTCCTGATCATACTCACTTACTATTTAAGTAGGGCCAAAATGTTTTCCATTGTCCAGTCAATATGCTTTTAATTGCCTAAATATGATCAACTTAATTTTGTAAAATAAAAATAATACATTTAAAGGCAGGAGTGGGGTATATAAGTAAAAAAATAGCCTCAATTTTGGCACTTTCTGACTTGCACTAAAGCTGTTAACATACCCAAGAGCTCTTAAGGCTTATCTCTAATTCGATTGGCTTATCTAATTAACTGTGAAAATGATTGACACCTCTTGTCAGCTCTGTGGCCATATGGTTTCGTCATATGGAGTATTCTGCAAACTCTACCAATTATTAGGAAATTCAGTGAAAACCTAATAAAATTTGAATTTTGAAAGAATTTTATTTTCGATATTATCTATATATGGAAATTTTAGAAAGTAGATCAGTGCTATTAATCATTAAGTAGCAAAATAAATAAATAATTTAATAACAATTTATTATATTTACCTATATTTTTCTACCAGGACAACAAGGTTATAAATCATTTTGTACAAAATAAGAATGAAAAATAAATTATTATTTTTATTAATATTTTACTTGTAAATCTTTTGTTATAAACATTTAGTAAAACTATAAAATAGAATTCTTATAAAATCTCATTTATTTAACATTTTTCTGACTTTTATACTGACATAAATGTAATGATACTGTATAAATTACAACCATTGAAAACAAATGAGGCGATTCCTGTTTGTTTGGTGTCCTAACGTTTATAATTACTCTGTAATTACTCAAAAGTAATTGACATTTAGCTTACCATGATCCTACACGGTCCAAAGATCACAAAACGAACTTTTATATAGAAATGATCAATTCATGGATACACAGTCACCGTTTATTTTCTTATTTAGATTTATATTTGCTAAATGGTGAAAGTCCAGATCGGCTGTACTGATCAGAACTCAAACAGCATCTTAGGCAAAATGCTGCAAATTATTTATTTGATCAAATTTGGCAGGAATAAAGTGCATATAAATACCAGCATGATAATTATTGATAACTCCCCCCAAGCAAAATGTATGAATATATAAAAATAATAAATATTCGAATGTTATATTCATGACAATCAAATTCATTTAAGTAAGCTGTCTTCATCATTTCTATCTTCGTTCTTTTTTCTCAGTCTGTCTGTTTTATTTCTCATAGTAAAAAAATACAAAATGATTATAACCAAAATAATATTGTTATTTTTGTAACAAGGAAACAGACCAGTAGTAACCTGAGGCTTATCTGTTATCAGCAAGACAAGATTAGGAAGGGTCTTATCTGGTCAATAGCTAAGCTCCGCCCACCGACCATCTCATACAGTTAATAATTTCTCTGACGGGGGTACAGAATCCCTGCTTTTACTTACGAATTTAATAAAGGAGACTTGTTATGTATTGATGAGATGGTAGGGGCCTGATGCTTTGGATGTTGTCAGGCCCACCGGGGTTTGCATGTTGGATGTCTGCTCTGGTATTCAGTTTTATGTACTGTTGAGTCCTTATCTTTGCTTTATCTCCTTTTAATATCTTGATTTATATGTTCTAGGAAATGATGCATGGATACGTTAGGGGTGTTTCAAGCAAACCAAACATCTATGTGTCTTGATCTACATCTGAACTAAGGGTGTGGTTGGCATGCCGTGAAACCGATTTAAGCCCTCCAGTAAAATATTTTTACTGACTGTTACTTCTTTGTCGACCATTTGTGTTATTTATGTCTTGTGTTTGTCATGCTTTCCTGTCCGTTCATTGCTGCCTTGTGGTCACCTTAAGGGAAAGGGCTGACCTCTTGGCTCTTAGTTTGTGATGTTTATTGTGATTTTGTTATTTTACCATTTGGTATCCTGGGACAGGTGTGGTACTTGATTGTATCGATCCCTAATCCTTGCTGTCTTCCTTACTTTGTAACCTGTGTCAAGATATCGCACATTTTGTATCATTTAATAAGTTGAGTATTACTTGGTTCTAAGGGCTGGCTGGCAATTGGCATGAGTTTTACCATTGTTAGTGTAAGTATTTTAAGTAATAGTGTGCTGCTGAAAAAATATTTATATTAAAGCAGATTTTATCACAGATGATTAAGAGTTGCCAGGGGGGGGGGGATAATGCATTTTACAGGTATCAAATCTTCGCCTAAGATTCTGCTGGTGTTGAAGCACAAAAATTTTAAACTCGCATGGAGGCTTCTTATCTATTGCAATATATTATTATAGAGAAAAATCTAATCAAATTAACACACTTTGATGAAACAAAGAGAAGGGCTCACGACTCACAGATAGTCAGAGCTAAAGAAAACCTCAATTTGAGCCACGCCGGGCCTAGCTACAGACAAACATCAGGCACCAACCCACCAAGTAAGGCTTGAAGTTGGGATACCAATTACATAGTCTACTTACCATGCATCTGAACTTTGGTCCTGGTTTGTCTGCTCTATTGGATCTGCTGTCAGAACACCAAGTCAGATGCTATGGTCAGGTTGTATCTGTTGACTATTTGTATGCAATTGCAAAATGAATTCAGGGACAGATGCCTGAAACCTGGCCATTGAGAATTTATTAAAAGGAAGTGGGTTGACAGCAGTTTTGACAGAGGCTGGGAAAGCACATTTAGGAACTGTAAGAATGTCATTATATATTGCACTGACAAAAATATGGTTTGGATTGCCCTAGGCAGGGATAGAGCTTTAATGAGCTTAGCTTGTCGTTAGGGCCAAGGACCTGACTCATATTTTCGCTCATTCACATGTTGCGATATAGCGCCTGCCTTCTGAAATCTGTATGGCAAGTTTGAAATGCATTGAGAGAACCAACAGGTGTTCGGAAAAATAGGCAATATGCCAAAAATTACATCAGATAATGACAAACTAATTCTTGAGCGCTTTGTTGTCATTTCATATGATCAATCAAGTGCAGGGGAAATGGTTAATGAGGCAAGATCAGACATAATTGCACACAGACAGAAGCCGTATGAAATCAATACCTACTGCATTAGCACTGTTGGAACATGCAACAAGGGCGATGTACCAAGCAGGCTAGATGTAGGTTTAGTCTCTTATTTGTTAACCAGCACTTTTAAGCCTTAAACGATGGGACTGGAAATATGAATGCATATATTTGCCCACAGTTGCTGCCTGTTGTCAAGAGATTGCAATATATTTTGCTCTGCAAACTGTAAAGTATTAAGTCCAGCCTAGCATGTTCTGCACTCTACAGTTGTGCATGTCTGATAAATAACTCGAAACACGTTGCAGATAGGGAAAACAATCTGGTAACTTGAGGATTTTGTATTATGCGTGATTAAAAATTAATTCAGCAGGACTGAATATGAATTGTTTAGCCGGTTCTTTTAAGTTTTATAACACATGTGACAATCGAAGTTTGTAATCAGACTTTTTGAGCTGCAAGTGCCAAAAAAGCAGAAGGAATACTGTAAATTCGGAAATTTTCGCGAGGGTTTTATTTTCGCGAAACTTCGCATATGCGAAGTTTCGTGAAAATAAAATCCTCACCAAATGGAAAAAATATTCTGTCGTTTACTGATAAAGGTAAATCATGCCCTAGTCGCGATTTTTTAACGTCACAAATATGTATTTTAACCCTATTCGCAAAAATAAAATCTCGCGAAAATTTCCGGATTTACAGTAGTCATTGCCATGTTGTAGTTCCTTCAATAAAAAATATGAAAATGAGCAAGATTCACCGATTTCTTCTTCGCAAGGAAACCTGACTTTCAAAAAGATATTCAAAAGCTATAAAGTTGGATACAAGTTATTGTGATATTTTCTGATCATAATCACTTACTTTTTGCTCCAAAATGCGGCAAAATGCACCGTTCAAAAATAAAGTATGATGCTATTTGATGGTTCTGATAACTGTCACAAAGACTACTAAAGAAACCTGACACCCACTATGTGTCATTTTTTGGTAGTAAATGAAAACGATGCACACTTGTCTATCCATTGCCTAAAATTGAACAAAGGTGGGCTAAGATGCACTGAGATTATTTGAAAAGATGAACTAATTTCAGACGTCAGCTATTAAAACGGCATGTAACCCATAAAATCTTTTTTTGCAAGAACAAAGAAATCACGCAAAATTCACCAGAAACCGCTTTAGTGTGATTCTTTGTCATTTCATTGACATCTTCTGAGCATTCAAATAAAGCATGCACGCATTGTTCAACCCAAAAGCCTATTTTCATTTTCTCAACGTCAATTTTATTTTACGTTATCAGTGTTTTATGAGCTATTAAAAAGCACTGCCACTTTATCAACTTTTTTTCACTTTGTATGATGTTTGGAATGCATTTTGACAATGTTTCAGTCCTTTTGAACTCCGTAGCTGCGGCCTACGTCCATTTAGCGATTCCAAGCCTTATAATCGACATGCTGATATATGTATACTGCAAAGCTTGAAATTCATATGCGATTAAAGTAAAGTGTAGCCAATTGGCATTATAACAAAGTAGACAGCTCACACTAAAGGCAACATAATTATAATGACAAAGAAAAAAGTTATTATCCACATTTTACGTTGTTTCTTTATTGGCGTTAAGTTTTGTCTGTTCTGCTTAACCTCTTTAACGTGACGCGAACAATAAGTTCTGATTCATGAAAATGCATTCTCTTACAATGATTGGTTGAATCCAAGTCATTTCAGATTCTAGAAATCGCTTCAACAAAGGGAAAAACCACTGCCGTTTAGACAACGTCGAAAGCACAACTTAAAAACCCCATTTCATACGTCACAGCAAGAAATTGCAAATTTTTTAGATGCAATTTGTCTGTACTGACATTGGTCGTGCATACATGAAAAAAAATATGTAGACATACATTTGAGCAAAAGTGATAAAAACGGTATTTTTGACGTCGTGACGTCTTGTTCTATATTTGATAAATATTTTTTTCATAGAATACTTTCTAATGTTTTGTTATTAAAATAAGCATCCGGCTTAGCTCTATAATTTGTTATTTACGAGTTTGACTCAAGTTAAAAGTGTCAGGTTTCTTTAGTAGTAAAGTATAGCTGTTTGAACTCATATAGTCCTAAAACAATAAAATATGTTTTAAAAGAAGTAACGTCTACAACAGCAATATCATGTGCCTAAACAATTTCTATTATTCTGCTGGTAAATTAAATTCAATGAACCGATAATAATATCATGTAAGAATATAGAAAAATTATAATAACACTATAATTGGAATTCCTACAATTTAATGGTAGCGTAGTATACTTTATTGGCTGTTGCATGGTAATGCACCAATTCCTAAAGAGCTAACATACATTTGTTTTTTTTGTCGTATATAATGTGGTTTAGAAAATCATGATGTACAAAATAAACTCTTCACAGGTATTTTTGCATCCTATTGTCTAGTAATAAATAGTAATATATTCGTAAGTAAGTAACATAACAATGATCTAAGATGCATAAATTATTTTAACTTATGCTGGTAGTTTGCTGCACTGAAGTGTTATAAGTGCTCAAAGGCAATATACAAATAGAAAAAAAAGTGTGACTTATCTGGTCTATTTTTCCATTCCTAGGAATTAGTGTAGTCAATAGCCTACTTTGAAAATGATTAAAGACCTATAATCCTGTCCAATAGAGATCATTAAAGGATTAACTGATAAGGGACAGTTACAGTATCTCACAGGATTAAAGGGGCCCTCAAAAGTGACTTACCTGTATACAACACAGCTGCATTACCTAAGATAAATATCGATATTCTATTAGATAGTACCTTAACCCTTCATGGGACCACTTTGTCCCCTGTAAGGAAGTTATATTCACCTCATAAAGATTTTAGCCTTTGATCTGTCTGGAAAAGCCCTCAGGCAGTGGTACGATTTTATTGTCTAAGAATTTACCTTTTCAAACGTCTTTTTTAAGACTAAAAATGTGTGCAATATCCGTTTTTACAAATTGAAACATCACTCGATCTCATGATAATATTCCAGCTCGTTACTGTGCAAACCGTGTAATGACACTTTAATTTGTTATTATGGTGTTGTCACTACATGATGATGGCTCTACAAGACCCAAAGTCTCAGAGCTTTCCAAATTAAGGTACTAATGACTTGAGGACCCATATTTCACAGAGGAGATTGTGTGAGGCATATGCATAATTCAAATAACATACCGACATTCATCTCTGTCTGAACGGCACACAGTATCATTTCCTCGCCAGTACACCCACAGCGATGTCTTCCATAAGGGCTCATAAACGTAAAAGGAGTCAGTGCGAAAACCTAGCACAATCCCTGTTAGTGTGCTACCCCCTCTCATGTAGCCATTTAGCACATCAAACAGTTTAGGTTCTGCAAAACAATGGTATAATATGGGTCTCGATGTGAGAAAATCTGTCGTTCTGGTTTGTGAACAGCAAAACAGCAGACCAGCCTGCACAGTCTGATCAGCCCCTTTGTTATTGGCTTATTGGAAAGTATCATAACCAAAATTGCCACAGGCAGAATGTCAATACTCTAGCTTGTTTTTGTAGCTGAGCAGTTTATTTTAAACTTAACTGGATCGAAAACCCCAAAGACAGGTATTCTCACGTCGAGGCTCATATCATTTTTATCACACCTGCTTATAGCAGGGTACGATATAGTTCACATATCTGTCCCTCCGTCCGTCATAATCCGCCCGTCCGTCCATGTTACGACATAAAGCCAGTCAGGAAGGAAGAGGGGAAATCTTATTGGAAAATTCCTTTATGCGATGACGATGCTACCAGGGAAAAATAATGCACACAACTAGCAAAAACTTTTCAGTACTTTATGTACTAAGAAAACATCCACATCACATTAATATACAATGACACCACCTACGCTGTTATTTCTGGCTAATTGACCATCCTATACTAGGGCAAGTTGCCACTCTAAGATCATTTCAATTAGAATCAATCTTAGAGTGTCCTGCTCTAGATGTACGTCAACTAGTCAGAAATAAAAAAACTTAAAGAATATGATTCACATATAAATTAAGTTCTCAGAGGAAAAAAAAATTGGGCCCTTTAATACTACAGTCTCGTATTGACGAGAAATCTCGAGATTATACGCGTCTCGCGAACACTATAACTGTTGATATTTCACGCGTCTCACGAACACTATGTCTTCTTAGCCGCACGTTGTCTACTTCAGACAGTCGGCGCTGAGGTTATAAGAATGTGATCGATCCTGTACTTCGGTCGTCACCGGATTCGCATAGAATTTCTTGCGCTTAATGTTGATCGTCTTTCTAAACGTCAAGTTTAGTATAAGTGGTTCTTCCTATACAACGGTTCCTGATCGTATCCCCACGTTGGGATGTCAGATTCACTTATAACAATTCCAGCCGGTTGGCTCCCAACTCGGTCTATTCTACGTGGTTGGACGTAACAATTGGGGCCTGATCCACGCTGTTCATGGCCTGAGGGGGACAGCTAATAAATGCCCTCAGGTATCAATCATTCCGCTCACCAACATTCAGCCTCCAACGTAGGAGGGGACACAAGAGACGATTCTGCAAAAAAAATCTACTTTTAGAATCTCAGAATCACTCTGTTGCGTCAATAATGGAGTTGTTCGTTTGAAGTTCACAAAAATAGAAATAATTTCAGTGGTCATACTTTTTTAAATTACAGCCTAACCCTATAAGCACGCGATTAGCCCTCACCCGAGGGTGTATGGCTAACGGCTCCTATGCGGTTAGGATGGATTGGCTCTTCTAAATATCCACACTCAGAATTATATAATAGAGAAGTATTTTTAGTGACTGGCCTATGTCAGTGCTAAACAATACCTCTCATGCCAAACGAACAAACCCATACGTTACAAAATTTTCAATACGCTGTCGTAACGTCACCCTGGTTTGAGACGCTATCGCAGCCGAAACATCAAGATCCCGTGGCCCTTTTTCCCTTCCAGGTCACGTTATCTAGATAGTTTCGAGGTTTACAAATACTGATACCAATTCTCTTAAAATTCCAGGAAAACGTTGAACAGTGTGGTGCCGACGTAACGTTTGGACATTTACGTCGGACATCACCCTGCCCACGCGCTAATTTCGTACATATATAACGTATCAGTTGTAAACAACTAATTATGACCCCTCGTCAAACATATTTACATCAATATTGAGAGATTACATTCTGCTGTTTTATGTGTATAAAACCGTACAATATAACATACATGTCAGCTATCACCTTATTTATGTAAGTGTGTTGTAGTGTATGCACCTAACCCTTATTCTTATATGCGTCAGATATAACTCGAGGTGACACATACAGGTCGCTACAGAAAGTCGACTATCACTGGCAGTTAAATTGTCTTTCCAACGAGTCCATCCGGATAGCTTTTACTATAGCCGCAAGAATGGTCCCAGCAGATTTTTAGGCACTACGCATGTGCGTAGCTTCATACGCAAGTGCGTAACAATCGCTATTTCCACCGAAAAAACAGTACGTTATTGATAACACCCGATAGAACTGGTACACGGAATGCTGGCCGATTCAACAGACGACAAAATAGAAAACGAGTGACTTATTATTTCAATACAATGTGACATGCTAGAGACATCGCGATTCAATGCAATAACACAAATCGCCATAGCCCTGTCATGTACAATTTCAATACAGTAAGAACATATATAACTTCACGTACCTTTTATAATAATGAATAGCGTCTCTATATCGAACCTTTCAACGGTATCTTTAAAATGTCCCCTAACAAGAATGGGAAATTCCATCCTTTATATAGTGAAAAGTGCACAAGATCTCCAAGATATTCAAGAAAAGTAACAAAATCCTGCAAGCGTTGATAAATATAGACACAATGAGTTCCATCTCAGACAAACCGACCTTTTATTGGGACTATTAGTAGTAAAGGTACCGTATCATGGTTCGAATAGGTGACCAGGTGCATACCTAAACCTTTGCGTATTTGTGCGTATACGCAACCATCACTGATTCTGTTGTTCCATCTATTCTGCATCGTAACAGTCCATCAACTTATGTCACAATTAATTTCTTAGTACCTATGATAGCTAGGATAATGAAACCTTGATTAGTAGTTGTCCTTGACATGCTCAACAAGCACGCACCTTGATCTTGTACCCTTGACCTACATTTCACATTCCATTGACTTAGTCAGAATTTACGTCGCAACTTGGAGTAAACTACTAAAGTGTGTTTCTCTGTACTTATGGTTGCTACGATGATGAAATCTTGCATAGTAATTGTCCTTGACTTACCCAACAAGCACGCATCTTGACCCTGTACCCATGACCTACATTTCATGATCATTGACTGTCCGAATTTTATGTCGCGACGTGGAGTAAAATACTAAAGTGTGTTTCTCTGTACTTATGTTAGCTAGGATAATGAAACATTGCATAGGAATTGTCCTTGACTAACTCAGCAAGCACTCACCTTGACCCGGTACCCTTGACCTACATGTCACACTCCATTGAATTTGTTAGAATTTTTTCGTAGATCAAAATACTAAAGTGTAGTTTTCTGTTCTTATGATAGCTAGGATTATGATACCTTTCATAGTAATTATCCTTGACATACTGTACAAGCACACACCTTGACCTACATTTCACGCTCGATTGACTTTGTCAGAATTTTACGTTGCAACGTTGAGTAAAATACTAAAGTGTGTTTCTCTGTACTTATGGTAGCTAGGATGAGAATTTTACCTGGAGTTAAATACTAAAGTGTGTTTCTCTGTACTTATGTTTGCTAGGATTATGATACCTTGCATAGTAACTCAGCAAGTATGCACCTTGACCCGGTACCCTTGACCTACATTTTATGCTCCATTGACTTTGTCCAAATTTTACGTTGTGATGTGGAGTAAAATACTAAAGTGTGTTTCTCTGTACTTATGTTAGCTAGGATGATGAAACCTTGCATAGTAATTGTCCTTGACTTACTCAGCAAGCACACACCTTGACCCAGTACCCTTGACCTGTATTTTACGCTCCATTGACTTTGTCAGAATTTTACTTTGAGTAAAATACTAGTGTGTTTCTCTGTCCTTATGGTAGCTAGGATTATGAAATCTTGCATAGTAATTATCCTTGACATACTCCACTAGCATGCACCTTTTTTTCCCCCTATATTTCACGCTCCAATGACTTTGACCGAATTTTATGTGTAGTAAAATACTAAATTTTGTTTCTCTGTTTTTATGGCCGTTTGGATAATGAAATCTTGAATAGTAATTATCCTTGACATACTTTACTAGCATGCACCTTTTTTCCCTACATTTCACGCACCAATGACTTAGAAGTTTTGTGATTATTTTGCGCAATACAGGTGCGACATCAACGTCGGCGGAGTTCTTGTTATGAGATGATATATAAACAATATGGCTTCTTTAAGAGCAGGATGATGGCAACATGTGGGTCAAGCAAAGACTCACTGATCAGCCTGGGTTTTCACTCCTTAGATACATGTATCCATAGAGGGATACCTAAGGCTGACCTGAGTTTTCACCACTAGGGCCACACACCATTGTGTTGGTTTTGCCACAAGACAGCTCATATTATATCAGACATTTCAAGTTATTCTCTGTATTAGCTTTGTTGCGAGGAAATTTGTATTTTTAGCTCACCTGAGCCAAAGGCTCAAGGTTGAGCTAAAAGTATACCAATGACTCTGGCATCCGTTTTGTCACTCTCTCTCTCTCTCTCTCTCTCTCTCTCTCTCTCTCTCTCTCTCTTAGTTTAAACTAAAATGTTATTCTGGGATTAAGGAGGTAAAGGAACTAACAACCAGCAACGGTTAGGGTGACTTTTTGTTGAGAAGATCTACATGTTTCGGTGTCGCAGATACCTTTGTCAGGATAAAAATAATAAGATTTCAGCCCCTAATGTAATAAAAAACGGTTGTGTGTTTGTCACATGACCTGATTGTTGCAGTTTCTAAATAAAGATGCTTTAAGCTTGCAGACATAACATTTAAAATAGTTGTAAGATAACAGATACATATTTGGTGACGATGGAAGTAAATGTGTTTCAGTAGGAATTGGGTGAAAAATGTTATTATTTACCTTTTATTGTGAAATCCTGAACGATCCAGTATAAGCTTGCTGTTCCGTATAGTAAAAACATGGTGACTACACCATATACAGTAACAGATATAAACCTTCTCGTAAAAGGTGACAAAGACATTTTCAAGACTTTTAATCCCTAAATATCAGAATATTTTGATATTATGCTAGTAACCCATCCTTCCAGGACTTCCTTGAGTTATCTTCTTCGGAAATATTCCTTATTATATATTGCAAAACTTAGCAATATTATGATATGGTGGTTGAAAGTATATATTTGGACAGCATACTGTAAATTCGGAAGTTTTCTCTAAAATAAAGCCCTAACGAAATCACTCTATCGTTTACTGACGTCTAGGTAAATCATGCCCTTAGTCGCAAATTTTTAACATGGCAATTATTTTCTTTTAAGGCCTTTCGTGAAAATAAAATTCTCGCGAAACAGTAGTTTGCAGTAACATATTAACCACTCACATTTGAGATTCATAACCCTCCAAAAAGATTTACTTTCTTTCAATACAAAACTATACTCCAACTTGGCGGACACAAAAGTGAAAGTCCTAAATTAATGTTTTTGGGACTGACATGCCAAAGAAAGCCAGTCTTAAAATAGTGAATTTAAGGCAGATTATAAATTTGAACTTCTAGGATGTTTTCAGAATCTCTAAATAGAGGATCTTACATGAGTGCTCATGTTTTATTGAATTTATTAAACGAGTTGGGAAAAAGAGATAAAATGCGAGGCTTGCCGAGCATTTTATCTCTTTTTCGCAACGAGTTTAATAAATTCAATAATACAAGAGCACGAATGTTAGATTCTATTTATCATATGACATTAAAATTACTTTGACATCTCATTTCTGCCATAAAAACATTATAATTTTGACATTTTGTATGCAATGTTGTTATGGACGTAATAACGTTTCCCGTAAATCGATAAACCACTAGTGGTTTACAGATTTTATTGCATGGCGTTATTTCACTCCCAGACCCGACGTCATATGATAAAACTATACTCCAATTTGGCGGACACAAAAAAGTGAAAGTTTTCAGGGTTAATCCTGAATTCATATTTTTGGGACTAACATGCCAAAGAAAGCCAGTCTCAAAATAGTCAATTTAAGGTAGATTATAAATTTGAACTTCTAGGATGTTTTCAGAATCTCTAAATGCAGTTCACTAATTTTTGAAAACATTAATTTATTGGCATAATGCAAATTTTGACCTTTGAATTCTATTTTCATCCACACGTGGAAAACTTCTAAGCGAATCTAATTTATTATGTGCCTTCAAAGTTGGGTCTGTACAAACATTGAATGTTTTGCCTACTGGGTAATTTTGCATGGTTTTTGCTGAAATGTTTCAAAATCAACTTTTTGGAAAAATTCTTTCTGAAATACCATCAGAGTATCATTTTGGATTCAGATCAGACCCAATGTTTATCCAGCCTGATCTGGGTCCAAACTGTTTGCAAAGGTTTTCAGCAGATGACAGTTAATACTGCATCTGTTACTAGTCTATTACAATCCAAACACTCACTGTCGTGAAATATAATCGTCTTACTACAATTGTGCTCTCTTAATTGTATACTTCTCGCAATTTATGAGCCGGGATACGAGAAAACCAACAATGTCACTGTTTAGCATCATACACCGGATATTGCGATATTGGACATTTCAACGCGTTGATGTACGAGGTGAGTGTTTATCCATTTTTTCTCATTGAATCATGTGAAATTTTAATGCAGACCCATTTCTCTGTCGTTGCTGATATATGGATGTATATGCCCTTTACTACAACAAATGGTCAGCAAAAATCTATAGCATCTACAAATAACAGAACCAGGGTTCGCACAGGCTTGAAAAGTACTTGAATATACAGGACTGTCTTGAAAAGTCCCTGAAAATTAAACTTGCCTTGAAAAGTACTTGCAAAACACTCAAAGGCCTTGAAAAGTCCTTGAATTTTAACAGATCTGATTTTTTTGTTCCCTTTTTCTTTACACAGAATTTACTTATGATATTTCTCAAGATTCTGGTTCCAAATATTTGTGTTTCCATAGAAACATGCAGTATGGGAATATAAGATGTATGTTCTTGAACTACTCAAGTACAGAATATTCTTGAACTTTTCAAGAACAGTACATTCTTGAACTTTTCAAGAACAATAAAGTTTCAAGAACAGGATGTTCTTGAACATTTCATGAACAGTTTTGGAGAACAATTGTCCTTAAAAATTGTCCAATTTTACGTTCATAAAATGTTTTTGAGCTGTTCTTGAGCACTTTAATAGCAGTTCATGTCCAGTTCTTGGATCTTAGTCTTGAATAATGGAAGAACTTTTCTTGAACTTTTTTTTTTTTTTAAATTTTCACAGGGGCTGAGAACTTTGCTTAATTTTTCTCATCTGCTGATATTTTTCAACATTAACGCTTTCAAAACTTTTTTCGGAGCACTGACATTAGTTTGTCAAACAGTTTAGGTCCAGATCAGGCTCAATGTTGATGCGTTGTATATTAAAGTAAATATGAGCCGTGACATGTGATTTCCAACAATGTGGCATTTTGACATGTCATGCACGGATCCAGGAATTTTTGGCCAGGGGGGGGGGGGAGGGGGGGGGGGGGGGTCCAGGTCGTTCTGACAAAAAAAACTCTGACGTTTTTTTTTATGGTCGGATCGGCACTTGCATGTGTAGACTCAGAGGAGCCTATGCAGCCTCCTGTTAAGCTTAGAAAATCCAAATGATGTTCATTCAGTAGCTCAACAGTCATAAAATATTCAAGTGACTAGCAAAGGCTTTGATCAGACTGCGTGTATGCGCAGGCTGGTCTGAGCCTTTGCAGGTCGCACATACCACATTGTTGTAAATCTCATGTCATGGCTCAATTATTGTATTGTTTTTTTAAACAATTTACGTGTAACCAGTAAGACTGTTGCTGTTGCTTAGTAGTTATTAATTACTGCTATTAATGATTTAATCAAAATCCATCAAACTAATGCTTGACATGCTGAGAGCTTTGCTTAATTTTTCTCATCTGCTGATAGTTTTCAAAATTAACACTTTCAAAACTTTTTAGGAGCACTTGCATCAGTATGTCAAACAGTTTAGGTCCAGATCAGGCTCCATGCACGGATCCAGAAAGTTTTGTCAGAGAGGGTCCAACTTTGACAACATTTTTTTTTTTTTTTTTTTTTTTGATGAGATGAGATAATCCAAATACCACTATAAGCGTATAAGCGGGCCATCATCTGCGCACCAGCGAAACACCATTTAAATGGCATTTCACTGGCGTGCCGTTGTTGGCCCAACAATGAAGGCTGGCTTGATAGCTTTGTGTTTTTTCAGGGATCCAGACCAATATTGCTAAGAAACCCTATATTTTTGTGATTTTTCAGGGGGGGGATGGACCCCCTGCCCCCCCCCCCCCCCTGCCCCCCCCCCACCTCTGAATCCCCACATGGGCTCAATGTTGTTGCGTTGTTAGATCATTTTATATCTGTCCTGATCTAGGTCCAAACTATAGCAGGGCACTAGCAGGCATAGAGTAAAAAAAACATAATTAAACCACCTGTTTCCAGGGAAAACGCATGTTACTGCCATTGTTAGCTTAATAGTGATAATAATTATACACAGGTTTAGATAAAAAAAATTATCAGCGTAAAAATGTAACTTTTTTCTTACTTATCAGTTTTAACATATGTTTGGGTGCTCAAAAGAACCGTCTCACTGAGACAGTTCTTTTGAGTACCCATAACATAATTGTTTTGGTTAAGAAATAAGAAAATTAAATTTTCGTTACTCACTCTTTACTAAAGTCTTGATTATACGATATGGGCATTGACTCGAGAAATCTGACTTTGTTGTCTGCGAACAGCAAAGGCTTAGACCATCCTGTGGAAAAGCTCTGCAGTCTGGTCATTGTCTTTGGAACTTGTATTGCTACATTTGAAATTCCACCCAAAAATCAAGTTTATTTCTCCCTTATTTCAAAAAATCAGAAACCTGAAATGTATTTCACTCAGAGGAACACATTTTCAACTTTTCAAAATTCGTTTGAAACCCATTTGTAACTGATATAGAGAGCCCTGGACATCACACTTACCATTAGAAAATTATGTATTTTTCTGTAAAAAGCAATATTTTGCATTTTCTGACCAAAGGGTATCCATGGCACTGTCTTAGTGAGTGATTTGAAAAAAAGCTGTAGCCCACTGCATTTTCAATTTCCACCGAAAATTTTGTTGAATTTTGAAGAAATGTCAAAAGTTATCGAGTGCCAATATATGCAATTCTTTACAGTGATACTAATCAAAGTTTGAACACCCTATATTGTAGTGTCAGCATGCTTAGGTCAATAAGAATATATAAGACAACAGTATAAAAACATTAGGCCCACAGTACAAGTACTTCATACTACTGATATCTCAGAATGGCAGCTTTGGTTATGTACAGTAGATGTTGTTGCATGTCAAGAAGGCCAAGACAAACAGGGCCAACTCAAATCAGACTGCTTCTGAAGAAGATGTCTGATCAGGGTCTTCCCTTTTTGCTATTCTGACAAACATTTTGTGAATTCCAGCCTTGATAGCGACCAATTTACAATAGAACTTCAATGGCTTGAACTCTGATTGCTCATTCACCTGGGCTGGCTAGAACTATTAACATGGTCCCTACAGTCCATTTTAGGCATATTCCACCCTGGATGGCTGGAACTACCTCTGGCTAGAACTATTTTTCATGGTACCAAGCCTGTTCGAGCCATTGAAGTTCTACTGTATTTGAGAATAGAAAAATCAGTTCAAAATTTTAAAACATGTAGCATAGACATTATTGTTAACTAGAGTTGACTGTATTATCCTAGGCTTTCATTATTTTTCAGATGTTCCACAAGATAGACTGTAACACATACAGCAAGTTGCCAGATGATAGATTTGACTTTTTTATCAAGAAGGTTTGTATTGCATACTTATTATTAGTGACTGTAGTACAGACTACCTTAGCCACAGGATCTAGTCACAAACCTTTAGAATAGAAAAAAAGTAAGCATATATTAACTTTTACAGGCTATGTTTACAGACACACGCCTACTTTTTCTTTAAAAAAATGTGACAAGTTCCTGTGACCTTATGTGAAAGTGAGTAGAGATTTCTCTGTGTTTTTCATCTTTACCCAGAAAGTTATACACCATATTCCAGCCCACATTTTCCCCCCGATCTAACGATGCTAGGATATCCTCAAAAGCTTAAACTTAGAGTACAGACTCTGTCACAAAAATTTTAGTTGCGAAGATCGGCTCGATGAATTAAAGAAATAAACTGTACGGACGACAATTATTTTCTTTGTGGCAGAGTTTGTACCCAAAATAAGAAGCTTAAAGAGAATATCCTGGTAGCGTTTGATCGAGAAAAATGTGGGCTGGAAAGTAATGTATAACTTTCTGGGTATAGATGAGTTATAATAGAGAGATCTAATTTACATTTGATCAGAATATCCGTACAGTGTATTTGAACACGCGGGCAGTGTATCCAAACTAAAACCAAGTGACTACCCACCCTGTTATATGTCAATTTTGATTGATGATATAAACTTTAAATATAAGATTTGAAATTCTGAATTGAAGCTTGCACTGGATGATGCAAAACATTAGCATTTTTATGTCTCTGAGAAGTCCTTTTGACTTCACAAACATAAAAAGCTGAGTGTTTTGCATCATCAAGTGCAACATAAAATCTGTATTTCAATCCTTTAATATAGCTGACGGAAGTACTTTTAGAAAAAATCTCTCAGGAACATTATCTGAGAGTGTCAAATGGTTCTGTAGGTCCTGATCTGGGTCCAAACTGTTTAAAAAGGTTATGGGTAGATGACAAAATCTGTTGCTAACAAGGAAAGAGTTAAAGCATATGGGCAAAAGCTTTTTAGTTCCCCAATGGTGTTTACATCCAAGGGGACTATAGGTTTGCCCTCCATCTGTATGCCCCTCTCTCTGTCCATCCGTCAGACTGTCTGCTGAAATCTGGATCCTGAGATAACTCAAAAATTATTTAAGCTAGCTTGATGAAACTTGGTATGTGAACCAAAGGCTATGTGCTGATTATAAATGTCATTTTATTTTCACTGTTACATGAAAATTGTGGTTGCTATGGTCAAAATGTTCCAAAAACATATGAATCCCAAGATAACTCCAAAACTATTCAAGCTAGCTTGATGAAACTTGGTATGTGAATAGGTGACAATGTACTGGTTATGCATACCATTTTTTTTTATTTGCTTATATTTCATAGGGGTGGGTGGGGATGAGAATCTAAAAAATTATTTGGCATGGCCTAAGTACCAAAATCACATGCTGGCTCATTTACTTTGATCATTATTTCAGGTTCTGCCACAGATTAAAAGTTCCCAGACTTTAATATTTATACCCTCCTACTTTGATTTTCTACGACTGAGGAATTATTTTAAGCGGGAAGAGCTTCGCTTTGTTCAGCTTTCTGAGTAAGTATAAAAGGCCGATGCTATGATTTAGTGGATATATTGAGGAGTATCCTTCAAATTTATCATTTTTAATTTGCCTATCTTAAATTGAATATTGGATTTTTTTGTTGTTTATTTGGTGTTTGTCATTATCCACCTGACATACCATCATCTTTACCACTGGATGGAATTAACCCTTAATGCGCCAATCGCAACAAAAGTCGTCTGCTTTTCTCGTCTGCTGAAATGTTTAAGAAGCCTCTATGGCAAATAGTGTGGACCCAGATCAGACTGCTCCTATAGGAGCAGTCTTTTCTGGGTCCACGCTGTTTGCTTCTATAATTAATAAGTCAGTAATCTTAGGCAATTATTTGCAGCAGAAGACTTCAGCAGACGGGATTTTCAGATGCATTTTTCCTTGGCGCTTTAAGGGTTAAGTTATCCTTTTTCTATTTTTTTCAAAGAAATAATGATACCATGCAGAATAATAATGATATTGGCCAGCATATAATCTAACTCCGATATTTTGAAATACTCGCTAATTCAAAATAAATTTCAGACACACTGGTTTCAGAGAATAGGACCTATATATGATCTATTTGAATTACTGTTTATATTAACCTATGTTTTCGGTGCATAAAAGAAACATCTTCTTGAGACGTTTCTTTTTTGCGCCCAAAACTTAAGTTTTTGATTGAAAAAAAAAACCTGTTAAGAATCATTATGGCTGTTATATATTTTTTTATGTCTATCCCCTATAATTCTAACTATTGAAAATTCAAAACAAACCCTCCAGTCCTGAGGACTTTGGATTTAAGGGTAACATTAATCTAGCTGGTTTGGATGTATGACTGTATGGTATATTTGACTGATAATATAACATGTAAATATAAGGATTGAAATGTAGAGTTTTAGTTATACTAGATGATGCAAACATTAGCTGTTTAATAACCCTGAGAAGGCTTCACAGACATTAAAAAGCCTAATGATATGCATCGTACAGTGCAAGCTAAAAATCTGCATTTCAATTCTTAATTGGTATTTATCACATTGGCGGGTAGCAAAAGCTTCGATGAGCCTGTTTATATGGTCACTCTGGCAAGCAGGATAAATACAAAATTTAAAAAATTTAAGCAGGAAAGAAATTAAATACACTATTTTACTTTCTGTAATCAATGAATTTCAAATTTGATGCTCAGCTGAGTTGAGTATGAAAAAAGTTTTATAACCTATGGGCCAGGTCTTAAGGTTATAAAGCCTTTTTCATGCTCAGCTTAGCTGAGTATGAAATTTATCCTGCTCATAAATGTTGGCATTTTAACATTTATCAGCAGGATAAATACAGCTTCTGAGAGTTTTAAAGTGAAAAAGTTTCTTTATTCTTTCTGGATTTAGTTTTTATAAGCAGCCAAAATTTCACAAAACTTTTTATAAACTTGTGACCAGTTTGATTTATATTCTAATGTAATCTTATTTTTGTCACGTATTAATGAATTCAATTTTATTTAGGTATACCAATGAGAAGCATCTAATCACAGGCAGGGACCAATTCTTCCACAAGAAAGTACCTTTTATACTTTATACAGAGAGGTTACATTTCTATAGAAGGTATGGAATAAACTTTATTCCAGTTTTCGTAGTTTAGAACCACTGCTAAATTGAGAGAAAATAGGGAAAGAAAATACATTAACTATGTTCAAACAAAGGGTTGCAATGATTAAACACTTGTTGTACTTAACCCTTAGTTAAAAGTGCATGACAAAAAAAAATATCTTATTTTTGTTGTGGGTACTCAAAAGAACCACCTCAATGAGAGGGTTCTTTTGAGCACCCAAAACATATGTTAGTAATGATCGGTAAGAAAATATTTACAATTTTATGCTGAAAGATTTTGATTATCTAAACCTGTGCTTCAATTAGATAATCTGGAGAAACAGACCCTCCAGAAATAGAGAGAACCTACAAAATCTGAAAACAAAAGACACAGTTTTATTGAATCTGTTCATGAGAATTAATGGAAAGTACAAGAACTCTTTTGTCACCTAGCACTGGTTTAAGTGATATTTTGCTTTCTGCCAGAACCTAATATTCCTTTGTGTATTGGTGACTCCAGATTGAGCACTTTGGCAAATAGTGAAGAAAGTTCATCAGGTCTTCACTCTTTGCTTAGAAAAATCATCTTAATAGAAAATATACTGTTCATTTGGAAATAAGCCGCAGCATGAGATTTCCAACAATGTGGTATGAGTGACCAGCAAAGCCTCAGATCAGCCTGCGCATATGCACAGTCTGATCAGAGCCTTTGCTAGTCACTTGAATATTCTATGAGTGTTAAGCTACTGATGAACACCATTTGGAGTTTCTAAGCTTAAAAGTTGGCACTGGCTCGTCTGAGTCTTTTATTCGTCAAAATGCCACATTGTTGGAAATCTCATGTCACGGCTCAAATTATAAACTGTTACCCCTTGATATATACAATGGACCATCCAAAGTTCATTGTATCAAACTAGAAGGAAGAATCCATTAGTACATAAAGTGTTAAAGCTATACAATGTCACTTTTCACAGAATAGATAATAAACTTGAGGATTTAATGGCATGGTTACATTGCCACAGTCATCATACGATTTATTTGTCTACGAATTTCTCTACGATTTTTTCGGCATCGTAGGAGCTATAAGCTACGATGTATGTGTTTACATTGCTAACGATCACCATACGATTTCTTTCGGCGACCCACTAGAACAAAACTTTACAGAGAGCTTGCGGATATCGTACGACAACCGCAAGGTTATCGTACAATCATCGTGTTATCTTCACGACCTCCTATATAAATCGCATGATGCCCGTACGATGACCATGCGGAAGTTGCATGGAGTCAGTACGCTGACTGTGCAATTGTTCAATTTTGCATTCCATTTGAACTATGTTTCAAAGTCATGTGATCACAAATCGTGCTATGAAGAGGCTAGTGTTTTTAGTTGAACATGGTCTCAAGGTATAGAACAGCGTGATATGTTTGTGTATATTTTAATGTCAATTTCTAAGTTTTGCAGTTTTAATAAAGTTTAAATCACAGAAAATTGCAACCCCTTTTTTATAGTATTCTTTTATAATTCGAAAAGTATCGCTTTAATTGAAAATATAAAGATGCTTTAATTGTATCAGGGTAGACTAAAACGCTTATTATGGTTTTATTTAGTTTTATCACCCAAAGGCACTCTACGGCCAGCAACACATAAAATCTTCGTCATAAGCATAAATGATGTCGTTGCATGCGAACAACAAAGGTACTGACCAGAATGCGCTTTCTTCCAACCGGCCTGGTCAGCACATTTGCCATTTGTTTTCAGTAAAATACATTTTGTAGAACATTCCTTCAGTCAAATTTCAATGGTCGAACTAGTCACATGTTCTCATTACGAGACCCATATATTTTATTCCTTGAAATAATACTCAAATTCAAATCCCAGAGTTATAAATCACAAAAAATTATCTGGACTTTTTATTAATCTTATCTAATTTATTAAACCCCTTATCCAACCAGCATTTAATATACTGAAAATGCATATGCATTTCACGTTAGGTGCATATTTTGAATTGCACTTCAGACAAGTTTATCATGGAAGCATGCTCTATGGGCCCTGACTAGCATGCGCGGATCTAGAAAGTAATGTCAGAGGTGGTCCAACTCAACTTTTGTTTTAGTTGATAAGGGGGAGAGAGGATCCAAATACCACTAAAAGCGGGGGTCATTATTGGCCCGCTACCTAAACGTCATTTTAAATGGCGTTTCGCTGGCGGACTGATGATGACCTGTCATGTAATGCTGGCTTAGTACAAGTGTAGCTTTGAGATTTTCACCAGGATCTGGAACAGTACTGCTAAAAAAACACAATATTTTTGTGATTTTCCAGCAGGGGGGATCCGGACCCCATGTCCCCCTTCTAGATCCGCCCATGATTAGACTGCTTCCATCAGCAAACTGAACTGTGTCCATATTAACTCACACTGAGTGGTGGTATTAGAGACATCGCCTGAAGACAAATATTGAAATGAAACAAACAGCCAATGATAAGTCTCTGGGATAAAGTTTACACATCGCAAGGCGACCGCACGATCATCGTGCCATTGCCTTGGAGTTAATGTAGGATGACCGTCCGATGTACGATTTATGGGCCCTGCAAAGGCATCGTGCGGCAACCTTGCGGGCTCTTTACGACTATCGCAAGAGTCTACGATCAATTTTGGGCCAAAACTGACAATCTTAAACCTTGCGTTGTCCTCACAATCACTGTGAGGTGCCCGTACGGGGATCATACGATGTCACTGCCATGTGTCTACGGGCTACGGGCTTACGATTTTTTCAAATTTGTCATTGTGCGGAGTTAAACAAAATCATAGCGGCCACAATGCCCGTAAATCCGTACGATGATCGCAAGGTATCCCTGCGGAGGCCTCGCGGAAACGGTGATTTGGACATCGTAGGGGCATCGTATACTCGTCAGTAAGGCAAATGTAACCGAGGCATAAACAGGGCTTATGTTTAGAGAGCGTAACAAAAATATTTTTCTTATTTCTCAACCAAAACATATGTTGTGGGTACTCAAAAGAACCGTCTCAATGAGACAGTTCTTTTGAGCAACCAAAACATATGTTGAAAATGATGGGTAAGAAAATACTTACAGTTTTACGCTGAAAAATTTGTTTATCTGAGGCTATGTTTAAAGGCAGTAAACTAATTAAGAGTTTAGTGCTAGATTGGAGACCTGTTTTTTTTCATTAAATCTTAAATGAAGGGCTGCAGGGGCAGATCCAGGATTTCTGGAAAGGGGGTTCATATGTTTAGAGGTATGGGGGTTCGCTTTGTTGATTTTATCTATTTTTATACCCCCGGTACGAAGTATATAGGGGGTATATAGTTTTTGCCTTTTCTGTAATTATGTTTGTTGGTTTGTCTGTTGGTTTGTCTGTCTGTAAACTTTTTTTTCCGTCAAAGATTTCTCAGCAACTACTTGGGTTAGGATTCTGAAATTTTGTACAAAGCTTGATAGTGATGAGTTGTATTGTGTAACAAAAGAACAGCCACATATTGCTTATCAGTCCCTTTATTTGTTCATTTTTCTTTCTCTCCAATGGAAATTTCTGTCACAGATTTCTCAGCTCCTATTGGAGCCATTGTTTTCAAATTTTGTGTACACCTACAGGATGGCAAAGTGTACTGTGTAAATGAAAATTAAGATGCTAATCCTCATTTTGCCTTCTTTTTTTCAAATTTTCATTTTTTTCCTTCTTTCTCTCTTATATAATACATATAGACATTTTTTTCTGTCAAAGATTTCTCAGGAACCACTTGAGTTAGGACTCTGAAATTGGGCACAAAGCTTGATAGTGATGAGTTGTATTGTGTAACAAAAGAACAGACACATATTGCTTATCAGTCCCGTTATTTGTTCATTTTTCTTTCTCTCCAATGGAAATTTCTGTCACAGATTTCTCAGCTCCTATTGGAGCCAGTGTTTTCAAATTTTATGTACACCTTCAGGAAGGCAAAGTGTACTGTGTAAATGGAAATTAAGATGCTTATCCTCATTTTGCCTTCTTTTTTCAATTTTTCATTTTTTCCTTCTTTCACTCTATATAGACATTTTTTTCTGTCAAAGATTTCTCAGCAACTACTTGAGTTAGGATTCTGAAATTTGGTACAAAGCTTGATAGTGATGAGTTGTATTGTGTACAAAAGACAGCCACATATTGCTCATCAGTCCCTTTATTTATTCATTTTTCTTTCTCTCCAATGAAAATTTCTGTCAGAAATCTCTCCGCTCCTATTGGAGCCAGTGTTTTTAAATTTCGTGAACATCTTCAGGTAGGCTAAGTGTATTGTGTAAAAGAAAATAAAGATGCTAAAGCTCATTTTGCCTTCTTTTTCAATTTTTCCATCTGTCACTCCTATATAACACATATGGACGTTTTTTGTCAGAGTTTTCTCAGCAACAACTTGATTTAGGATTATGAAATTTTGTGTACACTTTCAGATAGGCAAAGTGTATTGTGTAAATGAAAAGTAAGGTGCTTATCCTCATTTTGCCTTCTTTTTTCAAATTTTTAATTTTTCCTTCTATCACTCTTATACAACACATATGGACATTTTTCATCAAAGTTTTCACAGAAACTACTTGATCTAGGATTATGAAATCTTTGACAATTTTGTCTTTTCTCTGAAAGTGTTACAACCTCTGATGGCTACTGCCGGGGGTATGTGAGCTTTGCTCACTTCTTGCTATATTTTCCTAAATAATCCATGAAAATGAAATAAATTCGTCTCAAAAAGTTAAAAACGAGGGACAGGGAGGAAAATTCAGGCGAAACCCCTTTGGATCCGCCACTGTGTTGACATTTTAAAAGATTCGTTTCCCACTGAAAATGTGATTTTTCTACATAATAATCAAAAATACAATGTTTAAAACAGCCTTAAGGCTGGTATCTGTTTCATTAGTAAATGTACCTTCCATACAACTGTGCAGCGGAATTCAGAAGCCTTTCACTTATACTCTCAGGGAAGTGCTGAAAAGGAATTCTGTCAGTGGCCAAATCTTTCATCATGCCTAGTTTTCCATTTTCAATCTCAGTGCATTCAACATGATTAGGGAGCACAATGGCTCAGTGGTAGAGTACTTGTCTAGAGATTGAGAGGTTGAGTACTTGTCTCCAGAGATTGCAGGTTAGAACCTCACTGGCGTCACTGCGTTGTGTCCTTCAGCAAGACACAATAATCCTTGCTTAGTACAGGTTCAACCCAGTAAGGCCCGTCCCGCCATAACTGAAAAATTGTTGACTGGGAAGTAAAGAATCAAATCAAACAAACAAACAAACAACATGAACATGATTAACCAATAAACATCTTAAAATGCAGGTGTTAGTCTAATTTGTTACAATCATAGGAATTGTGCAGAATATAAAACTACTTGTGAAATATTCTGTAGATATTCTGCATTTGAACACCTTTAACCCTTAAAGCGCCAATCACAACTGCAGCAGACTACAAATTTTGCAACATCTTTCTTAATTTTCGAAAAAAATAAGGTATGATATTTCATGAGAATTGTCTGCCAGCTGACAATTCACATGAAATATCATACCTTATTTGTTATTTTTGAAAAAGCAGCAAAATTTAAATTTGTCTTCTGCTGCAAATTGTAGATGGCGCTTAAAGGGTTAAGACCAATTGACTTTACCATAAAAAAGTTAGTGATTATGAGCTGGAAATACCACAATCACACACTGCAGACCAAACTAGGGCATCGGGAGGAAGAGCCACAGAACATTTACAGTAACAATACATCTGTAAGACAATAATAGCAAATCAACCAGCTTATTCTTCCTCTTCAAGATGATTGCAAAACTAGAATGGACACAAAGTAATGCATAACAAAACAAAGACAAACACAAAACTCCCACAATAAATGGGAAGTACATTAAACAATTGATCAACAACAACAGAACCACTGCCTTAGAAAGGACAGCAACCTAAGCCACCAGGGGCCTTAAATGTATTTTACTAGTGCTAAATTTTCGCCCTAGATTCTGTTGTTGTTTGTTTGTTTGTTTTGTTGCTCTACGTCCCAAGTCAACAGCTATGGTCACGGCGGGACGGTCAGTTCACCTAACCACACTTTTTTCCTGGGCAAGCTTGAACAAGCAGTTAACCAGTACTTCATGCACATACTTTCGCTTGTAACTGACAACAATCCTTCTTGAATGATTCAGCCGAAGGGAGGAGAATGACTGTAGAAATTATTTCATAATCAATCTCCATTAAAGTATGGGACCGGGCCGGGATTGAACTCCCGACCCCTAGATCTGCAGTCAGACTCGCATCTGTTGCCAGACACGTTACCAACTGCCCTATGCGGCCCGGTTTGTTGTTGTTAAAACACAAAATTGTTTAGCTCGCATGGAGGCTTCCTATCTAAGGCCAGATTTTTTTTATTAGTTGATTTACGAACCCTCCTACTGTAATTTTCCAGAAAGTAGAAAAAAAAAAAAAATTATTTCTAATTTTTTTTTTTAATTTTATCCGCCGACTCTAAATATTATATGTTTTATTGAAAAAATAATATATTTTTGAGGATCTGTCTGTGTATTTTTGAGAGTGACACTGTTAAAAGTGATTGTCCTGTCCAGATTTTTAGAAAAATGATAAAATATTTAAAGATTTAATACAGACTGTTGGTTTACCTATTGCTAGTTTAACTGTTTCTGGAGATATGAAAAAAAAGTTGAAAATATTTAAAAAAAAAAAAAAAAAAAAAAAAAAAAAGCTCTGAAAATGACCAGTAACCTGGTCATTTTCAGAGCTTTTTTATTTTTATTTTTTCGTCCCCCGACCCTAAATCTGAAAAAAATTTCCCGTAAATCAACTAATAAAAAAATTCTGGCCTAATGCAATGCATCATCATAGACTTCGAGCTAAAAAAGGTCCTGCTCCCCCCCCCCTTAGGGAATTTTGCAGACATATCCTATCTTGAAGAAAATTTCAAGCCGCATCTTTTAAGAGATGTTTGCACTATGTGCTCCTGGGCGTTATTCTCTGACAGCCTGTTACATATGTTACTGTAACAAACTAAGGAAAAATCGAAATGAAAGGTTGAGCTACGGAAAGCAGACATTAAACCATCTAATTATTCAAATTTCTTATGTAGTTTGCAAGCTGGATGCCTAAGCTACATAAAAGCAGCAATTTAAACAAAATTGCAGCCTTGAATGGTGTTATATGCGTTACATAGATTAAATTTCCCTTTGAAAGTTGAAATCATGACTAACATCATTCATTTTACAGACGATTAGTGCATTTTTACAAGTGTTTTTAATCTTAGTTTACTAAAATACTCATTTGACTAATAGAAAAAAACAAAGTTTGCTTTTCTATCTCAAATACGTTGTTTTATATGAGCTATTAAACAACCCTACCCCCAATTTTAAGTATCCAATTTTGGTATCTATTATTGAAGAAAAATATATGAAAATATTTGACGCTCGTGGATATCTTACATTTTTGGCACTGTCTTGCTAATGCAATAAAGAATCATACATTTGCAAGTTTGACATCAGGATCAGAGCACTTATTAAAGTATGTAACGTATGTTACATGGCATAATGAATGAGCTAGGAAATTTTCTTGGAAGTAAGATATGATATTTCAGAAAAATACCGTTTTTCACATGTTTTTTATTAATCTCTAGCCTCTGGTGCCTAAGTCTTAGTAATTACAGTCATTGCTGATAACAAGCCCATGGAATTCTGTTACCTATGTTATATATAACCTTTTTAATCACATATTTCCTAATGCCTATAATATTAAAATATATAGACATATAGATAGAAAATAATAGTTCTCATTTAAATGACACAATTTAATAAATATTCCTATTAAATAAAATTATTCAAAAACAATCTTTATTCAAGTCACCCTCACAATGTCTATCATTGTGTCTGCTTCTATTGCAAAATAATCACCCATTTCATCACAACCAGTAGAATCATGGCATTGTATTAGGACTGCAAACTGAGTACAATCCTGTTCCTCTCCACCCCAGGGAATTGTGCAGACATTCCTTCCTTAAAGAACAATTCAAGCTGCATCAAATAAGAGATGTTTGCACTCTATTAACTAGGGGGTTACCCTGTAATGGTATGATACGTATGTTACCATATCAATTCAAGAATAAATGAATTGAAAGTCTGAGAAACAGAAAGAAGACATAAAACTATCTATTTAATTGAATTATTCATGTAGTTTGCATGCTGAATACCTTTGATACATAAGAAAAGATTTTTTAACAAATATACAGCTACCTATGGTGTTACATGTGTTACATTAATTAAGATTACTTTTTAAAATTGGTAATTGTGACAAACATCACTTATAAGCATTTTGTGTGATCCTCCTCTTTAGCCATCAAAAGACTTAATTTTCTTTGTATGTGTGGCCAGTGCCAGCGTCAAACAACTTGACTCAGCCAAGCTTGAATCCTTAGCATTCTTCAAAAGCAGAAACAGCATGTCAGTGTAATGGGATCAAACACTTGATTAAATATGGGATTAATGCCATTTCACGTATATGCATACAATGGAGTATGACTCTGGTATATATCTCTTCCTGTGAAGTGGCAAGAGCAATCTAACCACAGCTGGCTCTGCATCCGTGCTAGTCAAATGATAACTTTGCTCTGATTTTGCAAATCTATGTCTCTACCGTGTACCTCTAAGAATACTTTAAGATTTCTGACATTGGTCAAACAGAAATTTGATAGGCTGCTTTTTTGCATCATCTGCCATGGAAACTATCCAGTCATTTGGTGCTTAAGTCCTCATGTCGTAGATCAATAGTATTTTGCTGTGCCCAAAGAACTTTATAAGTTTTCTTTAGTTACAATATTGATTCTTGATGGTTTTGGCAGACCGTCTGAAACAATTTCTGTTACACCTTGAAAGTTATCTGGTATAAGAGAAAGAATATGAAGTTGGACATTGCCATCAATTATGCTTGCAGTTGGTTGTTTTTTGATGTCAGTACATTGAAGCATGTCTTAAAATAATGTAAAACCTATGATTTCTCAGTTTTTGCAGCCATATCATTAGCTGTTGCATTCAAAAGAAGGAAAGTGGACTATAGGTAGAATGGGATAACCAGTAGTTCTATAATTATGTCCTATGGAAGATTTATACAGAGTAAACAAATTGATAAGGTGCCTCATTTCATGATCCATTGAAAACACTGAAATTGAAAAGACTTGCCTCTGACTGTGTAATCAAAAAGGATGTCACAACAATGCCCTTGCTCATTTATTATGACGAGTTATATATGTTACATCCTTTAATAAGCGCTCTTATCTTAGTAACTTAGTGAATCATTGAATTGAAAGGGTCTAATTTGCACTCTGTTCATCCTGCATTTCATTGCTTTACCTGCTGTGATACATCTAGTTCGTTTATCTGAAGGGAAAGAGTTACCTCGATTTCAGCACTTCAGAAGTACTAAGACTTCAAATAAGTTTTTGAATGCTTGGGGAAAGATAAGTGCAGAGACATTATTAGATGAAAATATGTGGGTTGCATGTATGGAAAGGCTACATTTATAAAAGTTAACCAGCTAAGATATGATTCTTTATCACAGAAATATCAAGGTACATCAGTCTAGGTACTCATTGCTCTTAATGGCATAGTTTTCCTCCTTGTAAAGCTTTAGTCTTTCTCCTACTTGCAGAGTATCACTTGAAATACATACTCAAAGAGCCAACTAATAGGAATTCATATCAGTTTCCGAATGTTCCAAGCCATAAATGACAAAATTGGAAAGTTGATAATGGCTCATCAATTTTGAGTGGACTGGTGGTAAAATTGAAGAATAGTAAATGATTGAAATATTGTGTGAAGATTCTACTAGTTGCAAGGAGGCGTGTGATAATAATGATTACCACAGAAGCAGACAACGACAAACGTTTAACATGAGTGTTAAATCGATGAGAAATAGTTTGGACCATTTCATTTATTGTATTTTCTTGTAAAAATGTAAAACTATCTTTTCTATTTGTGGCTCTATATTTAGCATTATATGCACAGTACTAGGAAATGTGTCCAAAAGGTCATTGATTAAATCTGTAACACCAGTCCATTGGCTTGATAATCAGAAATGAATATAATTTCTAGTGTTTTGGCACCAAAGACTTATAAGTACACAATAAGTGACCTGATCTTAAACTAAATGACATCTTGTAGATATATGAGCAAGACAGACCAAGAAAATGAAAAATATCCACACGCTGTAATTGCTTTCATGTGTTTTACTTAAACGATAATAACAAAATTTGCTTCTCTGTAAAACTGGGAGTAGGGCTGTGTATTAGCTCCTATAAGCCAATATATTTAAGATAGAAAAGCAAACTTGGTTTTTCCTATTCATCAATTGAGTATATGTTTGTAAAATCTAATAAAACAGTTTGAAACCAAGTCATAGTAGTTGTTTAACTAAATGATGATAGCCACAATTATAGCTTTTAAATTATAATTAGGTTCATGTAACACACATAACACCACAGTTAGCCGTATTAATGTTAAACAGCTTCCATATGTAGTAAAGACATCCAGTATAAAGACTATAAGAATGTCAATTTATTAGAAAATTTTAATGTCTTCTTTTGGTAGCTCAAACATTCAAATTTCATATTCTCAAATTGATATAGTAACATATGTAACAAGCTGTTACAGGCTAACTCCCCGACTTACAGAGTGCAAACATTTCTTATTAAATGCACCTTGAACATAAGATGTAATTTGTCTGCAGAATTCCAAAGGGGATTAGGATGGAGCAGGCCCTTACTCAGTTTGATGTCAAAATACTGTTTGATGATTTTACTTATCACGCTAACATATGTAACGCTCTCTGATCTTTAAAACTTGATGACAACTAGCAGATCTATAAGTCTTTATCATAGGAGCCAGTTTAAATTCCCTAAACAATGTAAGATATCCAACAGCTGCGAGTTTTTTTCACAATTTTAGCTCAAACTTTCAAACTACATTTCCTTTATTTGATATAGTAACGCATGTAACACGCTGTTTCAGGCTAACGCCCCAACATAGAGAGTGCAAACATCCCTTATTCGATGCAGCTTGAGTTGTACTATAAGAAGGAATATGTCTGCAAAATTCCCTCGAGGAGATTAAAACATTTTTAGACATATCTTACATAAAGACAATGAGCTTGCCCATTTATTACATCAGGTAACATATGTTACAGCCTCTGATATTAAAAATTTTGCAACAAACTTGTAGATTTATGAGTCTTTTCATATAAGCAAATAAATCCCAAACAATAAAACACATTCATCAACTGCAAATATTTTTTAACTATTTTTACTTTAGTTTTAATACCAAACATTTCACCTTAAAACTGGGTAGGGGTAGGGTTGTTTAATTGCTTATTCCAGAAAAAATATTTAAGCTTGGGAAACAAACTTTAATTTTTCTGTTAGCCAATTGTATAAGCTAGTCAGACATGGTTAGAAACATTTTGCAAAACACACAGAGAGATTGTGAATGTAAATGATGTTAGCCACACTTGCAAATTTTAATGGGTTATCTGATTTATGTAACGCATATGACACCTTAGGAAGCCGTAATTTTTTTCAAATGGCTGTCATACGTAGTTAAGATATCCAGTATACAGACTATACGAATGATTTTTAAAAATATATATTTCGATGTCTTAAATTTGTAGCCCAAACTTTCAATTTACTTTTTCTTAGTTTGATTAAGTAACGTATGTTACAGGCTCTTACAGACTAACGCCCCGGAGCACAGAGTGCAAACATCTCTTAAAAGACTCTGCTTTCAATTATCTACAAGATAGGATATGTCTGCGAAATTCCCTAGGGGGGGGGGGGGGGGGAGCAAACCCATTCTCAGCCATCCGTCTATCAGTTAAGTCAGGATGGTCCTTTGTATATATTGAGAGGTCACAGGTTTTGATTTAAAAAAAAAATATTGTATTTCTTTCTCTGAAGATCAAAAAGTAAGCAAGTATGTCACTATGACCAGGAAATGCCACGATCGAACACTGCAAGCCAACCCATGGCACCGTGAGGAAGAGACAAATCACAATAACAGCCGTATGACAGCAAGAAGACAATTAAAGCAAAACAACTTTGTCAAATTTGTCTTAGCAAACCTTGCAGACCTCTATGAAACTTGGCAGCCACATTCTGTGGTATTTCATCTGGGTCTTCAATGTTTATCAAAGTACCTGTTGACAGGTAATTAGTCTATAAAGTGGTAAGACAGAGTTCACACAGGCTTGAAAGTACTTGAATATACAGGACTGTCTTTAAAAGTCCTTGAAAATCAAATTTGCCTTAAAAAGTACTTGAGAAACACTCAAAGGCTTTGAAAAGTCCTTGAATTTTACCATTTACAGGAAGATTCAACAGTGTTTTTGGAGACCTAAATCAGTATAAAATTGTGGTGCCTTTATTTGGTGATGCATATGCTGCACCAAATAAAGGCACCACTATTTTATACTAATTTTCTTAAACTGATATCTTTAGTAATGGACTCTAGCATTTCAGAAGTAGAATTGTAACTGTAAATCAGTGTTTCCTTAAGTTTTCAATCTTTGAAAACAGTAGGAAAGTCTTTTAGAAGTCCTTGAAAAGTACTTGAATTTTACACAATCTTGCCTGTATGAACCCTGTAAAGGAGCACAGTGACTTAATTGATAGAGTATTAGACTGGGGATCAAAGGGTTGCTGGTTCCAGACTCACCACCAGTGGAGTCACTCTGTTGTGTCCTTGAGCAATGTTCTTTATCCGCTGCATACTGTCGTGCCAACCAAGAGTGACAGTGACATCATGTTTTGTTTACAAAGTTATCAGGAACTTAAAATGGATAGATCTCTTGTGTATTAATCCTATCCACAGGATAGGATTAATACACAAGTGATCTTTTGATTGCTTTAGTTCAAATGGAGTGTACAAGTTAATGTTTTACTTAACAATTGTAAACAAAACATGACATCTCTGTCACTCTTGGCTGGCAGGACAGTAGTACTGGTTCAACCCAGGAAGACAGGAAATTGTCCTAACATGAAAAAAATTGTTGACTGCTACATTAAGCATCTACATTAAGCATCAACAGAAAACAATCAACATTTTATAATGCATGTGTGAGTCCACTTTGCTGTTAGTGTCTGGCTACAGATGCGAGTCTGACTGCAAATCCAAGGGTCGTGAGTTTAATCCCTGCCCGGTCCCATACTTTCGTGGAGATTGATCGTGAAATAATTTCTACCGTCATTCTCCTCCCTTCCGCTAAATCATTCAAGAAGGGTTGTTGTCAGTTACAAGCGAAAGTATGTGCACGAAGAACTATACTGGTTAACCGCTTGTACAAGCTTGCCCAGGAAAAAGTGTGGTTAGATGAACTGACCGTCCCGCCATGACCTTAGCTGTTGACTTGGGACGTAAAGCAACAAAACAAACAAACAAAACAAAAACTTTGCGGCTACAAAGCCAGGAAATGTACAAAAGAAAAAACAACAACTAAAACCAAAAATTGCACAGGCTTTTCTATGCATCTACGTATTCTCATGAATCATTCAGGATTGCTCAGGCTGCTGTCATTAGCTCTCTATGTAGATCAGTCTGTATGCCATGCCTTATTTGTAAATATTCTTCAGTTGTACACCTTTAATCCTTTGTTGATCAATGGACTGATACAGTTAACAGGCCTTTATTTAGTTAAGAATGAGTAACAAAAATTAATTTTCTTATTTCTCAATCAAAACATATGTTGTGGGTGCTCAAAAGAACCGTCTCAATGAGAGGGTTCTTTTAAGCACCCAAATCATATGTTAAAAATGGTGGGTAAGAAAATATTTACAATTGTACACTGAATATTTTGATTATCTAAACTTGTTTTTAAGTGATGGGTCACATGTTATTGTTTAAAAAAATGTAGTTCTTTCTCTGAAGATCGATTTTGTCTTTAACAGCAATTCTAACACACCTCGCCTATAGAGCCAATGGTAACAAACTGTGATATATCGCACAATAATTCACTGCTAAAGTGTGTGATAGCTGACGTCACTAGATAATGACGTCATTCATGGCGTTAGACGGTGTAACGTCGTTTTTACGCTTGAAAGACGTTACAATTACATGTAAAGGTATGCGACGTAGTCTAAGAATTGGCGGGAGTTCTTCAGTGCAATGGCGGAAAGTTGGAAGAAGCTGAAGACTTCGAATGTGTTTTCGTCGTTTACTGTGTGTTAGAATCGAAATAGATCAGCTCCAGTGCGTGAATTGTTGAGTAATAATTCACTGTTTGTCGGTCAGTTGTACGACGATAAATCACTCGCGCTGCGCGCTCGTGATTTGATCTTCTTTACAACTGACCTCCAAACAGTGAATTATTACTCAACAATTCACTGCTGGAGCTGATCTATTTCTTAAGTATTGAAAATCCTGATGAAATGCCACTTTTGGTGTTTTTACTGTTTGCCCAAAAGTACCTATTTACCGGTATCCAGGCTACAAAGGGTTTGATAATAGAGTTCTTTCCCTTTCTAAATTTCAGAATTCATGTACGAGGAGCTCAACAGCTGGTGTTTTATGGACTGCCCCAGTACCCTCACTTCTACAGCGAGGTTTGTAACATGCTACATGATGTGAAAAAATCTTCCACAATCACAGAGCAGACATGTACTGTCTTATATTCCAAGTATGAGGTATTAAGACTGGCAGAGATTGTTGGAACTGACCGGGCTGGACAGATGGTGAAATCTGGGAAATCAGTACACATGTTTGTGACTGGAGAAGATGGATAGGCTATAATTGTGTATTTGACATGATAAGCTCCCAGTGATCTAAGAACACTTTATTTTAACCTCAACAAAGCTAGCTGCCTTGACAACAAAGTCTTTTTTTTTTAACATATTGTCCTCAAAAAGGCAAAAACTCAATAAAGTCTTGGCTTTTTGATAACAATAGTGTTGAAAGAATAAAGTTTTGGCATTTTTGAGAATAATAGGTTCAAAGAATGAAGTTTTGGACATTCTTTTTGAGAATAAAATGGTAAAATAAATTAAATGTTTTTCTTTTTGTGAACAATAGGGCTTAATGAAGGTGGGCATTGTGTTAAGGGGATTTATTTTATACGTAGCAGTGAAATCAATGCATATCAAAAAACAAATAAAAGTGATATCAATCACTAGTGAAATGATATATCAATCACTAGTGATTGATATTAGCCTATATTTTCACTGTTTTTGGATTACCTCTGACTTTTCCATTCACTTAATGCAGCTCACTTTGAAAGTCCAAACGCCTATAACTTTCTTATTTGTGAACAAAAACATCAAGTGTGGGTAGTCATTTTCTTAGTTAGAACACGAGGAACATTTTGGTACCAAAATAATTCAGATTTGCTGAAATAATTCCATTTTGCATTTTCTGCACCTTCCGCTTCAGTGAGTGAGGCAATGCATGGCACCAATGTTACAATGCCATCAAACATTAATGAGGTCACTTATGACGTCACTTGTCTCGCACCATTTGATGCTGAATGAATTTCTTTTTATCTGTAAGTCCCAACGACTATAGATTGATCCAGGTATTCTGTCGCAAATACTCCTTTGTCTTCTTTTATGTTATTGTGATTTGGCTTGAAGCATGGCTAATTGATTAACAGTGAATCTTCTAAAAAGTATAAAATAAAAAGAAAATTTACTTTTTTTCTAGGTAAATACCAAATATATTTCATCTCATGAGTTGAAAACATCAAAATTTTCACTCTTGCTGCGCACTCGTGAAAATTCTGATGTTTTCAACTCACTTGATGAAATATATTTGGTATTCACCACAAAAAAGTAAATATCCTCTATTTATTATATACTTAAAAATGATACAATGTTTGAACTGTCTGTTTTCTAGCCATCTGATACAGAAAGCTGTATCAACGAACTGAGGTTTTCTGATTCCGTATCACTATCCTTTAAAACAAGGCTAATGTCGGTTGCCTGTTTTTATGGAGAAGTTATGTAAAATAAATTTCAAGCATGGAACCACAGACAGAAAACATGATGACCTAACGCCAAGAAACATAACGTAATGACAAACATTCCCGCAATTTTTTTTATTAAAGACCAAACAAACAAGTTGTAAAATCAGAATGTCAGAAAAAATATATTAATAAACATATTATTATAACAGTAACTTGATCTTGCGTACAGTATCACGTCTCGTGGATGTCAGGCCATACCGTAAGGCTGTGGCCCGTGGGTCTTGAGTCAAGCACTCTACCACTGAGCCACTGCGCTTCCCCTCAAAAAACTGTCATATTGTTTGAGTGTGTGTGCTGTTGATCAATGCAAACAGCATTTGACACTTACTACATTGTAGAGCAAGGAAGGCTCATAGGAGTCTGCACATGTGCTGTGCCTTTGTTGCTCGCATACACAAAATATGAATGCATGGCTGAAATTTCAAAATTTCAAAAATCCCGAACTTTAGAAATTCTGATCTAAAAACTTGCATTATGCCTATTAAATATTACTGATTTCAAGTTTAAATGGTCAACTGTTTTTAGACAGACTGAACATAAATCAGACAGGCTAGTACAATCTGCCTAATTCGGTATTTTGAGGCTGACTTTTTATGGATAGTCAGCCAGTCAGCCTCAAAATCCTGAATTCAGGAATAATCCTGAAAACTTTCACCCATGTGGATGTAAATAAAGGCTAGGACCAAAATTTAGACCTCTAGCCCCGCTGTACATGTCAGCACAGGCTTTTATTGGAGGCTTTTGTGCATTTGAGCCAGTGCATGAGATTTCCAACAATGTGGTATGTGCAACCAGCAAAGCCTCAGATCAGCCTGCGCATACACGCAGTCTGATCAGAGCCTTTGCTAGTCGCTTGGATACTCTATGAGTGTTAAGCTACAGACTGAACATAATTTGGAGTTTCTAAGCTTAAAAGGAGGCTGCACAGGCTCGTCTGAGTCTACACTTGTCAAAAGGCCACATTGTTGGAAATCATGTGTCATGGCTCATTTACAATAAGTACCACATTCTCATGTTCTGGATCTATACAAATTGAGCCAGTGCATGAGATTTCCAACAATTTGGTATATGCGACCAGCAAAGCCTCAGATCAGCCTGCGCATACGCGCAGTCTGATCAGAGCCTTTGCTAGTCGCTTGAGTATTCTATGATTGTTAAGCTACTGATTGAACAACATTTGGAGTTTCTAAGCTTAAAAGGGGGCTGCAGAGGCTGGTCCGAGTCTACACATCTCAAAATGCCACATTGTTGGAAATCTCATGCACTGGCTCAATTATCAGCTGTGTTTGTCTCTTATTACAAGTGTAGCTTTTAGTGGCTATATCTTAGGTGCTTGCTTACAGTTCACACTGTTAATGATATGGTCTAATCAAACTAAAGAAATGATTTTAAATTGATTTAGATTCTCTGAACAAAGAATATCGCAACATCTGTGGAATGTCATAAGCTTATAAAGTTACTTAACCTTTTCCTTGCCAGCAGCAACTTTTGTCGTCTGCTAATAAACTTTGCAAACAGTTTGGACCCAGATCAGGATGACAAATGTCGGTCTTGTTATAGACCCAAACTGTTTGACACTTTGAGAGTGTTCCTGAAAGAACTTTTTGAATATAGTTTTGAAAAATAATTCAGCAGATGACAACAAAAGCATGAAAAATTATACAGCATACACAGAGTTTAGTAAGTAATCTAGCGAAAATATTGAAACTTTGTATATAGCAAACTCAGGTACTATACTAATCAAAGTTACTGATCAGAATGCGTTCACCTTTATTGTTTGCATGCAACAATGTCAGGTTTTCTCATGAACAGGCCCAATTGGAATAGTGCAGGTTACTAGGATAAAAATTGGGGAGGAGATTTGTACATAAAAATATTAGGCATGACATGGGTTAACCCGTTTAAGCCAAATGAACTTTTGCAATCATCCAACGTTATCAATTGGACCTGGTTATTAGCTCACCTGAGCCGAAGGCTCATTGGTGAGCTAATAGTATACCAGTGACTCAGGCGTCCGTCCGTCGTCCGTCCGTCGTCCGTCAACATTTTCAAACATCTTCTCCTCTGTAACTACTGGGCCAATTGAACTCATATTACATATGGAGACCCTTAGGATGGGGGAACTAAAGTTTGTTCAAATGGTCCTGGTCACATGACCAAGATGGCCGCCACGCCCATATATGGTAAAAACCCTTTAAAAATCTTCTGCTCCAGAACCAGAAGGCCGATGACCTTGGGGCATGGTATGTAGCATTGGGGTTGTAGTGCCTACCAAGTTTGTTCAAATGATGATCCTAGGTTGACCTTGACCTACTTAACGTCAAGATCAAATTTGCTTCCAAATGCATTTAAATGGGAAAATTTCTGAAAAGTTGATATTTTTGAAAACTTTGCAAGCTTTAGTCATTATTCTCACTTGATATGTTTAACCTAATGAGACTATGGCTATAAATAAGTTCCAAAGGTCAAGGTTGACCTTTGACCTTTCAGCTTAGGTCGCTCATATTGGAGTCCCATCAATATATTGCAACATAGTTTTCTCACAAACCATTGGCCCAATTGAACTCAAATTTCATGTGAAGACTCCTTAAGATAAGTCAGCCAAAATTTATGCAAAATATACTGGTCACATGACCAAGATGGCCGCCACGCCCATATATGGTTAAAAACATTTAAAAATCTGCTCCAGAACCAGAAGGCTGATGACCTTGGGACTTGGTATGTAGCATTGGGGATGTGGGGCCTACCAAGTTTGTTCAAATGAAGAACCTAAGTTGATGAACTTGCTTCCTAATGCATTTAAATGGGATTTTTTTTGAAAACTGTTGAGGCCAAGTCATTATTCTCACTTGATATGTTAAACCAAATGAAACAATGGCTATAAATAAGTTTGACCTTTAACTTTTCAGCCAAGGTCGCTCATATTGGAGTCCCATCAACACATTAAAACATGGCACTGTCTCGGGGTCCGGTACCGGATCCCTAGACTACGGATGCGGTACCGGACACCGAGCCAAACCTATGAGGACTGTCTCGGGGTCCGGTAGTTTGTGAAACAACTACTCGGCACGTCTAGGGATACGGGGATGCGTGTCCGTACCTGCACGTATGTGTAGTAACAGTTATTACAAAAACTCGTGTTGAAGTTTCACTTTGCTTCGTCCGCCATCTTTGATCATCTGTATTCACTGTCACACTATTCAAACAAGTATAAGCTTATACAAAAGGTATAAGATTTTTAACGGTGAAAAAAACATAACTAGATATAATTTGTCTTACTTTATTCCTTTTATTTTTATTTTTCTTATCCTTATTTTTTCAATAAGGTCATGAATAAAGGTAATTAATGCCAGGGGGAACTTACTATCGCATCAGTGAATTGGCGCAGGGTGTTATCTGTCTACTTGATTAATAACCTAAAGGTAAATACCAATTTGCACTTTCATTGAAGTAAGCAAACGGTGATTGCAGGTGCATTGTTTAATTGCTTTCATACCGGCTAATTGGTCACATATCTGCCTGCCTGTCTGTCTGTCTTTCTGTCTGTCCGCCCGTCCATCCACCACAACCACCAGTGAAATGCATGGGCTGATGGTGGTCCGAAGTTATTCAAAATAAAACAGCTTAAAACGTGGGCCGATTTTGGCCCGATATAACATGATAGCACGAGAAGCTATTCACAGCGGTGAGACAGTTCTTTTGAGCACCCAAAAGCTTAAGAAAAAATAAGCACACAAAATCAGACCACTGTCGAACACCAGCCAAACGCATGGGCCGATGGTGGCTCGGTAATAGCATGCTGGCACAGGACGTTTTTCGCAACTATTGAGCTCTACGAAATGTGGTGCTCAGAAATTTATGATAGGGATCTAACATCAGTTTGGTGATACAGAGGGGGGGGGGCTCCAGAGCCCCCTCCCCTGAAAAATCATAAGAAATATAAGGTTTCTTAGCGATACTGATCAGGATCCCCTGAAAAATTAAAAAGCTACTAAGCCATCATTAGCATGCCAGCGAAGCGCCATTTATGTTCTGCTAGATTATTCCAGTCCAGTCTTTGTAGCAAACAGTGTGGATCCGGATTAAACTGCTCTCCTAAGAGCAGTCTGATCCAGGTCCACAATGTTTGTCTGTACGGAGAAATTAGCCATTGACGTAAGCATAAGCTGCATTTTCCTTACATAACGACCCATATGTCGTCTACTAGTTCGTTATTGAAAGACGTCTTTGAAGCAATCAATATTGACCCAGATCTCATAGGAGCAGTCTGATTCTGGTCCCAAATGTTTGTCTGTATGGAGATATTGGCCATTGACGTAGGCATAAGTTGCATTTCCCTGACATAACGACCCATAAGCCGTCTTTGTAGTTAACAGTGTGGACCCGTATAAAGCTATTATCCTAGGAGTAGCCTGAACCAGATTCGCAATGTTAGTCTGTCCGTAAGACGTCTTTGTATTAAACAGTTTGGACCCAAATCTGACTGCTCTCCTAGGAACAGTCTGATCAGGGTCCACGGCGAAATAAGCCGCGTTGGCGTAAGCATTTACATGTAGCAGATAACTCCAGCAGACGTAAATGTTAGATGCATTTCCGCAATTGAGTCGCTTAACCTACATGTAGATCCATTTGTAACGTCTCTGTAGCAAATAGAGTGGACCGAGATCAGACTCTTATCATAGGAGCAGTCTGATCTTGTTCATCACTGTTTTTAGATGCATTTCCGCGATGGAGTCTTCAACCTTAGGATATTCATTTGTAACGTCTCTCTAGCAAACAGTGTGGATCCAGGTCAGACTGTTATCGTATGAGCAGTCTGATCTTGTTCAACACTGTTCGTATTTATGCTAAAAAGTCATTTCCTTTTTGGACCATATCAGTTGTTTAAAATAAGACAAAAAAGACTCAGAGTCTTCTTATAAAGCTATGTCCGAATGTCCCAGTAGTGAGTCTCTTTGAAAGCTATAGTTGAATAATGAATCTACACTTCAGACCATGTAAGCTTATTTGACACTGCTCACTCATCTAACTAATCAGCTGCCAAAAAGTAGTTAAATTGGTTCCTTTAATTGAAGATGAGAAGATAATTGATTTGTTACAGGTGAGTTAAGTTCTTTCTTTTTTTACTTTACCGTTATTATTTAAAGACCTTTTGTATAAGCTTAATTGTTTGAATAGTGTGACGCATGACAGTAAATACAGATAGGTTTCCCTTTGAGGATCAAAGATGGCGGACGAAGCAAAGTGAAACTTCAACATGAGTTTTTGTTGGTAAAATAACTGTTACTACATATACGTGCAGGTACGGACCCGTATCCCTAGACTTGTCAGTAGTTGTTTCACAAACTACCGGACCCCGAGACAGTCCTCATAGGCGTGGCTCGGTGTCCGGTACCGGACCCCTAGAATCAGTGTCTAGGGGTCTGGTACCTGACCCGTAGCCCCGTAGGCTAGAGGTCCGGTACCGGACCCGGAGACAGTGCCTTAAAACATAGTTTCCTCAGAAACCACTAGGCCATTTGAGCTCAAATTTCATATGAAGACTCCTTATGATAGGTTAGCCAAAATTTATACCAATTGTACTGGTCACATGACCAAGATGGCCACCACACCCATATATGGTAAAAAACCTTTTAAATATCTTCATCTCTGGAACTAAAAGGCCAATGGCCTTGGGACTTGGTATTTAGCATTGGGGATGTGGGCCCTACCAGATTTGCACAAATGATGAATCTAGGTTGACCTTGACCTCCTTTATGGCAAGGTCAAGTTTGATTCCTAATGCATTTATATGGAAAAATCTTGAAATGATCAATTTTCTATAACTGTTTAGGCTGAAATCATAATACTTGCAAGAAATGTTTAACCTAATGGGACAAGGGTTTTATATAAGTACCAAATGTCAAGCTGACCTGTGACCTTTTATTCAAGGCCACTCATTTGGACTGTCACATACCTATCTAAACATCTTTTCCTCAGAAATCACTCGGCTGTTTGATGGAGTATTTCTAGGTCACTTGACCAAAATGGCTGCAACCCCCATAAAACAAAATATGTTTCATTATAAGCTGTAGTTGATCTTGACCTATTTTAACATTATTAAGGAGATCAGGTGAGCGCTTCAGGACCACAAGGTCCTCTAGTTACCTATTCCTGGTACTTTTTATTTTTATTTAAATAGAAACAGTGAAGATCCTGATCAGACCAAGCGTCTTAGCCCGAGTTTGCCATGGTAACCGTTGTCTGATGATAGGGACTGTAGGCTTATATGGGTTCCATCATTGCAATTTCTATCATACCAAGGGTCAGCCAGTACACTCCTGATTTGAAAGTTAGAAGCCTTGTGTTCTTTCTATGTGTATTAATCAAAGTCTGATCAAGTATCCAGATAATACTGCATGATTGAAAATTATTTTTCTTATTTCACAACTAGAACATATGTTGTGGGTACTCAAAAGCACCGTCTCAATGAGACGTTTTTTTAAGCACCAAAAACATATGTTTAAAGTGATAGGGGAGAAAATAATAATTAATTGACGCCCGAATGTTTTGCTTAAGTGGACCTATATAAGTCTCTTTGATCAGATAGAGCCTTGAAACAAAACAATCCTAGACGTACATTAATAGATAAATAACCTCTTATTAGGTTTTTATAAATGAGGAGACGAAAATGCTTCAGCCACAGGGATTTATAGAGTTTGTCTTCTCTGTATATGAGCCAGAATATGTAACAACCAGTCTTAATGATGAGTTTTAGTTAACTTTTTCACCAAAAAATACAAATTGTAACTGCCCGTGACCCTGTAGATCAATTGGTTGTAATTCCGATAGCTGATCTGCAGGTTGTTAAATCATTCCCAGCCTGGCCCGATTAATCATGAAATTTTTTAATACTGTCAAACTCCTCCTAACGCTATTTCAAGAAGGACTGTTGTCTGTTACAAGCTAAAATCTGTGTACAAAGTACTGAATAACCACTTAGTCTAAGCTGCCTTGAAAAAAAATGGTAGGGTTAACTGACAGTCTTGACATGACCATACTTGTTGACTGGGACATTAAACCTGAGTCCAAACAAATAAAACAAATTGTAACTGTGTTCAGCTAGACTGGGATATAAGACTCTGAAGAAGCACAATAGATAAGAGTGATCTAGATTATGATTGTATAGTCCGCTATTTGAATTCCCATGTATGGATCCAGAGGGGGTGGGAGGGGGGCATGGGGTCTGAGCTCCCCTGAAAAATCACAAACATATAGGGTTTCTTAGCAATACTGTTTTGAATCCTCTAAAATTTACAAAGGTACCAAGCCAACTTTCAATGTTGGGCCATCACAGGCATGCCAGTTTCGCTGGCGGGTCGATGATGTCCCTCTAATATTTGGTATTTGGATCCTTGGATTCTTTGTCCCCTCATCAAACTGAAAATAAAGAAAAAAATACGTTGTCAAGTTTAGACCCCCTCTGACAAAACTTTCTGGATCCATGCATGATTCCAGAAGTGATATGGTGCATTGAATATGCGCACTTATCCCATCAGCAAGACTTTAGTAGCAAGTATGGAGACAATGTGCCACAAACAAGAAAGTTCTTTGGTTGTATGGATATTTGATTGATCTCCCTTGGTCTGAATTTGGGGATGGCACATGTTTTTTGTGCATCAATATTTGCCAGGTCCCAAGGAAAGTGGAAATGGGGCCAATAGGCCAAGTGTTTAAACATCTCCCGAGGAACCAGGCTAGTAGTGTTGATGCAATAAAAAAACATGTGTGATTGTTTTTCTTGCATATTTTACATTACAAATTTGCTCTGAAAACAAACACATTAAATATTCCCTTTCTTACAGTGGATTTCTCTAAACATAACTAGAGCAGAAGTCGATGGTACACCATCGCAAATACCCGCTTTTTGACCTATAACCTTTACCTTGGGGTCAAGGTCACACAAAATGTATTTCAGTACCTTCAACATAATATGACCTATGCATCTGTCAAGTTTGAAGTTGCTATGTCCAATGGTTAAGGAGAAGAAGCATTTACAAAAAATAAACTATATGACCTTGACCTATGGGTCAAGGTCACACAAAATGTTGCCCAGTACCCTCTACATCATGTGACCCATCCAGCTACTAAGTTTGAAGTTGCAAGGTCTAACTAGTTAGGAGGAGATACATTTACAAGAAAATTCAATATTTGACCTTTGACCTTGACCTTTGGGTCAAGGTCACACAAAATGTTGCCCAGTACCCTCTACATCACTACATCATGTGACCTTTTCACCTACAAAGTTTGAAATTGCTACGTCAAAAGGTTTAGGAGGAGATGGATTTACAAGAAATTTCAATATTTGACCTTTGACCTTGACCATGGGGTCAAGGTCACACAAAATGTTGCCCAGTACCCTCTACATTATGTGACCTACTCAGCTACAAAGTTTGAAGTTGCTACGTCTAACCGTTTAGGAGGAGATACATTTACAAGAAAATACAACATTTGACCTTTGACCTTGACCTTGGGGTCAAGGTCACACGAAATGTTGCCCAATACCCTCTACATCATGTGACCTATTCAACTACAAAGTTTGAAGTTGCTACCTCTAACGGTTTAGGAGGAGATACATTTACAAGAAACGTGACGGACGGACGGACGCACGGACGGACGGACGGACAGACAGACAGACGGACGACGGACCGACTTTGACACGAAATTAATATACCCTTTTTTTTCTAAAGAAAAAAGCGGGTATAATGAGCCGCAAAATGAGATTTCCAATAATGTGGTATGTGTGACTAGCAAAGGCTCAGATCAGCCTGCACATATGCGCAGTCTGATCAGACCCTCTGCTAGTTGCTTGAATATTCTTTGACTGTTAAGCTACTGACTGAACAACATTTGGGGCTTCTGAGCTCAAAAGGAGACTGCAAAGGCTTGGTTTGAGTCTACACTTGTCAAAATGCCACAATGTTGGAAATCTCATGTCATGGCTCAAATTGCATCAGCTGTAAACGTTTGAACTGTGTCAAAAGGTCATAGCCATACACAATGTTTTTGCAAATAAAGGCATGGGTGAAATGCTCAGTCTGGTCCGCAACGCTTTCTGTATATAACGTAATGAAAAGACTCGGGAGGGGGGGGGGAGGGGGGGTTGGCTCATTATAAGTATTTTCAAGTTCAAACTCATGTTCAGATAGCATGTGTTACATGTATTTTGACAATGGGATAAACAGCTATATGAATAGGTATTTATGCAAGACTAGCCATTTAGAATTATGTCAGGAAATGTGAAAGGGGCATGCATCAGTAGATGATATGTAGTAAATAAGCAATGTCACTCTCACTGACTCAATTATTGAATCAACTCCCTTGGTCTGAAATCCTTGGCCAGACCATACCTTGTGTACTAATTGATTATTTGTCATGAAATTTCACAGGTGGATCTGACTATTGAAAATTACATTTAATGACAATTGAAGAAGAGGATAAACATAAGATGGTTTACCAAAATAGTATGTATGTTCAGGAAATACCACAATCACAAACCGCAGACAACCCCATGGCACCGCGAGGAAGAGCCACTCAACCATCATGAGACACCAGGAAGACAAAGTAAGCAAAGCAACCAGCTCTCTCTTCCCCATCAAGATGATTCAATACTAGAATGGACATAAAGTAACATACAACAAAACATAGCACAATTACAGACTCCCACAATGGGAGTAACAATAAACAAAAAACATCCACCTTAGAACAGACAGCAGCCTAAGCCACCGGGGGGCTTAAATGCACTCTACTGTTACCAAATCTTCACCCTTGATTCTGCTGTTGTTGAAGTACAAGAAATGTTCAGCTCGCATGGAGGCCTTCTAGCTAATGCAATGTATCATCATGGAGAAACACTCTAATCAAATTTACTCACCATGATGAAACAAAGAAAAGGGCTCATGACTCACAATTAGAGCTAAAGCAAACCTCAAGTTGAGCCAAGGTGGGTCTAGCTACAGATAAGCATCAGGCACCAACCCACCCATTAAAGCTTTCCGTCAGAGCCGTCATAGAGTCTGAGGCCTGTTGTAAATCTTAGATTCTATGAATGCAACCGTATGCCGTTTGGTGTTGAGCATGCACCATCCCCTTTACTTCATGAAAGGGCTTATATCGCAGAAACTCTTCAGATCCCAACCCCTAAACCATGTATAATGTTATTCCTTACGGTAAGAGGAATTCAATAACACTGACCAGGATGTCTTGCGGGGGATGGTCCTGGACATGCCTCGCCCCCTTCACTTTATAAAAGGCATTATATATTGGAAACTGTTTAGATCACAACTCCCTATTATACCCCCCTGTGCGAGTGTCCATCCATCCATAACATTTTGTTTCCTTAATATCTTGAAGAGTCAGTGCTAGAATTTCAGCAGACATGTGGGCTGGGGATCTGACTGTTTTCCAACATATTAAGTATTTTATGAAGTGATGTGGTGAGTCAGGGCCAGACTTCCCCTCTAGGACATCCTGATCATTGTTATTGAATGTGTCTCATAAGGAATAGAATTTTATATGGTTTAGGAGTAGGAACCTGAACGGTTTCTGAGATAAAAGGCCTTTTATGAAGTGAAGGGGGTGGGCATGCTTCGAGGAAATCATGGTAAGTATTATTGAATGTGTCTTATCATAGCGAAAACATAATATATGGTTTAGGGGTGGGGAACTAAATGGTTTCCGGGCTATAAGGCCTTTTATGAAGTGGAGGGGTTGGGGCATGCCCCTGATCACACCCGGGGGACATTTGGGTATGTGGTATTGTATGCATCTTATCATAAGGCGTGAACAAAGTCAATAGGCAATGCCTATTAGATCCCCCTCCCCCCCCCCCCCACCTGCACATAAGGAAAAAATAAAACTAACGTTTTGGCAAGTGATAGTTCAAACAAGCAGACCTTTGTTTTGAAAACAAGATTTCAGTAGAGTCTGTGAAAATGATCTTAAAGCTTGCAATCTGGAACATTTGTTAAGATCAAATACACAAAAATCTTCACACCAGAAAGTTCTATATATCAAAAGCTTATATCCGAAAATAGTCTAACTTCTCATAGTAGTAATTTTTTTGTATATGCAAAGTATCAAATTGCTCCATCAAAAACTGTGGTAGGAGTTGATTGGCCCATGAAGGCACTATCTGTGTATATACAAAAGCCATACAAGGGAACATTTGTCTAACTTCTTATAGCTGTCATTTTGTCAAAAATTGTTTTTTGAACCAAACTCCTTCATGCATATGTTCAATGTGTCTACTGTATAGGCAAAGTATCAAATTGGTCCATTAAAAGCTGGGGTAAATATTGATAGGCCCATGAAGGCACTATCTATGCATATGCAAAAGCCATATAAGGAGAAAATTGTATAAGTTGTCATAGCTGTCATTTTGTCAAAAATTATTTTTTCCGAACCAAACTCCTTTATGCATATGTTAATTGTGTCTACAATGTATAGTCAGAGTACCAAATTGCTCTATCAAAAGCTGTGGTAGGAGTTGATTGGCCTGTGTCTGACCTTTAATGGCATAAGAATAAACCCATATATAAAATGCCATTTAGAACTACAAAGGGAAATAACTCTTATAGAATTGGCCCCTGACCCTTACCTTTTTTGTTTAAAGTGTTCACAGACCAACCCAAAATATGAAATCAGAGACCCACAAATAATTTCCAACATCGTTGACACTCTTAGGTACAGGCCATTCCTAAAGTACTTTGATTTTGTCTCAATCTGTCTATTCCATTTTCTGAGACTAAATGCCCAAGGCAGGTCACTTCCTTGCGAAAAAACTCACACTTGTTGGCTTTCAACTTGAAGTTGTAATGATGTAGCCGCTAAAAGACAGCATCTAGTATTGAGATATGATTCTCAAAGGTGTGAGACTATATTATGATGTCATCAAGATATATTGGACAATCACAAAGATGTTCTCGCAAGTCTCTAATGGTAGGGGCCAGATGCTTTGGCTGTTGTCAGGCCCACCGGGGTTTACCTGTTGGAGATCTTTTTATCCGGTATTCAGTTTTATTTGCTGTTGAGTCCTTATCTTTGCTTTATCCCTTTCTTATATGTTCTAGGAGATGATGCATTGATGAATAATGGGTCATTCATGCAAACCAAACATCTATATGTCTTGATCTACATCTGAACTAAGGGTGGGGCTGGCGTGCCGTTAAACCATTTAAAGCCCTCCAGTAAAATACCTTTACTGACCGTTCCAAGGTCATGCTTCTTTTGTGGATAATTTATGTTATTTCTGTCTTGTTTTTGTTATGCTTTTGTGTGCGTCTGTTTATTTATGCCTTGTGGTCACCTGCTGGGAAAGGGCTAACCTCTTGGCCCTCGTTTGTGATGTCTGGTTGTGAAGCTGTCACTTTCCCATTTGTATCCTGGGTCAGGTGTGGTGCTTGATTGTATTGATTCCTGATCTTTGCCCTTTTTCTTACTCTGAAATGTTGCAGGTGCATTGCAGAGACCAGACGGCATACAGTTACATTCAGAGAATCCATGATTTCCATCTTGGAAAGCCATTTTATGTTTCTCCTCCTAAAGCTCTACCTGCCAATAGCCCGCTTTTGAATCTAATGTTGTGGAAATATTTAGAGCCTACTTGAAGCTGGAGTGAGTACTCTGTCCTTTGAATTGCATATGTACTATAAATAGAACAATAAGAAAGTGAAGTATTTGTTTTTTATTTACGGTGGTATGTTTAGGACATTCATTTAGAAATAGATATTCGGTGTGCACAATTTAATAACCTGTGCAGATGAAATAATAATGCGTGCACAGGGACTAATAATCCATGCAAACGTTATAAAAATTTGTGCAAACAGAGTAATATTCCATGCAAAGGGAATACTAATCCATGCAAACGGAATAATAATTCGTGCAAACGGAATAATATTCCACGGATTATTATCTCGTGCGTAGGGTTTATTATATCGAGCGCATGGATTCTTAGTCCGTTTGCACGAATTATTAAATCGAGAGCTCATAAATTATTTTGTGCTCACGGATTATTATATCGTGTGAATGGATTATTATTTCGTGAGTATGAATTATTTTATCGTGCGCACGGATTATTATATCCTTGCACATGGATTATTATTCCATGAAAACGAATGAATAAATCGTTCTCTTGGATTGTCATCTCGTGCATACAAACTGTTATATTGTGCACACAGATAATTAATCCATGCCATCGGATTATCATATCGTTTGCATCGATAAAGATTTCGTGCACACGCTTTTTTAAATCGTTTATTCGGAATATTAAATTTTGTGGACAGATTAGTAAATCATGCGAACGGTTTAGTGAATCGTTAGCATGGAATGCTATTTCGTACGCACAGAGTATTATTCCGTTCGAACAGCTTATTTAATCGTGCCCACGGAATATCTTTTCTAAAATGAAAGTAATGAATGTCCTAAAGGTACCACCGTATTTATTTGATTTTCCTTGCAAAGTCAGAGAAATGTCTTGAAACTAGTGAAAATAAAGTTTATTGGAAAAGAAAAGTAGTTGTGGTACAAAATAGTGCAAGTTTAAAATTTGCTGGTTGCTAGCTGTTTTTACTGCCTTTATTCATCTGCCCATTCAATGCTTTCACTAATTTTCAAAGCATAAATGAATGTTGATATGGTGCTTGAATTTATTTAATATCTTTATATTTCTGCATAAATCAAGCAAAAATCTAAATATTTATAAGACAAGTAGTGCCTAGAATAATGACAAAATATATAAAAAAAACAATATATTGTGGTAAAATCGCAATATTTACCTCATATATTGCAATATATCGCAATACGCTTTTGGCATATCGTTACAGCTCTAATAAATTGCCATCTTAAATTAGCATCCTGGGCCCAAAATGACAATGCCTCCTTAAAGTTAAGGAAGACTTCAGTTAAGTATTAGTTTTTGGGATGCGAAAAATAACGTTTGAAACTTATTAAAATCAAAATAGTTTCATTTTTTCTGTATATCAGAATAATATCTTTGACCATAAGTACTGCATCGATCCTGATTATTTATTAAACATTTAATGTAACATGTTGAAATAGTAATACTCAACTTAAGTCTTCCTTAACTTTAAGGAAGTATTGTACTTTTGGGCCCTGGTGGTGAAATATGAGCAAGACTGTTCAAGAAAATGTAAAATATCCACACGCTGCAACAAAAACAAACTTTGCTCTTCTGTTAAACTGGGGGTAGGACTTTGCATTAGCTCATATAAGACAACATATTTAGGATAGAAAAGCAAACTTTGTTTTTGTATTCGTCAATTGAGTATATGTTTGTAAAACCAAATGTTAAACGAGTTGAAACTAACATAGAGCAGTTGATAAATTAATTATGATTAAGTAAGTAAGGTTGCAAAGATCAGGAATCGATACAATCAAGTACCACACCTGACCCAGGATACCAATGGGAAAGTGACAAACTCACAGAAGACACCACAAACGAGAGCCAAGAGGTCAGCCCTTTCCCAGCAGGTGACCACGAAGCACATATAAACAGATGCGCACAAAACATAGCAAACACAAGACAGAACAAAAACATAAAAGATCCACAAAAGAAGTACCGCCTTGGAACGGTCAGTAAAATATTTTACTGGAGGGCTTAAACCGGTTTAACGGCGCCAACCTCACCCTTAATTCAGATGTGGATCAAGAAACATAGATATTTGGTTTGCATGAAAGACCCCTAACTTATATTATGCACATAATACAAAAGGCAGCCATATTAATGTTAAACAGCTTCATATGTAGTAAAGGCATCCAGTATGCAGGTCATTAGACTATCAATTGATTAGCTAGTTTTAATGCCTTTCTTCTGTAGCTCATACATTCAATTTTCTTATTATCAAATTGATATTGTAGCATATGTAACACGCTGTTACAGGCTCACACCCTGACGTGCAGTATGCAAACATCAGTTATTAGATGCACATTGCATTTATATATAAGATGGAATATTTCTTTTGAGTTCCAAAGGGTTTCGGGATGGAGCAGGCCCTTACTCAGCTTGCAGTCAAAAAACTGTTTGATGATTCTACTGGTTTTGATAAGATGAGGTCGACGATTATTTACCAGAACAGCAGAATTCATGGATATTTTATGACTTGGATAAGGATTGGTTCAGAATATTAACATTAGATAGGAGCATTTACTAAATTATTCTGTTTAAAAGTGAAGCTCTTAGTTTCTATGTCCCTCTATGTAAGTAAGGGTGCTAAGATCAGGAATCGATACAATCAAGTATCACGCCTGACCCAGGATACCAATGGGGAAGTACCAAACTTACAGTGTGACACCACAGACGAGAGCCAATAGGTCAGCCCTTTCCCAGCAGGTGACCACAAGGCACATATAAACAGACGCGTACAAAGGCGCAAGAAGTACCGCCTTGGAACGGTCAGTAAAATATTTTACTGGAGGGCTTAATCTGGTTTAACGGTGCACCAACCTCACCTTTAGTTCAGATGTGGATCAAGACATATAGATGTTTGGTTTGCATGAAAGACCCCTTACTTATCAATGCGTATCTCTTAGAACAAATAAATCAAGATATAAAAAGGAGATAAAGCAAAATAAGGACTCAACAGTAAATAAAACTGACTACCAGAGCAAACAAAATCCAACAGGTAAACCCGGGTGTGCCAGACAAACAGCCAAAGCATCAGGCCCCTACCATCTCATCAATAGGTAAGTCTTTTAAGTCGGAACCGTCATAGAGTCTGTAGTCCGACCCACAGGCTTGCAATTAAAGAGGAAAGCAAAGTTTCCAACCGTGATTGGGTTGACCACCAAGCATGCACTCTGTTGCAATACATTGATGTTATAGCCAATATTTTTATACTGGGAAATTACTTTAAAAAACTGCGCTGAAAAATTATTAGAGCCAACAATCTTCTTCAATTTATACACCAGGTCACCATAGAATTCAGGTTCTGAAAGTCCATGGTGCAAGAGAGATTTTAAGTCCAACTTGGAATATAGATATCAAATCATAGTTTCGTCTATAAAATTTAGAAAATGTTTTGCGAAGTTTATGATACCAATAGCCTTGTTTAAGAAGTTTCTGAGTTAACAATTTATTGCGAGTGTTGTAGTAAGTAATATAGCTAGATGCTCTAGCAAAACAAATGAGTGGAGAGATATAGACCCTATAGGATGTAGAGCGAGGAACATCACCATCTAAAATGGGAAATTGACAATTTCAAAATCAAAGTCGTCACGTTTATCATAAATTTTAGTAGAAACACTATCATTAGAATTAGACAAATGCAAGTCTAACAATGCAGCTTCGGTATGAGAGGCGTTGGCTTTATTAAGTTGGAGTTCTGAAGGGTATTTTTGACATACCATATTGTCAAAATAAACATTATTAATGTTTAAAATATCGTCCTAATATCTGGATGTTGTGTTAAACGCATCAATAATATCAGCCTGCTTATCATCAGAAAAAAGCATCATAAAGTCCCTCTCATAACAAAACAGGAATAAATCTGTAACCAGGGGAGCACAATTACTGCACATATGAATCCCAACTACTTGTCTATACAGCTTGGTGCCAAATTGAATAAAAATGTTGTCCAACAAAAAGGTCAGCGCATCACATACATTTTGGCATGACCATGCATGATATTTTTTTTAGGGTCTTCCGAAGTAAAAAATGCATTTCTGTCATTACATGCAAGGTAAGGAGAGCCTTCTCTCTAGAAGGTCTTTTCAATAAGATCAATAAGTTTGTCTTTAATAAGATAATGAGGTAAAGTAGTGTAAAGAGTAGAAAAATCATAAGTAGACAAACTATTCGCATAGAAATCTCTAGGTTTAAGTTTATCTAAAATTTCACATGAAATTTTTAATAGACCAAAGTAGGTATTTACCGGATCTCTCATATACCTTTTCACAGTACCCGTTAGCATGTTTTTAACAGCTGTTAGACTTGAGGCTAACAATTCAGAAAGTTCTGTTGTCGTACAAGAACTAGAACTAGCAATAAATCTTGCTTTATAAGTTTTTATGGAGTTTATGTAACCAGTACAACGTACGAACTTTGTCTTGATTTTCTTTAGCTTTGACTGCGAAAATGTAGGGCTGTATGACAACCATGCCCATCGACAATCAGTCTATTTTTAGTATTTTACATATTAGGAACTATTTAAAAAGTCTATTTATAACATTTGTAACAAAGGTACAGGGGCTTAATAATCACAAATGAATTAATGCGTAAGATTAAGGCACCATAGGCGAGAGACTTATAGGAAAACATGCGAAATATATTCACTTTTTTCCTGAAATGTCATCTCTTACATCAAGTCAATGTCCTTGCTCATTTGATATGCCTTGTAACATATGTTACAACCTTTAAAAAGTTTCTTTGGACTTGTTGTTAAAACTGCAAAATCTATGAGCAAGACATTCCGAAATATGTAAGATATACAGTAGCAGAAATTGTTTTTATATATCTTCACTTAAATAATACCTACTAGATTCCGCTCCTTAAAACTGGGTGACTGGTTGTTAAATTGCTCATATAAGACATTATGTTTAAAGTTGAAACGCAAACTTTGGGTTATCACAAAGTCAAATAAGTATTTTAGTACAAGATAATCAAAACATTTTGAAAAATGCACAGATCAGCTATAAAAGGAAATGATATTGATCACAATTTTCAATTTTAAAGGGTATTCTTATTAAAGTAGCACGCATAACAAAGTAGGAAGCTGTAATTTTGCTACAAAAACTTTTATATGTAGCTTAAGGAGCCAACATGCAGACTATATGTGTAATTTAATTAATTAGACAGTTTAAAAGTAAGTAAGGGTGCAAAGATCAGGAATCGATACAATCAAGTACCACACCTGACCCAGGATACCAATGGGAAAGTGACAAACTCACAGTAGACACCACAAACGAGAGCCAAAAGGTCAGCCCTTTCCCAGCAGGTGACCACAAAGCACATATAAACAGACGCGCATAAAGACATAGCAAACACAAGACAGAACATAAACATAAAAAATAAAGCCTACTTTCTGTAGCTTCAGCTTAAGTTTCTTTTTTCGAAATTTAATAGGCATATGGTAACATTTATAACATGCTATCAGAGACTAACGCCCAGGCCTACAGACTGTTAAAACTATCTTAAAAGACGCAGCTTGAAATTTTCTTTAAGATGGGATAGTTTGCGAAATTCCCTAGTGGGGAGCAAAACATTATCAGCCATCAGTCTAAAGGTGGTTCCGACAATGTTAAACATTTCAAAACCTATACGCTGGTAAATGGAGGTTGGGTCTTGACCCCAACACCTTAAGATATGTGTATGTGATACAAACAGGGAAATAAGCATGCATCAATGAGCTGCAAACTTGCACGTAATTTACCCCAATATGAAATGAGCCAGTGCATGAGATTTCCAACAATTTGGTTTGTGCAACCAGCAAAGCCTCAGATCAGCCTGCGCATACGCGCAGTCTGATCAGAGCCTTTGCTAGTCGCTTGAGTATTCTATGATTGTTAAGCTACTGACTGAACACCATTTGGAGTTTCTAAGCTTTACAGGAGGCTGCACAGGCTCGTCTGAGTCTGCACATGTCAAAATGTCACATTGTTGGAAATCTCATGCCGCGGCTCATATTTTCAGTACATTTTCCCGAGGATGTTCAATCCACTTTCATCCATCATAACAGTTTAGATAGTGGGAGTGATCATAATCAGAAAGTGACCTCCGGAAATTTGCCACCTCGAGGACCAATTAAGACAGCGTTTAACTCTCCTATTTAATGATCTTGTCAGTATACTGGGAAGAAAATAAGCTTCATCCATTTACTAGGACATCGACATGAGAAAATCTGTCTGGGTTTTCCGATCAAGTAAGACTCAATCCAGTCGGCACAGCTACTGAGACTAGCTACAACATTGAAATTTGGGGTGTAGCAAGTTTATCAATAATATAATAACAAAAGCGCTGATCAGCAGGCTAATCCGCACCTTTGTAGACCGCATGCAGCAAAGTCAGGTCCATTTCTAAGCGAATGCATTGTGCAGAAATTAGCCTATGATAAGACTGGTTGGAACTTTTACGGAGTTTGCAAGTATCATGCTGGGTAATTAATTGTCATGCTTTTGTTGTCATCAAAATTGACTTTTCTAAAAAAATCTTTATTGAACACTATCAAAGCGTCAAACGGTTTGGAGTCATTCTGTTAGTCATTATCTGGATCCCGACTGTTTGCTAAGGCTGTAAGCAGACGACAAAAGTCGCCAATTCCAGGGTCGATATGACGCGTACAAATAATGCTCGTCCACCATAGTTCCTCTCGGTTAGAAAAAAAATCGAAAAAAGTCGACCGCAATTTTTTTATAAAAAATACAAAAACCCCCATTGTATACTGTGTGCTTGAGCCGTCACTCTATTGTTAATTATTTATTAGTTGTTTGTCGTTGCTTCCATTGTATGGTGGTTTTACATTCAGTCATTGTTTTTTTGGAGACTGACGCTACATAGTATCTGTGGAGAGAGAGAGTTTTATCTATCAGGGCATACTGCTTTTAGTCAATGTAAGTTATATTTAGAGAATGCTTTGTACAAGTGATTTTTATAAACTGAGTAGGGGCGGAGCCCTGAGTTACTTTATAAAAATTACGAGTAAAATCATTTTATAAATGATTTGTATCATCGTCCAACCAGTTTGAAGGATTTAAACATTGATCCACCTTTATCCAACAAGCCTGACCGATCTATTTGTTTCAGCCAGCACCTTCAGTTGATAAGTTAACCCTTAAATTGCCTCCAAAATATCTATTTGAAAATGTCGTCTGCTACATTTACTTGCTAACATTATTGACTAATGTGTGTGTATATGCAAACAGTGTAGACGCAGATCAGACTTCTCATATCAGTCTTATCTGCATCTGCACTGTTTGACAAAGTTAGTCAAAATTTTAGCAAATTTGCAAGATAACAAAGGTGAATTTGATAGCGTTTAAAGTGGTTAACATTGAAAACCGCTGATAAGAAAAAGGGGAAAACGTGTCTACATTATCCGTTAATTTAGAAGACTGACGGATCTATTTCAGCCAATTACCTGCTGAAGCACTCACCGAGTGCACCTGAAAATGGCATCTGTTTATATCGTCTACTGCATATATAACTAAAGTAAAGGCAAACAGTGTGGACCCAATCAGACGGCTCCTGATCTGGATCCACACTGTTTGCCTCTCTACCCATTTATAAGTAGATAATGTCAGCAAATATTTGCAGCAGACGGTTTGAGTAGATACGTTTTCTTCCTGCACAAGTTCACGAAACTTCATTTGTTCAGTTTAATCCTTAAAGCGCTTATCACAACAAAGTCAACTTTGTTTGCCTCTACAATTACATTTGTGAATAATGCTAGCAAGTATATAGCAACAGAAAACTTGTCGACGCATTTTTAATAGCACTTAAAGGGTTAACATGGGTCCCTTGAGTCAAAAATGAAATCTGACACCATGCTCTTAGTAGTATGGCCTCCAGTTAGCGCATTCCCTAAATTTAGAGACACTACAAGTGAATGGGAATTTTAAGCTCCGCCTACCTCACTAAGACATCTAGATCATAATCAATTTAAATATAGTAGTCCGGTAGAAAACAGAATGACCTGGAACTTGATTTTTAAGTTTTTTTTTTGTTGATTCTTGTTGTTCAGGCATTGTACTTGATGAATCCAACTGCTGCCACTCTGGCATCATTGAGCATTTTGAAATATTAAAGATTTCGTCCAAGATAATCGTCAGTTAGGCTCTTAAGACCTATATGACAAACATACTTGATAAAAACATTTTATTTTTGACTTTTTAAGGCTGTTTCTAGGCTAAATGATACAAACGATTAAATTGAAACATGGTTTTCATTCAAAAAGTTGAAATTTTAAAGATGGCGTCCAAGATGGCCGTCAGTTAGGTTCCTAAGATCTGTCTGACCATTAAACTCGATAGTAAGCATTTAAATTTTGTCTTTAAATGGATTTTAGAGGCCTAATAATACAAACGATTAAAATGGTGTATTATTTTCAAGATGGTGTCCAAGATGGCCACCATTTTAAAGCAAAATTCAACCGGAAATCAAACTCGCAGTTAATAACTATTTTCTGATAGTTTTCAGCAGCGATGTATTTGAAGAAATTGACTGGCATGTTGTTGTTGTTTTCAGCATTTTAAAATATTCAAGATAACGTCCAAGGTGGCAACAATAACGGGCGGGGAATCACATGGTTTTTTGCTATGATACACTGCACATGAAAAAATAACAGACTCTTATTTTCATAATGGTAATTTTCTCTTTGTTCTGGTAATCGTATCCATCAACCAATGCACCACTTTGGCCGGATCTGATAATAACATAATATCATTTTATTCTCATAAAAATCCTACATTGGGAAAGCATTCTGTCAAAAAATGAAGTGATAAATGCCAGGGTATACTGAACGATATCACTGAAAACTTTGTTACAGAGTGTTTGATCAAAGTTCAAACCTTTTTTGAATCAATATGCCGAAAAAGTCAGCTGGAAAGTTGTATATGGATGGAAGGATAAAAATACCAAAAAAAAAGAAAGAAAATACTATTTACTTATGGAGTGCAGTGTATCAACACACTAAAAACACACATGAGTAAGATATCTGCATGCTGCAGATGGATGGTCGTTACCATATTGACTGCTGGTTGGGTGTAACTGTAAAATACAGGTCTGCTGGTACAATGCAATTGTAACAACCATTATTACTATACTGGTCTGGTGCAAATGCAACAGATAGCACAGATGGTTGGATATTGCTATAACAAATATAAATGCTGGTCTGCTGATTAGGTGGAACTGTGAAAGACATGGCAAATGGTCGGATGCAATTGTTAAGGACATGGCTGCTGGTCGGGTTCAAATTTAATATACAAGGATGCTGATAAGATGAAACTGTAACATACATATATGCTGAAAGTATGCAACTTATAAAGACATGGCTGCTGGTCAAGTGCAACTGTAACATACATGCCTGATGGTCTGTTGCAATTGTGCTTACCAGCCCGTTGGTTGGGTATGAGCAAAGGGGCATAACTGCGGGTTTGAGGCAAGTGTATCATATATACCTGCTGGTTCAGCCCCACAACTACAGATGTGCTTGCAAGTAACTTGCAACTGATTGAAATATATCTGCATGTGAGATTCAGCTCTGAACGTTGGGTCGAGTTTAATTGTAACTGACATGACCGATGGTCGGTGCATCTGTATCAAACATGCCTGCTGGTTAAGAGCAAAGTTTGAAAACATGGGTACTACAACATGCCTGCTAGTCTCAAGAAGCTGTTACATAAAAAGCTTGGTTTCTGACATTTATGTTGGTCCTGTGCCAAATAATCAAACATGTGTAATGGTAAATACGTTTGTTGGCCCTGTGGCAATTATGGTTGGGCTGCTGGTCTGGTGCAAGTAGAACAGACATGCACAATGGCTGGGTACATTTGAACAGACATGCCTGCTGATCCAGTGCAACAGTACCAAGTATTCCTGTCAGTTGGGCGCAATTGTAACATACATTATTGCTGGTGCGATGTAACTAACACACATACTGCTGGTCCTGAGTCTCGTTAACAGGAATATGTGTTGGTTCAGTACCACATATTTAAACACGCGTGATTTGTTAGGATGTCTGATGTGATGACCTGGTGGCATTACATGGCTGCTTGCATGGCTGTGAAACTTCAACAGATATGCCTGCGGACTTGGTACCATTCAATCAGACATGCCTCCTGGTCCATTGAAAACCAAAAAGAAAAGCTACTCGACCGATGCCTCTCCATCAGACATGCCCACTAACACTGGGAAACTTTATCAGGTAAGACTGCTACATTGTCAATACAACATACATGCCTGCTGGTCCAGTGACACTGCGTATAGAGAGTTGCTATGTCGCTGCAGCTGGAACATATATCCCTGCTGGCCTAGTGTAACTGCCACAAACACCGCTGCTGTTCAAACATGCCTACTGGTTGAGTGCTGCTGCAAGATGGATGCTTGCTGGACCGTTGCCACTCAATCAGCATGTCTGCGGATATTTTGCCACTCAATCATGAATGTCTGCTCGCGTTGTGCTTTTCTATCTGCCATAACTATTGCCATGGTGTCTCACTCTCAGCCGTGCCTGCTGGTGTGGTGCCTCACTATAGACCATGCCTTCTGGGTTGGTGTCTCACTCTCAGCAGTGTCTGCAGGTGTGGTGCGCCACTATAGGCCATTCCTTCTGGTGTGGTGCCTCACGATAGGCCATGCCTTCTGTTGTGGAACCTCACTGTAGGCCATGCCTGCTGGTGTGGTACCTCATTATCAGCAATGCCTGTTGGTGAGGTGCCTCGCTATAGGCTATGCCTGCTGGTCCACTGCAACTGACATTTTACCAGTCGAGTGCAGATGGAAGAAGGATCGTTACAAGTCTGGTTCTACCTGTAACTGTGATCCAGCGCCACTCTCAGATATGTCTGCTTTTACAGTGTAACTCTATCAGACTTGCATGCTGGGTTCATTTATTCAGATACGCGTGCTTGTAAAGTGCATCTCCATCAGGCAAGGCACCTGGTCTGTTACAAATCCATCAGACATGTCTACAGGTAAGTTGTCACTCCCATGGGTTTGTAAAACTTTCAGCTACCATGCTGGACGCCATCTTGAATATATCAAATTCTGAGTGATGCATGTATAGCATCACTAGGATGTTACACAGATGATGCCTGTAATTCAAAAATCAGTAAAATTAGCAATTTGTAGCAAAGCGCTAGAGATTGGCTGTCTCAGGGAAGATTTTCTTATATTTTTTTGTAATAAACTGCCATCTCGGCGGCCATCTTGTCGGCATTCTTATTTTAATTTTTATTTGGTTACAAGCTAATTGCCTTCACCTAGATTCCAACTTCATAGCTAACAATTTAAGAAAAAAAATGGGTTTGTTTTTTTGTACGTTACTTTGTGTCCATTCTAGTATTGCAATCACCTTGATGGGGAAGAGAAGGCTGATTGCTTTGCTTAATTTGTCTTCCTGGTGTCTCGTGATGGTTGAGGGGCTCTTCCTCGCGGTGCCACGGGGTTGTCTGCGGTTTGTGATTGTGGTATTTCCTGATCATACTCACTTACTATTTTTGAGATATTTTTCCATATCACACAATGTTTTTACTTATAATTGGCCTCCATCTTGGACGCCATCTTGAATATTTTGAAATGCTCAATGATGCCAGAGTGGCATCACTCGGATTTTTCAAGGACAATGTATACACTGCCAGAATCAACAAAGAAAAAATATATTTATTTATTAATATTTAAAATATCGTCTAACTGGACAAGGTTTTTGTTAGCGCAGGGTGTCATCAAGTGAACAAAAGTAAACCTTTATACGCTATCAAAATGCATCTAAAATACCATATGCTCTCCTGATGTTTTATATTTGCTAAACATTATTGACTTATGGAATTGTATAGGCAAACAGTGTTGATGCAGATCAGCAGCAGTCTATTCTGTGTCTTCACTGTTTTACCTAGATAATTTTAAACATTTCCACAGATGATAAAATGGTAAGCGCTTAATGGATTAAATAAACTGAAGAAGTGTTTCTGGGTCAGACAATAATTAAAACCTTTAGCATTAAATTATTATCTGTCGCAAATATTGTGCTGACATTATTGACTTATGAATGTATGGAGGGCAAACAGACTGGATCCAGATCAGGAGCAGTCTCATTAGGTCAACGCTATTTTCTTTTACTTACATCAGTCATATATGAGGCCCCCCAGGGGGGGTCTGTGTTCCCTTGATCCCTGAAAATAATGCATTGATCTCCCCAGATCCCTGAAAATAATTGCCTCCGCTCCCTAAAAGTATTTTGCCTTTGCTCCCCAAATCCCTAAGAAAAGACCAGCTTCTCCCCAGATCCCAAAAAATATATGTCATTTCTCCCTAAAATGTATTTATCTTTTGGTAGGATTAAAATCACATACTTAAAAACTATGAAGCTATACAAGAGCGCATGACTTAATGATAACTTAATATTTTGCCTTATACATGTAAAGACAGGGCTTAGTCATACGAGGGTTATTTTTTATGTTCGTAGAATCGGGCTGTAACTCTACAAATATAGAATTTACGGTACCATAACTATATATATTTTGAAAGGTCTAGCTTTTGTCTATCAGCTGGTATAAATTTTACATCATTAGCGCTTAGTTCGGTCAAGATATATAGCTTTGAATAGGGCAAGAAAAGGACACTGGTCGAAATCCATGCCAATTTAACAACACAGCGAGCAGGAAATTAGACGCTGTTAAGTTCCATCCGCTATGGTGATATAAGCATTTTTCAAGCCGATTTTTCTATTGCACCATCAAAATTAATTATTCAAACACTAATCGTAGACGAGTGCAGCTAAACTATTAGCATGCTGTTTGCTGTTCTATAACAATTTTAAAACACCCATCAATATACCAAAATAATCACAGTCAAGTGCTAGTTAGTATGTCTGTTAAAATTTCGATTATGAACAAATTTTAAAATTTCTTCTGGTTTTGCATAGCACTTGATATACTCAATCATTCGTCAGCAGTTAAATTGATGTATCGATTTTAGCATGTAACTGGCAACTTTCGTTACTGGCATACCCCATGTTATAAAAAGTGGGTGGGGTAAATCAACCTCTCGTAGAAAACACAAGAACAATAGGATCTGCATAATTTTCTTATTGCAGTGATTTCAACACCTGTTTAGAGGCACAAAAACCAGTTTTAATGTATTTTCTAAGTATAGTAGTATTTTAGCACCCCTTAGGCTATTTATTTTGCAGTTCATTTCTAATCAAACAAAAGCATTCACTTTGTTTTAGGATGAAAGTTACCACAACACTTCCATCTACCATATAAACAAGAAAAAATATAATTCTACTTTACAGCTAACATATTAAGCCCCATTCAAAAGCCCGTATCCAACTTCCACTTGTGTCAACTTTTTTCAATAAAAGTTTTTATGCCTACTGTTCACTTTGCTGAGGTTCCAAACAAATCTTCCATATCCAATAATTGCTGCGTATTAGCTATAATGTTTATACAATATTGTAGCACGTGGTGTCCTTGATCTGCAGCCAAATTTTCAGAAGCTGTGTATGGCTATGGACCCAATTTCATGCAATTGTTACTGACGTTCTGTCAGAGACTAAGTCCATAAATGTCATATTTCTACCATATTTCCAGTGTGCGATATATAGGTATGTCTTTGCCTCTTAAATGACATTAAAGTAATGCATTTTGATATAATTTTAGGTTGCATAAATAGATAAAAGCTCAATCTTTCCAAATATATGCATGATGTATGCATTTACTTTCGCCGTTTTTATTAAATCTACCTCTCTACGAACACAAAAAACGCCCCTCGTAGATTACATGACATATAATTATTTCAATGAAATGGTATATGGATCAAAGTAACAAAGGCCATTCCTTAAAATGTTGCTGTACCTGGTAGAGTGGGCATGGCAGAATGCTCTCTAGGTTTGATTTTTTTTTAATTAGAGACATACCATTTGTTTTTCTTGTTTGGGGGGGGGGGGGGGGGGGCAGGGGCTGATTTTTTTCCAACAGCTTAAACTAGTTTTTTTATTGACAAAGTGAAAGTATTTTTTTTTTGTAATAATTTATAATTTTTTCTACAATTGCTATTTGCCCCTATACACTTGTTTTGCTTCAGTTTCATCAAATAAATATATATTTGATCAGCATTCTTATTTTTTCTTATAAAATTGAGCTTACCATCTAAAAAGAGGATTACATAGCAGGTGCATAGGTAGCACTGTAACAATACGCAGCCAGACTCGTGCTAGGGGGTACCGGGGCATGCTCCCCCGGGAAAATTTTGATAAAAATGGTGCGATCTGGTGCAATCTGGGCGTTCTAAAGTATGCTATTACCTAGCTAAAAATCAACAAATTTAAGATTAATAAATGAACAACAACAAAAGTTAATTACCATATTTTCCCCTGAGGTCAAATGAAATGTACATGTTATACAAAAATAAGTACAATTATAATTTACAAAGGGGGTTTGGGGGGCTAGCCCCCCAGAAGCAGAAGAAATTTTAAAAAATCAAACAAAATGGAGGCTTTTCCTTTATTTTTTTTGCTTTTTTGCAGGGCTCCCTTGATCCCCAAAACTATGAGCTTGCTCCCCAGATCCCCTAAAATAATTACCAGTGCTCCCTAGAGCCCTGAAAATAAATAGCCATTCTCCCCAGATCCCCAAAACCCCTGGGGGGCCCATATATGCAGCAGACAACATAAACAGATGACATTTTCAGGTGAATATTTTACAGTGTTAAAGGCCTGAATCTTCAGCAGGAAGTTAGCTGTAATAGATCTGCCAGTCTTTGTAAATTAACAGAAAAGGCGGTCCAGATAAAGGAGTGGGAGTTTTAAAAGTAAGTAAGGGTGCAAAGATCAGGAATCGATACAATCAAGTACCACACCTGACCCAGGATACCAATGGAAAAGTGACCAACTCACAGCAGACACCACAAACGAGAGCCAAGATGTCAGCCCTTTCCCAGCAGGTGACCACAAAGCACATATAACCAGACGCGCACAAAGACATAGCAAACACAAGACAGAACAAAAACATAAAAGATCCACAAAAGAAGTACCGCCCCGGAACGGCCAGCAAAACACTCCACTGGAGGACCCAAACCTGCCTAACTGCGCCAGCCTCACCCTTAATTCAGATGTGGATCAAGACACATAGACACTTGGTTTGCATGAAAGACCCCTAACTTAACAATGCATCATCTCCTAAAACATATAAATCAAGATATAACAAGGAGATAAAGCAAGGATAAGGACTCAACAGTAAATTAAACTGAATACCAGAGCAAAAGAAATCCAACAGGTAAACCCTGGTGGGCCTGACAAACAGCCAAAGCACCAGGCCCCTACCATCCCACCAATAGACAAGCCCCTAAGTCGGAACCATCATAGAGTCTGAAGTCTGACCCACCGGCGTGCAATTAAAGAGGAAAGCAAAGTTGCCAACCGTGATTGAGCTGACCACCAAGCATGCAGCCTGCTGCAGTACATTAATGCTACAACCAATCCCTTTATAATGGGAAATTATTTTAATGAACTGCGCTGGAAAAACATTAGAGCCAACAATCTTCTTCAATTTACACACCAAGTCACCATAGAAATCAGGTTCCGAAAGTCCTTGGCGCAAGAGAGATTTAAGTCCAACTTGGAATTTAGAAATCAAATCATAGTATCGTCTATAAAATTTTGAAAATGTTTTGCGAAGTTTATGATACCGATAGCCTTGTTTAAGAAGTTTCTGAGTTAACAATTTATTACGAGTGTTGAAATCAGCAACATAGCTATATGCTCTAGCAGAACGAATGAGTTGAGAGATATAGACTCCATAGGATGTAGAACGAGGAACATCACCATCTAAAAATGGGAAATTGACAATCAAAGTCGTCACGTTTATCATAAATTTTGGTAGAAACAATATCATTAGAAATTGACAAATGCAAGTCTAAAAATGCGGCTTCGGTATCAGAGGCATTGGCTTTATTCAGTTGGAGCTCTGAAGGGTATATTTGACTAACCATATTGTCAAAATAAATATTATTAATATTTAAAATATCGTCCAAATATCTGGAAGTAGTGTTAAATGCATCAATAACATCAGTCTGCTTATCATCAGAAAGAGACATCATAAAGTCCCTCTCATAACAAAACAGGAATAAATCTGCAACCAGGGGAGCACAATTAGTGCCCATAGGAATCCCAACTACTTGTCTATAGAGCTTGGTGCCAAATCGAATAAAAATGTTGTCCAACAAAAAGGTCAGCGCATCACATACATTTTGACACGACCATGCATGATATTTTTTAGGTTTTTCTGAAGTAAAAAATGCATTTCTGTCATTACATGCAAGGTAAGGAGAGCCTTATCTCTGGAAGGTTCTTTCAATAAGATCAATAAGTTTATCTTTAATCAAATTATGAGGTAAAGTAGTGTAAAGAGTAGAAAAATCATAAGTAGACAAACTGGTCGCATTGAAATCTCTAGCTTTAAGTTTATCTAAAATTTCACCTGAATTTTTAATAGACCAAAATAGGTTTTTACCGGATCTCTCGTATACCTTTTCACAATATTTGATAACATGTTTTTTTAACAGCTGTAAGACACGAGGTTAACAATTTAGAAAGTTCTGTTGTCGTACAAGAGCTAGAATTAACAATAAATCTTGCTTTATAGGTTTTTTTTATGGAGTTTAGGTAACCAGTACAACTTAGGTACTTTGTCTTGATTTTCTTTAGCTTTGACACCAAAATGTAGGGCTGTATGACAACCATGCCCATCAACAATCACCCTTTCACTTAAAGATGGCTGCAGTTTATAGGCATTAGTGTCAACAAGCTCACGCTTAAGAGTATCAATATAATACAGTCGTCAAACAACTACAACATTGTTAGCAGCTTTATCTGCTGGAACCAAAACATAGTTAATATGAAAATCCTGGATACCTCGTTTAAGATGATGAAAAGAAGATTTAGGTTTAGGGGGCAAAAGATGTGTATTACGAGAGTAAAATGAAATACGAGTATCAATAATTTTAAAAATGTTAATCTTCCATTCCTTCAAGGCATCAGGTTCAACATTTCCCGTTTGCACCAACGATTACTAAAGTCATTTAAAGAAGCAGCGATCTCTCTACGACATTTAGAGAAATCAATATTAGAGGGAAATCTATATTTAGGACCTTTAGAAATGATTTTGCGAACTCTAGCGTCAGGAATGACATATAGATTACCTGTAATAACATGCCCTGCAGAGGGATATAAATAATTTGAATTTTTACAATTTCAGGAGGCAGGAGTATTGGAATCTATATCTAAATCATTTACAATTTTATTAAAGTTAAATATCGTAGACCTAATTGGTTTGTTATATATATAACAAATGATAGGAGTTTCAGAATTATTAAAGTAATTTGGAATAGACAAAATCACTGAATTATCCTTGAAGATACTATGTAAATCAATAAACTCAATACCTTTGTTAATGAATGGAATTTTGATAAAAATGTCGTTTATCGTTGACCTCAGAATCGATATAAGGACTAAGGAAATGTTGAACATAACACCTTGTAAGGAGTGCTGCTTTATATAATTTGTTTTTGGTTAGCCATGATACAAAATATTTAGAAAATGGCTTGTACTCATAATTGACATAACCCCCCCCCCCCCCCTCGTGTGTTAATATCAAATATTCGTACAAGCTATTTTCTAAATATAACTGGTTTGATAATTTTTGCAGTTTTAACCCAGATCAGGGCCCCAAGGTTATAAACGCTTTCATTCTCAACTGATCATGAAATTTCAACTACTCAAAAAGAATAAATAGATCTACTAAAAAGAAGTTATTCCAGATGTTGTAGTTATACAATTGATGGCATTTTAACATTATACAGTTATAGAGCAGAATCAATTTCAAGTTAATGAAAAAAGTGTTATAACCTTGGGGCCTGATCTCCAAACAGTTTGACCTTCTAACAATATTACTAAATAGTTTTTTCGAAAAACATATTTTGAAAACAAATGAATAGATGAAAAAAAAAAATCATCAACTATTTCCCTGCATGCAAAGAGTTAAACAGCTTGACTGCTCATTAAACCATTGACAATAAAGCTTTGATGTACACTATCATCTTTCCTGCCTATTTTTGAGTATTTGCCCACTAGTATCGTCTGTTGATAACATTTACAAACAGTTTGGACCCAGACCAGGCCTGACCTATTCACGGTCAGGCCTGATCTAGATTCAAACTGTTTGCCACTCTGATAGTATTCCTGAAAGAAGTTTACAAAAAAAAATGATTCTGAATAAAATCAGGTGAGGACAAAAAAACTTGAAAAATTACCCAGCATGCAAAGATTCAGTCATCTAGATAGGAGTAATAAAGCATTTATAAATCGGATATATTTTCAAAACAGCACAACTCTCTTTAATCATGTCCCTCCTATGGAAAATATGTATAATTATTTTATTAATTTGACAGTATGAATAATGTTTTCCTTTGAATTATCATCTCTTCGCGCGCGAATGAAAGTTATAGGTGCGGGGGTGTGACAGTACTACACGCAGATAGCAAGTCCGCATTGTCACGCAAAACGGTAATAGACGTTAACCCTTAAAGCGCCAATCAAGACTGCAGCAGACGACACATTTTGAGACACTTTTCCTAGTTTGCAGCAAAAATAAGGAATGATAATCGATTCTCATGACATTTCATGCCTTATTCGTTATTTTGAAAAAGCGACAAAAAAGTCAGCATTGTCACGCAAAACGATAATAGACGTTAACCCTTAAAGCGCCGATCATGACTGCAGCAGACGACAAATTTTGAGACACTTTTCCTAGTTTTCAACAAAAATAAGGAATGATATTTCATGAGAATCGTCTGCCAGCAGACGATTCTCATAACATATCATGCCTTATTTGTTATTTTGAAAAAGCGGCAAAAATTGAAATTGTCGTCTGCTGCAAATTATACGTGGCGCTTTAAGGGTTAAATGAAAACAGCACGAACAGCAGCATAGATTTTTGATGCTTGACGTCCAAGTGAACACTTTTTATCAGATTTGTCCGGAAAAAAATATTGGGTTGAATCAGCATTAAAATATTTTGCTCAAAGAAAAAGCTCAGAGGATAGGATTATATCGATTCGCGTTCGTGGTGTGTACAAGTGTATGTTTTACTACCAATTGTAAACAAGACATAACGTCGCTGTCACTCTTGGCTGGTAGGACAGTACCAGTCATGCTGATTAGGCCTGTCAGTGCTGATGAGATTTTTAACACCTTTTAAAGATCGCGTTAATAATTGCATCAACATGCAGTTAACTTTGACGTAAAGCTTCAATTGATGCTTGCATGTAGCTGGGCCCACCGTGGCTCAACTTGACGTTTTCTTTAGCTGTCGTGAACCCTTTTCCTTGTTTCATCATAGTGTGTTAATTTCTCTATATAACATTGCAATAGTTAGGAAGCGTCTTCTATATGATGATACATTACAATAGATAGGAAGCGTCCATGCGAGCTTTACATTTTTTGTACTTCAACAACAGCAGAATCTAGGGCGGAGATTTGATACCAGTAAAATGCATTCAAGCCCCCAGTGGCTAGGACTGATGTCCGTTCTAAGGCGGTGGTTCTATTGTTGTTCATTCGCTGTTGATTGTTTATCCCATTGTGGGATTCTGTAATTGTTCTCTGTTTTGTTGCGCGTTACTTTGTGTCCTTTCTAGTTTTGCAATCATCTTGATGGAGAAGAGAGAGCTGATTGCTTTGCCTAATTAGTCTTCCTGGTGTCTCGTGATGGGTGTGTGGCTCTTCCTCGCTGTTCCACGTGGTTGTCTGCGGTTTGTGATTGTAGTATTTCCTGATCATACTCACTTACTATTTTTGACATTGGTTGGCAGCATTTCGCAATACATCCAGTCATATGACTTTGGGGAATTGCGCAATTGGTAGGACTTTAAGTCACTATTAATCTCTCTATCGGCTGGTAAAAATATAAGCTTACACTAGTGTGCGCTTTACTGTTAACTTGAAATATGATTGTTTGTTTGTTTTGTTGTTTTACGTCCCAAGTCAACAGCTATGGTCATGGCGGGACGGTCAGCTCACCTAACCACACTTTTCCTGTGCAAGCTTGAACAAGCAGTTAACCAGTACTTCGTGCGCATACTTTCGCTTGTATACCTCTACTATATTAACCTGATCCTGGCCTTTGTCATTACCATAATTTCACAGCTGATTGAGCATGTAATTATATCTTCGGCTGTTATCGTACATACTAATACGGAAATGCACGTGGTACTATGTATATATCGCTAAATATTTCAATTGGTTATCGCTTACCTGAGTGGCCCAGTGGATAGAACACATTAATATAGAACACTTATTTTTATTAAAACTCTCTGCGTTGATAGTTCGAACCCCATACGCATCATTCAATACTTCACTTACTGAAAGTTTTTTTATTACTTTTTTTGTTGTTGTTATATTTTCTAATTTTGTTTGCAATATCTTTTCTTTATTTTATGTATTTATATCGTAGCAATACATTTATTTTATAAGTAAAAATGTACATTGCAAATACACCGCGAGATTTAACATGTATTTCAAAGTTCTTCACTGCTGCTGTTGTAGGTCTCTAGGGAGCTGTCATCAGAATCGTCCCTGAGTTCTATCACAATTGGATCCATCACTTCATCAATGGCGTGATCGTCCTTTTTGCACTGGTCAATGTGCCTGTTGACGTGATCGCATACTCCACGCCATCTGTCCGCATCAATTTGTTGAAAAGCGTCGTTCGTCACTTGAAGGACGTCATCATACCTGAAACGAGAAAAAAGCTGATTAAATAAAATGTTAATGTCTTGGACAAACTGTAAAGTTGCAGATGATTTTGACAATTGAATGATTAATCTAAAATGGACTATTTACTAACCGAAATGTGACGTTCCTCCTCCCTACAATGCCCTTCACCTGGCTCCAGATAAGCTCAATGGGGTTGAAGTCTGGATGATATGGTGGTAGTCGTAAAACCTCATGGCCGTGGTAGCGTATCAACTGGTCTACGGCATATTCTGGAGGGGGCTTGTTCATCCGTACTAACTCCAACAGTTGTGGTCGAAGCATGGCTGCTGTGAAGTTGATCTTATGTTTCCGCAACCACTCCTGAAAAATTTAAGTATGAAACCAATGTTGAGCCTTTCGCCCACCTGAGCCATCTGTTCAAGTTGAGCTATAAGCTCTCCTGAGCCTTGGGCTGCAGTAAACCTATTAGGTCACCTGAGCAATTATGTCACCTAAGCCATAGGCTCAAGTTGAGCCTTTAGCCCACCTGAGCCATCTGTTTAAGTTGAGCTATAAGCTCACCTTAGTCATCGGTTCAGGTTAAGCTTTTAACACACCTGGCTGAGCTCTTGTGAACATAAGATGTCCCTCGTCCACGTATGCAGTTGTCCATCGCCGGTCGCCAAGCAATAATTTAATTTAAACACCGCCTCATTCTTAACCACTGTTTAAAGCTGTTCAAAGAATTTCATTATATATATGCAGAATCCTAGTAACAACAAAAGGAGGAAAATGCCAAAAATGCAAGATAGATTGAAAATAATTTGGTGTAAGCTCTCTTCTCATTGTTTTATTGGATAAAAATACAGGGCGCAGTTCTGCTTTTTGCATATGTGTATAATTTATAATTTTGGAAAGTTGCTGTATAATATTTTTCTATAAAACATAAGTTTTTTGGCACATTAAAGAAACGTCTCAATGAAGGTTCGGAAACTTCTGAATGAGACGTTTCTTTTACGAACCCAAAACATATGTTATTATTGAAAGATATTAAATTAGCTCATGACTAAGTTCTATTCTCTGAATTCAGTGTCACCCAAAATTTATTTCGAAAATTCGAGTATTTCGAAAAATCGAGTATTTCGAAAAATCGAGTATTTCGAAAAATCGAGTATTTCGAAAAATCGAAGTTCGAGTTTTCGAGGTTATACTGTACCTGAATGTCTGCCTTCCTCGTGCTTGAGTTTGGACATTTGTCTGTCTTCATTGAGTGGTACGAGGCGTTGTCCATTACAATAGCGCTGGGCTCCTCCAGGTTCGGTAGTAACATCTCTTCCAGCCACTTTGTGAAGTTTTTCCCGTCCATCTCACTGTGGTAGTCGCCTGTAGTGGATCTGGATTTGTAGGTCAGTAATGCTCCAGGGACGAAACCGCTACTGCTGCCAGCGTGGACTACGATGATCTGCTGTCCTCTATTGCAAGGGGGAAGAACACCCGGTGTATTGTCGCCTTGCCAACAATTCTTCAAAGTGTATGCAGTATCTATCCACGTTTCGCCAATATAAACAAACTGGAGTCCTTTGTCTTCAAACTCTTTTTTCTTCTGATAAAAAGTCTGTCTCAGCGCAACAATGTTTGGCCTCTCCAGCAAAACCTTCCTGTTGTCACGTGTCTTTTGCCACTTGTATCCCATTTGTCGTATCATCTTCCGTAGGGTCTCGATACTTCCAGGAAACTTGACTTCATCTGTCATTACCTGATGCAGAGCTCTAAGGGTTGGTAGTTGTTTTCTGAATGTGTAGAATTTATTGATCTCATTTCTGATGACTGACTGGTCGAAGTCATCTACCTCCTTATATGGTCCTCTCTTTGATCTCGTCGGCAACAACAGCACCCCAGTCTCTTTCTTCTCTCGCCTAACCCTCAAGACAGTACTTCTGCTAACGCCTGTCACCTCCGCAGTTTTCACGATATATGAGCCTCCTTGCTGCTCTTTAGAGAAATGCTCTGATGTTTTATAAATAATTTCTTTAGCTTTGGACCCAAGTGCGCGGTTGTTCTGTTCTTTAGACATTTTCTAACTGACAATGTCAAGAAGTTGCTAGTCATTATTTTTTCAAGGAAAGCATGAACTTACGAATTCTCGTGATTGTGTACTTTTCTTTAACACGAAAACAAAGAAAAAAAATAAATTAAAAAAATATGGGAACAGCCAGGAATCGAGCCCACGACTTCCATCTCTCGAGTTATGTTTACAAGCCACACAACTATGGGGGATAGTGACACTTCATTAAGTTATTAGCTGATTTTACAACAATAGTAAGGAGACGCTTATTTCCGTAATTGCACGTAACAGACCGATTTCACACGAATCCTCGCGAATATGTATATATTCAGTGTAAATAACGCAATAATGTATTCATGCATAAAGGTCAGGATCAGGTTAATATAGTAGAGGTATAACTGACAACAATCCTTCTTGAATGATTCAGCGGAAGGGAGAATTACCTTGAAATATGATTGTTTACTGGTGGTGTCATCAGGTGGCGCTGTTATCAGCTTCTATCACGTGACTGGATAGTATATAAGATGAAGCCCAGTGTGAGAGCGTGTAATAGGTTTGGAACTTTGGGCTTTCAAGTTGATGTGTGACTAAAGAAGATTTAATAGATTATAACAATATAAAACGTGTTGCTGAAATTATTCACCAGCGCGTCAGCGCTGGTGATATACGTTAGTAAACTTCCATTGGGCGCGTGTTCGATTCGGGCATGTTCCATTAGCAAGCAGGTGTTAACTCCCCAACAGCAGCGTCTTTTACAGTTCTTTCTCAGACTCCCCGTCGACCAAGTTACTTCAAAAATTCCATCATTGCGTGAGCGATGTTGATATACTTTGGATACTGGATTGCTTCTAAAAACGAAAAGGCCTATTAGAGACCTTACCACTGAGCGAGAATCCCAATCAAACATGGGCCCTTCAGATATTATGGACTAAATGTGACGAAATGTCTAGATGAAGATGGGTCAGTTTCAATTGCCCCCTAGGCATTATGTGCATTGACTTCGATTGAGGAATACGGTTGAATGACCTAATACATACTGCTGGGGAGGGGGTTAACTCTACAATTATTCAGTGTGTTCATGAGCAGAGTCTTACTGGAATATGCATATTTCCTGTCTTTTATTTGCTTCCAATGGATCACCTATGTACAAATCGTTAACTAAAACAAAAAAAAAAAAATACTCAGAGCTTGAAGCCCATGAATCACTGAAAAGAGAGGCTTCACTTTCCCATTGGTATCTTGGTCAGGTGTGGTACTTGATTGTATCGATTCCTGATCTTTGCAACCTTACTTACTTTCAGCAAATGCAATAATGAAACACTATAAAATTTCTTCTTTAATAACTGTAAAACGCCATGCGATGGTTCTAAGCTGTTTAAAAAGCTAACCTTGTAATAATATTATAATAACAATCCATTCGACTTAAATCTGAGCAGCGGACAAACTAAGACATCCTACTGGGTAGATACCCATGTTGGTCTGCAAATGTGTTGTTCACGTATGGCAGAAATACATGCTATGTATATCAATTCTGGACTAGTTGGCCAAGCACACAAGGTGCTGTTGGCATTTATTGCCTCAGCGAGCAGCGAAGGTTCAGACACGGATTCGACAGGGTCTTTGCTGCTCGCATATTCAAAGAAGGCTCATATCAAAAACCAGCATGGTTTATTAGAGGCTGCTGTGCAAATGCGATACGTTACGAAAGAGCGGCTCTTTCGGCCCGCCAGCGAAACAAATGGCGCTTCCGTGGCTGGCGCGTCGATAGTGGCCCGAGATAGTATACTGGCTGGGTCATGCGTTGGCCCATAGGGAATTGGCACGTAAAAAAATCTAGACTAATAAGACTATTAATTTAAATAAAACTATTTATATAAATAGTCTCATTAAAGTAAGAAAGAGGGTAAAGATCAGGAATCGATACAATCAAATACCACACCTGACCAAGATACCAATGGGAAAGTGACAACTTCACAATAAGACATCGCAAACAAGAGCCAAGAGGTCGAGCCTTTTCCAGCAGGTGACCACAAGGCATCAATAACTAGACGTGCACGAAAGCATAAAAAACCAAGTAAGAAAGACGGCAAAGATCAGGAAAAGATACAGTCAAGTACCACATCTGATCCAGGATCCCACATGGGAAAATTAAAAACATTCAATAAATATCACCAACAAGAGTCAAAAGATCAGCCCTTTCCCATCAGGTGACCACAAAGTAGCTATGAACAGACGCGAAAGCGTGAGAAACACAAGACACAAAAACACACAAATGATCCACAAAAGAAGTACCACCTTGGAACGGTCAGTAAAAATATTTTACTGGACGGCTTTAACCGGTTTCATGGCGCGCCAACCTCACCCTTAGTTCAGAACATAGATGTTTGGTTTGCATGGAAGACCCCTAACATATCAATGAATCATCCACTAGAACATATAAATCAAGATATAAAAAGGAGATAAAGCAAAGATAAGGATTCAACAGTAAATGAAACTGAATACTGGAGAGAAAGAAATCCTACAGGTAAACCCCGGTGGGTCTGACAACAGACAAAGCAGCAGGCCCCTACCTTATTAGTCTAGATGTTTCTACGCGCCAACTCCCTATAGATTGGTCCATTTATCATTAAGTATGCAATGGTTGACTGTGCCATTTTGGTGATGTTACGTTTTTGCATGCCACGTCCTGGCTTCAATTATTTTATCTTGTATCGTCATTACAATCATTTTACTCTTCTTTATAGACAATGCCTCATGGTAAGCTTGTCCATAAATAATATACCATGGCGAGAATGGAGGAGTTTCTATTAAATAGTCGTTCAGCTAAATATACGCGGTCACATGAACAGTACATGTATCACACTGGTAAATGTATACGTCGATTTGGTGGTATTTACACGTATTGCCGGTACTTCATAGACCGGAAGTGGTAGATATTGGTGTTAATACCATATAGAAAAAACATGCCAGATGCCTAGAGGACTATAGAATTAGATCATTTTTAAGTAATCGGCATGCACATGGCGATTTATGTAAGCATTTAGGAATAGATTCGAGTACCGATCTGGATGATCGGTACTCGAATCTATTCCTAAATGCTTACATAAATCGCCATGCACATAGTGAATACTTAAAAATGATCTAATTCTATAGTCCTTAGGGTATGTGGCATGTTTTTCTATATAGTATTAACACCGATATCTACCACTTCCGGTCTATGAAGTACCGGCAATACACGTAAATACCACCAAATCGACGTATACATTTACCAGTGTGTGTATAAGCATGTCCACACGGCCAAAATTTCGCATACACATACATATAGTATGACCAAATTAAGGAAACGGAAAATACTTGTATAAAGCTATATAATACTTTAAGACTAAGGTAAATGCATTCCAAATAGTTGCCGTTTATAAGTCAGTCTTATAAATGTGCCAACATATGAAAATATGGTTCATATCACATGCATAATGTCATTTTTCAGACATATAAGCGCAGCTACCTAATATGGCTAGAGGTATACAATTTGAGCCAGTGCTAGATCCAGGTGGGGTTCAGAGGGTTCACTTGAACCCCCTCCCCGCCTCCCCTTTTTAAATACAGACCAAATTGTTTCATTTTCATCGGATTTTAAGAAAAATGAGATGAAATTAGCAAAACGAACCACCCTCACCATTATACATATGAACCTCCTTTCCAGAAATCCTGGCCTCGAGGCTATAAAACTTAAGTTCAATCTCAAGCCATTGTCTAAGCAGGCGCGATACTAAAAAATCGACCTGTCTGTTAAGGTACATCTAGACTGAAAAGTCGGGTTTGTGTCAATACGCTGTGTGCATTACCCGAAACACTACCGACCCACAGATTAAAGCTTTGCGTCAGAGCCGTCATAGAGTCCGAGGCCTGGTCAATCGTCGTGCAATTAAAGAGAAAACCATAGCTATAAACCGTGATTGGGTTTCAAACCAGGCATGCAGACTGTCGCATAACATCCACTTTATATCCAACCTTTATATAGCGTTTGATAATCTTTTTGAATTGATCGCTAAAATTTGGTTTCCCTACAATTCTTTTGAATTTATAAACGAAGTCACCATAAAATATCGGTTCTGATATGCCCTGTTAACCCAACGTTATATTTAAAAAATTAATCTGTTGTAGAATTAAGAAATTGCTTGTCGAATTCTATGATATCTATAACCTTGTTTTAAAGGCTTAGCAGTTAATAATAAGTTTCTGTAGTTGAAGTAATCAACATTAGAACACACTCTTGCAAAACGAATAAGCTGAGAAATATATAAACCATAGGAAGGGGAGCGAGGAACATCTTCATCAAGAAATGGCAAATTTACTTTTTTAAAATTTAAAGCATCCCGTTTATCATAAATCTTGGAAGAAACTATGCCATTTGTTATGGACAAGTTCGAGTCTAAAAACGGAGCTTCAGTATCAGAAGAATTCGCCTTAAACAACTGAAGCTCAATAGGATATATCTGACCTACAATTTGTTCAAAATAAGGATTATCAATATTAAGTAAGCCATCTAAATATCTGGAGGTAGAGTTAAAAGCTTCAATAATATCAGCTTGATTATTGTCTGACAGAGCCAACATAAAGTCTCTCTCATAACAAAACAAAAACAAATCTGCAACAAGAGGAGCACAATTAGTACCTATTGAAATACCTACAAGTTGTCTATATATTTTCGAGCAAAATCTAATAAAGATATTGTCCAAAAGATAATGGAGATCATCACACATTTTCTGACATGACCACAACTTATATCGTTTAGGTAGTTTAGAAGTTAAAAATGCATTTTATCATGACAAGTCAAATAAAGTCAGCCTTCTCTTTAATTTACCTGTAGGGGGTGAAACAGCAAATCATGTCAAATTCATGCAGCTCATGCTAGTTTCATACTCGTCATGCTATTTATTTTGCTCTCTGGAGAGTGATATTAGAAAATTGTCAAAACATTAACTTCTGGAAACTAGTTTAAGCTGGTTTTCAGCCTATATCAACCTGTAGGCCAATTAAGACCAGTTTTCAGGTAGTCATATAGATTTATGAAGGCAAATCAGGAGATGAGATTCTCTCCAGTCATATAACAAACTCATTTGGCCTCATTCTATAAAAATTAGCCCCATTGGAATGTATCCCAATTATAAGTAGGTTCAATTAATTTACTAGCCAATCATTCTGCTTAAGGTGACTAATTCCTTAATTCCACATATATCCTTCTGCCACATAATACTAATAAGCATATGTTCAACAGGGTCATGCATAATGTCAGTTGAATGGACAATTGCTTCGAACTATTGTTTTTTACTTACAAAAACACAATGTCTCCTTAAATATTGGTATCAGGCAAATATCATGGGAAAAGATCCGCATTTAGAAATAGCATGACCTTTTATTTTGGAGTAAGGCTAAATGAGTGGTTTGTTTATAATTCGTCAAGAAACGATAATGAACCATATATACAATTACACAGAAAATAATGTGAGTTCACGACGTCTGGGATAATTTTAACTAAAACAAACGAGTTGACATTCAAGCATGACATTTTGCTTCGTAAACCAGATACAATACGAGACAGCAGCAACCTGGCACATTTGAACAGCATATAGAATAAGATTAGATGAGATTGATCCTGATCAGCAAGGCAGAAATGACGGGTCACTTTTGAAATACAAGGGTTGGATAAAATTAGTATCAAAACTATTTTTTTTCTACTGGACACTTTGAAAGACGATGAAAATCCAGTGACATGATAAAAACCCAACGTTCATCCCGGAAAATGCACGTGACGGGGTGTGTGAGTGGTGGGGGACTTTCTATACATGTTATAGTACGTATGTGCGGTCAAAATAGCCCCCTTTTCACCTCTTCCAGATATATGAATAGCCCCAATTTTTGATGAATATATATATATGTATAGCCCCCCCCCCCTTTTTTACTTTGTCATTATATGAATGGCCCACTTTTCGTGTCTTAAGCTTTGGTAACTTTCCAAATAAAGATTATATATGGTAATGTTAATGTTGATTTAAAATGTAAGTACTCTTTCAACAAATGTTTGAGAAGGTTTGCGTTATGAATAGGCAAGGAAATTCGAAGGGCAGTATATATGAATAGATCCACATTCAATGATGTCTACATATGAATAGGTCCTATTTTTGGACATCTAAATATATGAATAGGTTGGATTTTGAAATTCTGGGCCTCTCATCCATACCAATATGACTTTCTGTTGGATTTCTTTTACTTCGGTATTCAGTTGGATGTACTGTTGAGTCCATATCTTTGTTTTATCTCTTTTTTTATATCTCTGTTTGTGTATATACTAGGAAATGACACATCGATAAGTAAAAGATCTTTTATGCAAACCAATCATCTATTTGTCTTGATCTACATCAGAAATAAGGGTTAAGCCCTCCTGTAGAATGTTTTACTGACCGTTCCAAGGCGGTACTTCTTTTGTGGATCTTTTATGGTTTTTTTTCTGTCTTGTGTTTGCTATGCATTTGTATGCGTCTGTTTATATGTGCCTTGTGGTCACCTGCTGGGAAAGGGCTGACCTCTTGGCTCTCGTTTGTGGTGTCTAGCTGTGAGTTTGTTACTTTCCCATTGGTATCCTGGGTCAGGTGTGGTACTTGATTGTATCGATTCCTGATCTTTGCACCCTTCCTTACTTAGGTTGGTACTGCAAACATGTTTATGCCCTCCAGTAAAAAGATACTGACCGTTCCAAGGCGGTGCTTCTTTTGTGGATCCTTTTTGCTGTTTGTCTTTCGTGTTTGTCTGTCATACTGTCTTGTCTATTCCTAGCAGCCTTGTAGCCACCTGGTTTGAAAGGGCTGGCCTCTTGGCTCTTTTGTTTGTGATGTTTTCTGGTGTATTTTTCACTTTCCTATATGGTGTCCTAGTCCCAGGTCAGGTGTGGTATTTGATTGTATGGACTCCGGATCGGAGCCTTACTTTTAAGTTACCCCTCCAGCCCCGAGAGTATTTTTGCAAACTTACTTAGGTTGGTACCGCCAAACATTTTTAAGCCCTCCAGTAAAAAGATACTGACCGTTCCAAGGCGGTACTTCTTTTGTGTATATTTTATGTCTTTGTTCTGTCTTGTGTTTGCTATGTTTTGTGCGCTTCTGTTTATATGTGCTTTTTGGTCACCTGCTGGGAAAGGGCTGACCTCTTGGCTCTCGTTTGTGGTGTCTACTGTGAGTTTGTCACTTTCCCATTGGTATCCTGGGTCAGGTGTGGTACTTAATTGTATCGATTCCTGATCTTTGCTTCCTTACTTACTTTTAAATTCCAAAAACTGTTCTTCATTTCAAGTTCAGTAGCACAGTTATTGTGTTTAACTATTATAACACAATTGAGCCACGACATGGGATTTCCAACAATGTGGTATGTGCGACCAGCAAAGGCTCAGACCAGCCTGCACTTACGCGCAGTCTGATCAGAGCCTTTGCTAGTCGCTTGATAGTCTATGAGAGTTAACCTACTGACTGAACATCATTTGGAGTTTCTAAGCTTAACAGGAGGCTGCACAGGCTCGTCTGAGTCTAACTTGTCAAAATACCATATTGTTGGAAATCACATGTCGTGGCTCAATTATTATGCTGAAGGTGACCAGTTCCTTGGTTCCACACATTACTCTCTGACATCGTTTGCTATTTAGTATACGTTTGATACGGGTCTCACATATAAATGTCAATTGATTATTGTCTTAAGTCGATTCAAGTTTCAGCTAATGAAAATATAATTGAACCGCGACATGTAATTACCAACAATGTGGCATTTTGACATGAATAGACTAGGCATCCTTTTAAGATCTTGTAAAATCTCTCGTTCATTTGGTTGCAACCAACTTATAAGAAGCCCTTCTCTATATCTTCCTATTTTATGTAAACCGAACCTCTTCAGCAGACCACACATATCATTCAATAGCACTGGTCCCCTGTAGAGGCATTCATTAAGACTCTTATGATCATTTGTGAGTTCCTGATGCGTCACATGCTACTCTAACTCTTGTGTTTGTTTTCTGTAGATTAACAACTTCCGTTATGGGGTATGTAATGTTGCAATCCAACTGACACTTCATGATAAGCCTTTTCAATAACTTCCTTTTCTTTTTGGTCTAGAATCACTGCATTGTATTTTTTCAATAATTCAGGTTTACCATGTAGCTTCTTTAAACATGATTTCAGTCTGCCATAGGTCGATTCTCTATTGCTTGGAATGTATGGATGTTTTTTCTTTCCATGACCATGTGACTTAGTATCTTCCATCTTGAAACTTAATGTTTTCTTTAAATGTTTCCATAGCAATATTATCATCTGACTTTGCTCCACTATCTTTGCTACAGATTGACTCCATGCTCCGAAAGTCCTGAAGGTCAACCTCTGCTTTCCCTGCACTTTCTACACTTTGAAACACGTTCGTTTTTGTTGCATTTGTCCCATGCGTCAAAATCAACATATTTGGCCCATCAATTTCATTATCATCAGCTATAGCTCTCCCAGCTAAGATCCATCCTAGTTTTGAACTCAGTAAGTAAAAACCCCGTAACACCTCCATTTTCTGCGACAGACCTGTGTCCAGATAATAGTCATTACCCAAAAGCAAGTCAACTCTTGTCATCTCACAATTCGTTGGAAGAGTGTCCGCTAGTGCAATGCTTTTCACAAGTAGACCCAGTTCACTCATTGATGAAATGTCTAGAGTTTTTCTCTGTATGTTACCACTTATTATAGGCATTATATTTGCTTTTATTTCAATGTAACATCCATTCTTCAATTTTAACAAAATGGTATTTAGATATGTCTTAACTATTGTTGACTGGCTACTGCCAAATGTAACAACTTTAAGTTCTTCTGTTCTTTCTGCTTTTAGTCCTAACTTATTTGCTAACGACTGGGTTACGTATGTCTGCTGAAAACCGCAATCAAGAGGGATTCTTGTGGTAATAGAGGCACATGTCTTAGGCTTTTACCTCTGTCGTGGCTTTTTGCATGAAGACAGAATCTCATGCCAGCACCATTTCATTTTCTCCAGGCATTGAACTAAGTTCTTCACAAACTCCTTCTGCGGATAGACTAACAGTCGTTGTCTCAACCTTCTGCTTAGATTAGAATTTCTGAGGGCACTAACTCCTGTGGTGTTGATTATATTCCCCACAGTACAAACATGCAGTCGTAAGCCATGTGTCCATGCTTAAACATCTGTAACAACAACCTCTGATTTTTCTCTTCCTTTCTTTTAAAGTCATATATTCAGTACACCCATCACTCCAATGATTCTTCACACAGTATCTACACCCTCTTTGTTTATTTTCAGTTTTCTCTTGTGTTGTCTTAGGCTTCGCAATCACTATCAAAGACTCTGCAGAGCTACTAGGTCTGTTATGTGTTTTAGGTCTCTGAAATTGTTTTGCCGAACCAGAGTGATAATTAACAGTATGTCATTGTGGTGTAGTGGTGCTTACAAATCCGGACTTATTAGTTGGAAAATAGTCGCTGTTTCGTTTTACAGCATGTTCACAGGCAACAATTTAATCATGTTGTCGTACGATGCGCAGTGACCATCTTATCTTTGATCCTTTATTAAATTTTAGCTGGCAGAGCAATGCATCTGACCATTGTGCGGATTAATGGTACAAATACAAGCTGGTCTACATCTTATCCCAGACCTTCCAAACTCCTCAAGTATTTCTCAGTGATGTCCTGAAATGCTCTCAGCACAGATACCTTATTTGAAGGTGATGGTGTATTCATCAACTCCTTATAGTGTTGATCTTCTATTTCCTGTTTGTTGCCATATCTCTCATGAACCAGTTTCAATGCTACTACGTAGTTTTGTTTGTTCTTGCTAATCGAGCCACTACAAGCTTTGCTTCACCCCCTAATTTGCTGAGAAGGTAGAGGTGAATTATTAAATATTAGATAACTTGAAATTCTTATGTACTTTGCACTCAAATGCATCCAAAAATTCACACCACTGTAGCTTGTTTCAGAAAAACACATTCAACTCTATCTTAGGGAGCTTTACAGATGAGGACTCCATCTTATACATTTTTGCAATAGTTGCTAACAAATCAGTGTGTTGCTCTATCTGACTTGTCATCAAATTTTGTATCTTCTCTTGCATTTGAACAATTGTTTTAGTATCTGATGGATCACCAGTTTTCTCACCTTTTGAACAGATATTTTCACAAAATTGATCAAGTTTGATTAAGCTGCGTTCAACAGATAAATTTTAACTGCAGTCTTCTTCCTCTTTTATTGCACACCATAGGGTCTGAATTCAGACTCTATGACGGTTCTGACTTAAAGACTTATCTATTGATGAGATGGTAGGGACTTGATGCTTTTGCTATTGTCAGGCCTACCTGGGTTTACCTGTTGGATATTTTGCTCCGGTATTCAGTCATACTTTATCTCCTTTTTATATCTTGATTTATATGTTTTTGGAGATGTTGCATTGATAAGCTAGGGGTCTTTCAAGCAAGCCAAACATCTATGTGTCTTGATCCACATCTGAACTTAGGGTGAGGTTGACACCAGTTTAAGCCCTCCAGTAAAATATTTTTACTGACCGTTCCAAGGCGGTACTTCTTTTGTGGATCATTTGTGTTTTTTTGTGTCTTGTGTTTCGCATGCTTTTCAGTCTGTTCATTGCTGCCTTATGGTCACCAGCTGGGAAAGGGCTGACCTCTTGGCTCTTGTTGGTGATGTTTACTGTATTTTCGTTACTTCCCCATGTGGTATCCTAGGTTATGTTTGGTACTTGATTGTATCGTTTCCATATCTTTGCCCCCTTTCTTACTTTAATCTAGTACAGTCTCAACAAAATCAGGATCATATGTACTCAAACATTCTACCAATCTTTCCATTTGAATCGTCAACTTTTCAGAGTAAGATTTCAATAAACACTTTGATTGGTGAATACTATTTAAAGTTTCAGGTAAGTCAAAAGTACTTGCACCAGTTTCCAGCAACTCATCTACATGTCTAAGCTCCTTTTCCAACGTATTTCTGTATCTCGTTCCTTTTTCTTAGGTTCTGTAATATCCGCTTCGTGGGACCAAATTCAATGTTGTGAAGAACCCTTCGTATTTTTCATGCTTTTGATTGTTCATCCACACATTGAGAGAAACAAACTTTCAACTTTTTGTTCTTTTAATTTCCCACTTTATATTACTCCGTTTAGTAACAAAAAAGACAACGATACTTTCTGACAACAGCTTTATATCAAGAATACTGACTCCTGGCGCTGGCTGCCATTTATATATGCGGTAAAAACCCGCCAAAACAAGAGCTCCACTCACAAAGTCACGTGTATTTCATGATGCACAAAATTATATGTTTCTCATGTCTCCTGTGATACACGTGGCAGTCATGACATATGTTATGTAAGATTTTTCCCGCCAATTTTTGAAAAGAGAACTCATGCAAAGACCGAGTTAATCATATATTTCGTGAGTACTCACGACAACAATGACAATTTAGCGTGGCGCGATTTTTTAAATGTTTATATTATAAAAAGATTGGCTTTAACATTAATGTATTGCATCAGACTGCATGCTTGGTGGTCAACCCAATCACGGTTGGCAACTTTGCTTTCCTCTTTAATTGCACCCCGGTGGGTCGGACTTCAGACTCTATGATGGTTCTGACTTAAAGACATATCTATTGGTGAGATGGTGTCTCCTGTGATACACGTGGCAGTCATGACATATGTTATGTAAGATTTTTCCCGCCAATTTTTGAAAAGAGAACTCATGCATACATGTATATTATAGGTAAAAACGTAGTTAATCTTTTCTGTATTAGGAGCAAACAATAGGATTTTTATTGTACATACTATTGTGAGCGGAGCTCAGATAAATCATATATTTCGTGAGTACTCACGACAACAATGACAATTTAGCGTGGCGCGATTTTATAAATGTTTATATTATAAAATGATTGGCTATAACATTAATGTATTGCATCAGACTGCATGCTTGGTGGTCAACCCAATCACGGTTGGCAACTTTGCTTTCCTCTTTAATTGCACCCCGGTGGGTCGGACTTCAGACTCTATGATGGTTCTGACTTAAAGACTTATCTATTGGTGAGATTGTAAGGGCCTGATGCTTTGGCTGTTTGTCGGGCACACCGGGTTTACCTGTTGGATTTCTTTTGCACCGGTATTCAGTTTTATTTACTGTTGAGTCCTTATATTTGCTTTATCTCCTTGTTATATCTTGATAGATATGTTCTAGGAGATGATGCATTGATAAGTTAGGGGTCTTTCATGCAAACCAAATATCTATGTGTCTTGATCCACATCTGAATTAAGGGTGAGGTTGGCGCCGTTAAACCGGATTAAGCCTTCCAGTAAAATATTTTACTGACTGTTCCAAGGCGGTACTTCTTTAGCGGATCTTTTATGTTTTTTTTTCTGTCTTGTGTTTGCTATGTCTTTGTGCGCGTCTGTTTATAAGTGCTTTGTGCTCACCTGCTGGGAAAAGGCTGAACTCTTGGCTCTCGTTTGTGGTGTCTTACTGTGAGTTTGTCACTTTCCCATTGGTATCCTGGTTCAGGTGTGGTACTTGATTGTATCGATTCCTGATCTTTGCACCCTTACTTACTTTTATTTATGCGAACAATGAATTCAAAGAATTTCCTGGAAAGCACGTTTTTTGAAAATTCAGTGGAATCACTGATACGACCATCTCCACATTTGTTCAAGTTGTCCCCTATATGTTGTGCGTATATTTAATGATTTAACGTATTCTGACAATGTCTACATGAAAGGTTTTCTTGACATATATCACCTTATTAAGTGTATAAAGAGTATTACGAGTTTGAGTGTGGTTATAAAGTGATGGAATTAGGTGAATTTCGTATGCATTGTTCTACCAGTCGCAACCAGAGAATTAACATCTAACTACAGAAAGTAATTGAAATATTTAAAGGATCCTTTAATAAAAAAGAATAAAAAATATGCGTATAAAGCAAATATCGATAAGATAGTACAATGATTTCTGAACTGTGGCTCTGACGTCAATTGCGATTTTACCTTAGTTTATATGTCCAGGAAGTTGAAAACTGGTATTGCAAACTGTATTGCATTTCGCCAAAATTTTAAAAACAGGTTTAATGAAGATTTATTATTTTTGTTGGAAGTCCAATGTGTTGAGATACTAAATTAACGACTGATCCATAAGCCATCATGCTAAACAAAGTTTTTTTCTTTCTTACGAATGCGTTTAAGGGTGTCCAAAGGAAAAGGTATATGTATGTCTATATGTCAGCTATATACAGCTGATAGTCATAAGTCATGGACAGCATACTTATTTATAAAATAGAATGAAATCTTTTAGACGCGAATTTTGTGCAAACGCATCACTGGCGTCTCAAGTTTTATGCTGCAAACATTGTATTTCCATGTATTTGGATAAATAATGTACTAAACTTTAGCTTTCTGCGAAATAAAAAAGCTAGTCATAAAATTAACCCCGCCCCTAAACCCTACGTACCTGGCTTTAATATGCAAAATTTTCCAAATATTTTTTTATTTTGCTAGGTGCACTAAATGCCAGGCTTTGATTAAAACACAGAAATACGATTGTCAATTGTACAATATCTTGGTCTTAGGCTCTCAAATTTGGGCAGATTGAGTAAGAAACTGTCTGAGGTCCTTTCCACTTTACTCTAGGTGCAAGTTTGCGGTCATATTTACACAGAGACGTCTCTGGCGTGATCTATTTCATTTTAACAAAGAATCGCTTAAATACCATCTTCTCAGCCCTAAGGTAGAGATCGATACTATATGATTGGTTTCGGACGGAAATATCTCTTATGGCAAGAGATATACTTGAGGACACTATTTTTACTAATCATTAACCCTTAAAGCGACAAGAAAAAATGCATCTGAAAATGTAGTCTGCTGAAGTCGTCTGCTGCAAATGATTGCCTAATATTACTGACGAATTAAGTATAGAAGCAAACAGTGAACCCAGAACAGACTGCTCCTATAGGAGCAGTCTGATCTGGGTCCACACTGTTTGCCAAAGAGGCTTCTTGAACATTTAAGCAGACGAGAAAACTAGACGACTTTTGTTGTGATTGGCGCATTAAAGGTTAACGCGTTGTTCATGGAATGAAGACCTCCCTTTTATCATGAACAAATAGCAACGCGCGAATATCTCTGATGACTTTTGGGCCACACTGTGAAAGTAGTTTGCTTTTGGGTTCATATACATCTGAAATAAAGACATCGACCGGCCAATGACATTCAGGTCAGCAAGCAGGTAATTAATGGTTAGAAATACAGCTGAAAGGCATTTATCCAACGTACATTTATGCTCATTTCAGTTTCTATTTTCTCAAGACAATCATTGCATGAGAAAACCGATCTTTTCTCAATCAAATTGTATGCCAATAAATTCTTCCATCTGGTTTGATGCAATGAGCATGTGATTGTACGTGTAAATGGATAATAGTTTTAAACAGGACTCTAGTTAAGAGTACGTAACGAACATTTAATTTTCTTAATCTGTTTCGCAACCAAAACATATGTTGTGGGTACTCAAAAGAACCGTCTCATTTAGACGGTTCTTTTGAGCACCTAAAACATATGTTAAAATTGTGGGTTAGTATTTTAAGGTCAAATTCAGTCCTTGAAAATTGTCTTCTAATATATTAGCAAACAGTGCAGACTCTAATGGAATCCCATTTTATCAGGATCCTCGTACCCTAGGAAAAGGGAATGCATCGCATTTGTTAAACGTACGTGTGTATCAACTTAAAGGCCATGTAACTGGAAGTTTTTATAACTTCATATACACTAGTCAAAAGTTCTAACCGGTCAAGTGTGTTTTAACGACTTTTTACAAAGCTATATGCACTTTGTCAATTCCATTTGCATTCCCGAATCAGTAAACGTTACCACAAAACGGCTCAGCTAAATTAATAACATTTTACCCACGAAGCTTTGACGAATACCGGTACCCTCATTTTCAAAAATGACAAAATAATTACATTCAATTTGGATGGTGGGATAAGTTTTGGCATTTCAGCACTTAATAGTTCAATATGAGTTTGGCTATAGAAATGAAAAAGTGTTGCGGGTGAAAATGGTTATTTCAGCAAGCCATGTCTCATAAATTGTGACAAAATGCGAATTTTGAAAATGGGGTTACCATTATTTTAAGGGGCATCCTGCAAGTACTGTTGGACATTTTGTCAATATCTTTACTGTCTAGTGTACATTACATAGCCTATCTAGCTATTTTGGAATGCAAAAAGAGTAGTCGTGTCATTTTAGGCTGACCTATTGGCTCTAATTTGTTATAGTTAATTGTAAAGTTGTCACTTTCCCATTGGCAACCTGGTTCAGACGTGGTGCTTGATTGTATCGATTCCTGATATTTGCCCTCTTTCTTACTTTGAAGAAAACCAATAAAACGTAGGTGCAGGGCTCGAAAATAGTACTCGTCCGCTCGTATTTACGAGTGTCTCAGGCTGCAGGGCAAGTGAATATTTTGATATTTCTACTGAAAATTAAATTTTCCCCATGTATGCCAATAAATTTTGTGATGCAGGGCAAGCTAAAGTGCCTATTTTCAGATATTTCGAGGCCTGAGGTGGCGGGTTGGGACTTTTGACCAGTATATAGCCTTGTAGAGACTACCCTTTCATTATACATCAACTACTTATTTCATAGCAAACTTTACATTAGAATAAAGGGAGCATATCCGTCTTGAACAGATAGACCTGGTCAAACAGTGTACACCTAAATCTGCTCCTTATCATGGAACATGCTACTCGGAATTCACACTGTTTGCTATTTCAACTCTTGATTTTACACGTCGACTGGACTAGAGTAAGAAAAGAGCGATCGCACGTCGCTGTTTACTCTAGTCCATTCGACGTGTGTACAATCGTTCTTTACTCTTGTCCAATCTAGGGTATAATTTGAATTGCTTTTTTGCTCACTCTGAAGCAATACAAAAAGTGTTCCTTTTCGTCAATCTTTTTTTTTATTTGTATATAAAAAATGAAAGTAGGAACATGGCCATCTCGGAACATACATGAGACTTTTAGCAGATGAATCGACATAAAACTCAAGCAAATGCAAAAAAAAAGTTTAACAAGAAATGTCACAAACACGTGACGAATGCCCCCCCCCCCCCAAAGGAATTGGTCTAGACACATTTGAGGAAAGTTAGCTGTAATATAGTAGATAATATGCTCTAGACAGGAAAAACCTAGAAATGAGGCTAGAAGTCAATGTCAAGGTCAAAGTGACCCAAAATGGTATGCACCACTCCGCCATCCCAAGAGAAATCAACACCCCAAATTTGGGATTCCTACATCAAATAATATAGGAGATATGCTCCAGACACCATTCTTCTAGAAACTAGGTCATAGGTCAAGATCACAGAGACCTAAAAATGGTATGCTACACATCAGCATCCAAAGATGTATCCATACAGAAAATTTGGAATTCCTCCCTCAAATAATATATGAGATATGCTCCTGACACGATTATTGTAGAAATTAAGTCAAGGTCACAAAACATGACACTCTGCCATCCCAAAATGCAACCACACACCAAATTTGGGATTCCTAGCTCAAATAATATAGAAAAAAATGCTCCAAACATTATTATTCTAAAACTTGGTCAGAGGCCAAGGTCACATTGACCCAAAACTGGTATGCAACACTTGGCCATCCAAAGATGCATCCACACACCAAATTTTGAACTCCTACCTCAAAGAATATAGAAGTTATGCACCAGACTCAATGCTGATTCTAGAAATTAGGTCAGAGGTCAAAAGCACAATGACCGGAAAATGGAATGGGACAATCCGCCATTCCAAGATGCATTCACACACCAAATTTGGAACTCTTACCTAAAATAATTAAAGAGATATGTTCTGAACACGAATATTCTACAAACTAGGTCAGAGGTCAAGGTCAAAGTGACCCAAATAGTATGTGAAACTCCACAATCCAAAGTGGCATCCACACACCAAAGTTGGGATTCCTACCTTCAATAATATAAGAGATATGCTCCGGACATGATTATTCTAAAAACTTGGTCAGAGGTCAAGGTCAAAGTGACCAGTAAATGGTACAGGACACTCCACCATCTCATGATGCATCAGTACACTAAATTTGGGGTTCCTATCTCAAGTAATAAAAGAGATATGCTCTGGACACAATAATTGTTAAATCTAGGTCAGAGGTCAAGGTCACAGTGACCAGAAAATGGTATGTGACACTCGGCCATCCCAAGATGCATATACACACCAAATTCGGAATTCCTACCTCAAAGAATATAAGAGATATGCTCTGGATAAGATAATTCTAAAACAAGGTCAGAGGTCAAGGTCACAGTGACAGGAAAATGGTACATGACACTCCGCTATCCAAAGATGCATCCACACACTAAATTTGGAATTCCTACCTCAAAGAATATAAGAGATATGTTCTGGACACAATAATTCTTAAAACTAGGAATAGAGGTCAAGGTAACAGTGACCCGAAAATGGTATGTGACTCTCCATCATCCCAACTCCATCATCCTAAGATGCGTTTACACACCAAATTTGAAATTCCTATCTCAAAGAATATTGGAGATATGCACCAGACTCAAGGCAGTTTCTAGAAACTAGGTCAGAGGTCAAGTTCAAAGTCAAAGAGACCCAATTATGGTACCTGACACTTCGTCATCCCAAGATGCATCCACACACCAAATTTGAGATTCCTACTTCAAATAATAAAAGAGATATGCACCGGACACGGTTACTCTAAAAACTAGGTCAGAGGTCAAGGTCACCATGACCTGTAAATGGTATGTGACATTCCGTCATCCAAAAAGGCATTTACACACCAAATTTGGAATTCCTATCTCAAAGAATATAGGAGATATGCACCAGACTCAATGCAGTTTCTAAAAATTAGATCAATGGTCAAATTCAAGGTCACAGTGACCTAATTATGGTACGAGACACTTCGTCATCCCAAGATGCATCCACAAACCAAATTTAAGATTCCTACCTCAAAGAATATAAGAGATATGCTCCGGACACAATTATTATCAAACTAGGTCAGAGGTAAAGATCAAGGTCACAGTGGCCCGAAAATGGTACGTGACACTCTGCCATCCCAAGATGCATCCACAAACCAAATTTGGAATTCCTACCTCAAAGAATGTAAGTGATAGGCTCTGGACACAATAATTTTTAAAACTAGGTCAGAGGTCAAGGTCAAAGTCACAGTGACCCAAAAATGATATGTGACACTCCATCAGCCCAAGATGCATTTACACACCATATTTGGAATTCCTATCTCAAAGAATATAGGAAATATGAACCAGACTCAATGTAGTTTCTAGAAACTAGGTCAGAGGTCAAGCTCAAGGTCACAGTGACCCAATTATGGAATCCGACTCTTCGTCATCCCAAGATGCATCCACACACCAAATTTGAGATTCCTACTTTAAATAATATAAGAGATATGCACCGGACACGATTATTCTAAAAAAACTAAGTCAGAGGTCAAGTTCAAGGTCACAGTGACACGAAAATGGTTTGCCACACTCCGCCATCCCAAGATGTATCCACACACCAAATTTGGAATTCCTACCTCAAAGAATAAAGGAGATATGAACCGGACACGAAGCGGGACGGACGGACGGACTGACGGACGGACGAACGGACGGACAGTGGGATTGCTATATGCCTCCCAAAGTTCACTTTGGGGCATAAAAGGTTACTGTTAATATTGATAATAATTAGCACCATGGCATAAACCCTATTAAAATGTGTTTTTACTACTATATTCCGAGCATTCATTTCCTATTGTTTTGCAGTGAGTTTGTTTTAGTTTCTTGAGGAGTAAGCTTTTGCCGGAAATATATTTTTGTAATAGCTTAAGATCTTGAGTGATGGTGATACGAGTTCCTGTTTGCTTTTGGATAACTACGCATTTTTTCTTTGGTGCATTTCTTGTACTTTTCTGTCTCTGTTATATATCCTGGAAACACTAAACCTTTCCATTCGGTATCTTGGAACAGGTGTGGCACTTGATTGTATCGATTCCTGATCATTGCTTTCTTTCTTACTTTAAGGATATTCAGAATGGCGGATGTATTTAGCTGTCTCAATGCTTTTGGCTGTCACAGTACTGATATCTAGTCCTTCAAAAGGTTTAGGATCATTTCTCTATTTTAGCATATTTTAGTGGCCATTTACACTTTGTATGTGGGTTGAGATACTGTTCTAATAAAATGAAAATAGTTAAAAAGGACGAGTGCCTATAGATTTTTTTTATCAGTTACCTCTCACATTAACTGCATTGTTGCGCGTTGCCTGATAAACGTTGTCTATCTCACGGCATGTTGCCTTTATCAGGTCATGATGACGTTGCACTTTTTGAATGACGTCGCTAATGACGCTGAATCAACACAAAATTCGAAAATTACGCCATCATCGCTTGTTTGAAGAGTGAAACAATGGGTAAACTGATAAATAGAATACCAGGTTCGCGTCTTTTGATATCAAGTTTACCAGGCTCGGCTTTGAGAACGCATGTTGAATCGCTCGGCATGCCTCGCGATGTCAACAAGCGTTCTCAAAGCCTTGCCTGGTAATTTTGATATCAAAAGACACTCACCTGGTATTCTCTCTATTCCGACTATCCAGCATATACAGGAAGCCAGTACATATTTCATATTTGAATAGTTTCTTTTACAAAACAGTCAAAACACCAAGTGAGTATGACCAGTAAATAACACAATCACAGACGAGTAATAGATGGCACCATGTGGAAGAAACATTAATCAAAGAAAAAGTTAGATACAAGCCCCAACGCAAAAATACAATAAAAGTACTGTAGATTCGGAAATTTTCGCGAGGGTTTTATTTTCATGAAGTTTCGTGAAAATGAAATCCTCGCGAAATGTTGAAATCATTCTGTAGTTGACTGATATTGGTAAACCATGCCCTAATCGTGAGTTTTAATGACGTAAATATGGCTTTTAACGCTATTCGCGAAAATAAAATTCTCGCGAAAATTTCCGAATTTACAGTAAACCAACCAGTCCTCTCTTCTTCAGCAAAATGGTTCCCAAACCAGATTGGACACAAAGAACAACATTGCAAACCAGGAACAAACACAAACCACTACACACAATGGGAGAAATAACATATAGTAAACCTGTGTAAAACGGCCACTCAAAATAGAAAAAAACGAAGATCTTTATGACAAATGGTAGTTTAATGAAGGTCAAAAGTATTGCTGAATGCCTTGGAGCATTCTGCAAGACTTTTGACCTACATTAAGCGATAATTAGTCTTGAAAACCAATTTTAGGTCTTTTTGAGAGTGGCCGTTTACACAGGTTTTACTGTACAATAAACTAACAACAATAGAATCACACCCTTATAACAGACAAAAGACTCAGCCATCGGAGATTGTGTGTGTGTGGGGAGGAGGAGGTAAATATCTTACTGGCAGAATCTTCGCCCTAGATTCTGTAGTTGTTAAAATACATACATAGGTTAGATCGCATGGAGGTTCCATAGCTTCATTTGATGGAACTTATAAACTTGAAGAGGTCTTACTATTTACACTACTTTACCTCATAATTTAATTAAAGATAAACTTATTGATCTAATTGAAAGAATCTTACGGAGAGAAGGCTCTCCTTACCTTTCATGTAACGACAGAAATGCATTTTTTACTTCAGAAAAACATAAACATATCATGCATGGTCTTGTCAAAATGTATGTAATGCGCTGACCTTTTTGTTGGACAACATTTCGTATTCGATTTGGCACCAAGCTGTACAGACAAGTAGTTGGAATTCCTATGGGCACTAATTGTGCTCCCCTGGTTGCAGATTTATTCCTGTTTTGTTATGAGAGGGACTTTATGATGTCTCTTTCTGATGATAATCAGGCTGATGTCATTTATGTGTTTAACACTACATCCAGATATTTGGACGCTATTTTAAACATTAATAATAATTATTTTGACAATATGGTAAGTCAAATATACTCTTCAGAGCTCCAACTTAATAAAGCCAATACCTCTGATACGGAAGCCGCATTTTTAGACTTGCATTTGTCTATTTCTAATGATATTGTTTCTACCAAAATTTATGATAAACGTGACGACTTTGATTTTGAATTTGTCAATTTTCCATTTCTAGATGGTGATGTTACTCGCTCTAAATCCTATGGAGTCTATACCTCTCAACTCATTCGTTTTGCTAGAGCATCTAGCTTTGTTGCTGACTTCAACACTCGCAGTAAATTGTTAAGTTTTAATACGTTCACAACATAGGTCAAGTTAAACAATGTTTGAGCGCAAAATTATAATTCATTTCTTACCCATATTTTTTGGTTGAGAAAAAGAAAATGGAATATTGATTACGCACTTTTATTTAAGGGCCAAAATCACAGACCCGTTTTCTCACAGCGTTGGTTAAATGCACCAATAAATAAGCAGTAAATTTGACAGGCAAGTTAATTAATCATAATTGATTTCGTCTTCATTCTAAGGAGTGACAGTAAAATAAGGTCATGATTTCTATTTCCATATATGCTACTCGAGGGCATTAACTGTCTCTGACACCATGCAATTGATTTGTTTTAGAAACAGTCAATACATGCATACCCACAAATAACCGTCATTTCCAAGTTAATAACAAAATGTGATATAGGATTTTACATAAGTGTTCATGTATTATCGAATTTATATAACAATTAAGAAAAGGGTTGTAGAGCTTGCAAAGCTTGTAGAGCTTGCAAAGCTTGCATAGCATTTTATCGCATTTTCGCAACCACTTTAATAAATTCAATAATACAGGAGGCATGGATGTTAGATTCTGTTTACCATTTGGCAATGCACTATTTTGAAATGCTTTTTTATAGTTAAAAGACACGATTTTTCCATATAAACGAGTATTGATCATGGGCGACATATTTCATAACATTGCTAAAATATAGCATTCACTATTATTCCAAAGATAAACTAGAGGTTCATTGGGAAAAATGGCAACTACTCCAAATTACATTAGCTGTTATATACTTAAGGACTTTGAAAACGCATCACCCAGATTAATTCTTTATTTCACAAACACTGAACATGTCAGCGAGATAATTGTTATTGCATATCATAGTCTGACCAGCTTGTAGTGTGTCCTAGAAAATTCATGGTTGTAACTTTAAAGTATTGAAAAAGTATCCGTTTTAAGACAGGGGGGACACCAAATCAGCTGCAAGTTAACACGCGTTAGTTTTGATTCTTGACTCAATAGATTTGCGTCCTATGTTTCTTTTACTATTGCACATTCGTCATTGAACGAATCGAAATGAATTGACCGTTCGGTATGCTCAAATTTACACTCATTTAAAGATACCGACATACCCCATATTTATAATTTCATGTATTAAAATCAATTAACCTATAACAGGGATTTTTTTGAGGGAGTCGAAATGTTGATGCATACTTGTGAGTTCTCATTTTAGTCTTAGCTAAAGTTCATAGTCCTTAGTTCGAAGGCGGTACTTCTTTTGTGGATCATTTGTGTTATTTATGTTTTGTTTCTGTTATGCTTTTCGTCTGTTCATTGCTGCCTTGTGGTCACCTGAAGGGAAAGGGTTGACCTCTTGGCTCTTGTATGTGATGTTTATTGTGATTTAGTTACTATCCCATTTTGTATCTTGGGACAGGTGTGGTACTTGATTTATCGATTCCTGATCCTTGCTGTCTTTCGTACTTTCTTTACTTTAACTGTCTTCTTGCTGTCGCGTGGCTGTTTGTATTCGGAGTCTCTTCTTCATGATGCGATGGGTTGGGCTGCAGTGATTGTGAAGTCTGTTGTTAGAAAGAAAAAAACAACAACAACTAAAGTGCATATTATATTATCTTGTTCTTTTGGGATCATGGATTCCATTGTGGACCTTTGAAACAATCAGAGGGCTAACTGGCCGAATCTAGCTAGTCTGGCTCATACATTTTCTTCCAGTTTTTTGTGTTTTCTTTGCCTCGAAAGGCTAACCTTTTTCTATGAATATGTTTAAATCCAGGAGACAGTTGACTTCGTTAAACGATTCATAACTCATAGAGAGAGCAAGCTGGTAACATGGACTTTGAGTGAAAGACCTAAATTTTAACACCCATAAAGTGGTACCCCTCACTTATCTGTTTATGACACCCTTAGGCGCTATGCCAGGCAGGTCAAAGGTCTATCATCATTGGGTAATAATGAACGCATTGAATGAGTAATAAAGAGTTCCATTATATATTTATCTTGGTGACAGAAATGTTGTTCTATACAGAGAAGTCCCTTTTGGAGCCCCTGTAGTCTGGTGAGATATTGAAATAACCTTATATGTGATGTAATTTGTCCCTTATTTATTTACCGATAAAAAAAACAAAATATAGGCCTTAAACGAAGGTCACTCTACACATGCGTCCTTTTCATTCTAGATACTGGTAAACCAGTATGTTTACAATCAGTGAAGACAAAGCTGAAATGTCGCATAATGCAACGTTTCATTAGGGTCTACACTGTTTGTTTTTAGATTAAAACGATCTTCATGGACATAATATATTAAAGTTTAGAAATCTTAACCTGTGATCCCTTGAAATGCTAAATGGACCAATCCGTGCTTAGTGTACCAATATGTATGGGAAATTCCATCAAAATAAATGGGGTTAAATGCAGGAATGAAATAGACATACATTGGCATAGCATATTACTGTCCATTACCGTCTATACTGTTGTACTGGTCCTGTCTACTCCCATCGTCCGGTCCAGTCTACGCCCTTCGCCATACTTATTCTGCATGATACTGGGTAGTTCCTGGGAGTTTGTCGGCCACGGAAACCTCGTGCACTAGAACATGTGGTCGGCCTATTTCTTCATCCAGACAAGTTCCTGTCAACCCCGTTTGTGCACAAGAAGTTTAGGAGGAGCAAAGAGGGTAAGTTAGTAGACTAACAGCTACTAACAACTTACTAACTAATAAGATCATAAACTCTTAATTCACAAAATGTCCCTCAATTTTATTGAATATTTAAACAATTTTCTGCTCAAGGAGAGTTAGCTTGAGATTTAAACCAATAAATACGAAATCTTGCACTCGTTGACTAAAACTCGCAATTTTTCTGCTGTAGACCTTTCACTTAAAGATATATGCCCAAATTCTCTTAAGACAACCCATTACATGCGCAGATCCAGAAAGTTTTGTCAGAGGGGATCCAACTCTGATTTTTCTTTTTAGGGAAGCGAGGCTCCAAAGACCACCAAAAGCGGGCAATTATCGGCCTGTCAGCGAAACGCCATTAAACTGACGTTTCGCTGGCAGGCCGATAATGGCCCATCGTTGAATGCTGACTTGGCAGATTTGTACTTTTCAGGAAATTTGGACCAGTATTACTAGGAAATCCTATAAATTTGTGATTTTCAGAGGGGGGGGGGGTCCCCTGTCCCCCTCTGGATCCGCACATGCATTACTTTGTCAGCATTCCGTCTACTGTTCCATTGTGCAGCTAAATGACATATTAACTATCTGGTCTTAGCATGAAAGCTAGCTTAGTCACGGACTGTCTTATAAGTTTGATTTTAGATTACCTTGCACACTGCAAGAAATGTCCAGATTACAGCAATTGAATCGAAGTTAATGGAGCAGGTCGGAGTTGATTTCTCTGTATTAAGCCCAGGTCTGTTATAGCGTTGTAAGTTAGATTGGGCACTGCATTTTGACCGGCAATAAACTCGATTAATCTCAATAAGACAGAATACATCCCTGCGTCACCATCACCACGACCATAGCCAGATAAGGGTAAATGGCGCTGTTTTCCACGACGAACCGGATTCATCTTTAAAATAGCTGACTTGGTTTTAACCATGTGTACTTCAAGTATCGCCTAAGCTATTTTTTCTGTCGGCACACGACTCACAGCAGTACTTCTGAAGACGTGGTCTCTTGCACAGATAAGGCGAGGCCCGGATGATGACGCTACAGTAGGTTGGGTTTCCGTCCGCAAGGCAATTAGCTGTAAAAAAAGGATTGAATGACATTCATGTAGAGTGAGCTCCATATATTTGCGATCTTGGAACAAGCTACCTGCTGAAGTCAAGCTACGTTTTGCGACATTAATATGACCAGGCATCGAGGTTATAAAGTTTGAGTTCATTCTCAGACTCAAAATAAAGCGCAATGATTGGCTGCTTGCGGACACGTGTCCGCTGAGGACTAAAAAAAAAAAAAAAAAAACGTTGTCAGAGCTTTTTTTGTCAGACTGACCTGGACCCCCCCCTGACGAAAATTCCTGGAACCGCGCATGACCAGGACAACTGTTGGCATTTAAGATTTATGGCCAGGACAAATGATATGAGCAGGAAAACTGTTGGAATTTAAAATTTATGACTAGGACAAATGACATGATCGGGTCAACTGTTTGCATTTTAAAATTTATGACCAGGACCAATTGAATGACCAGCAGTCAATCGTTGCGCTTTATTTTGAGTCTAAGACTGTGCTCAAGTTTTATACCTCAAGGCCAGATCACAGAGCGTATTCTAATGTATGTTCGTGAATTCATATAAAATATGTTTTTGGTACTTAAATGGAACATATCGCATAAAAGATCAGCGAAAAGATAGACTACCCTGGATACGCAAGCAGTCTAGTAAGAGCCTCCGTTGCTCTTACACATAAACTAGGAAAATATATGAAGGTTAAGGATTTATTTTCAACTATATAACCAATACGTATCAAAATTGTAGAACCTGCCACTGTAAACACAGCAAATAAAACTTTTAAGATCTTGTATTGTATTTTGAACCGCACTCGTATGCTGGAACCTGTTACAAACAATAAAGAAATATATATTTTTTAGAAATGTATCTGCACCAAATATTTTACCACCATTTACTGTTATGAGCTGTAATGTAACACATACATTCAAGTATAACAAACATCTCTGCTTTTCTTCTCGGCGTTAGAAAAACTATAGGTTTCGTCCTATGACCATTTAAATAAAGATCCAGCTGGTCATATTTCCCAAGACCAAGACTCTAAACATATACGTATAAAACCATTCAAGACACGACATAGGTTTACATAAATAAATATAACTTACGATCCCTGAATTTTAATCTTTCATACGCAGATTGGAGAAATGGAGAAAGTCTGTTATGAACCCTGTGGACACACTTTCCTAGATGACAATGCTGTAACACAACAATAACTTGCCAATTAAATATAAATGGTAATATATGTAGTGTCGCAAATTGTGACAACAAAGTGAGGTTGAACATTTAACACAGATAGACTTCGAGCTAAAAAAGGTCCTGCTCCCCCCCCTAGGGAATTTTGCAGACATATCCTATCTTGAAGAAAATTTCAAGCCGCATCTTTTAAGAGATGTTTGCACTCTGTGCTCCGGGGCGTTAGTCTCTGACAGCCTGTTACATATGTTACTGTAACAAACTAAGGAAAAAATCAAAATGAAAGTTTGAGCTACAGAAAGAAGACATTAAACCATCTAATCATTCAAATTTCTTATGTAGTTTGCAAGCTGGATGCCTAAACTACATAAAAGCAGCATTTTAAACAAAATTACAGCCTTCAATGGTGTTATATGCGTTACATAGATTAAATTTCCCTTTGAAAGTTGAAATCGTGACTAACATCATTCATTTTACAGACGATTTGTGCATTTTTACAAGTGTTTTTAATCTTAGTTTACTAAAGTACTCATTTGACTAATAGAAAAAACAAAGTTTGCTTTTCTATCTCAAATACATTGTTTTATATGAGCTATTAAACAACCCTACCCCCAATTTTAAGTATCCAATTTTGGTATCTATTATTGAAGAAAAATATATGAAAATATTTGACGCTCGTGGATATCTTACATTTTTGGCACTGTCTTGCTAATGCAATAAAGAATCATACATTTGCAAGTTTGACATCAGGATCAGAGCACTTATTCAAGTATGTAACGTATGTTACATGGCATAATGAATGAGCTACAAAATTTTCTTGGAAGTAAGAGATGATATTTCAGAAAAATACCGTTTTTCACATGTTTTCCTATTAATCTCTAGCCTCTGGTGCCTTAGTCTTAGTAATTACAGTCATTGCTGATAACAAGCCCTTGGAATTGTGTTACCTATGTTATATATAACCTTTGTAATCACATATTCCCTAATGCCTATAATATTAAAAAATATAGACATTTAGATAGAAAATAATAGTTCTCATTTAAATGACACAGTTTAATAAATATTCCTATTAAATAAAAATATTCAAAAACAATCTTTATTCAAGTCACCCTCACAATGTCTATCATTGTGTCTGCTTCTATTGCAAAATAATCACCCATTGCATCATAACCAGTAGAATCATGGCATTGTATTAGGACTGCAAACCGAGTACAACCCTGTTCCGCTCCAGCCCTTTGGGAATTGTGCAGACATATCCTACCTTAAAGAACAATTCAAGCTGCATCAAATAAGAGATGTTTGCACTCTATTAACTAGCGGGTTAGCCTGTAATGGTATGATATGTATGTTACCATATCAATTTACGAATAAATGAATTGAAAGTCTGAGAAACAGAAAGAAGACATAAAACTATCTATTTATTTGAATTATTCGTGTAGTTTGCATGCTGAATACATTTGATACATAAGAAAAGATTTTTTAACAAATATACAGCTTCCTATGGTGTTATACATGTATGTGTTACATTAATTAAGATTACTTTTTAAAATTGGTAATTGTGACAAACATCACTTATAAGCATTTCGTGTGATCCTCCTCTTTAGCCATCAAAAGATTTAATTTTCTTTGCATGTGTGGCCAGTGCCAGCGTCAAACAACTTGACTCAGCCAAACTTGAATCCTTAGCATTCTTCAAAAGCAGAAACAGCATGTCAGTGTCATGGGATCAAACACCTGATTAAATATGGGTTTAATGCCATTTCACATATATGCATACAATGGAGTATGACTCTGGTATATATCTCTTCCTGTGAAGTGGCAAGAGCAATCTAACTGCAGCTGCCTCTGCATCCGTGCTAGTCAAATGATAACTTTGCTCTGATTTTGCAAAATCTATGTCTCTACCCTGTACCTCTAAGAATACTTTAAGATTTCTGACATTGGTCAAACAGAATTTGATCGGCTGCTTTTTTGCATCATTTGTTCAGTCTTTTGGTGCTTAAGTCCTCAGGTCTTAGATCAATAGTATTTTGCTGCGCCCAAAGAACTTTATAAGTTTTCTTTAGTTACACTATTTACTCTTGATGGTTTTGGCAGACCGTCTGAAACAATTTCTGTTACACCTTGAAAGTTATCTTGTATAAGAGAAAGAATATGAAGCTGGACATTGCCATCAATTATGTTTGCAGTTGGTTGTTTTTTTGATGTCAGTACATTGAAGCATGTCTTAAAATAATGTAAAACCTATGATTTCTCAGTTTTTGCAGCCATATCATTAGCTGTTGCATTCAAAAGAAGGAAAGTGGACTATAGTTAGAATGGGATAACCAGTAGTTCTATATTATGCTCTAAGGAAGATTTATACAGAGTAAACAAGTTGATAAGGTGCCTTATTTCATGATCCATTGAAAACACTGAAATTGAAAACACTTGCCTCTGACTGTGTAGTCAAGAAGGATGTCACGACAATGCCCTTGCTCATTTATTATGACAAGTTATATATGTTACATCCTTTAATAAGCGCTCTTATCTTAGAAACTTAGTGAATCATTGAATTGAAAGGGTCTAATTTGCGCTCTTTTCATCCTGCATTTCATTGCTTTACTTGCTGTGATACATCTAGTTATTTTATCTGAAGGGAAAGAGTTACCTCGATTTCAGCACTTCAGAAGTACTAAGACTTCAAATAAGTTTTTGAATGCTTGGGGAAAGATAATAAGTGCAGAGACATTTTTAGATGAAAATATGTGGGTTGCATGTATGGAAAGGCTACATTTATAAAAGTTAACCAGCTAAGATATGATTCTTTATCACAGAAATATCAAGGTACATCAGTCCAGGTTCTCATTGCTCTTAATGGCATAGTTTTCCTCCTTGTAAAGCTTTAGTCTTTCTCCTACTTGCAGAGTATCACTTGAAACACATACTCAAAGAGCCAACTATTAGGAATTCATATCAGTTTCCGAATGTTCCAAGCCATAAATGGCAAAATTGGAAAGTTGATAATGGCTCATCAATTTTGAGAGGACCGGTGGTAAAATTGAATAACAGTAAATGATTGAAATATTGTGTGATGATTCTACTAGTTGCAAGGAGGCGTGTGATACCCTGTAATAATGATTACCACAGAAGCAGACAACGACAAACGTTTAACATGAGTGTTAAATCGATGAGAAATAGTTTGGACCATTTCATTCATTGTATTTTCTTGTAAAAATGTAAAACTATCTTTTCTATTTGTGGCTCTATATTTAGCATTATATGCACAGTAATAGGAAATGTGTCCAAAAGGTCATTGATTACATCTGTAACACCAGTCCATGGGCTTGATAATCAGAAATGAATATAATTCCTAGTGTTTTGGCACCAAAGACTTATAAGTACACATTAAATGTCCTGATCTTTAACTAAATGACATCTTGTAGATATATGAGCAAGACAGACTAAGAAAATGAAAAATATCCACACGCTGTAATCGCTTTCATGTGTTTTACTTAAACGGTAATAACAAAATTCGCTTCTCTGTAAAACTGGAAGTAGGGCTGTGTATTAGCTCCTTTATGACAACATATTTAAGATAGAAAAGCAAACTTGGTTTTTCCTATTCATCAGTTGAGTATATGTTTGTAAAAACAGTTTGAAACCAAGTCATAGTAGTTGTTTAACTACATGACGATAGCCACAATTATAGCTTTTAAATTATAATTAGGTTCATGTAACGCACATAACACCACAGTTAGCCTTATTAATGTTAAACAGCTTCCATATGTAGTAAAGACATCCAGTATAAAGACTATAAGATTGTCAATTTATTAGATAATTTTAATGTCTTCTTTTGGTAGCTCAAACATTCAAATTTCTTAAATTCTCAAATTGATATGGTAACATATGTAACAAGCTGTTACAGGCTAACGCCCCGACTTACAGAGTGCAAACATTTCTTATTACATGCACCTTGAATGGTTACATAAAATGTAATTTGTCTGCAAAATTCCAAAGGGGATTAGGATGGAGATGGCCCTTACTCAGCTTGATGTCAAAATACTGTTTGATGATTTTACTTATCACGCTAACATATGTAACGCTCTCTGATCTTTAAAACTTGATGACAACTAGTAGATCTATAAGTCTTTATCATAGGAGCCAGTTCAAAATCCCTAAACAATGTAAGATATCCAACAGCTGCGAGTTTTTTCACAATTTTAGCTCAAACTTTCAAACTACATTTCCTTTATTTGATATAGTAACGCATGTAACACGCTGTTTCAGACTAACGCCCCAACATAGAGAGTGCAAACATCCCTAATTCGATGCAGTTTGAGTTGTTTTGTTTGTTTGTTTGATTTGATTCTTTACGTCCCATCAACAATCTTTCAGTTATAAAGGGACGGGTCTTCCTGGGTTGAACCAGTACTAAGCTAGGATTAATGTTCTTGCTCAAGGACACAACGCAGTGACGCCGGTGAGGCTCGAACCCGCGGCCCTTCGGTCTCGAGTCAAGCACTCTACCACTGAGCCACTGCGCTCCCTTGGTTTGAGTTGTACTATAAGAAGGAATATGTCTGCAAAATTCCCTCGAGGATATTAAAACATTTTTAGGCATATCTTACGTAAAGACAATGAGCTTACCCATTTATTACATCAGGTAACATAGGTTACAGCCTCTGATATTAAAAATTTTGCAACAAACTTGCAGATTTATGAGTTTTTTCATATAAGCAAATAAATCCCAAACAATGAACCACATTCATCAACTGCAAATATTTTTTAACTATTTTTTCTTTAGTTTTAAAACCTAACATTTCACCTTGAAACTGGGTAGGGGTAGGGTTGTTAAATTGCTTATTTCAGAAAAAATATTTAAGCTAGGGAAGCAAACTTTAATTTTTCTGTTAGCCAATTGCATAAGCTAGTCAGACATGGTTATAAACATTTTGCAAAACACACAGAGAGATTGTGAATGTAAATGATGTTAGCCACACTTGCAAATTTAAATGGGTTATCTGATTTATGTAACGCATATGACACCTTAGGAATCCGCAATTTTGTTCAAATGGCTGTCCTACGTAGTTAAGATGTCCAGTATGCAGACTATATGAATGATTTTTAAAAATAAATATTTTAATGTCTTTAATTTGTAGCCCAAACTTTCAATTTACTTTTTCTTAGTTTGATTAAGTAACGTATGTTACAGGCTCTTACAGACTAACGCCCCGGAGCACAGAGTGCAAACATCTCTTAAAAGACTCGGCTTTCAATTCTTTACAAGATAGGATATGTCTGCAAAATTCCCTAGGGGGGGGGGGAGCAAACCCATTCTCAGCCATCCGTCTAAGACGCAACAGCATCAGATCAGAGTCTCTACTGTTTGCTTAGATAATGCTCTTATAATATTTGAATAAAGTAAAAAATACATCATATATACAACGCTTAAATTGGAAATAGACTCGTTAAATTAGTTAGCATTGGAAAGTTGGAGTGGGTTAGCATAGCACTACATTTATCTCCCTAAATTTTAAGCATACGCAAACACTGTTGATGTACATATTTATCTGTCTCAAAACGATGAAGCGCTTAGTTCAGGGTTAACCATTTGTACAATAAACGAGGGATGATAAAAAATTATTGGCCACTTGTACTTCCGGCTACCTTTGAATAAAATTTTCACCATTACTTTTCAATATAATATCCATTCAAGGCAATGCACTTAGCCTATCTCTGTTCTAGCTTTCTTATCCCTTCAAAAAAAAGGCCTTTGTCTGGTCCCCCAAGTACTCGTTTACTGCCTCTATGACGCCTTCATTGCTTTCATACTGTGTACCACGAAGATGGAATTTCAGTTTTAGTATTGCAATCATCTTGATGGGGAAGAGAGAGCTGGTTGCTTTGCTTAATTTGTCTTCCTGGTGTCTTGTGTTGATTGAGCGGCTCTTCCTCGCGGTGCCTAGGGGTTGTCTGCAGTTTGTGATTGAGGTATTTCCTGATCGTACTCACTTACTATTTTTGGGAACAGATTGAAGTCAAAAGGAGCCATATCAGGAGAACATGGGGAAAGATGGAGGATTTCAAATCCGCATTCAGTCGCAGCAGTCATGACAACTTGTGACTTGTGGGCAGGGGCGTTGTCCTGCAAGAGCAGAACTCTGCGAGTCAGTTTTCTTTGCCTCTTTCTTGTGATTTCCTGGCGTAGCTGCCTAAATTCGCCTGCATAATATGCACTGTTTATTGTGCGACCTTGCTCAAGATGATCAATAGTGATCACCCCTTGATATCCCAAAAGATTGAGGCCATCACCTTCCCTGCCGAATGAATCCTCTTAAATTTCTTAGGAGGTTGTGAACCAGGATGCTTCCATTGTTTGCTCAGCAGTTTTGACTCTGGTCAAAGTGGTGAACCTATGTCTCACCTTGGGTTACAACTCGCTCGATAAAACCACCAGGAATATCTTCATAGCGGGACAGGATAGAACTATCCAGCTGAGTCCTTTTCAAATCATCTGTCAACATTCGCAGCACCCGTCTTGCCAAAACCTTTGACATACCTAAGATGTCGGTTGAGATTGATTGCAATGCCCCAAAACTTATGCCTACTTAGCCAGTTATGCTTGGGCAGCTCTCGCCTCATATCACACATAACCAGGGAGTGCATTCCTTGACATTTTCATCAGTGGTTGCAACTTTGGGGCGGCCAGACCATCCATCATCCTCAACGCGTTCTCTCCCACTCTTAAACTCTACTGCACTTTTTTCACCGTGCTATAAGAAGGAGACTCCTTCCCAAGGGTTTCTATGAAGTCTTCATGAATTTCCTTGGGTGGCATACCTTTCTTACAGACGTATTTAATAACCGCTCTGATATAAAGTTTCGCCATTTTGCAAATTTGTCTCACCCTCCTCTCTTAATTTTTTTTTACATAAGCAACCAAGCATGACTGCATGCTTTCCCCACATCAAATGTCCTTCAATTAGATCAAATGACCAACTGACAAAGATTTTAACTCAATGAATCTCACCGAAGCATATCTGGCTGGGAACACCTCATATATGGTTTCCCATAGATACTGGGTTTTCTTGAGTGTTGGCTTAAATGTGTCTTCGTGTCATTTCATCATGGTTCGATGTGTTGTTATGTAATTTGTGATTGTAGTACTTGGCCCTCGTTTGTGGTGTCTAACTGTGAGTTTGTCACTTTCCCATTGGTATCCTGGGTCAGGTGTGGTAATTGATTGTATCGATTCCTGATCTTTGCACCCTTACTTACTTTTACTGGTCATGTTAAAAAAAGTAAGTGAGTATAGTCAGGGAATCCCACAATCATACACTGCCATCCAGGGCTTAAATGCATTTTATTGGTACCAATTCTCCCCCACCCCCTAGATTCTGTTGTTTTTAACCAATTTATATTTTTTGGCTATCCGATGGTTTTCAAAAAGCAACTAGTGTAGGTCATGGTCTTGACTTAAATTGACTTGTATAGTTTGACACTAGAGAGATTATGCGTGGGACAAAATTACCCTAGTATGCGTACTTGCTACTCAAATCAGTGACAATGAGAGAATGACTATAGTAATTAGTTCATGGCCATCTCACATAAATTGAGGTAAATGGACATTTAAGGATTCATAATCACAGCGCATATGACACAATCAGATACGATCAGATTGCAAATGTTATGCTCCTTCAACTGTGATTACTATCCTGCTAGCCAAGAGTGACAGTTACATCATGTTTTGTTTACAAAAGTATCAGGGACTTAAAATCGATAGATCACTTGTGTATTAATCCTATCCTCTGGATAGGATTAATACACACGTGATATATCGACTCGTGTTAGCTCAAACGGAGTGTACAATTTAATATTTTACTTAACAAGTGTAAACAAAACACGACGTCACTGTCACTCCCGGTTGGCAGGTTATTAGAAAGGACAATTTTGATAATTACCATAGTTGACTCTTTACCTACCAGTGTCGTCTGCTGATAATCTTTGCAAACAGTTTGGATCCATATCAGGCTCAGCAAAAGGCTGAGCCTGATCTGGATCCAAACTGTTTGAAACTCTGATGGCATTTCTGAAATACTTTCACTAAAAAAGTTGATTTTGAAAAAAGTCAGCAGAAGAAAACAAAATCATGAGATATTACCCAGCATGCAATGCTTTGATTACCATAATATAGCCGTTCCTCTGTAACATAATGCCATTATTTATTATCGTCCTTGCAAGATGTTTTTCAAAATAAGAGAAGAGAAAAAAACCCATAAAGGATCTTACATCAGCGCTCAAGAATTATTGATGCTATTTCCTAATATAAAGACAGAGCCAAAAAGAGAATCTGCATAGATGGAAACAGCAAACTCGATTTGATTAAGTCTGGTATATAATAGTCTTACCATTTGGTGTAAACAGTATTTTATTCAAATATAAGTACATCGAAATAAAAACAAATTGGCCAGTGCATGAAATTTCTAACAATGTGGTATGTGCGACCAGCAAAGCCTCAGATCAGCCTGCGCATACGCGCAGTCTGATCAGAGCCTTTGCTTGTCGCTTGAGTATTCTATGATTGTTAAGCTACTGACTGAACACCATTTGGAGTTTCTAAGCTTTAAAGGAGGCTGCACAGGCTCGTCTGAGTCTACACTTGTCAAAATGCCACATTGTTGGAAATCACATGTCACGGCTCAAATCATATACACAAACCTTACATTTAAAAGGGATACAGAAATATGTGACAGACTTGTTTGAATCTGGTTCCTAAAGACTAATATAAACAATACAATATGTGATTTAAGACCGATTTCTAAGTGATGTTTCATAATAACTTCAGTGTGATTACAATTTTCGCTCAAGAATAAAGAAAAGGCGTGTGTGCGTGCGTGCGTGCGTGCGTGCGTGCGTGCGTGTGTGTGTGTGTGTGTGTGTGTGTGTGTGTGTGTGTGTGTGTGAAGGAGCAGAGAAAACAAAAAGAGTATATTCCACAGTATCCACCTCAACATACGTGGGTCATTCAATAAGTTCTGACAATGGCCTCATATCTCAGAAACTGTTATTGAAATCAGAATTCTATTACCTATTGCATGTGGTCATGGGTGTTGCCTATTCATGTTTAAAATATGGTGTTTTTATCATAACCTGAATCGATGCTATACAAATTTGTAAACAACACTGTGAGAGCCCATGGCCGCAAAAATTCACGATTTTGACTGTTTTTTGCTGGGGATAGAGTTCGTTAAAGATACAGTATGCATCTTTGGAAAGTTATATTAGTGGTTGGTGATGTTCTCTGAATACACAGTTCACCCATAAAAGCAAATACCACAATGACATTAACGTAGTCGCTCTGAACGTTCTTGGTTGCTAGGCAACAACAGAAAATTAGATTTTTGCCTCACCTTAAGCGCTAATTATAAAATAGCATATTTGAACACTTATATAAGCAATAACGACATATTTGCATATTAATAGACACATGTTTCGATACATCTGTTCTATAGTCTTCTTAAACACACAGAAAGTAATAACTTTCAATAAAAGTTTTATACCAAATATAATACACTATTAGTACAACCCACTTTCAAGGAAAATATTACTTGCAAAATCGGTGATATATCTTAATCAAAACCCTGCTGACACCAAAGTTGCAACCTGAATCATTACCTATGACGTTCAAAATCAACACACATACTGTCTTTATTTATCCATATAAAAAGTTTTAAAAAAGAGTCTGTAATTTCTTAGAAATGTGGGCATTTGTACCGCATATAGTGTCCCGTCCATGACCCTTTACCCCATGTTCCTTAGTTGCCTAGCAACCGTTGCGATTTCAACACGGAACATATTTGAATTTGTGATTAAATTCCCTATATTCTAAATAATATGTGAAGATAAATGAAACACATCTTAGAGAAAAGGGTATTACTTTATGGGGTCATTGTCAGAACATTTTGGATGACCCTCGTATTTGAGTAAAACAACTATTAGGTAATTAACTCAAATCTTTTCGAATGGGAATAAACGTCTGAACAGCTTCGAAGATTATGCACTTTGTGTGGCCATTCAAGCTCATATTAACACAGGGAGAGCATTCACAGTTGGGACACAGTAGCTTTGAATCTTTTTTATTATCATTTGTCGCTGAGCAGTGAATCTAGCACAATTTAGAAGAAAATTACATGTGTTTTCAATAATTATACAGTCACACGACTTTTTTGCTATAAAGTCTTGGCTAAATTATCTAAAGAGCTCCATTCACAATTGACCGAAGGAAGAAAAGAGCTGAAATAGAGTTAAGATCTAGTATCTATTGTTTGGTATTGACCACTATTTCTTAATGAGTATTTCCTAGACATTTCGCCTACAAGTGGGGGCCAATGAAAGTAGAAAAGGCGGCAAAGATCAGGAATCGATACAATCAAGTACCACACCTGACCCTGGATACCACATGGGAAAGTGACGTAAACACAGTTAAACATCACAAACAAGAGCCAAGAGGTCAGCCCTTTCCCAGCAGGTGACAACAAAGCAGCAATGAACAGACGCGAAAGCATGACAAACACAAGCCATAAATAACACAAATGATCCACAAAAGAAGTACCGCCCTGGAACGGGCAGTAAAACTATTTTTATTTTACTGAAAGGCTTGAACCAGTTGACGGCGCCAACCTCGCCATTAATTCTGATGTTGACCAGCTAGGACACATTTGGGAAAGTGACAAAATACATGAAAACACAGCACCCACGACAGCCAAGAGGTCAACCCTTTCCCACCAGGTAACACCAAGGCTGCAAGGAACAGACACGACAGCACAAGACACACCAATATGAAGCATAACTAACAAAAACGATCCACAAAAGAAGTACCGCCTTGAAACGGCAAGGGAAATATTCACTGGAGGGCTTAAACCCGTTTCACTGCGCCAACCTCACCCTTATTTCAGATGTGGATCAAGACACATAGATGTGTGGTTTGCATGGAAGACCCCTAACTTATCCATTTATCATCTTCTAGAACATGTATATCAAGATATAAAAAGGAGATAAAGCAAAGATAAGGACTCAACAGTACATAAAACTGAATACCGGAGCAAAAGAAATCCCACAGGCAAACCCCGATGGGGCTGACAACAGCTAATGCATCAGGTTCCTTCCACTGGCATACAGACATACACTGTGGACCCATATAAGATCAAGGTCCTAACTGTTTGCTAGAGAAGCGTTTTAAATAGACCAGCAGACAACATTTAGTCGCGATTAGCAGCCAGAGTTTGGATGCACTGAGATGTCGAATCTCTAAGTACAACCGTTTATTTGCTGGAAATATCTTACATTTCTAATCGCAGCTTGTCTTACTGTGAGATGTTATGATTATATTCCTTGTAAATCATAAGGCCATATTCGATGATATTTTATAGTAATTTAGTCTTAAAACCAAATCCTTAATGGACCCACTTTTAACGATTTATACTGTCATTAACACCGGGGTGACTAAAACATCAATGAAGGTGGGGTTTCTGACAGGTTATTATTTTCATATTAAACCATAAATCTCATTGCAAAGCCTAAATGGCAACACAATAGCGCGGCATAGATTAACCACAGAAAATTTTGAGAAGCAATAAAACTTTATGTTGTGTGCTTGCAAATGTTAGTTTGCTCATTCACAGGCAATGCATGAATACCATTTAACGGAAAGACACACACAACAATAACAACAACAACAAAGGCCAAAAAAACCCTACCTAAAACAGTAATAAAAACAAGTACATCTACTGTCGTGCCAAACGAGAGTGACAGTGACGTAATGTTGTGTTTACAATTCTTAAGTAAACCATAAACTTGTACACTCCACCTTAGCTAACGTGAATAGATAGATCGCTTGTGCATTAATCCTATCACATGGATAGGATTAATACAAAAATGATCTGTCGCTTATAAGTCCATGATAACTTAGTAAACAAAACATGACATCCCTGTCACTTTTAGCTGGCAGGACAGTATCATAATGTACTGTGTTTTTGATGGAAAGTACTAAGCATTGAACAGTAAACGAAGCCACACAGACAGACTCACCATGCCATATCCACACGTTGTTCCTGGTAGAGCCATTAACCTGTTATTTGTCCTGCAAGCTACTGTCTCGACTTCTGGACTTGTGCACCAAAGCCTTTCACACATAGAGCTCCGCAAAGAACCTTGCTGCCAGATAATATGTACATTCAGTTGATCGCAAAATATCGAAGAGCACATGAGATTTTGGTACTCATTGAACAACGAAAGCTTAGCAAGCATGTGTAAAAACGCCATTGGCGTAGCCAGAACGCTGAAAAAGTTACGCACATCAAAGGGAGACTACTGGATCAAACAGTGATTCTCTTCAATTGCGTCCCTTTCAAAATGGGAACTTCTCTTATAGGAAATAATTTGCTCCCTCTGGGAGCGAATTCTTTCCTCCAAGAGCAGTTCCTTACGGTATGGAAAATCACTTTTACCAGATTAGGTGATCTCCCTTGAATGCTACTATTTTTATTACGCACGTGCGTAAATGAGTAATGGGAGCTACGCCAATGATAAGTACCAAATCTCATTTACTTTCTCAAATACACCTTAACGTCAATCACAACCTTTGGTGTTGTCTCATTAGGTCAATATATCAAGCAAGTATTATGATTTCAACAGTTATCGAAAAATAATCTTTTCAAGGGTTTTTTTCATTCAGATACACTTTATGCCTCGCTGGTAAGTAGATCAAGGCCAGCCTCTGAGCCTAGGGTCACTAGACAGACATAAATTGTAGAGCGCTTACCCACAATGCTACACACCAAAGATAGTGAGTATGATCAGGAAATGACACAAGCACAAACTGCAGACAAACCCGTAGTATCGTGAGGAAGAGCCACACAGCAATCACGAGACACCAGGAAGACAAACAAAGCAAAGCAACCAGCTCTCTCTTCCCCATCAAGATGATTGCAAAACTAGAATGAGCACAAAGTAACGCACAGCAAAACATAGAACAATTTCAGAATCCCACAATGGGAGTAACAATCAAGAACGAATCAACAACGACAAAGCCACCGCATTATAACGGACAGCATTCAAGGCTACTAGTGGGGGTGGGGGCGTAAATGCATTTGCAGTTTTAAGTCCAGTCTCGTTGACCATATGGTTCCGGAGAAGAAGAGTTTTACGAGTTTAAAACGTATATGGGCATGGCAGCCATTTTTGTCATGTGACCCAGATTTCATAGTCAATTTTACAATGCCTCGTCTAATGGATGCTCCATATGAAATTTTGAGTTCAATTGGCCTTGTGGCTAGTGATAAAATATGTTTAAATATATTGATGGTAGTCCCATATGAGCGACCTTGACTAGAATGGTCGAAGGTCAACCTTGACCTTAGGTTCTTATCTATAGTAATAGTCCCATTAGCCTCACCATAGTAAGTATAATATTTATTTGGCTTCAACAGAAATTGATTTTTTTCAAGATTGTTCCATTTAAATGTGATAGGAAACAAATTTGAACTTGCCTTAAAATAGGTCATGATCTACCTAGGATCATCATTTGAAAACGTTTGGTAGGCTCCACATCCCCAATGTGAAGACAAACCAGCCTACTACATCGTGAAGACAAACCAGCCTACTATTTTTAAAGGGGTTTTTGGAATTTATTGTAGACTTGAGAATAAAATGGCTATAGGATACTAACTTACATCACAGAATTGAGAATGTTGGCCAAATGCCATTTTACACTGCATATGTTCATCTAGAAGACGACCTGGTGGCTCTGCCCATAAATTATGCGCATAAGCAGTACTTGGTATGTTAAATAAACATTTCCCTTGGTCAGACCTGAAATAAAAATTAACCCTAAATGCGCAAATCACAACAAAATTCGTCTGCTTTTCTCGTCGGCTGAAGTGTTTAAGAAGCCTCTATGACAAACAGTGCGGACCCAGATCAGATAGGAGCAGTCTGTTCTGGGTCCACGCTATTTCCCTCTATACCTTAATTGGTCAGTTATGTTAGGCAACTATTTGCAGCAGACGACTTCATCAGAAGACATTTCCAGGTGCATTGTTTTCTTGGCGCTTTAAAAATCAAAACCCAAATAACAATTCTTGACAGTCACACATGCTGAGCGTTCATGTTAATGTGATTTGAGTCGTAACATGTGATTTCCATCAATGTGGCAATGTGACTCAGACGAGCCTGTAAAGCCTCTTAGAAGATGCACAGAAACTCCAAATGATGTTCAGTCAATAGCTTAACATTCATAGAATATTTTAGCGAGTAGCAAAGCCTCTGAGCAGACTGCGCTTATGCGCAGGCTGGTCTGAGCATTTGCTGGTCGCACATACCACATTGTTGGTAATCTTATGTTGCGGCTCAGTTATAGTATTAACCACGGGTTTCAAAGTAAGAAAGCGGGGAAAGATCACGAATCGATACAATCAAGCATCACAACTGACCCAGTGTATCAATGATCCACAAAAGAAGCCCCGCCTTGGAACGGTCAGTAAAAATATTTTACTGGAAGGCCTAAACCATTTTTACGGTGCGCCAACCTCACCCTTATTTCAGATGTGGATCAAGACACATAGAAGTTTGGTTTGCATGAAAGATCCCTAACTTATCAATGCATCATCCCCATGAACATATAAATCAAGATATAAAAAAGGAGATAAAGCAAAGATAAGGACTCAACAGTAAATAAAACTGAATACTGGAGCAAAAGAAATCCAACAGGTAAATCCCGGTGGGCCTGACAACAGCCAAAGCATCAGGTCCCTACAATCTCATTAATAGATAAGTCTTTAAGTAGGAAACGTCATAGAGTCTGTTGTCCGACCCACCGGCTTGCGACTAAAAAGGAAAGCAAAGTTGCCAACCGTGATTGGGTTGACTACCAAGCATGCAGTCTGTTGCAATACAAGTTTTTAAAATATACCCAACAAAAAAAGAAACGCACCACTTAGAACTGTTCAACTCTCAGGAAGATCACAAGTGATAGGCCAATTTAGTTTATATCAGTGCAAAGGAATGTCATGTACTGTTGCGTCACACGTCTTTTGTAATCTGGCGTCGAAATTGTGTTAAAGAAAATTGGTAATTAACAAAGTGGGGGTCAAATTGTAAAGTCACAGGAAATAAGCGTTTTTATAATGCCCTCTTGTTGGATAAGTTCAAGCAATTGAAATCATCTCAGTAGGCCAAATTGTAAACAGACACTTATCCTAAGCAAATGCTATCTTTAAAATCATCATATGCGATAATTGAACGCTAGGTACCTCATGTATTGTGACTACCCTTTGGATAATGAATCCACACTGGAGATAAACCTTACAAAACATTTAAAGACTTCAACATTGTTTTCATCAATTTAAACGGTCCTTACTGATGAAAAATAGATTTTGGAATTACAAAAAAGCATCAATAAACACATAGGTTGTCTCACATAACAACAACATATCGTTTTCATACTTTGCAAATGTAAAACATGCTTGGAATTTCATGCAGACAGTAGCGTTCAATTAACGCTTCCAAAACTCGTTTACCATTTGCCTTGATGTGCTTTGTGCCTACAAAGGGAAATTACATATACTCATCTAGATCACACTTAAGTTTTAGTAAGATTTGATCAGAACTGAATAGTTCATGACAATTAATATTTTCGTATTAAAAGGAAATCTTAATGGGTAAAATCGTAGTGGTGCGTTTCTTTTTTTGTCGGGTATATATGAAGCGTGTAACTTAATCTTACTGACTGTTAATAAACATTGATATGGGTGCTCTTAAAACGAATTTATATTAGTTCCGATTTCGCAGAATGTCAAATTACATCTCTGGTCATTATATTATATAAGAGTGAGTAATCTTATTGTTAATCAACCCATGTGGATGCTCAAAAGGAACTGTCTCACTGAGGTGGTTATTTTAGCACAAAAGCAAACGCTTAAACAAAAAACCATACAAGATACAAAATAAGTGTAGATTATGAATATCAATAAAACTAACTTAAGACACTATCTTGCTGTATAAATCAAAATATTAATAAATATTTTATACGCTAATAATCTAAAAAAAATAACGCAATTATACAGTTTTGTATTCAACACTATGATCTTTAATCAGTTTTTGGAAATGCAAATTTTGTTTCGATGCAGTTTCCATATGTTTAAAAAAATACCACTAAAATGTATGGTAAATATAATAGTCCAACCGGGCCAATCAGTTTAATTTTTCATCCCACTGAGATAAATCTAATGTTTTAGGTTGGCAATAAATAAAGTAATTAAGGAATTGGATCCAGAATGCTCTTTAGATGCTTTAACTAATATATGCCTAGCGTCTTGTTTATGGAACATAGATAAAAAGTGAAGAATCAGAACAGCTGCCATGCAATGCGGTGTCTAATCAGTGTATTCACTATTGGCATACAAAATGTGAATAAAAATTGAAAATGCGCACAACACTTCTATATTTGCAAAGGAGCTCTAACGATAAGGCGTATATTTTCCCTAGTTGACACTATAACAAACACCGAATTTTCAAATTGCCCATATGTTTTTAAAATTGGCAGTACAATATGCACAGTAAGCATCGAAATACATTTCAAAGCGATTCATCGTTTACAAAGCCGTGAAAACTTGCGCTTTCTACACCCACCCCTCATTTTATGTCTTTATACTGTGTGCCGATTAGACCAGACTTTGAGTAAATGCATTGCTAGTTTTTCAAAAAGTAAAGTGCTAAAATGTTAAGGATAGAAGTGCTCTTCATTTCCTAAACTGTACGGAATTCCTTCTGCGCATGCGTACGAAATATACTTAAAATTGTGATGTTTGTTATTGGAAAGATGAAGCTGGTGTCTTTCAGTTTGTTCTTAGACGCTCCCCCCACCCCGACACAAGATGCCATTTGGACAATGATAGGTCGCTATAAACATGTACAACATACGTAAGGGACGTCTTGGGTCTAAGGAGGGAAAGGAGTTGTACAAGCCAAAGATGACATCAAACATCTGACAAAAATAAACCACTTTGCAAGATGGTAGTTTTTATTATACATCAACTGTATAAATATAAACTGAGGGAAAAAAGTTTAGCAATTAGTTATAATGGGATTTCCCATAGGCGATCATTTAAGCATTAGAACGTTTTAATTAGCAGGTTCGCAAACATGTAGCTTTTGAAGATGATCTAATGGCTAACCACAAGAGGTCAAAAGAAACAAATGTGAATTTGACCTGCTGAGCCTTTTAATTTCAAACGTTTTTCAATTGTAATTTGACAAAATACGATTTTCAACTAAAATGTGTACGAAAAGGGTGAATAGAACATTCAGTTTTACACCGGTTTTCACTTTTTTTTACTTTTGGATTTAAACATTTGACAGATAAATGAAATATTTTTGACATAATTAAATAAAAATTTCTTCGAAAATGTGAATCCCCAAAGTATATTGCTAAACTTTTTTCCCTTAGTATATATATATATTCTATCAGGATAAGACGTTTATTTACCCCAGTTAACGGTCTATTTCCCATGCATGCCACTAAAATAGCAAGCACATTTGATGATCAAAAATAAATTCTCATTCAAATTGAAGTAGGGTTATTACATGCAGTAAGGGGGAAAACGATTTAAATATACGACTTGGGTGCAAGGGTTCATTGACGGCTGGTTTATATGTATTTCTTGAATGTGCCTAGGGTTTCCAGTCTTTTTTTCAACAAATAAATCGAACGTCTCATTTAGGGAAATAGCCCGCCTTATCGCTAGAAATCCTTGGACATGTCAAATTATCAAGGGTTTGCTTAAATTGGTTACGCCAGAACTAAGACTCAATATAAGAATAGCAGAGCTTTAACCGTATGTACAGAGAAAGGAGGCTTTGTTCAACCCTTCACACATGTAAATCACTACCGATTTATTGTATCAACGAACTATTGGAACGATGGCAACATAAATGCATGTTAAGACAGAACATACACTTACTTGATGAAGTGCTTGATTTCATGTGTTGAGCATTTAGAGAAGTGATATATGTTGGAAGATGTGCCTTCATTGTGATAGTTCTGAGGCGCCATGACATAGTTGGCCGTAGCAGGACATGACTTACTGCTTCCTTCACCATCATGACTCACACCAAAACTGAAAGTAAGCAGAGAAGTGATATATATTGGAAGATGTGCCTTCATTGTGATGGTTCTGAGGCGCCATGGCGCAGCTGACTGTAGCAGGACATGACTTACTGCTTCCTTCACCATCATGACTCACACCAAAACTGAAAATAAGCAGAGAAGTGATATATATTTGAAGATGTTCCTTTACTGTGGTAGTTGTTAGGTGCCATGATATAGTTGGCTGTAGCAGGACAGGGCTTACTGCTTCATTCATCATAATGACACACCCAATTTGAAAATGTCTTAAGAAGTCATATATATATATATATATATATTTTGGAGGATGGGCCTTCATTGTGATGGTTCTGAGGCGCCACGGCATAGCTGACTGTAGCAGGAAATGACTCACTGTTTCCTTCACCATCATGACTCACACCAAAACTGAAAATGTTTTAAAAAGTAATATTTATAATGGAAGATGTGCCTTCATTGTGATGGTTCTGATGCGCCTTGGCATAGCTGGCTGTAGCATTACATGGCTCACTGCTTCCTTCACCATCGTGACTCACACCAAAACTGAAGGTATTACAGAAGTGATATATGCGTTCATTGTGATAGTTCTGAGGCGCCATGACATAGCTTAATATAGCAGGACATGGCTTACTGCTTCCTCATCCATCACGACCCACATGCAAGCTGAAGGTTTATTATCTTAGTAACTTGTAACATATATATTTCTATCCTGGACTCGCTGTGAAAAAAAATCTGTACATAATTGAAACTCCAAATCCAACCAATTGACTTTTAACTAATTATAAATATTGAATTATGTGTCAGTTCAATACGCTGAATCACATTGAATAGTTTAAACATGAAAAAATGGATATGAAAAATACTGTTTTTATGAAAAATCTGTGAGTAGGACTGTAAAAGCTACTCAGTTTTTTTCATGAATAATAATTATATGAGTCAAAGAAGGACCCTTTATTTATATAAAGAACCATCAACATAGAGTAAGGAGAATCATAGGGCTCTTAAAGCTCATTATAAGGGGCAAATTCTGATTAAGAAATTTCTTCGCAGCTACCTAGGTTTAAAGAAAATATTAGTCTCAGATGAGCCGCCCTGTTTCCTACTTTACAGTTAAATATTAAACAGTTAAATGAATGTTCTTCCAGCGGTATTGAGTAATAGATAATTTAAAAACGTTATGTATGGTATAAGTTGGCTAAAGGCTTTAAGTCACTAAGTAATAGTTATACCATGGGTTGTCCGCCTGTACGTGGAGATAATCCACGAGCTTTAGCGAGTGGATTATCTTACGTACAGGTGGACAAACATGGTAAAACTAATTTATACCACCTACAACAGTGTAGACCTTGCACATCACGAGATATTTCGTGCTTAAGTTGGTAAGGGTGGTATAACGATGCTTGCATAGGGTGGTCATTATCAGGTTAGGAAAACATTTCAGCAATCATGCATACGTACATTAGTATCCTTTCTTCTTGTTTTATGGTCGTATTGACAGGTTTCAAATTTGCATCTTATCTAATTGCACAGGCATTTAGAAACAATTTTCTGGTCATGTGTGAAATCTAACCAGTTAATCGACTGTTTATATTTAGATCATGTTTCACGGTTTGACATATTTCTGGAGTAACATACGGTTTCACAGTTTCTTATAATAAGCAGGTGTTTTTGAAACAAGGAACATGCCTTAAGATACAAATGTAGTAGAATCAATTGGTTCGGGCCACTGGGGTATAGTATATAGTCTCACTTGGAAACCTGGAATAGAATATTAGAATACTATATTCAGTATCCATAACTTAACTCTCAAAGCACCAATCGCAACAAATGTTATCTGTTTTGTTACTTGCTGAGACGTTTTAGACGTCTCTTAGGCAAACAATACATATCCAGGTCAGACTGCTCCTGCAGGAGCAGTCTGATCTAGGCCCATACTGTTTGCATTTAAACTTACATTACTCAATGATGTTAGCAAACATATGTAGCAGACGACTTTTAGCTGACGATATTTTAGATGTGCTTTTCGCATGCCTTTTAAGAGTGTTATTGTTAAGTACGTAGTGTCCAGGGAAGAGAGAGCTGGTTGCTTGACTATTATTGTCTTCTTGGTGTCATGGTGGTGCAAGTGTCCTGTGGCTCTTCCTCATGGTAACGTGGGTTTGTCTGCAGTTTGTGAATGTGGTATTTCCTTGTCATACCTCTATACTGTATATAAAAATGAAATAAATCACCATGGACAAAAATACAGAACAATTTTCACATGTTGTAAGTTGTCCCTTTAACACAAATAAAGGACTATCCCATTTTCACTGTATCACATTGTGTGGGGAATTATATATGTGCAATAGATAGTAATTACAATTGCGGAATAATGAAGACAATTTGTAAATGTCAATAATATTATTGTATCGTCTTCCATCTTTTGCTTTCAAAGAAATCTAGGTTTCCAGAACTAATCAGCAAATCTCATGTCTACCCACTCTCTTATTTCATTACTTTTATGTTATTCATGTTTTACAAGATAAAATCATTTTAGATGTGTTTTCTGGTTATTTTAATTATTTTGCAACTTTATGTCAGCAAAACGACGACACAGGTTGTTTCATATTTCATCAATAAACTGAACTGTTTTAACTTATATAAGCCTAGTGTTCTACAAATGGGATATTGAACCCGTGAAAACATAGCCTTGTTTAAGTCAATTTGTAGCCAAAGATTCATTTTTGGTATTGAAGTCACTAACGTCAGAGCACAATATCGTAAAACAAATAGCTTTATGAAAAGAGTTTGTAATAAGAATAGGGACGTGAGACGGTAGAAAGACTTAATGACTTTAATTTATTAAGAATCAAGAATCAGACCTTACATTTTGATATCCTAAATTAAAAATTAATACACGTTTTTATAGACAGGGCATGTCTGAACCAGTCCGTTATGGTGATTTAATTTATAATTCAAAAGAATCGTTGGATAGATTCCTCTTCTTGTGCAGGTCAAAAGTTTAACCATACGTTATAAAAAAGTGTGATTATATGAGTAAAAGGTCGTGATCGAACTGAGATAGCAAAAATAGTAAGTGAGTATGATCAGGAAATACCACAATTACAAACCGCAGACAACCATATGGCACCGCGAGGAAGAGCAGCTCAACCATCACGAGACACCAGAAAGACAAATTAAGCAAAGCAACCAGCTCACTCTTCCCCATCAAGATGATTGCAATCCAAGAATGGACATAAAGTAACGTATAACAAAACATAGAACACTAAAAGACTCCCACAATGGGAGTTACAATTAACAAAAAGTCAACAACAATAGAACTATCGCCTTAGAACGGACAGCAGCCTAAGCCACCGGGGGCTTAAATGCATTTTACTGGTACCAAATCTTTGCGCTAGATTCTGCTGTTGTTGAAGTACAAGAAATGTTCAGTTCGCATGGAAGCCATCTAACTAATGCAATGTATCATCATGGAGAAACACTCTAATCAAATTAACACACCATGATGAAACAAAGAAAGGGCTCATGACTCACAGATAGTCAGAGCTAAAGAAAACCTCAAGTTGAGCTACGGTGGTTCCAGCTACAGATAAACATAAGGCACCAACCCACCGTTTAAAGCTTTACGTCAGAGCCATCGTGGAGTCTGAGGCTTGACCAACCGTCGTGCAATGAAAGAGGACACTATAGCTTTAAACCGTGATTGGGTTTAAACCAGGCATGCAGACTGTCGCATGACATCCAAGTTATATCCAACCTTTATATAACGTTTTACAATTTTTATTGAATTGATCACTAAAATTAGGTTTTCCAACAATTAGTATGAATTTATAAACTAAATCACCATAAAATATAGGTTCTGATAGGCCTTGTTGCAGAAGAGTTTTTAACCAAATGTTGTATTTAACAATTAACTCTGAATGTCTGTGGTAGAATTTAGAAAATGCTTTTCGAATTTTATGATATTTATAGCCTTGTTTTAATAACTTAGCAGTTAAAATTAAGTTTCTGTTGTTGAAGTCATCACCATTAGAACACACTCTAGCAAAACGAATAAGCTGAGAAATATATACACCATAGGAAAGGGAGCGAGGAACATCTCCATCAAGAAATGGGAATTTTACTATTTCAAAATTAAAATCATCCCGTTTATCATAAATTTTAGAAGAAACTATGTCATTTGTTATCGACAAGATCAAGTCTAAAAAACGGGCTTCAGTATCAGAAGAATTGTCCTTATTTAACTGAAGTTCAGTAGGATATATCTGACCAACCATCTGTTCAAAATAGGGATTATCAATATTAAGTAAGTCATCTAAATATCTGGAGGTGGAGTTAAAAGCTCCAATAATATCAGTTTGATTATTGTCTGACAGAGACAACATAAAGTCTTTCTCATAGCAAAACAAAAACAAATCTGCAACAATTAGTACCCATTCGAAAGTATGAATTGGAAATCAACAAACGACGTTGCTTTTAATTACCGATTGCAACAACTGTCCTTGTGATTTGTGGGATTGGTAAATTTAATGCCCTTATATCTATACAAAGTTGGTTATTTTTATGCCGGTCCTTTGTCAATATTGGTCTTGACCATCTTAAACCACATACAGACATGCAGTTTTCCACTATCTTTATGTGTAGAAATTAGAACAAAATCAAAATCTGCTATGTTGACCTATGTTTTTTAGCGACGATGTACATAATGAAAAACAATACATGTAACTTTATGATTTATGTTGACCAAAGAAGCGCTGTCTTTTTGCAGTCTATTATATTATAGCTCTTTATTGTAATTGACTTTAGTTGTTATTGATTCATCTAGGTAATGCAAAATATAGAAAATGCAACATATATTCAAGTCTATTTATTAGCACAAAACCATAGGTATGTAAAAATATTATCAAGCCCTTTAAGGACTTGTACTTGATTGTATCGATTCCTGATCTTTGCACCCTTACTTACTTTAATCCATACACATGCTTATCAATATAGTAACTTGATCTGCCATAGTGTATCGAGTCGAGGGAATGAGGTTATACCATCGGATCAACCGAGATGCTTCAACTATTATAAGAATTTGTAAATCAAATACGTTTTTTCTGGCGTTATTCTGTTTTAATAATTGTTTCGGTCTTAAATCCAGAAAAATGCGGATATTTGCCGTATATTTCGTTTCTTGACGTTACGTTCTCATGTTTTCCGACTTTAGTTTCATGCTTGAAATTTAATTAATGTGACGTCACCGCAATAAAAGGGAACCGACGTTTACCTGGTTTTAAAGGATAGTGATATGGAACCAGAAAACATCAGTTTGTTGATCCGGCTTTTTGTATAAGATGGCCAGAAAACAGACAGTTCAAAAGTTGTATCATTTATAGGTATATAATAAATTTAGATACACTATATTGGATGGTTCATTTTATTTTAAAGATGTACTATGTGAAAATGAGCCATGACATGTGATTTCCAACAATGTGGCATTTTGACAAGTGTAGATACATACGAGCCTGCGCAGCCTCCATTTAAACTTAGAAACTCCAAATGTTGATCAGTTAGTAGCTTAACAGTCATATAATATGTAAGCGACAAGCAAAGGCTCTTATCAGACTGCGCGTATGCGCAGGCTGATCTGAGGCTTTGCTGGTCAAGCATACCACATTGTTGGAAATCTCATGTCAAGGCTCAATTATATTGTGCCTCACAGAACAGAACATTCTTTTGTGAAATAATGGAAAGGTGGATGACTAACTAAGGGTTGATGATTTTTGTATTTTTCTGTGAAGCTGGAAAGGAATGCTAACATTTTTCATGTGCAGACTTCATTTCTGCAATGAAAGCGTGGTAGCTCAGTGGTTAGGCACTTGCCTCTGGTGCTAGAGGTCCCAGGTTCGATTCCCGCTCGCGGCGAGAAAAATTTCGGTGTCCGAACACGCTTTCTCTAGTGTCATTTGCAGGGATGACGCTAGATAAGTGCATCGTCCTTCGGATCGGGACGTTAACTGGATGTCCCCTGTGCAGGGAAAGTCACCCCCTGTGCAGGTTAAAGAACCCTACGGTAATTTCGATATGGTTACTTGTAGGCTTTCATCCTGCAACCCGGAGTGTACAATGTACACCTGCCGATAATGCTCGAAAGCGAGCGCCAGGCAGTATATAGAGAAAGAAAGAAAGAAGTGCAATGTAAAAAAAACCTGCATATTCGGTGCTGAAATCCATTATATATGCAGTTGTATGTTTTATATAATAGTAGCAAAGAGGTAAACAGATGCAAGATGTTTATAGCATAAATAGTACCTGCAATATCTGTGAAGTAACTTTTCTGAGTAATAGAACTTTCCATAAATTTTCTAGTACATACGAGAAAGTCAGGCTATTGTATGTTCTGAGGGGTCACAGGTTATAGTTTCCAAACTATGTTGTATTTTTTTGTCTGAAGATTGACTTTCAAATACTGAATATTGTGATGAAATATGCGGGATTTAATGTCTTCCTGGTGTCTTGTGATTGTTGTGTGGCTCTTTCTCAAGATGCCACGGGTTTGTCTGCAGTTTTTGATTGTGTTATTTCCTGATCATACTAACTTATTTTTTTTTCATCTGATTTAGTGCTTCCAGTCTTCAAAGGGATCTATCATATAAACGTGTGCAAAATTGCCTAGATGTTTATATCTTTTTTCATGAGCTGGTTGTTATGATTTAAAAACTTTTTGGACAGTCATATTGTGTAATTTGGCTAGTCCACCATGTGATCTCTTAAATGTATAGCAGAACATTCAAATTTCATTATATCAATTATAGTGGTATATTACATCAGGCTCTTAAAGGTAATAAGAAATTACCTGTGTCCAAGTTCATGCGCAATCACACTAGCTGATTGGAAGTTACCGACGTCCTGTACAATAGAGGCTGATTTTCCTGAGGCTATTTTACACATAGTACCAACATACGCCAGACCTAACAAACAGAACCAAATAAATTTAAGCTAGATAACAGCTCAATTTTTCAATGTAGTTAGCAAAATTACTCAAGAAATTCATATTTACCTGTAGTATCAAGGTTAGTAAGAATCTTATAGTTCATTGCAAGAAATGTTGAATTGTCTAATCATTTATCTTCGTTTTGTTAATTTGATTTAGGTTATTGTAAGCAAGCAATTCAGAAAAATAATAAGTCACATATTTAAACACATAACAATGTGTTTTATAATTGTGAATTTAATGTGCTGAATATAATGATTTGGATTTTATATACGTTACTGTTTAAACTTTATTTGTATAGTTATTCAGTTGAACTTATGGTTTGCCACTATTAGTAAGTTTTAATGTAATATACATGCAGGGGTAACACGTTAGAGAAAGGTTCTCCCAAAATTAGCAACTGTGTTCTAATGTTATATACATACAGGTTTTAACCTGTTAAACGAAGTATAAACCAGTATAAGTCAATAGTTTATAATGTTATATACATGCAGAGTTCACCAGTTAAACAAAGGTTCCACCAGTATTATTAGTATTGTGTTCTAATGTTATATACATACAGATTTAACATGTTAAACGAAGTATAAACCAGTATTAGGCGATGGTTTATAATGTTATATACATGCAGGGTTTACCAGTTAAACAAATGATCTACCAGTATTTGTCACTGTTATATACAAGAGATGTTTCATGTTTATTTGAACACATTTGAAAATGGCGTTACTCATTTATTTCTCGTTATATTGGGTATTAATTGATTTCCATGGATTAGTCTGATCTCTAGGAAATAGGCTTTCATCAAGAAAATGGTTCTTAATTTTTATTTTCTGGTTTGAAACAGGCTCTAAAGATGAGTAGTCAAATTTTAAGCGTTTAAAAATGCTGTCTGAAACAAAATGTACTAAATCTTTCTCGAACAACTTCTCTAAAAGATATGAAGTTTTTCTCTTGGAATCTTTTATATATTGTACATAAGTAATTAAAGCATGTTCTGTTAGAAAATAAAGCATTCCAGTTGGATATTTACTTTTTGGAACATCAAATTGTAGGGTTTACAGTTTCCATAGCAACACTAAATTGTATGCAAAATACTCAAATGCAATATTGGTGACCAGTTTTATCGATAATAGATATTTAAAATATCTAAGAAATTGAGTCGGCTGTGAGTTTTGAGAATTTGTTTTTCAAACTTTTTCCAAGACACATTTTATACATGAGATACCCATTTGAGCACTTGTATGGAAGAACTTATTAAGCCCAGTTTCCAAGCAAAATCAGGCACACATAGGCCGTTTCTCGTTTTAATAATAGACTGAGTGTGCCTCTAAACATAAAAGAAAATTTTACACTTGAATACGTATTTTCTTAGAAGATACACCCATTCTAGCTCTTAAAATCAGTTAAAAGGGGGTGGGATGTATTTAGGGCCTTCGTGTTATGGCTATGCTTTAAGTTGTCATCTTGTCTATTTTGCACGTCCGTTATGCATGAAAAAGCAAAATTTGTTTGTTTTAATTATATGCAACCACAAAAAGTGAAATTCAAATTTGATCAAATAAACATGAAACAGGTCTCGTACATACAGAGTTTACTAGTTAAACAAAGGATCTACCAGTATTATTAATCGCTGTGGTATCATGTGACATACATACAGGGTTAACCAATTAAACAAAGAATTGACCAGTATTAGTCACTGTGTTACAATGTTATATACATGTAAAAAGGTAAGGAATACAAATATCAGGAATCGAAACATTAAGTAATACACCTGACCCGAGTCACCATAAGGGAAAGTGACAAATCGCAAGGAAAGATCACAAGAAAAAGAGCCAAGAAGTCAGCCCTCTCCCAGCAGGTGATCAAAAGGTTGCAAGGAACAGAAAAGACAGTACAATAATGACAATAGGGAAACATAAATAACAAAATGGATTCACCAAAGAAATACCGCTTGAAAGGTTTGTATGAAATCATGGGAGGGCTTGAATGCGTTTAACGGTAAACCAGGTTAAAATCCATCTGATATCTTTACGAGTTAATATGTACGGGTATATAAAAACTTTGTAACATAATGTTAATTTAAAATTAAGGTCTAGGTAAAATCCTAATCACTGAATACTACATTATGTCCTTTTGTTATAGCCTTTCAATTCTGGTTTGATTCATTGGCACGGGACTCTGTTGTATCGGTTAATACTATATGTATTTTTCTAGATGTTTTGATTAAAGGCATCCAACAGTTCAGAAGATATGGGCCTCATCGCGAGAAAACTTGTCTTCGGGGTGGCCAATAAAGCGAGTTTCAAACCATCCTCATCAGCTACAGAGACTAGCTAGAAAAATGAAATTTTGTATGAAGCAAGCTTGTCTAATATGCTCTCCAGATAGCGAATAACAAAGGCGCTGATCAGACTGCGTGGATGCGCAGGCTGGTCTGCGCCTTTAATGTTCGCAAACCACTAAAGACAGATTTTCTCGATCGCAGCCCATATAATACACAAGAGCAAGTTTAAACTTACATTTGTTTTGTCCAGCAATAAACTTAAAAACTGCGCCATATTCATCAAAACAAAATCTACTCTTTATCATGCCTCAATGCTATAATCCTGCAAATTTGGTTGGCTTTGCCCTCTGTTCTTGAGATATCATATAGTGTACAGTCACGCTGACACTGACGCCAACCTGGTGCACCAATGCTTAACAATTTGATTTAGATCTGCACATAAACCAGACGGCCATATGGTCATTAAATACTTGGCTTATATTGAGTCATGTGATTTGCTTGGCTCATCAATTGAACAATTTTCAAGCTGGTTGCTTTGCTATCATTGTCTCACAGATGTATTGTTACTATAAATGTTTTGTGGCTCTTCCACACGATGCCGTGGGTTGGTCTGCAGTATGTAGTTGTAGTATTTCCTGATCATACTCACTTACTTTTTGCAACCCCAATCTATCGATATTATATACCCATACCTAAGATCATTATCTCTCTGATTTTGGAGAAGATAACTTTCGAAGGAATTTTACCTAACATGTACGAGGTCAAATTTACAATGTTTCTTAGCATGGATACGCCATATGATTATTTGACTTCACTTGGCCAAAATTTTCTCAGAAAAAATTGTTATGTACACCCAATATATATATATATATATATATATATATATATATATATATATATATATATATATATATATATATATATATATATATATATATATATATATATATATTTTCTCCCCTGGCATTTGTTATACTTTTTGTCATGTCTAGACACACTAATTGTTTGGTGCATTTATATATATATATATATTGATGTTCAAGCTCTGATCATAAAATAGGATTGAAATTACCTCTTGTTAGACCAATCAGAAGCCAGGTGTTGACCAATCAATGATTACCATTTTTATCCAATCAGCAGACAGGAGAGTTAATTATCAGCCGATCAGATATTTGTTTAATGGAATAACCCTTGAAATGAACTTGCCCATATATAAAGCAATGAAAGGAGTGCATTTGATCAGTTAGCTTATGACTGCTGAAAGGTATGAATAAGATCAACTGGGAGGCTAAAAAGGCTGTTGGACAGCTAAGAAGATATTATATACTGGTAATTTATCTACAAAGTGAGGAACTGGCTGAAACATGTCTACAGAGCTTTGTAGTATATTTACCATAGTACATAGTGGCTAAGCCTCAGAGATCTGGCTCATTTCAGCTCATTGTCTTAGAAGGCTATTTTAAAGACAAGAGCAAATATATTTAGTGGCTAGGCCTTTCATGATTCATGTATAAGGCGATTGGAAGACCTGGCTCACTTTAGCTCATTTGTTTACAAGACAACTTTGTGGCTGCTCACACTGTGACAGCCTGTTATATATATATAACCTTGTGGTTGCTCCGGCAGTGTTGTCACTCCGGTAATTTTTGTTTAGCACAGTATAATACATATTTAGCTTTGGTTATTCCAACGGCTAGCTGCTTTGACAGCGTATTGATACGTGTTTTCTTCTATAGGATTTTGACTGCTCTTGCAGTATTTGTCATAGTGTTGTACTTTTGTAGTCTTTGGGCTCAAATTAGAAGGTTGTTAGGGTTGTCTTGAATATGTCAGTTTGAGCTGCTCAAATATTGCTCTGACAGTACTTTTGTGCTCACTGTGACTCACTATATAAATAATTGATCAAGGGTTAACATTTTTACTACTTGGACTGCTTTGATTATAGTTATTGTCAACTTTGGCTCATGTCATAATTTAATGTTGACCACAGTGAATGGTCTGATTATTAAACACCAAGTAGGTGACTCAATCATTGTTAGGAGCAGATAGCTCTGTCTTAATTGGGAAAATCATTTATAGCTCATTTGGGCTCATTTAAGTTGAGCTCTTTTGAATTGTATTACTATCTTGTTGTACCTAGGCTTGCAAAGCATACCTGGGCGTAACAAAATGTTTAAAATATTTTGGTAGCAGTCAGATATGAGTGAGTTCTTTATGGTTAAACCTTGGCCTTTGCTACTTGTTAAAGTCATTGATCGCATAAGGTTAAACCCTATCTCCATCAAGATTTGGGCAATTTACTATTTCTAAATTAAAATCATCTCGTTTATCATAGATCTTAGATGAAACTATGCCATACATTATTGACAAGTTCAAGTCCAAAAACGGGAAAAATTCGCTTTATTTAACTGAAGTTTGGTTGGATATATCTAACCTACCATATGTTCAAAATAAAGATTATCAATATTAAGTAAGTCATCTAAATATCTGGAGTTTGACTTAAAAGCTTCAATAATATCAGTTTGATAAGTTAGCTGACATAGTAAGTATATACCTGAGACACATGATCTAAGGTCTACATAGCTAATGTTATTGGAGTTGCTGTTTTATTCTATAGTTAATGTAAGACACTGTTTTGAAATGGGTGGGTGAACACAATGAGAAAATTGGCATGGATAATCCTAAACAGAGATGCTGAACAGAGTACAATTTAGCATAGGTTACAATTGCAAGTTATAATTTATCAGTTTGTGCAATGAATGTTGTTTATTTTTCATTGCAAATAGCTCTTACGAATTTAAATTTTGGTAATAAGGATCTTAAAAGATTTGAAATCAAAGACATTTAAAACCCCATTAAATTATTTTACATTTTTATTTAGGGACTTATTATGGCACCGTTAAAGTTTAATATCAGAATATGAAGTTTAATTACAGTACTTAGCTCATTTAACCTGTGAATAAAGTTCATGACATTATAATTACAACTGTCATAACATTTATTGAGATCCGCTAATCTGATTGGTCAAGAACGGTCATCTGATCGCATGACCTGTATTTCATTTTTCAATGAATCCGGTCCGTATTCATGAAGGGAGGGGCCATTCACGACAGAACTACTTTTGTGATACTGTGCAATGCTTCTATGAAGAGAAATGGACAGCCTGCAACTACTGACACTTTACCTTGCACTTACACCTATATTTTCAGGTAGAAAAGCAAATATTAACTTACATACGACGCCTAAAATAACAATAGTCATACCGATCAGCTGTCTGCTGCCATGCGCGGATCCAGGAATTTTCATTTGTGAGGGGGGGGGGGGGGGCGGTCCACGTCAATCTGACAAAAAAAGCTCTGACAGCGTTGTTTGTTTGTTTTTAGTTTAGTTTAGTTTACAGCAGTCAAATGGTTAATTAAAAAAATATCATTTTCAAGGTTCCGGAGGGGGTACAAATTTTTCTAGGGGGTCCAACTTTTTTCAGAGGGGTGGGGGGGGGGAGTCCAATTGCTTATTCCCTATAGAAACCCAAATAACTTGTGATTTTCCATGGGGGGGTCTAGAACCCCTGCCCCCCACCCCCCCCTCTGGATCCACACTTGGCTGCGACCTATTTAGTTTCCCAGTCCGCAAAATGATGCGATCGCCTCTTGCACTTGTGTTTGTTTTCCTGCAACTTCGTTTCATATGTTTTCAGTCGAGCCCTGCAATAAATCGTTTCTTGAACTTACTGCATGACTGTTGCCTGGTTTATCCGACATCTTTTGCAATTCGTCTTTGCTTTCTTCATTCACTCAATAAAGATAGCTCAATTTCTTTTTGCTGGGGGTCTTTTGTTTTCCTTTCCAAACCATTTTGACAGATGATGCTTTTCGTCACCAATGTAAATGAATGACGTCATATCCGATGACGTAACTATCGTACACATTCTAATGAACACCCATGTTAAGTTTTTTTCGGTTGTCACTATGTAAAAACGAGATTCTAGTTTCTAAAATGTAGTTGTTTATTTTCAATTGGAGAACGGCCGCCATTTTGATTTTTTGAACGTCGCGATCGTAACGTCTACATACGCACGTCATAGTCTATATGCGCGAAAGGAACTATAAGCTGGAAACGTATCTTTTTTAAGGAAAACATAATTATAAATACTGAATAAGAATGAATAAAGAAGAAGTTGTAATTATAAGAATTGAAAGTTATTTTCTGCGTTTTTCGGTTTTCTTGTACTTCAACAACAGCAGAATCTAGGGCGAAGATTTGGTGCCAGTAAAATGCATTTAAGCCCCCCAGTAGCTTAGGCTGCTGTCCGTTCTAAGGCGGTGGTTCTGTTGTTGTTGACTGTTTGTTTATTGTTACTCACATTGTGGGAGTCTGTAATTGTTCTATGTTTTGTTGTATGTTACTTTATGTCCATTCTAGTATTGCAATCATCTTGATGGGGAAGAGAGAGCTGATTGCTTTGCTTAATTTGTCTTTCTGTTTCGTGATGGTTGAAAGGCTCTTCCTCGGGATGCCACGGGGTTGTCTGCGGTTTGTGAGTGTGGTATTTCCTGATCATACTCACTTACTATTTTTTCATGCAAATTAGATGTAATTTTCCCGACATTTCATACCTCAGTGAAACGCAGAAAAATAACTTTCAATTCTTAAATGAATATATCCTGAACGGTTAATGAATTCGTGATAATTTCTTAACTTGTGTCTATCAGACACAACCCTTGTAATATTTCGACGCATTTGACTATCCTATTCTCGAAAAGCATTTTGGCCCCTCCATAAATTATCATGATGACTTAAAATACAAGAAAATTTGTCTTAGATTTTGTCACTTTGACCCCCACCTGACCATACGCGGATCCAGAGAGGGGGTGGTGTTTTCAGACCCCTCCTGGAAACTCAAGACATCTTAAGTTCTCATAGGAATACTTTTATGGATCCTCCTCCTCTAGCCCCCTGCATTAAAGCAATTGGATCCCCTCAGTAAAATAAAATAAGATTCAAATGTCAGAGTTTTTGTCAGTTCCACCCCTGCCCCCTCACCTGCCCATGCGCAGATCCAGAGGGGATGGTGAGTCCAGACCCCACCTTGAAAATCTCACAAGTACTTTAGGTTTCGGGCTTCCATAGAAATACTGGTATGGACCCACTCTCCACCCCCTTCTGGGTCCTCCCTCTCTGTAAAGACAGTTAACAAACTGGTGCTTTTTGATGTATGAAATTTTAAATATCTTAAAGGTATTTTTTGGAAAGGCTTGATTCAAATAAGTCCTATTTACTTTCGGCAAAGCTTAGTTTTTTGCAAAGCCATTAAGTTTTTCCAGTTTCAATGCCGTTAATTTGGTTAAAATCAAAACATTGCATTACCATGGGGCTACACGTATCATTGAAACTTTTGTCAATTGCAAAGGCCCTCTTAATCGTGCTATAATTTATAGGTGGTTTAAAGGGATTTTTAATGGCCATTATTTGAGCACCATAGGTTTTTCAACGTCTATTTTTATGACGATTAATTTATAGTCAGTTATCTTAATGGTGTTTTAAACATCATTTAAAACAATTGGTAAATATATAAATATATAGCAACTATTTTTATTGCATTAAATTTATATTACTCTTAAAATACCCTTAATTTAATAGTACTTAATTTGCTGTACTCTTAAAACACCATTAATGTAAATGGCATCTTATTGCTATAGTTAAAGGGTAATTTCAACTGCATCTTAAGGCATTATCAATGAATGAATTTCTTAAAATCCCATTAAATTTCCATTAATTTTAACGGTTTAAGAGTCATATAACAGCAGTGCATGCAGTAGTAATACACACTATATTAAAAGGTTATACTCACTTATTATATGGTATTTAGCTGTATTGATATCTAATTCTTAAAAAGAAGGTCTTCAGAAACCTCAAACTGAGTACAAAATAACAATTTCTCTAGTTTAGCTTTTTGTTATGATGGCCTTTATGATAGCAGTGGTAAAGCTGAAAGTTGCCAAACTTAAACGCTTTTTTTCCAGATTTTTTTCAACACTTTATTATAAGGCACTCTTATCTAAAGGCTAGCTATGTACCCATAAAGCATTGAGTAACATACATGGAGGATAATAAGCTCACTACCAATCAAATGGAAGAAAATAATTCTAGACCATCTACTGCTTTAACGTGACATATTTTAAGCAAACGTTGTCCCAAGTACTATCAGGATAAAACATCTGTATGCTTTCGAGGTCTAGCCCAAATCAGGCACGCTTCTGCCAGGTTTATAAACTACAAATCTAATGATATTAAATGAAATAGTAGGACTAGATATAGCATCGTTCTCAAGACAAAAAAGCATAAATATTATTACAAAACACAACATTTACATGCTGGTATATTACCTTCAACCGGTCTTCTTCTTTTGCTAAGTATATAACTGAAATATACATAGGGTCAGATAAGCAATTTTAGCGTCAACTTGCGATTATTTCTTACCCATCAGTTTAAACATGTGCTGTGGGTGCTCAAAAGAACCGTCTCAATGAGACGGTTCTTTTGAGTACCCACAACATATGTTTTGGTTGATAAATAAGTAAAATAATTTTCTGTTACGGACTCTTATCTAGGGGCCTGAATATATAATCTTCTGAATGATATATGGGATTGGATTGCTGTACAAATTATGTAATTATATAGAATGGGAGCTTAAATTAACTATATACATGTTTGAAAACTAAACATTTCAAATATCCTTAATTTCCCTAGTTGAATGAAGCTGTATATTTGAGCCCTATTCACAGTTGCTGCCGAATTGGCGTGTCATACATTTCGATGTGATGGTTTTATTCATATAAGTTTTTGTTGCTTTGCTCGCTCCCCACCCTCTTTCTGTAATTAGGGAGGGTTGTGTTTGTATCTGATTTTGTTATTTAATGCTGTCGTATCGTTTCTATTTTGTCAATTCCATCGTTGGGAATAGATAGCTATGTGTACATGTAGGTGTTTTTGATACTGATTGTATATTTGACTTCCATATCTTTGTTTATCTCATTTTATGTCTCATTTTGTATATACTAGGAGATGATACATCGATAAGTTAGGGATCTAACATGCGAACCAAACATCCATCTTATTTGATCCACATCAGATATAATGGTGAGCTTTGTACCGTCAAATGTATTTAATCCCTCCAGTAATTTTCTTACTGACCGTTCCAAGGCGGTGCTTCTTTTGTGGTTCCTTTTTTATATTTGTGGTTCATTTCATACTGTCTTGTCTGTTTCTTGCAGCCTTGTGGTCACCTGTTGGGAAATGACTGACCTCTTGGCTCTCTTGTATGTGACATTTTCTTTTTTTGTCGTTATTTTACTTTTAATTCAGACATACATCTGAATAATATATGTATCACAATTTAAGCATAACACAATATATAACGATGGCAATATATTTTATCAATTTTCTTGTGTTTTTGTCACTTTCCGATATTGTGTCCTGGGTCAGATGTGGTATTTGATTGTATGGATTCCTAATCTTTGCCTTCTTCATTACTTTCATACCAAGTACCTATTACTTTATGCGTCATGGTTTTAAATTATTGTCACAGGCTGTCTGATCCACAAAGAATAATTGCAAGTATATGAAATCTGATATTTTATATATTTGTACACTAAGGGGTTACTAGTACCTTTTGAATTTGAGGTAGCGCAAACTGAATGTATTAACGCATTCGTCAATATCCATTAATACACCAACTATTAAATTTTTAAGGACTATTTCAGGCGTTAATAAAAAGTAAGTGAGTATGATCAGGAAATACCACAATTACAAACTGCAGAACAACCCACGGCACCGTGAGGAAGAGCTACAGGATATTAACAGTAACAAGTTATCATAAAGACAATAAAAGCAAAGCAACCAGCTCTCTCTTCCTCGTCCAGTTCTATGACATTAGTATATTTTTCACCACTAAAGTTTAGGTTTCTGTATACCACCAGACAAATGTTATTGATAAAACTGACATGCACTTACAGGACTTGAATTAAGAGTGCGTAATGAAAAACTAATTTCCTTATTTCTCAACCAAAACATATGTTGTGGGTACTCAAAAGAACCGTCTCAGTGAGCACCCAAAACATACTTTAAAATTGATGGGTAAGAAAATATTTACAATTGTAAGCTGAAAAAAAAATGTTAATCTAAACCTGTGACTTACCTTGTAACGATAACAGCATGATCATGATTTGGTAGGTTGTTAGCAGCTTTTAACCATTTCTGGAAGCGCCTGAGAGCTTTGCTAGCATTTAGAACACCATTGTTTCTGGCTGATGACCATCTAGCGAGGTATTCGAGCCACGATGAGTCGCGACGGCTCTGTAAGCAAAGTAAAGAAGGAAACGATCAGGAATCCTTACAATCAAATACCACATCTGACACAGGACACCATATGGGAAAGTGACATAAACACAAGAAAACACCACATACAAGAGAGTCAAAAGGTCAGCCCTTTCCCAGCAGGTGAAAACAAGACTGCAAGAAACAGAAAAGACAGTATGACAGACACACACGTATAGATTCAATTTAACAATGTGATCGCTTAAAATATTCATTTTTTTTCAAAAGTTCTTGCATGTAAGCTTATCACTAAATATTCCATGATCCTTTACATACCTATGTTAAGTAAGTATCTATAGTCCGCAAGTAGATTAGATTTGAGCCTATGACCAGCAAGTGGTACAGGTTGGCATGTGCACCCATCGAAGACTCAGATCAGACTGCGCATCTACAGGTACGTAGCCTGATTAGGGTATTTGATAGGCGGACTATGGGTAGCCAAGGGTCCAACGTTTCTTCAGGCGGAACGCTAAGACTCTGGGCAGACTGTGCTGATGCTCAGACTAATTTGAATCCTCGCTGTACGCAAATTCCAACTTGTACCTTATGCTGGATACCGGCCAATTCAGTTCTCTGATCAAATGTTAATGCACCGAGCAAAGACACGATAACCGCATAGCAGCCACAGCGATGGGTAGTTTCAATATTTTACTGGCCAAATCTTCGCCTTATATTGTGTTGTTGTTAAGACAGAACTATAGTTTGGTTCGATCTGAGATCATCCTTTTAACTTACTCGATGTATCCTCGCAGAGGAAAACTAGAATCAGTTACGAATTATTTTTTTTAAAAAAAAAAGGAAAGACATAGGGACATGAATACATATAAAAAGGATTTTTTTTCAAAATGGTTGTCTGTCACATATCCTGATAACTAGTACTTTAAATCTGCACACAAGGGATAGCACAGAACAGCACTGTCTTAAATGGGCCTCGACGCGAGAAAAACTGTATTCGGGGATTTGCGAACCATACAGACGAAGACCAGCCACCGCATTCGCGCAGTCTGGTCAGCACCTTTGTTATTCGCTGATTGGAGTGTATCATATACAGACATGCTTCAAGCGATATTTCAATTATCTAGCTAGTCTCTGCAGCTGCGCAGGCTGGTTTGAATCACTTTGTCGGAGACCTCGAGGACGGCCCAATTACAGCGTGTTGCGTGGCTAAAGTGACTTACCGAAGCAATAATAAGATCACAGATATAGACACCGACGGTTAAATAAGGATCACTGATGGTTGAAAACCGCTGATCAACCTGAAAATAAACCAGAAGGCAATGGTACACGAGCAACAACATATTGACGATCTTACTTGAGTGCTCATGTTTTATTGAATTTATTAAACAAGTTGAAGATAAAAACAAAAGCACGAATGTTAGATTCTATTTATCATATGAAATAAAGATTAACTTTGAAATTTCATTTCTGCCGTAGAAACGTTATACTTTTGTCATTATGTGCGTAACTTAACCGAAATTCTGTAAACCACTATTATTGCATAAAAAGCCGTGTCGCACCCAATTAAAAGCCATATTTTAACCGGCAAAACAGTCATTACACTGGAACAGGCGTTTTCAAATGCTACGAATCCTTCATGCTTTTGCGCGCCATTATAGTAATACAACAGTGAACTTTTCGAAGCGTTTTTCCAGTTTTTAAGTGACAAAATGACTTTATGCAATAATAATAATCAAACACGGTTTTCTGATACACTAACATCTGCTAGACCCCTCGGGGGTCGTTAAAACCACCCTCGGGGGTCCAGCAGATGTTAATGCATAGAAAAACATGTTTGATTCTTATATTGAATTTATTAAAAGAGTTGAGGAAAAGAGATAAAAACGGTCAGTAAAAAAATATTACTAAAGGGCTTAAACTTGTTTCACGGTACCAACCTCACGCTTAATTCTGATGCGGATCAAGACATACAGATGTTTGGTTTGCATGAAAGACCCCTAACATATCTATAAATTATCTCCTAGAACCTATAAATCACGATATAAAAAGGAGATAAAGCAAAGATAATGCCTCAACAGTACAAAAAAATGAATATAGGAGCAAAAGAAATCCAGCAGTTAAACAAACGTGGGCCTGACAACAGCCATAGCATCAAGCCCCAACTGTCTCATCTATATTAAGTCTTTAAGCCGGAACCATCATATAGTCATACGTCCGATCCGTCAGCGTGCAATTAAAAGCAAAGTTGCCAACCGTGATTGGCTTGCCCACCAAGCATGCAGTCTGTCGCAATACACTACTGTTATAGCCAATCTTTTTGTATTGAGAAATCATTTTAATAAACTGCGCTGAAATATGCTTTTTGACGGTATTTGTCACCAGTGGGCATATCAGTTGACGTTAACCAAACCGTGGATGTTTGCAAATTTATTTAATTTCCATCCAAAATCAACAGATTTTGTTCTCGTCGTTATGCTATATATATTACCATACGTTAAATTTTACAACGAAACATTTTATTACAATGAATAAATAAATGTGTCGAAACTACCAGTCCTGGTTAAAACTCAATTAAAAACTGAGAAAATACCTTTTGATTTTCAACTCCCTTGCATTGGCCACCTGTTAATACATAACCAGCCATAAAACATGTGATGATGACCAGGAACTGTCGCAATCACAGGCCACAGACCCGCCAACGTTACCGTGAGGAAAACACAGAACAAATACATCCACATGACGGAAAAAAATACTATGAAACAAATGTCAGGATTACTGTTTCCAAAAGACCTTCCTTTCTAGACTGTTTAGGCATTACATTATAATTAAATATTAACCGTAAGATTAAGTTTCAACTTTAATATGCGAAATTAAGGTACTGTCGTGCGAACCAAGAGTGACAGTGACGTAATATAAATTTACAATTGTTAAACAAAATAATAACTTGTACTCTCCACTTGAGCTAAAGCGAATCGATCGATCACTTGTGTATTAATCCTATCCTGTGGATAGGATTTTTACACAGTGATATATCGATTCTAAGTCCCTGATAACTTTGTAAACAAACATGACGTCACTTTCACTCTTGGTTGGCAGGACAGTATTTACTTACCATTGCAAATAACATACTAAAATATTCTTTAATCTTCTCTTTTGCAGCAGTTTCGCTATAGCTGTTGGCCTGCAGATATTTTCTGAAAATGGAATTATCTACAACAACCAACACCTCTATTTGAGCTTTGTATTTTTCGGCCATACGCCTTTTTTCAGGTTGTCGAAAAACTGAAAATAAAAACGATGTATTTTAATGTTCTATCCCACAAGAGAAAGACATTGAAACATGTCGAAAAACACAACAATATGATACCAGATTAGCATTATATACACCGAAACAGATTTTAGTTTATATTCTTGAATAGATCGCTTTATCCTGTGTTTAATATTTTATAAAAAATCTTCATAGCAAACAGTCTAGATGGTAACGTGCAGACTTTCCAGACTAAAAATCAGATCTAGACTGCCAATGTATGATTTCTCTACTTTTTATAGAACAATTACAGAATCCCACAATGGGATTAACAAACAACAACGAATCAACAACAACAGAACCACCGACTTAGAACGAAATACGCTTTATTAACATCCAATAAAAACCCAAACATTATACTATGAGGTCATGTCGCCAGGAACTTTGTAGTGCTTTGGACAATATATTTATTAGATTTGGCTCTAAATTGCAAATAAAACGTGTATGTATTCTGAAAGGTATTAAGTGTGCGTCTCTTACTGCAATTTTGTTTTTGATTTATTAAAGAGATACTTCATGTTGAGAGAGCAAGTTATTTTACTTTTATTTTTTGTTCTTGCTGGCATGTGGCTGTTTATGTCTTTTTTCTATCTTCCCAGCGGTGCTATGGGTTAGCCTGTAGTCTGTGATTGTGCCATTACCTGGTCATATTCACTACTTCTGTGGTCCCATTCTATATTTACGTAAATAGAACGATACTTTTAAAGAAGGTGATTAACAGGCTAGGAATGACACATCAACAAAACTAGGAGAAACAAGAGACCTCATCATCAAATATTAGATTACCAAACACAAAGACATTACAACATACAAGAAACTTTATTTAAAGTCGGAATTAAATTTTAACATATCAAACACTAGCCAGCAAGGTTATTTTACCGACAAACAAAGTGAAAGACTGTACATATATAAACATATAACACATCATAGGAAATAAGATAAAATTTTATAAAACTGATCATTTCTATCTTGTGTTAAAATTGCATCATTCTTCGCGATCTATCTAGAGGAAACTAATGGATGCAACTCGTAAAGGTGGGATAAAGGGCTTAAGAGGCCCTGACCGTCATGACGGCTGGTTCCAAGGCTCTTTGGCCTTGAGGTAACAGAACAGCTACTTAGAACAACCATGCAAATCAAGCAACTTTATACAAACATCCCGAACAAAACAAGAACAACAAATAATAATAAATATAAAACACCACAAATAGCAACATAACCAATCTGAACATCTTATCCCTTGAGCTGGAGTATAATGATACACCTTGTTGCGCCCCTAAATTAAGTTTTTTTTAAAAAAATAAGCGACTATAACCAGGAAATAACACAATTTCACACTGCCGACCAGACACTGTCATCGAGAGGAAGAGCTACAGAACAGCAATAATCATAAGACACCAAGAAGACAACCAAAGCAAAGCAACCAGCCCTCTCTCTCTTTCTCATCAAGATGATGTTACCAATTACTGTATAACAAAACAAGGACCAAACACAGAAACCCTCACAAATAATGGGAGCAACAATAAAAAATGAATAAACAACAGAACCACCGCCTTAAAATGGACAACAGTCTAAGCCATTTGGGGCGGAAATGGCTTAAATGTATTTCAGGCACCATATCTTCACCCTAGATTATGTTGATGTTAAAACACAAAAATGCTTTAGCTTGCATGGAGCGTACTAAACTTATGCAATGCATCTTGACTTACAAGCTGTGAGGCTTCAAACAGTTTCATAGGGGCGACCAGGAATATATCAAAAATAGAAAAAATAATGCAAAAATAACCACACACCTTAACAAAGACAGCAGCAGCAACAATAAAACAATCAGCTCCCCCTCCCCCCCAAACCCCTCCCCCCCAAACACACACACACACACACACACACACACACACACACACACACACACACACACACACACACACACACACACACACACACACACACACACACACACACACACACACACACACACACACACACACACACACACACACACACACACACACACACACACACACACACACACACACAAAAAAAAACAATAATAAAAAAAAAGCACGGTGTCTTAAGGTAAAATTGATGTCAAAAACACCGATACTATTTGCTTATGTTATAAGCGACATATTTTAAACATATTGAACCACATTACCTGTATTGTATTTATAAAGGTCACTGGAGGTAGATGGAATGGACTGATGAGATATCACAGATTCTGCTTTTGGTTGAGTATATATCACGGGAATATGAGGCATAATCTGTGGTAAAATAGAGAAATAGAGAATACTAGGTCAGTGTCTTTTGATATCAAGTTTACCAGGGAAGGCTTTGAGAACGCTTGTTGACATCGCGAGGCTTGCCGAGCGATTCAACATGCGTTCTCAAAGCCGAGCCTGGTAAACCTGATATCAAAAGACACGAACCTGGTATTCTATTTATCAGTTTACCCATTGTTTCCCTCTTCAAACTAGTGATTATGGCGTAATTTTCGATTTTTGTGTTGATTCAGCGTCATAAGCGACGTCATGTCATTCAAAAAGTGCAACGTCATCATGACCTGATAAAGTTAACATGTCGTGATATAGATAGAGAATACTAGGTGAGTGTCTTTTGATATCAAGTTTACCAGGCAAGGATTTGAGAACGCTTGTTGACATCGCGAGGCTTGCCGAGCGATTCAACATGCGTTCTCAAAGCCGAGCCTGGTAAACTTGATATCAAAATACGCGAACCTGGTATTCTATTTATCAGTTTACCCATTGTTTCACTCCTCAAACTAGCGATTATGACGTAATTTATCATTTTTGTGTTGATTCAGCGTCATTTGCGACGTCATTTAAAAGTGCAACGTCATCATGACCTGATAAAGGTAACATGCCGTGAGATAGGAAACGTTTATTAGGTTATGTTGAAACAATTCAGTTAATATTAGGGGTGACTGATAAGAAACGTTTATTAGGTCATGTTGAAACAATTGAGTAAATATTAGGGGTGACTGATAAAAACAATCTATCATTAGATTAGTTCAGTCGTGGCATGAGATTTCCGACAATTTGACATTTTGATAAGTGTAGACTCAGACGAGCCTATGCAGCCCCATTTTAAGCCTAGAAACTCCAAATGGCGTTCAATCAGTAGCCGAACAATTAAAAAATACTCAAGCGACTAGCAAAGGCTCTGATCAGACTGCGCGTATGCGCAGGCTGATCTGAGGCTTTGCTGGTCGCACATACCACATTGTTGGAAATCTCATGCACTGGCTCAGTTTAATTTATGCATATTTTATTGCCACAAATTACAGCAATGGGTCTGGGTCACAAATTCTCGCAACATTAGATACGACCCTTCCCCTACATTCACAGATCAATTAAAGCATGTAAACATTGCTTTAAATCATATCTTCAACTATACAAAATCATATGAATAAATAAATAAATAAGTAATAAATAAATATTTATGAGTACATTTTGAGTGTAGATTAGCATGGTTCAGATTCTTAAAGACTAGCTTGCTGTCTCTGCCCATCCTAACGTATGGACACCCATACCATTTGTCATTAATTATCTGGTATGTGTCCTGGTTAGATGTTGCTCGTTTTTGTGGTATTTAAATTATACTGACTTTGGTCTAAATGAATCAAGTAAGATCGATCATAATGTATCAAGGTTAGCTGCAACATCCAACTTGGCTAACCAACTGCATAAAACTCTGATAATTTTTCCCACACTCATAAAATTAATTAAAATGTTCGAATACTCCATGTCCATGTTCTCTTAGCCATTGACCCCACCAGTCGCAAGGAGCAGGCTATCTCCATAGGCAAAGGGTTATGAGGCATAGCAGAAAGTGAGTTAAATTTTTTAAATTTCCTAATCAAATAGAGAAAATATTATCATGTATTGGCAAAAAGTATAGTGCTCTTTATTTAATCATGAACTGCTCTAAATAATTAAGAATTAAGTGTTTTATCAAAAGTTTATTTTCCATATAACAGTAAGTGTTTTTTAAGTGGTTGAAAGTCTCTTGCTATTTCGAAAAATGCACGTTTCTGTAATTGTTGCAATAATCGAAGCATTGTTCACCATCCTCTATTTCATGACACCAATTACAGAGGGGATTGTCACGGAGATAATAGATTATAAATCAGTATTCATATTGCTACATTTGTATCTAATTCTAGCAAGTAATATAGGTATTGCATTCCAAATGTAAAAATATTTAGGTACTTGATACTCAACGTAAAGGTGTTAGCGTGAATCATTGAAGTATCATCCCCATACACTCAGCACGTACCATCCTAGTCACGTGCCTGCACTATATTGCTGCAAAAACTTCAGATAAGCATGATACTCCTTGCAAATTCACTTAGTTACCATCAATGTTTTTAGTCCATTCAAGGTGCAAGTGCATTAGAGGCCATAAAATCACGATTATTAAAAGTTAACCGTTAGTTGAAATATGTTAGGCCAGAGCAAAGTACTAAAAAGCTGCATCCACAACCCACTGACAAAATATCTTTAAATTTGGTTGGCCTAAAATATATGCTTCTACTACACCCCATAATCCCCTTTTTTGCCTGACCCTGCAATTTTAAACTAGCATCCATAAAATAGTAAAACGATTCTGGCACTAATTTTGTTCACAAGGTTTGCGGAAACACAGGTATTTTACGCTTTATGGAGTCCATGCCTAACCAATTTGTATGCAATGAAAGGAGAAAGAAAGTTATACTCTTTTGGGGGGTAATTGATACGTGTGACCCACATAATCATATTTTATACTAATTTCAGCTTTAGTATGAGATACAAGTCCAAGTCAACATTGTTTCTCAAGAGATCATAATAGCGAAAAAATAAGGTTTCAGTTTCACAAAATAGCAGTGACACAGAGCTTTATTCATCTAATAAAAACTTCAACTCCAGTTGTCATATACGTGGTAGATGCTCTAAAATTGTCAATGAAATCGCCATTGTCCAAATCATCACTATATAGTACAAAAACGGGAGCTTTGACCTTTAATGTCATTGTGCAGACGGAATTGTCAAAACAAGAACTGCGGGTTTGAGTCATATTATAGATGGTTCTCAAACTTCAAAATTCCTCACCATGGGTTTGTCTGCAGTTTGTGATTATGGTATTCCTAATCATATCCACTTACTATTTTTTCTGTAAAATGCCCCACCTTTTAATTTAATGGCAAAGCATGAATAATGGTGGGCAACAGCCAATGCTCCTTATGGTTGCAAAAACTGGGTTTTACGAGTGCTCTAATTGCTATAGTGTTATGGGTCTCGTTGCACACTTGCAACAAACTGATTACAGAGAGATAACATCTTGGTCAGTAAGTTATTCATCTTCGAAGAGAGCACAACAAAGAGAAAACGACGTTTTACTTACCTAGAAGTAATCTAGTATCTACCTTAGGCTTCAGGACAAAATACACACGCTGCCGTGGTGCAACTCGCCTTGTAAACCAAGGGTAACAGGTTGCATCCTGGCATAACCAGTCTGACAGATGAGACTTTAGGCAGTGGCCCCAACTCCATATGATTTTAGCTGTTGGCGGGATGTTAAACACAAACACAACAACAACACACTGCAGACAAGGGTACTGACTATTGCATGTATTAGTCCGGGATGTCTGTAGACAAAGATTGTAAGTTGTTGCAATTAGGATAGGCTTGATCAGAGTTGATATCCTGGGTCAGGTGTGGTACTTGATTGTATCGATTCCTGATCTTTGCACCCTTACTTACTTAGATGTTTGTTTGCCAATCAGAGGAGTTTCAGATATTGGTTTTGCAAACATATGCTCAGAATCTGTGTTTGTTGTATAATATGTAAATAATAGAGTATGATTTGTTAATAAGTACCACTGATCATTTGTCTCTAATCAAAAGGCAAGGTATTCCAAAGCATGTCATAATCATAACACATTGCTAAATGCCCCTATTCTACACAGGCCACAAATCCCCCGAATCATCAATAATCGATAAATGTTAGGAGTTTGCTGGATTCATGGAGAATTGTAAAATTTTCAACCCATTCCGTGATGTTCTACGATTCAGATACAAAACAGGTAAGTAACAGTTACCAATTATTGCAGGATTAGTGGGATTCGGCTGGATTCGACCCGAGTCACCATGATACTTAGCCGAATTCTCTATGATCTGCAATAACATATTTGGAAATACTGAAAAAAAAGTTAAAGAATTGATCACTAATTAGTTAAGAATATGCCAAATGCGGCACAAATTGGGCACAAATTAACCGAGATCCGCAACTATTCATGACGATTAGCAAGATTTTCTCTCACGATAGTTATTTAAAAAGGCCATCCATGCTTTGGGGCCATCAGTTCCAAAATGAATGATCCTTGTAAAGCAACAGTAGAATTGATCCTGCAACTTGAGTGTTGAAAACAGTTACTAGCTAGTAGAAAACAACTAAGTTAAAGTCGAGAGGCCCTGGCCCAGACTGTTTGACTTGGAAAAATATGGTAGTTCGTCATTTGCATCATCTCCAGCCAGGAGTTACTGACTGATCCTGATTGTGCTCCAGAATTTACCAAATCAAGCGTGTGACGGCGTAGTTTCTCTTAGGTAAAATCCTTCTACTATCTCTACCTTGGTTTTATTGCTTGTCGTAATCTCCCCATTCCGCACGAAAGAGCTAAGAGTAGCTACGAATGCATAATAACGCCTCTGAATCGATTACGATTCATTTACCATGTCCAAGAATGCATTAGGAATTTGGTACGAATCAAACATGATTTTTCGAATCTGGGAATTTGTGGCCAAAGTTTTGAACAGTTCAAAACTTTTTAGCCTAATTCCCAATAGACCTACAAATTGCAAGAACTGACTACGGACTGTGAAAATCCGGTTAAGATCTTCACAAACTGAGTACGTTTCAGCCACGAAGTCAAATATTTGTCAATTCGTGGCAATTCGTGAGATTTAGGGCCTGTGTGGAATATGGGTAAAGCCAGATTTGCTCAAGCACTAAGTTTGCTTTTCATACATCAGACAATTCGCTCAGAAGAATTAGTAAAAAGTGCCAGCAACGTTACACTTTTTTTCCAGAACAAATGCTATCAAGAATGGTCAAACATCGATAACTGTCTCTTAAAGAATGTCTGGTGGGGTTTAGTTCCCTATTTAAAACTAACATTTGGACATAACCTGACGTCTTGAAAAAGCTTCACCTTTGTTGTGTTGATGTGTTGATGTTTTGGTGTATTATTTTATTTTGATAACGTTTGACACTCACACACATGTAACCACTGTCAAATATGCCAGAACATTTCTTGACCTAGTTGTGTGAACCCTATCATAAAACACTCTTGGTGTGAACCCTATCATTCTCTCTTCTTTTACCCCGAAAACGGTCGTAATTAAAAAAAAATCTCTTTTTGCTTCCTTTTTTGCAGCATTCGATTCATAATAGCATACATTAAACACACAAACATAAAAAAATATCCGCAGCTTTCCTGCTTCATCTCCTTGCACTATAAACCCATTCCAGGTTAAAAGTCGATGCTCGCCAATAGCTTTTTAACCAGATCTTTATCCGAAAGAAGCATAAGGTGGGCATGTTGCTTTCATTTTTTTCTACGGTATCTGCTTCAACCCCCATGCAAATCTGACCAGTATTAACGAACATATCAAAGAAATTCTTTACCTGAATCGAGGGGTTTGACAAGTATCCGCCATTTGGATCCTCTAAGGTTATTGTCCGATTTTATTAACCTGACACAGGTGCATAATTTCACGGTTAGTGCACAAGATATTTTTACCTTCCGTCGACTTTCGGTTTTTACCGTAAGTTTTACGGGAATTTAGCAATTAGTAATGCAGATAATGTAACGTTTTGTACCGTCCTACTGACTAGTCAAGTGGCTATGATACAGAGTTTACAACCGAACGGTCGTGAGTTCGAGTCCACGTGTGTGTGTTATTTTTTTTTACTTTTGTTCGATTGGATTAATTTCATTTATTATAGATGTACCACGACCTCTGAGGAATGAAATTTTGGATCATTCTATTTCAAAAGGTTGATGCGTACCGCGTAAAATGAGCCAGTCTGTCCGAAACATCTTCAGAGATTATTGGAAAATATTGTTCCATATTATAGCCGAAATATATGGTTAAAATGTATTCACTATACAAGTTGTTTGAACTTAAGTTCAGTGGGAAAACGTCTGAAGAAAACTATGCTGCAAGTCTTGGCACTAAGGCAAAACAGATTTTTTTAAATATCTGCGATCACTTTAAAAATATGTCAAAAGCACACATATCGAGCATACGATAAATGTTCTTGGTGAGGGTCCTACAAAAATAACAATAACAAATGTAAGTATAGATAAACAAATAACTTTGAAGCGTGACTATATTTACAAAATTGAAAATACGGATCTAGAAATAGGGGTTTCAGGCGTTTTATTAAGTATACTATATTCTATTTTGAAGCACGTAGATGTTCCTGACAGACTGGCTCAGTGTATGCGCTACACGTCAACCTTTTGAATATAATGATCCAAAAGACATGACTCAGAGGTCGTGGTACATCTATAATAATGAAGTTAAACAAATCAAATAAAGAGGTAAAAATACAAAAAAAAGAATTTACGTGGAATCGAACTCAGGACCTTTTGGTTGTAAACTCTGTACCAAAACCACTTGGCTAGTCAGTAGTACAGTGCAAAACGGTTCATTATCTGCATTAGTACTTGCAAAATTCTCGTAAAACTTACGCTAAATACCGAAAGTTGACGGAAGGTAAAATATCTTGTGCACTAACCGTGAAATTATGCACCTGTGTCAGGTTAATAAAATCGAACAATACGTGTGGCAAATATGGACAATACATAGATTTGTAACTTCTCAAATGTAAACATCAAAAAGTAGCATCGGCCCGCCAGCGAAACGCCGATGGTGGCCCAAAACAGTATGCTGGCTGTTCTTATTAATAGACTTTTCGCTGACTGTAAAGGTGGCAACTTTAATATTCATATCTGGGCGTGGTATTTATAATTTGGTGAAGAATTAATAAGTTGTTTGGGTCGCGCAATCGTCCGTGCATTTCATGAAAATCCTATCCGTATACACCCTGAACTCACATTTATTAACCCGGGCCTTTAAGCGCATAATCACAATATGTATGTTTTGTTGTCCACTAAAATATTTGAAGCCTCATAGACAACCAGTGTTGACCCAGATAGGAGCAGTCTGATCTGGGTCCACAATGTTTGCCTCTATGCTTATGTTAAATAGACATTTTCAGATGCAGTTGTTTTGTTGGCGTCTTAATGACTAAATCTATACTGAGGTAATGGCGCAAGATGATACATTTTCAGCTTTTACCTATGCTTGAGGTTGACCAGTCCTTATTACGCATTCATGAGGCGCCGCCTTTATAGTAAGCGAAAAGTCAAATATTACCTCTGGAATGTGATGAGACATGGTATCTTTCAATGAATGTAACTGGTGGTTATTTGCTATAACCGGAACATTATTTTGATTATACAGTTCAGCATTAATATCATTAATCCAATATAGCGTCTTGGATATATCAGATAGAAGATGAAGTCTGTTAGACGGCATATATAAATCCAGATCACGGCTGTTTTGTGGTAATCTGTATGTTTCTTGGTAGTCGCTGGCTGTGTGTGTCTGTCTGATAGAAGTATTTAAAGCCTCTAAAAGGTGGTGTTGCATAAAGAGGTAATCTGAAAGAAAAAAAAGACACGATTCAAGTAAGCATTTAAAATTGGGCCACCATTGTTTGTTTGTTTGTTTGTTTTGTTGCTTTACGTCCCAAGTCAACAGCTATGGTCATTGCGGGACGGTCAGTTCACCTAACCACACTTTTTCCTGGGCAGGCTTGAACAAGCGGTTAACCAGTAATTTGTGCACATACTTTCACTTGTAACTGACAACAACCCTTCTTGAATGAATCAGCGGAAGGGAGGAGAATGACCGTAGAAATTATTTCATGATCAATCTCCACGAAAGTATGGGACCGGGCCGGGATCGAACTCGCGACCCCTGGATCTGCAATCAGACACGCATCTGTAGCCAGACACGTTACCGACTGCGCTACGCACCATTGGCCATACGGCGAAAGTATTCACTTATTTTTTAATCATCCTAAATTGAACAAGGCCATTTGTTTAGAGACATCCTATATACATGCAGTGTATCATTTAAAATGCCAATCCTTGATTTGTTTCTTACAAGACAATACAATATGAAATACATGAGTCTATTTTTGCGGTACTTAATGGGCGTCTTATAGATGGTAGAAAAGAAACGAAGGCACTTTGAAAATACAGTAAGTCCTGTCTTATGCATCCATTTAAAAAAGACGTGAAATTGTTTTATCAAGGCCTATTATCGCTTGATGCATATCAAAAGTATTGCAGACAGCAATACTTTTGACCTGCATTAACCGATGATAGGTCTTTAAAATCTTTGCTGTTGAGTGGCCGCTTAAGACAGGTCTAATTGTAATATGTGAAGCAAAACACAATGTATAAAGGAAATACCAAGTATAGAAGAGTACAAAACACTATATAATAAAGCAAACCTTTCAAGAGAATAGCCTTCTCTGGAACAGTCACTTTCTTAATCGCAACGATATGAGTTTAGCACTTAAATATGCACGAACAAAAAAAGTGTGAATGTGCAGCCTGCATTGTGTGGTGTCAGATAAAAACAATATTAGAAGAAAAAAGTTACAATGCATGATGCGGAAATCTTAAACAAAGAAATATGTCCAATATTTAAGCTAAAATAGTCTCATGACTGCTCTTATATGAAAGTCATTTGGCCTTGAATATAAATGCAAATCTGTGTCTCCTTTTTGGCATCTTTATAGGATTAGAATGTCCAAATCAATGGAGAGTGCAACAGTATAGGATTATATTTAGTTCCTCATTTTTCAAGAAAAGATTGGATTTTTAACAAAAGTCCTATATTTAGAATCTAATATCGTTCGGGAGTGTAGGCGAACTTAAATGGAACATGTCTTAAAGAGATTTCTAAATGCATTGATCCTTATTCTTTTGAAGTCTTCAAATGGGGGAGGAAAAAACGAAACCAGGGTTATAAAACGAGCTTTCAGTGCGATTTGAAAGGGCTACGTGCTTTAAGGGGCTTTTTGGCCCCACTATGAGGCTAAAATATAAAAATTGTTTTTTTTTTTACCAATTTGTTCCTATTAGTTCATTAGAACAATAACCAAAGTGTAAAATTTTCAAATTTCTTTGACTTTTACCCTTGCTATGGTAACAAAAATGGCCGCCAAAATAGGCTGAAAATAGGAACTTGACCAGTTTGGAGCAAAATTAAGAGCTTTGACAGAGAAATTAACATAGAGCACAAGCAAATACCAAAAAGATATTTTAAAAGATGAGAATTTCTACGGCACACAACATATTAAAAGGATTTTTTTGGCATTTAGCTGTGCTGATATCTAATTTTTAAAAAAAATCGGTCTCTCAAAGCCTTATATTTGGTCCAAAATGGAAATTTCTCTGTTTTAAGCCTATTTTGTCGGCCATTTTTGTTACCATAGCAGCGATGAAATTTAAATAAATGCCGAAATTTTACACTTCAGTTATTCTTCTAAAAACCAATCAAAAGAAATTTGTCAAAAGCAATTTTCAGTTTTTTGCTCTTGAGGGGGCCGAAATAGCCCCTTAATGCACGTAATCCCTTTAAAATGCTTTTCCTGGACCAGTAAAAAAACAAACAAGTGCTTACTCGAGAAGGGATCCGTGGTAAATAATTGCTACCTCTTTATGATACATTTAATCGGTTTTGTGAGAAGGTTTGAGTGTCATCATAAACTATTTCTAAATTTTCTGATTCGACCAGTCATTTTGAAATGCACCAACAGCTTTCTTGAGGGGCTAGAAGTCAAGATTATGGGTTCGAAACTACATCGAGCCCCATACTTGTGGATTCCATATGCTATTTGAGAAACACTTGACCCTGCCCTTAAAAAATGGAGAAGAGTTATGTCATAAACCTTTAGAATATGTGCGCCAATATAAAACCAATAGATTATAAAAATTAAAACTTGCTATAATAATAATTAACCGAAGGAAGAGCCACAGAACACTAACAGTCACAAGACATCAAGAAGAAAATTAAAGCAAATCAACCAGCTCTCTCTTCCTCGTCAAGACAAAACAGATATAAAACTGATGGTAAGGAAAACATTCACAATCTTAGGTCCAATCTCTTTCTATCTGGACCTATGAAAACAATATAAGGGCAACGTGAATTCTAGGTAGTGGAGTCTTGGAGCGAAATTATGGAGTGGAGTATTGGAGTGGAGTAGTGGTAACTTTAGGTATGTTAAAAGTTCGTATTACACCTGCAGATACAGCTTATTTGACATTTTCTTGATTGTCAAGTTACGAAGGCTCAGGTGAGCATTCCCAGAGCCTTCGACACTCGCATACATAAAGTATGGGTATAGATGAACACACAAACCTAAAATAAGTCCTCTAGCTGTGCTTGGTGCGCCAGCATGGGCAAGCGCGGATCCAGAAACTGTTGTCAGAGGGGGTCCAAATTTGGTTTTTTTTAGTTGATGAGGGGATAGAGGATCCATTGACCATCATCGGCCGATGATTGCTCAACATTGAATGCTGGCTTTGTAGCTTTGTGATTTTTCAGGGGATCCGGACAAGTATTGCTAATGAAGCTTTTTTGCGATGTTTCAGGGGGGGAGTCCGGACCCTCTGTCCCCCTCTGGATCTACCAATTCTGGACGTCAAGAGTATTCTTCATATGCGATGAGAACCATATCTCAAGAGCTAGCTTATTTTCTGTCAAACTTTGCGCCTATTCATATCTTTGTATCCTTATCATGAGACAATAGGCTTCTGGAATGGAATGTCATTTCCAGATAATACGCTTCTATTAGTGGTTATTTAATTAAGTACGACATAGTCTGGCCAATCGAGTGAGGATAATTGATATCCATGAGACAGCATTTGATTTCCGTATCGTTTTAGATTGATGTCATGAAAAGGTTAAAGTTGTGGGCGGCTAGGGGAAACAGATTCCGTGACAAATTAAGTTGCAGGCGGACAATAAGACGTGTTTGTGTTGTGGTAAAACAGATGAATCTCAGAACTATAATGCGTCTTGTTAACCCTATAGGCACTAATGTTTAAATAATTTATTTCTCATACTGCCACGTAAATGGTCTATTAGGTTTGTTGAAGAGCACATTGCTTCGATAGATTCAGTTATAACACACACGCACGCACGCACAGAGAGAGAGAGAGAGAGAGAGAGAGGGAGGGAGGGAGGGGTTATGGTGAAGTACACTAGTATACACATACATCTGCATACTTTGTATGTCGTAAAATCTACATTTAACTTGACAAAAGAAGTAATTTCATATGTCTGACCAGTTTCTTCTCCACATGGATTGTATATGGAATTCCAAAGCGACAAAATAATGAGGATGGGCGGATCTACTTTGCATATATGTGGCTAAAATACGCATCGGCCCTCCCTCACACAGATAATAGATTATTTGCCTTGAATACCGATTTAATTCCGCATTTTTAAGTACGCTGAAATGCGACATTTAAGAAATGAATTTGATTTTTTGGAATGTTCATGGAATCATGAATACTTCGAATGTCTTGCAAAGTAAGTGAAGCCCAAAAGGCAAGAGACCCGAAGTATTCATGATTCCATGAGCATTCCAAAAATTGATGACGCCTAAATGGCAGTAGCTAGTCTGGCCCTGGAAATATGAAACACTCTAGTTTCAGTTCTTTGGTGCAGTCTTTGCTTCCAAAGGATACCCTTTTAAGAACATATTTTATAACTTATATTTACATTTCATAATAAATAACTATTGATTAGAAATTATTTATACTATAGTTTCAAAGATGCATAGTAATAAGGCTATTCTATTTTTCTTAAAAACAGGTAAAGCATGATTTTTCACGGCTACGCGCATATGCAATAGTCTGTGGTAGGTTCACTATAACTGTAAACTAAGACTACCTGCACGCCCAAAATCAAGGTAAACTTGCCTGTGTTTGTTTACATCGATTCTCATCTATCTTTAAAAGTACAATAAGTAAGGAGACAAAACTATTTTGTATTTAATATTTAATCGTATTAACGGTTTTGTTGGAGTATAAAAAGGAAAAACGGAGCAGCCAGTGTGAACACGGACTGTCAATGGAGCAAACAAGAAGCTTGTTTCGCACGTGCGACTCAGGTAAGGCTCGCTGTCAAGCACAACACTAGTGTTGCATCTGGCGAATGAATTCGATGTTCGAAGCGATTTGCACGGGCAGGTGAGCTTGGCAGCTGTCAATCAAATTGTATGTTCTTTATGAGGCTATGAACGGTTGCAAAAATATAAAGATTCATTAAAGGCTTGCTTTGAAAATGTAAATATAACATAATGAAACCACTTTCACATAACAACGACGTCACCAGGCAACCATATGCGTGAGTTCCAATAGGCAGCCTGAGTAAGATAACAAGGATAAGTTAAGAATTCATATCCAAGGCTAAAATCTCAGATATTCTTATAAGTCCGTGATATGAGTTATAGTATTAAGACTTTCTTTCGAATGTTCGTTGTCGATGACATATACTGCTCAACAAAAGTTTAGCACGGATAAATAAAAATTTGATTTTTATTTGAGCAAAAGGCTTAAAGTTATAAAATATCGGCTGCAATGATGGTTCGATATGTGATGAAGTTGAGCACAGCGATTGGTGTACTTAAATTGGATATCTACTGCGTCGTTTATTACTTTAAGCAAGAGAGGGGTCAAAACGTGTTTCAACTGCATTAATGGCAATACAAAATTGATACAGCACCGGTTTATAAAGTCCTTTGCTTTCCAGCTTTGTCGAATCAGCCGTTATGAAAAAAAAATTAAGGTCGTCTCCATTGAGCATTTGAAGCAAAAGTTGAGTCTTAATAACAACTAACGTCGCTGTTATAATGACGTTAACAAGTCAAAAACAGTACTGTTTTCGTTGTGTAGGCATGCTTAATTGAAAGGGTTTTCGTGTTAAAGAGGATGCCAAAAGAGAGGCAATTAAGGGTAAGGCATGTTCATAAAATTTTGTCCTTGGGTATTTAATTCATAAAAAATGACGTTAATCTGAAGTTGAGGCTAAGTGTAGCCGGTAACGCTATCTAAAGCAGACGTTTTCAAAGGATCAACTAACAGAAATGTTCCTGGTACTTGTGCCATTCTAGCATCAAAAAGATTACTTGACCCCTCGATTCAGTTCGCTGAAGAAGTCAAGAAGAGGAAAATACCATTTTAATGGCATAATGGAAGGGCAAAACGTGACATTAACGGGTACCAAACTTTGACGTTTTTAACGTTTTTCATCATTTAGAACCTTCTGCTTAACATTAGAATCAAAAGTTAAATTTTCGATGCAGATGTGTATCCTTTACATGCCCTTGACCACAAACTTAACGTCAATCCACTGACGCCTAACCAGATTACCTTTTGTCTGGCGGACAGGAAAAAACGTAAATTTCAAGATCCCCATACATGTTGATTACATCAAATAAAATGTTTCATGCTCATTCAAAGTGGGGCATCATATTAAAATCCGTGCTTAACTTTAGTTGAGCAGTATATATGTATATATTCCTAAATTTAGGTGCACTTTTGTTCCCAGTACAAATGGTGAGTATCTTTTCATATCAAGTTTACCAGGCAAGGCTTTGAGAGCGAGGCTCTGTCGAGCGATTCTACATGGGTTCTCAAAGTTGAGGCTGGTGTGGATGATATCAAAAGACGCGAACCTGCATGTATTCTGTTAACCCACATAAGCCTAGTTTTCTTTTTGCGGGACATAGGCAAACAGCGCAGACCCTGATCAGACGCCAAAGAACGCGGCCTCTGATCAGGGTCTCCACAGTTTGCTCACGGAATGTTCTATTAGAATTTGAATAAAAATGAAAAATACCTGTCCACCTTACATCTATAAAACTATGAAATAGACTCGTCCTACCGATAAAGATAGGAAGGTTCATTCGGCTTAAATGGGTTAATCAATTTCCTATTGGTTCACTTTTCAAACTGCCGAGTATGACCTTTATCTTAGTCTATACCATGTGCGGGTCCAACGGGGTGGGGGAAAGGGGGGTAGAAAAATTACAACAATTTTAGCAATACTGGTCCGGATCCCCTGAAAAATGACAAAGCTACCATTTTAGACAACATTCAATGTTGGGCCATCATCGGCCCGCCAGCGAAACGCCATGGAAATGCCGTTTCGCTGGCGGACCGATGATGACATCTTTATAGTGGTATATGGATCCTGTTTCCTCTCATCAAAATAAAAAACGTAAAAAAAAGTTATCAATTTGGACCCCCTCTGACAAAACTTTCTGGAATCGCGCATGCATACCGATATATATATATACTGCCAAAATTTGGGGACGACAATCATATAGCGACTAACATCGCAGCTTAGTTCGCAAAGAAAGTTAACACCATACAGCTCCGGTTAAACTGATTAAAGATAATGCATTAAACGGGAATATCTGCCAGAAATAGTTGAATATGCTTTCTGGAGCATAAATTGCTATTAACGAAAGAGGAAAATAGAATACCCCAATGATCCGGGGAACACATTGACACATTAGGGTTAAATAATATCATGCGTGAACAATGAGTGGAGGTGTTTCGGTTGAGGGCGGCTAATGTCTTTTTAAGATATTACAATAAATAGATAAATGTGACGACACTACCAGTTCTGGTTAAAACTCAATTAACAAGCAAATTCGACGACGAATTAATATCTCACATCGAAATTATGTGTCAGAACTTAAGCAACCAAAGATCTACATGATCAATAACTCCATAGTGTTGGGTGATTTCCTGAATACAGCTATATACAAATTTATGCTAAGGGCAATTACTCATGTATATCTTAGGTCATTATTATAAAACTTAATGTGCATTACCCACATTATATTCAGTTTTGTTTGATGAAATTTAATGCAGAACTTACCAAGGGACCAAGTCATTGAAATTAAGGAAATTAAAGGGCAATTACTCCTGTATATCTGTAATTTGTGATGCTAATTTCTTTATAAGATTCAGATCCGGTCTCGTTGCAGTTTCTCTAAAAGTTAAGAACACACATCGAACTTTTAAACACTATTAAACCATATTGCCAAAGATATAGCGCCACTATCAATTGGACGAGTTCACTAAAATTGTATAGGTTGCAGGTATATGTTGTCATTCGTATTTCACTTCCAATTAAAATTCCTGTAAACAATCAGTGGATCTCTGATGAGACGCCACATTCTATGACATCTGATCTGGGTCTGCACTCCTTGCGTATGTCCCCCAAAATAGGGCGACAGACTGGACCCTTTACCTCATAGAGTCGTCTGTTTACGCTTTTCCAAACAGAGCAGACTCAGACAGGCAGCTGTAGCTGCCTGATCAGGGTCTAATCTGTTTGATTGTGGAAATATGATATATTGGATCCTACACAAGTGGACCTGACAAGTATACTTAAGGACTTTGAAAACGCATCACCTAGATTAATTTTTAGCCGGGCCGCGTAGCGCAGTCGGTAACGTGTCTGGCTACAGATGCGTGTCTGACTGCAGATCCAGGGGTCGCGAGTTCGATCCCGGTCCGGTCCCATACTTTCGTGGAGATTGATCATGAAATGATTTCTACGGTCATTCTCCTCCCTTCCGCTGATATATTCAAGAAGGGTTGTTGTCAGTTACAAGCGAAAGTATGTGCACGAATTACTGGTTAACCGCTTGTTCAAGCCTGCCCAGGAAAAAGTGTGGTTAGGTGAACTGACCGTCCCGCAATGACCATAGCTGTTGACTTGGGACGTAAAGCAACAAAAACAAACAAAAACAAACAAACCTAGATTAATTTCTTTATTTCACAAACCCTGAGAATGTCAGCGGGATACTTGTTATTGCATATCATAGTCTGACCAGCTTTAAGTGTGCCCTAGAAAAATCATGGTTGTAAATTTTGTTTTAGATATTGAAATAATATCCGTTTTAAGACAGGGGTGTTCGATTTTGAAGGACACCAGTTTAGCTGCAAGTTAACCCGCATTAGTTTTGATTCCTGACTCAATATACTATGCGTCCTGAGCTTCTTTCACGATTGCACATTCATCATTGAGCAATTCGAAATGAATTGCCAGTTCGGTATGCTCAAATTTACACCCCTTAAAAGACACCGGCATATCCCACCCACCCGAATTACTATAGACTAGCAATAAAATTCAACATCTTGGGCCTTTCAAAGTTTCGATTTTTTTTCGTCCGATTTTGTTGGAAGAGACTAAGGGCATTTACAAATGACAATTATGTATAAATCACTCTTGTATCACGTTTCTTTTGTATTGTGCAATAGACGTTAACGTAAACATTAAGACGTTGTCGACACATGAAAGTATATCTTCCGCCATGATTTACACCCAAACGTCTTTCCCACATGATCATCAGTGTAAGTAGTCGATATCAGTAATGAAAGTGTGCATAAAGGTAACTTATGGAGATGTTTCTGAAAAGAAGCTGTATATTAAGGTTCGATTTTGAGGGGTTTTTTTTCGAAATATTGAAGTTATCAAATACTTTTAATTAGGTAAAGTCTATAAACTGCATTTCTGGTCATGATATCATACACACTACAGTTTAAACATAAAAAATAATCAAAAAGCTTCAACTGACCTGGATGCTGTATGCATCCATGTGACGTTATCAGCAGCGTCGCGCGTTAAAGTGCAGTCAAATTAACGATTGATTCATACCAATTCTAGGTTGCATCGCATATACGGGTTGCAAGAAAAGTGTAAAGATATGGTGATACGTTTTCAAAGTCCTCTAGTAATTGGACCCAGTATCGAGTCTAGTATAATTTCTTTGTTCTATGTACCAGCATGAAAGTTTACTTATATAATTATTCATAGTGGGTGAAGCATGACATGAATATTCACGAAAGAAAGTGTTAATGGGTTAAATGGTTCTAAAGTTTTGTGCTACGTCAGTTCCGTCAAAATAGAATTTGGTTATAGAATAAATAAATGTAAAGATATCAAAACAGATACTTATGGGTTGATTACTCGAGCGAAGTGATATTATCGATATGACGATTTGGCAGCAAAGGATAAGTAAGTATGACCAGGAAATACCACAATCACAGATTGCAGACCAACCAATGACACCATGAGGAAGAGACACAGAACACACAGACAGCCACAACACCATTAAAGCGAAGCAACCAGCTCTCTCTCTCTCTCTCTCTCTCTCTCTCTCTCTCTCTCTCTCTCTCTCTCTCTCTCGCTGCAAGATGATCAGTAAACTAGAAAGGACAACATCATTAAAACCTTCATTAAGCTTTTTTTCTTATCAGAGAGCTAAATCGTGACATTTAACTGACATTTAAGTAAGCATTGCCTGTTAAATTATATATCTATCATATACCGATTTAGAATAATTCAATAAATAAATATCTTTTTTGTGATCGTTAAGCATATTGTCCGTATAATGTTGACATTTTGCTGATGCCGAGGAAATCGCTTTATTCTTGTATACGACACGAAATATTCCATGGCTTCTCATTTTCTACTGCGACGTTTTCCTTTTAAATAAGTTTGTATTGATACGTTAATTGACTCCTGCGCGTCCGACAGATTCCATCCGCAATACTCAAGTGATTCTAACCAGGAAATGCTACAATCACAGACCAACACAAGACAACAAGAGGACGGGAGACTAGAACACTGGCCAGAAGTTATAAAACTTTTTCCATGCTAAACTCAACTGAGCACGAAATTTATCCTGCTCATAAACGTTAAAATGCAAACAATTGTTGGCATTTTAACGTTTATTAGCAAGATAAATACACATCTGAGAGTATTTTTAGCAAGAAAAATCTTTTTATTTCAGCAATTAAATTTGTTATGAGCATTTGAAGTTCCATACTCATTTGAGTTGAGCATAAAAACAGTTTTAGATATCATAGGTTATAGATATAATAAAATTCGAAAAGCATTTTCTAAATTCTACCACAGACACTCAGAGTTTTAATTAAAATTGTTAAATACAACACTGGGTTAAAAACTCTTCTGCTACAAGGCATATCAGAACCTATATTTTATGATGATTTAGTCTATAAATTCAAACGAATTGTTGGAAAACCTAATTTTAGTGATCAATTCAAAAAGATAGCAAAACGTTATATAAGGTTTGGATATAATTTGGATATCATGCGACAGTCTGCATGCCTAGTTTTAAACCAAATCACGGTTTATAGCTATGGTTTCCTCTTTAATTGCACGACGGTGGGTCAGGCCTCAGGCTCTATGACGGCTCTGACGTAAAGCTTTCATCGGTGGGTTGGTGCCTGATGCTTATCTGTAGCTGGACCCACCGTGGCTGAGCTTGAGGTTTTCTTTAGCTCTGACTATCTGTGAGTCATGAGCCCTTTTCTTTGTTTCATAATGGAGTGTTAATTTGATAAAAGTGTTTTTCATGATGATACATTGCATTAGTTAGATGGCCTCCATGCGAGCTGAACATTTCTTGTACTTCAACAACAGCAGAATCTAGGGCGAAGATTTGGTACCAGTAAAATGCATTTAAGCCCCCCGGTGGCTTAGGCTGCTGTCCGTTCTAAGGCGGTGGTTCTGTTGTTGTTGACTTTTTGTTTATTGTAACTCCCATTGTGGAAGTCTATAATTGTTCTATGTCTCGTTGTACGTTACTTTATGTCCATTCTAGTATTGCAATCATCTTGATCGGGAAGAGAGAGCTGATTGCTTTGCATAATTTGTCTTCCTGGTGTCTCGTGATGGTTGAACGGCTCTTCCTCGCGGTGCCACGGGGTTGTCTGCAGTTTGTGATTGTGGTATTTCCTGATCATACGCATTTACTATTTTTGATGTCACGACTCTTGTGTTTGTGCTGCGTGGTTACTGTTTAAAGTTTCCCCATACTTGCATTTAATGTCGTTAAAATTACTATAGTCAGGATTTACACTTAACAATCATTCATTGCATTAACTTCCCTATTGGTATCACTTAAATACCTCATTTAAGGAGCAGTGTAGACCAGCATTCGTATCACGTTAATAACTATTGCTTTCTCTGTGTTTCTTTGTACTTTTATTAGACTTAGTTATACGTTGGGAGCTTCAGCTATTTCTCAAATGCAGCAGCTGAATATTGCTATAAATAACCGATATGAATGCTGCTTTTCAATGTATGGTATAAACTAAAAAACTCAATTATGAATAACCTGAAAACAGTCAAAATTTTACTTTCTCCTCTTCGATTACATTCTGCTTCTTCCATACAGATTCCCCAGTCCACCAATAAATATAATTCTATGTTACCATCTGTTTACGTTTCACCTCTGAAACTTCATTCGGCCACTAAAATTAATTAACATGGAGTTTCTGACTCTGCCCTTTTTAGAAACCACTTAAAAGTTCGTCTCTCACCTCTTAAGTCACCTGTACTAAGGAACTCTAGGAGTAAGTATAGAAGAAGTGTAGTGTATCCCTCTATTTCTAAGTGCAATGCCAAGAGGTGTAGCTGTTGCAAACATTTAGGTTGTAAATCAACTATTAAATCTAACGTTAATGGAAGACAATTTTCTGTAATAACTAAAAAAATAAGATAAATGAGCATGATCAGGAAATACCACAATCACAAACTGCAGACAACCCCATGGCACCGCGAGGAAGAGCCGCTCAACCATCACGAGACACCAGGAAGACAAATTAAGCAAAGCAAACAGCTCTCTCTTCCTAACAATAAACAAAAAGTCAACAACAACAGAACCACCGCCTTAGAACGGACAGCAGCCTAAGCCACTGGGGGGGGGGGGCTTAAATGCATTTTACTGGTACCAAATCTTCGCCCTAGATTCTGCTGTTGATTGAAAATCTGTTGATTGTTAATTCTGATCTTGATTGAAAATCAACTGATGTTATTTATGTTTTATCTTGAGAAGAGAAAGATTGTGGCATGCAATATGTTGGCCAAACTTGTAGATTTCTAAAAACTAGATTTTCTGAGCACTATCGTCGAACAAAAAAGCCTCGCAAAATTGATAATTTTCTTTATAGGCATTTCAAACAAACTAATCACTCTACTAGCAGTATTTCTATTCCGCCTGTTGAAAAGATAATATATGGTGATAATTCCACTAAAAGATATAGAAATATTCTTAGGCATGAATTAGAATTAAAGTGGATAGAATTATTACAAACACCACATCCACTTGGTTTTAATGATAATATTTACCATGAGGGTAACATTTCTAGATTACCTGATTTTGATGTTTTTTCTCTTTTAGATATCTGTAAATGCAATAACCGATCTCATTGTAAACGCAAAAATGGAAATTTAAAACGCAAAAATAAACATGTCTTAACTCTTTCAGAATTAAGTATCATCTTAATATTCTGGCCGACATATGGCCCTTTCACGTTTAGTAACTCTTTCTATATCTTCACTTCGTAATTTGGATATTGAGGCTCATAAATTCTATGATAGAGCTCATCGACTTTATGATGCAGCAATTCTTACCCGGTGTTACAATCAACATGCTCTTCGGCCACATATAGATTCAGAAATTAATCATATTAGGCATTTCATCAAAATTCAATTTGTCAACAAGGGGATTGAATTCATTAACTTACCCAGTATATTTAAAGATAAATCTGTTATCTCTTCTATTCCTACTTATTTTGAAAATAAGGAATCCCCTATCATTTGTTATAAGTATAATAAATCTATTCGTAGTACTGTTTTTTACTATAATAAATTAGTAACAGAACTAAATATTGAAAATTCTATTCCTGACTCTTGAGATTGTAAGGACTAAGTATTGCTATCAACCCAATGGTCATATAGTCACAGGGGATTTAAAAATCATAACTGATTCAAGTATTCGGTCTAATATATGTAAGGGACCTAAATATAGGTTTCCTGTGCCAATAGACTTCAAATCATGTCATGAGGAAATTGCAGGAGCCTTACAAGAATTTTGTAATCGCATGTTGAGTCTAATGCCTTAAATAGTTGGAAACAAAATATTTTTAAAATTATTGACGGACGAATTTCATTTTATTGCAACAATTTAGATCTTCTGCCACCTAAACCTAAATTCACTTTTAGACACTTGAAGAAAGGGATCCAGGAATTCCATAGGAAGTTTGTTTTAGCCCCAGCAGATAAGGCTGCTAACAATGTTGTGGTCATTTGAAAAATATACTATATTAACACCCTAAAGAAAGAACTTAGCACTGCAAAAACATATTAGCATAACAGGCTTGATGAGACGTCTATCGTTGATATGCATCGATGCCATATGGCAGCTAACTTGGGGTTGTTTGTTGATGAGGACCATAGCAAGCTTCCTACGTTATACTGGTTACCTAAACTTCATAAACGGCCCTATAAGTCGCCTTTTATTGCTAATTCTAGTGCATGTACAACTACTGAGTTGTCTATTCTTTTGACTTCTTGTCTCACTGCAATTAAAAACCATGTCATTAAATATTGCACAACAGTCTATGAAAGATATGGTAAAAATTTATTTTGGTCTATTAAAAATTCAGGTGAAATTCTTAATAAATTGAAGTCTAGAGGTTTTCTAGCATCTGGTTTGTCTACATATGATTTCTCTACTCTCTATACTACATTGCCTCATAATCTAATAAAAGAAAAACTAACGGAATTAATTGAACAAATATTTAACAGAGAGGGCTCACTTTATTTGGCTTGTAATGATAAAAATGCCCTTTTTACTTCTGAACAACCTAAAGGATATAAATTGTGGTCATGTCAGAAAATGTGTAATGCGCTCCATTATATTTTGGACAATATATTTGGCTCAAAATTAAATAGACAAATTGTCGGTATTCCAATGGGTACTAATTGTGCTCCTCTTGTTGCAGATTTGTTTTTGTTTTGTTATGAGAGAGACTTTATGTTGTCTCTGTCAGACAGTAATCAATCTGATATTATTGAAGCTTTTAACTCTACCTCCAGATATTTAGATGACTTACTTAATATTTATAATCCTTATTTTGAACAAATTGTAGGTCAGATATATCCCACTGAACTTCAGTTAAATAAGGCGAATTCTTCTGATACTGAAGCTCCGTTTTTGGACTTGAATATGTCAATAACAAATGGCATAGTTTCTTCTAAAATTTATGATAAACGGGATGATTCTAATTTTGAAATAGTAAATTTCCCATTTCTTGATGGAGATGTTCCTCCCTCTCCTTCCTATGGTGTATATATTTCTCAGCATATTCGTTTTGCTAGAGTATGTTCTAATGTTGATGACTTCAACAACAGAAACTTATTTTTAACTGCTAAATTATTAAAACAAGGTTATAGATATCATAAAATTCGAAAAGCATTTTCTAAATTCTACCACAGACACTCAGAGTTAATTGTTAAATACAACATTGGGTTAAAAACTCTTCTGCAACATGGCATATCAGAACCTATATTTTATGGTGATTTAGTCTATAAATTCAAACAAATTGTTGGAAAACCTAATTTTAGTGATCAATTCAAAAAGATAGTTAAACGTTATATAAGGATTGGATATAACTTGGATATCATGCGACAATCTGCATGCCTAGTTTTAAACCCAATCACGGTTTATAGCTATGGTTTTCTCTTTAATTGCACGACGGTGGGTCAGGCCTCAGACTTTATGATGGCTCTGACGTAAAGCTTTAATCGGTGGGTTGGTGCCTGATGCTTATCTGTAGCTGGACCCACCGTGGCTCAACTTGAGGTTTTCTTTAGCTCTGCCTATCTGTGAGTCATGAGCCCTTTACTCTGTTTCATCATGGTGTAGCAATTTGTTTAGAGTGTTTTCCATGATGATACATTGCATTAGTTAGATGGCCTCCATGCGAGATGAACATTTCTTGTACTTCAACAGCAGCAGAATCTAGGGCGAAGATCTGGTACCAGTAAAATGCATTTAAGCCCCCCCCCCCCTGTGGCTTAGGCTGCTGTCCGTTCTAAGGCGGTGGTTCTGTTTTTGTTGACTTTTTGTTTATTGTTACTCCCATTGTGGAAGTCTGTAATTGTTCTATGTTTCGTTGTACGTTACTTTGCAATCATCTTGATGGGGAAGAGAGCTGATTGCTTTGCTTAATTTGTCTTCCTGGTGTATCGTGATGGTTGAACGGCTCTTCCTCGCGGTGCCACGGGGTTGTCAGCAGTTTGTGATTGTGGTATTTCCTGATCATACTCAACTACTATTTTTGGGCAGAAATTTACTGGCCATGTGTAAGGTAGAAGTTGATTCTTCCATTCCAAGTTCGCGTTGTGTTTCAAAAGTCCTTTAGAATTCCTAAGTCTTATTTTCAGCAACAATTTTACAATTCAATAATTTTATTAAATCTTCTTAAGTCCAACTAAAATACTTCTACAAACTAACTTTAACCCAAAATTCCGAAATCTAAAGCCCTGACACTGGATTTTATCTTATATACCATGAAGTCACGTGATAGAAGCTGACCACAGCGTCACCTAATGTCATCATCACTTGAAGTTGACTATAAAGCGCTCTCTACATAGGTAAGCTTCCATTTATATCAACCAATCAGATGATAAAAAGTGACTCATAGTCACACCAGTTGCGCAATTTCCCAAAGGTCATATGACTAAATGTATTGCGCAATCCTGCCAATCAATGTCAGAATTGACATTATCTATTTAACTGGCTAATGAAATTTACTAAACTAAGTAACATCTGTCATCACAATCTTTCAAAAGTGTTAAACATCCCATCAGAATTGACAGGCTAATGAATATATGACTTTTAACAGCCAATAACAAACTGGTGTCAGAATTCCCTATAAAACATAAACATGTCAATCACAGATGTCAACACTGCACCTGGCCCGAACACATATGTCTAATCTAAACCTAGCATTCTTAAATATTGTACATCCCTACATGCAATTCACAATTATTGTGAACCCTCTCAGATGAAACCAGCTATTTTATACATGTGTGGTATCTTACCTGCAGAAATAACATGCAAAAATTATTGGAATATGTTTATAGAGGATCTTTCATGAGTGGTCATGTTTTATTGAATTTATTAAACGAGTTGGGGATATGAGAAAAAATGTGAGGCTTGCCGATCATTTTATCTCTTTTTCGCAACGAGTTTATTAATTCAATAATACAAGGGCACGAATGTTAGATTATATTTATCATATGGCATTTAGATTACTTTGAAATCTCATTCCTGGCTTAATAAGTTATAATTGCGTCATCATGTACGCAACGTTGTTATGGTCGTCATAACGTTTCCCGTTAATCTGTAAACCACTAGTGGTTTATCGATTTTATTGCATAGCGCTATTTCACTCCCAGACGCAACGTCATATGATAAATAGAGGATATTTACTTTTTTGAGATGAATACCAAATATGTTTCATCGAGTGTTTTGAAAACATCAGAATTTTCATGAGAGCGCAGCACGAATGAAAATTTCGATGTTTTCAATTCACGAGATGAAATATATCTGGTATTTACTAAAAAAAATAATTTTTCTTTTTATTTTATTCTTTTTAGAAGATTTACAATTAATCAATTTGTTAACCATGCTTCAAGCCGAATCACAAAGAAGACAAAGGAGTATTTGAAACAGAATACCTGGATCAATCTACATGATCTATAGTCATCAGGACTTACAGATAAAAAGAAATTTATTCAGCTTCAAAGTGCGAGACAAGTGACGTCATAAGTGACGTCATAATTTGTTGATGACGCTGCGTAGCATAGGTTACATGCTTTGCCCCACTCACTGAAGCGGGAGGTATTGAAAATTCAAAATAGAAAAAATTCAGCAAATCCTAATTATTTTGGTATCAAAATGTTCCTCATGTTCTAACTAAGAAAATGACTACCCACACTTAATGTTTTTGTTCACAAATAAGAAAGCTATAGGCGTTTGAACTTCGAAGTGAGCTGCATATAGTGAATGGAAAATTCAGAGGTGATCCAAAAAACGCTACAGTGAAAATATAGGCTGATATCAATCACTAGTGATTGATATCATATCATTTCATTTGTGATTGATATCACTTTTATTTGTTTTTGATATGCATTGATTTCACTGCTTAGTATAAAATAAATATTAATATGTGGAAGTTTTTAAGCCCATGCGTAAAACTGAATAAAAACCGAATAGTCATCTATTTTGCAACGTAGGGCGTATATGGTGACACTTGTCCTTAACTATTAAGTAACTTTACAGATAAGAATATGAAATACGTATCAAAACAAGTGGTATTTCAAACATAATTTTGACATCCACAAGACATGATACTAGACTTGCGCAGTCGTTTCCGTTAAGTTTTATCCTGATTATACTTGTATATTATAGATATATTCATTTTCTCTTCTCTAATACCCCAATGTAAGCTAAAACTGTAGTTTGAAAGAGTTAAAGTGCTATTAGAGGGGATAACTTCCTGCTAGTATGAGGTATTGGTTGAGTATAGGCACATTTCAACTATTTGGCGAATTCCAGTCTACACATGATACCTATATATCTTGATGGACATTTGCTCCCCATCAATGTAATAAATAATACTATCAAATCAGATAATTTCAGTCGCCTGTATATGCCTAGTGCAAAGGGACCGCGGCACTCCGACATCATAACCGAAAAAAAATAATTTCAGTCGTAGCCGTTTTTCTTAAACCTGGGTTTCGTCTGCATAAACAGAATTTGCCACTATAACCACCTGTTCTCCTGACCGAACGATAGAATAGGATTGAATAAGACCATTTTCAAAGAGTGGCATACAGGCAATTCAGTTTCGGAAAGCAGAATGGCACTAATAACTCTTTGCCTACTGGGTAATTTTGCATTTTTTGTCGTCTGTTGATGTTTATCCAAAACATTTTTTCGTAAAATTCTTTAAGGAATACCATCAGAGTGTCAAACAGTTTTGGACCCAGGTCAGGACCGACGTTTCGTCGGGCCTGATCTGGGTCCAAAATGTTTGCAAAGGTTATGATCAGACGACACTAGTAGGCAAAGAGTTTGAATGTGTTACTTTCAGTGGGTTTAGTAACTGTTTGCACAGCTGCAGACACTGGTTTGGTTCACGAAACGAAAGATTCTACATTTAAGGACTCATCGGACTTAATACAGGCTTTGATACATAGAGTTCACGCGCTAGAAAAGAAGCATGAAGAACTGAAGGCGAACAACAAATTACAACAAGCTGAAATCGAAGCGTTAAAGCTTGGAAAGACAGAAGGTAAGAAGCGAATTGAAGCTCATGAAAAACACAATCGCCCCGATAGCTCAGTTGGTAGAGCGTCCGCTTTCGGGGCGGGAGGTCGTGGGTTCGAATACCGGCCGCACCAAAGGTGTAAAACTTGTACTAGCTGCTCCCGTGCTTACGCTCGCATAAAAGTGGTTGTCGTATGAAAATAGAGTAAGGAATGTAAGTATCTGTTAAAAAGATACTGTTATGTCGCAATAGAAGCTCTACAGAGCTAATGTTGTTTGTTTCAAATAAGCGACGTAAAATAAAGATTCGTTATCTTTTATCTTTATCTAACACACAAATACATACAACTTTTCAGAGTAATCTACTGTCGTGCCAACCCAGAGTGACAATGAAGTAATATTTTGTTTACAGTTGCTAAGTAAAACATTAACTTTCACACTCACTTTGAGCTAATTGCGAATCGATACATTACTTGTGTATTAATCCTATCCTTAGGAGGATAACAAAACATGACGTCACTGTCACTCTTGGCTGGCAGGACAGTAAAGGCAAGTGAGTTTGACGAGGAAATGCCACACTCACAGATCAGACCACAGCACTGCGAGACAAAAACACACAGCACTAACAGCCACACAACAGCAAGAACACAAAGTAAACCAGCTCTCTCTTCCTAATCGAGAACACAATTAAAGTAAACCAGCACTAACAAAAATGCAAACATCCGCCCTTCCGAAACACCTTGGATGCATAACGAGCTACTTAAACTAATGAGAAAACGAACACGAGCATATGATAAAGCCAAGCGAACAAAACTAACACATCACTGGGATAAATATAAGAAGCTAGGAAATGACACTACCACACTGATGAGATCATGAAAAAAAAATATAATTCGATAACCTAGCCAATAAATTAAAATCTAACCATAATATTAGCAGCAAGGACTGGTGGAAGAGTTTAAAGTCATTCATATATCAACCCAAGACAAATCATCAATCCCTCCCTTAAAAATCAACGATACAATATGCATAGATGATATTGAAAAGGCAAATCTCCTCAACATGCATTTCAAACAACAATCAGATTTAAACTACACTGGCAAGGAAATACCACATATCACACAATCAAATCCAAACAACTTGACACAATTACAAACTAGCCCAATGGAAGTAAAGTAAATCCTAGAAACACTGCAAACAGGTAAAGCATATCTGGTCCTGATAATATAAATAACTATGTTCTTAAAAAATAGTAAGTGAGTATGATCAGGAAATACCACAATCACAAACTACAGACAACCCCGTGGCACCGCGAGGAATAGCCGCTCAACCATCACGAGACACCAGGAAGACAAATTAAGCAAAGCAATCAGCTCACTCTTCCCCATCAAGATGATTGCAATACTAGAATGGACATAAAGTAACGTACAACAAAACATAGAACAATTACAGACTCCCACAATGGGAGTAACAATAAACAAAAAGTCAACAACAACAGAACCACCGCCTTAGAACGGACAGCAGCCTAAGCTACCGGGGGGGGGGGGGGGCTTAAATGCATTTATTTTACTGGTACCAAATCTTCACCCTAGATTCTGCTGTTGTTGAAGTACAAGAAATGTTCAGCTCGCATGGAGGCCATCTAACTAATGCAATGTATCATCATGGAAAACACTCTAATCAAATTAACACTCCATGATGAAACAAAGAAAAGGGCTCATGACTCACAGATAGTCAGAGCTAAAGAAAACCTCAAGTTGAGCCACGGTGGGTCCAGCTACAGATAAGCATCAGGCACCAACCCACCGATTAAAGCTTTACGTCAGAGCCGTCATAGAGTCTGAGGCCTGACCCACCGTTGTGCAATTAAAGAGGAAACCATAGCTATAAACCGTGATTGGGTTTAAAACTAGGCATGCAGACTGTCGCATGATATCCAAATTATATCCAACCGTTATATAACGTTTTACTATCTTTTTGAATTGATCACTAAAATTAGGTTTTCCAACAATTCGCTTGAATTTATAGACTAAATCACCATAAAATATAGGTTCTGACTTAAGTCTTGTTCTTCTGTGCTTATTTATCATTTGTCAACACGTTTTAATTTATCACTCTCCTCAAGCAAAGTACCTCAGGCATGGAAAGAAGCCAATGTCACTCCAGTATTTAAAAAGGACGACCCTTCTGACTGTAAAAATTACAGGCCTATCTCATTGCTTAGTACACTAGGAAAAGTAATGGAGATAATTATGCACAACATGTCTTTAACTTCTTGAATGCAAACAGTCAGGCTTTGTTCCAGGTGATTCCACTGTCAATCAGCTGGTAGCTTTCTTCAACACATTTTCTAAAGCATTGGATGATGGTTTGGAAGTGAAAGCAATTTTTTGTGATATAAGTAAGGCGTTTGATCGTGTCTGGCACAAGGGCTTATCATTGAAATTAAAATATGTAGGTCTTACTGACCCTCTTTTAGAACGGTTTCAAAACTACTTGAGTGGTCGCAAACAAAGGGTTGTGTTACCAGGGGAGCTTCCGACTGGGTTTACATAACTGCTGGAGTGCCCCAGGGCTCTATATTGGGACCACTTTTATTTTTCATTTATATAAATGACACTGTTAAAGACATCCAGTCCACTATACGCCTCTTTGCTGACGATACTAGCCTGTATATTATTGTTGATTCCCCGGATAATGCACCAAACACCCTCAACCAAGACTTGGCGAAAATATCTTCATGGGCAGACAGATGGCTGGTTTTATTTAATCCTAAAAAGACTGAATCTATACTCTTTTCGCGTAAAGTTAATAAACATGTCCACCCACTCCTAATCATGAATAATAAAACACTTACCAATGTTGAAAGTTATAAACATTTAGGGATCACATTTGAAAGTAGTGGCAGCTGGCATAAACATATACAGTTGATAACATCAAAAGCATGGCAGCGGATTCATATTATGCGAAAACTCAAATTTCATCTGTTCAGGAAGTCATTAGATATAATATACACATACTTTATCAGGCCTATATTAGAGTATGCATATGTTGTCTGGTGTAACTTGTCAAAATATCAGGAATACAAACTAGAAAAAATACAAAATACAAATTGAAGCTGAGATAGTTACTGGTGCCACTAAGCTAGTCTCCCATGGCAATCTGTACAGAGAAACTTGTTGGGAAACTTTAAATTCAAGGAGGAAACAACACAAATTAACATTGTATTACAAAATGACGTTTTTTTAAACCCTCCTTACCTTAGTTCATTGGTCCCCCCTCGTGTAGGTGATATGTCAAGTTATTCCTTAAGAAATAGTGACCAATACCAAAACAATTGACACTAAATCCCAACTTTAGTACAATTCGTTTCTACCCTCAGCCGTTCGTGAATGGAATGCCCTAGATAGTGAATCTCAGTCATGTCCATCAGTTACTTCATTCAAAAGGAGTATTTCAAATAGACAAGTTGTCCCAAACTATTATTTTATTGGAAGCAGAATTGAACAAATACTACATGCTAGACTAAGGACAAATTGTAGCTGCTTAAATAATACTCTGTTTAGCAAGAATATAAATCAGAATAAGTTCTGTGACTGCGGCGAAATCGAAGACACACACCATATTCTCTTCCATTGTGCTAGATATACTGCTCAAAGACAAATCATGATTGAAGAGGTACAAAGACACTGCGTCCCAACCTTGGATATCCTCCTTTTTGGCGACATGAGTCTAAATAACCACACAAATAGCACCATCTTCGAAGCTGTTCAGAAGCTTATTACCCGCTCTAAAAGATTTGAGAATTAACTATTGAAATATCGTTTTACTCTAATCTGATAAGATGTTACCGTGGAATATACGCTCCCTATTTCTCTACCTCTTTCTTTTCTCTCTTTAACACACACACACACACACACACACATACACACACACACACACACACACACACACACACAGATAAAACGACAGAAATACTCCCAAATAATTTTGCTGACTTTATGTTGCTTAGGATGCGGTATATGGTAGTGTATTGGGTTGAAAATGTTGTTAGAAGTCCTTTAAACATATGTAAAACATTAAAATATCTAATATGCCAGGCTTTAAGATAAGAGTGCGAAATTAAAATCTAATGTTCTTACATATGGTATCGGTACTCAAAAGAACCGCCTCAATAAGACGGTTCTTTTAAGCACCCAAAACATATGTTTATACTGATGGGTAAGAAAAAAAATACAATTTTAAGCTCAACAATTTAACTGAATCTATGTATTATTTACTTATTATATTTCAGATGTTCAATTTTACAAAGATCGCCGTCAACTACTGAATGAGATGAATGTGGCTTTCTATGCCAGAATGCTGAACCACAACTACCATAAGTCGCCCGGTCAAACATTAAAGTTTGATGACGCTGTCCTTAATGTGGGTAATGGATACAACAGCTCGACGAGTACTTTTACCGCCCCTGTCCACGGAATATACGTTTTTATGTGTTCAATTCACGGCTTTAACTCAAACGGGGCTAGCTTTAACGTCAACATAATACACAACACTGACACGATTTCAAGATTCAGATCTGACGGAATCGACCAGACGAGTGGAAACGCAATCTTGTATCTTAATATGGGAGATCGAGTATACTTGAGAGTCGAAAACGGTCGAGACCTTTCTATCTTTGGACATAACATGTCGACTTTTGCTGGATTTCTACAACAGCAAGACTTTACAGCAAGTCCAATTGTTGGTTGACTCGTTACCTGAAAACCTTTGCAAACAGTTTGGACCCGGATTGCCAGGCCTAATCTCGACCTACTCCTGAAAGAACGTTTTGAAACAGTTGATTGTGAAAAAATGAGCAGACTACAAAAACAAAAAGCAAAACAAAAGAAAACAAATAAAATTTTCCAGCATGAAAAGAGAATGAGTCGTAAAACATTATAAAATATCCATTTTGAGCGGTATGACTATGTCTATCTATTCATTTTCATAGCCAAAGACACATTGTCATTAATTAATTGTTAAGTATACTCAAACAAAAAAGAAACGTCCGATTTTCATGGTACTGTATCTTTTGATCCAGCTAAGATATTGCAACAAAAATTAAACCAAAATGTTAATCAAATATCCGACACACAAAAAATGGTAATTATTTGATTTTACCTTCTGATCTTAAAGGGTTATTAAACCTAATGTGTACACAGCTTTTTCCATTATCACCAGGAAGTTAATCATCAAAACGTGACACATTTTACGTTAAATGGCAACCAGAAGCGTCCGACGATGAAAAAAACATCTAAAAAATTCCAAGTCTGCTTATTGAACGAACGAAATTGCAGTTTCAAATCTTTCATTTACAAAATTATCTAAAATTACCTCCCTTTGAATTAATTAAATAACAAATTAAGAACGTTCAAATCTCCTAAACCTAACATCATTTTGAGACCGTTAATTACTGTTAAAATGCTTGTGACGACGAAAAAAACATCAAATTTGTTCGATTTTGTTGATTATCAAAATGTTGGACCAATAATGAATTTTCTGAGTGTTTTCACGCACGCTCGTGATCGATGGTTTGTGACGTCAGAGTATGTTACAAACAAATGACTGTGGCGGAAAAAGCAATGCATACAACTAGCCAGCTTATCTTACAAGAGACTTTGTTCAGTGACGTTTAAATGTGCTTGAACAGTTCGAGATTATGACGGACACACAAGCTATTGGCGTTGTGACTTTTGATTTTAAGGGTACTCGTGTTCAGTGCTTTTTCAGCGGCTCTACTGATTATCAAATGACTTATTCTTAGGTTTAGGTGCAAATAATTTCTAAATGATTAAAGTTTGTAAGGTGAAAATTTGAATGAAATGCGTTTATCCATTTGGAACTGGCAGACATAAACATCAAGAGGACATAACTTTATTGTTTCAGTATATATTGGTAAACAGAAGCAAATTCACGCTCCGCAACTCCTTGGAAGTGATGAACTTTTTCTATAAATGTACATGTAACAAGAAACGGGAAAAAATACTGTGATAAGTGAAGGTGAAGATAAGAAACAAGCTATTTCTTACAAAAAATTTCTTATATTATATATTCCGTAATGTCACCCTTGGCCCATATAAGCCTAGCGTCCTTTTTGTGGGGCATAGGCAAACACTACAGACCCATATCAGATGCCACAGAACGCGGCGTCTGACCAGGGATGCCACTGTTTGCTTACATAATGCTCTATTAAATTTTGAATAAAAATGACAAATATCACCCAACAACTCTTCAAAAGGGGTAAAAAAGAACCGACATATAGATAGATAATCTTTATTTAGTACAAAAGGTCAACGACCCAACATGTACACAATGCAATACAACAATAATACAAAAGCAGTCAATGGCGTGTGCGTACTCATAATGTTCTTAAAAGGGTATCCTTTGGAAGCAAAGACTGCACCAAAAAACTGAAACCAGAGTGTGCATATTTCAGATTAGAGAAATTTCAAACTACTAGTTCTCAATGTAGGCATATGAAGTTGTTACTTATTGGAAGCGCCTTGACAAAGCACTGTCAATAAATACAACAACAAGCTATCCATGCTATATGCAAAGGAAAATGACCTGACATTGGTATCCTGGGTCAGGTATGGTACTTCATTGTATCGATTCCTGATCTTTGCACCCTTACTTACTTTTATGGAACTACATTCCCATCTCCAGCTCTGAGTGTCAAAATTATTAACACAATCATATAGCAATGTTATAATTCTTACAAAAAATCAAGTTTATCCTTATTTATATTTTCAGGAAAAGCAATGAGTAGAAAAATATCTCTTAGTATAAAAACTCGCTTCGTTTTTTGAAACTTTTGTATATGTAAACCGACAATTTTTAATAGTTTTCTTATTTTCTGACTGTAATAACTCAATAAATTTTGGGATATTCGGCCTATTCCAGCAGTTCATTTATATATTCTTTCCGTAAATCTTAATATAATTGACATTCCAAAACAAAGTGAAATTCATCTTCCAAACAATTACAAAAAAGGCATTTTCTTTCTTCGATTGGTGTTCTGTTAAGTTTGTGCCATCACCCAGTTTCACTTTCTAAACGATGTGAAGCCACACGAAGTCGAGTAAATGCGTATCTAATCTGTCGAACTGTCACAAAATCTAAATAATCCTTAAAACTAAAATTTGATATTAATTCTTATGTGTTAGCTCTAGAAGAATTATGAACTTCATTATACCAACCCTGTACAAAATTATCCGTTAATCTTTCTTTGAAGATTCGTAAAAACATATTAATATTCCCTACCCCCTCATCTATCTAGACATGCCCAAACCCTAAATTGTCTAGCAGTGACTTTACAGACATACATAAACGTAAAAATTTACTGAACCACACTTCTAACGCAAAATCAAACTGAAGCTTTAATATTACATTTATTGTTTCATCCATTGTAAGGCAATTTTATCAAATATTAAAACACTTATTTACGAAAATGAAAGTAGAATTTCATCTGTCAATTATTCCCTTTTAATGAAAACCTGGTTGTGTGAATGTCTGCCATAGCCCCTGACTGGTACAATGATTTCGACAAGACCTCATACATTCCTGAAACATTTTGCGTTGGAAGTGTGGGTCAGTATACATAGAGGATTAACTTTAATCGATTGTGACTGTCTGAGTTTTGTGTTTCTTCCTTACGACACCATTAATTTGGTTGGTTTGCATTCTGTGATTATGGGTTTTCCTGGCCATACTCAATTCAGCAGTACTTTTTTGTTTATCAAAATTATAATTATATTCAATTTAAAAGTCAGGCAAAGAAGATTTCGGGCAGTGTATTTTTAAAAAAGAGATATAGCTGATATTTCAGAAATAAAACGGCCATGTGTAGTATGTTACCTGCAGAATTAACATGCGAATAAAATGTTGGAATGCATTATATATTTTATGTCGAAGTTTTAAAGAACATAAGTTCATGCGCGGATCCAGAAAGTTTTGTCAGAGGGGGTCCAACTTTGACGACATTTTTTTTGATGAGGGGAGGGAGGATCCAAGTACCACTATAAGCGGGCCATTATCGGCCCGCTAGCGAAACGCCATTAAATGGCGTTTCTCTGGCGTGCCGATGATGACCCAACATTGAATGCTGGCTTGGTAGCTGCGATTTTCCAGGGGATTCGGACCTATATTGCTAGAAAACCCTATATTTTTGTGATTTTTCAGGGGGGGGGGGGGTCCGGACCCCCTGCCCCCCCCCTCTGGATCCGCACTTAAAGTTAAACTGAATACATACAGAATAGCCATCTATTTTTCAATGTAAGGCGTATTTGGTGACATTTAGTAACTTTACAGATAAGAAATTTGAAATACGTATCAAAACAAAAGGTATTTCAGACATGATTATGACATCCACAAGACATGATACCTATATTTGCTCCCCATTTATGTATTAAGAGAGCATACATTATGCTGTATCCTAATGGAAAGGCGAACTGTGAATGCTCAGTTGAGCCCTATCTGGTCAGACTCTTCAATCAACGCATAAGATGCATATTCAGACCACATAAAACACTCGTAATCCCTCTGGGATATCGTTTCCCGTGCATGTTATAATTGAGCACGGCATGATGTAAGATACATTATAACACTATCAAATCAACTCAAACCACCTTATCTCCTGACCGAAACGATAGAGATCAGTTTGAAACCGAGGCATACTCACATGCAATTCAGTTTCGAAAAGAAAAATGACACCAACTCTGTGCCTACTAGGTAATTTTGCATGCTTTTATCGTTGGTTGATTTTCCCAAATACTTTTTTTTCGAAAACTTAGTTAAGGAATACCAGCAGAGTGTCGTACAGTTTGGACCCAGATCAGGCCTGACCTTTCGTCGGCCGGGTCTGATCTGGGTCCAAGTTGTTTGCAAAGGTTATCAGCAGACGATACTATAGTAGGCTAGAGTTTAAATATGTTACTTTTAGTGGGTTTAGTAACTGTTTGCACAGCTGCAGACACTGGTTTGGTTCACGAAACGAAAGATTCTACAACTAAGGATTCATCGAACTTAATACAGGCTTTGATGGATCGATTAAACGCGCTAGAAGACAATGAAAAGAAGCTTGGGAACGAAATGGAAGAACTGAAGGCGAACAACAAATTACAACAGGCTGAAATAAAAGCGTTAAAGCTTAGGAAGGCACAGGGTAAGAAGCGAATTGAAGCTCATGAACACACAATCGCCCCGAAAGCACAGTTGGTAGAGCGTCCGCTTTCAAAGCGGGAGGGATTGGAATCCCAGCCGCACCATACCAAAGGTTTAAAAATTGTACTAAATTTAGCAGCTCCCTTGCTGATGCTTGCATTAAAGAAGTGGTATTAGGAAGGTATGTCGCAATAAAAGCTCTACAGAGCCTATGGTGTTTGTTTCAAATAAGCAACATTAAATAAATCTTCTTTATCTTTTATCTTTATCTAACACACACAAAAATACAACTACTTCGGAGTAATCTAAAAGCAAGCGAGTATGACAAGGAAATGCCACAATCATAGAACACAGACCAGACCACAGCTCTGCGAGACAGAGACACAAGAGCCATGGCATGAGATTTCTAACAATGTGGTATGTGCGACCTGCAAAGGCCCAGACCAGGTCGCACATACCACATTGTTGGAAATCTCATGCCACGGTTCATGTAGTAACCAGTATACATGTTTACTATATATACTCATGCTAAGAAAAAGAAGGCCACCCTGAGCTTTGTATAAGGTTTGTTTAATTTACATAGTAATACGTTGGCCACTTACAGGTCAACGCTATGTGGATGTAGGCCTTCATCCACATGTCATGCCAATTTATCAGACTGTTTGAAACAATTTCTCTTCCAGGAAGACAATGCCCGCATACCTGCAAAATGGCAAGGAACTGTTTGAAAGGTGGTCATGCCATTCCCCTTGACTGGCCTGCAGGGTCCAGATCCATCTCCAACTGACCACCCCTGGGATAATAGTACTAGTGGTTACATGATCGTAAACTTTTCCAGCCGACACGGTTCCCGAATTCCAAAACTAGCTGGTTGAACGATGGCAATGCATTCCATAAGGGGTGGGTGGGGTACATCCCCAGTCTTCTCTTAAGCATGCACAAAAGGTTCATAGAATGCACTCATAAAGGTGGCGGTCAAACAAAATATGACTTACAATATATAACTTTGTATTCACAACATGTTCATGTCTATATTATTTTCCACGAAACATTGTAAATTGGCAGGCCTTTTAATTAGCATGAGTATATATCCCAGAAAAGCTAAGGGATACTAATGCAATTTGCTAACGATGTCGTAGGTTGGTCTGTGGTGGTGGTGGGTGGGGGAGGGTGGAGGGTAAAAAAAGAAACGACAGAAATACTCCCAAATAACTTAGCTGACTATGTGCTGCTTAGGGTGCGGGTAAATGGTAGTGAAATGGGTTGAAAATTTTGTTAGAAGCCATTCAATCATAGTTAAACATATCTCAATCTAATGTGCCAGGCCCTAAGATAAGAGTGCGAAATTAAACTTAATGTTCTTATATCTCAAGCAAAACATATGTTGTGTGTACTCAAAAGAACCGCGTCAGTGAATATGTTTAAACTATTGGGTAAGAATTTTTTTTAAGCTCAGCCATTTAACTAAATATATGAATTATTTGCTAAATAATCTGGAAAAACGGATCCTTCAGATATAGAGAGTACCTACAATGATGGACCTCGACGCGAGAAATCCTGTCTTCGGGGGTTTGCGAACAACACAGGCGCAGACCAGCCTTCGCATCCGCGCAGACTGATCAGCGCCATTGTTGTTCGCTTATCGAGAAGTATCATATCTAGACTTGTTAAGAGCGAAATTTCAATTTTCTAGATAGTCTCCGTAGTTGAGGAGATTGGTTTGAGTCTTGCTTTGTCGGAAACCCCGAAGACACTTTTGTCACGTCGAGGCCCATATTAGAAAAGGGCAGCCTCGGTTTTATGAAATCTATTTCAGATGCTCAATCCAACAAAGATCGCCGTCAACTACTGAATGAGAACGTGGCTTTCTATGCTAGAATGAATAGAATGCTGACCCACAACTACCATACCAGCCAAACATTAAAGTTTGATGACGCTGTCCTTAATGTGGGTAATGGATACAACAGCTCGACGAGTACTTTTACCGCCCCTGTCCCCGGAATATACGTTTTTATGTGTTCAATTCACGGCTATAACCCAAAGGGGGCTAGCTTTAACGTCAAAATAATGCACAACACTGACACGATTTCAAGATTCAGATCCGACGGAATCGACCAGACGAATGGAAACGCAATCGTGTACCTCAATAAGGGAGACCGAGTATACTTGATAGTCGAAAACGGTCGAGACATTTCGATCTATGGGCACAATATGTCGACTTTTGCTGGATTTCTGCAACAGTTAGACTTCACAGCAAGTCCAGATTTTGTTGGCTGACTCGTTACCTTAAAGCTTTTGCAAACAGTTTGGACCCGGATCGGGTCCGACGTTTGTCAGGCCTAATCTCGACCTACTAAAGAAAGAATGTTTTGAAAAAGTTGATTGTGAAAAAAATGACACAAAACAAAAAACAAACAAAAAAACCCCCCAAAGAATTCCAGCATGAAAAGAGAAAAAGTAGTAAGACATCAAAAGGACAATTTGTCTTATCTAATGCAGCATTTTGAGCTGTGTGGCTATGTCTGTGTCTATCTGTTCGTTTTCATAACCAAAGACACACTGTCATTAATTAATGTTTAAATATCCGCAACTCCTAGGAAGTGATGAGCTTTTTCTACATATGTACTGTCCTGCCAGCAAAGAGTGACAGTGACGTCGTGTTTTGTTTACAATTGTTAAGTAAAACATCAACTTGTACACTCCACTTGAGCTAGTGCGAAACGATAGATCAATTTTGTATTAATCCTATCCTGCGGTTAGGATTATTACACAAGTGATTTATCGATTCTCTGTCCATGATTACTTTGCAAACAAAACATGACGTCACTGTCACTCTCGGCTGGCAGGACAGTACATGTAATAAGAAACGAGAAAATATTGTGATAAGTGAAACAAGCTATCTGTAAACGATTTCTTATTATACCGAACTGATAAAGAAACGCAACACGAAGTTTGAAATCGAATTGCTCAAAAACTTTTAGAGGTATTTTCTTCAAACTTCATGAAACGGATCAATAACTATATGCGGCTAAGCATTAGTAAGAGGAAAAACCAACCCTTACAAATCTCAAGCCAAAACGCTTCGTAAGAGTTGCATATTTTGATAAATCCATTAAAAGAGTTTGTTTGAGCTTGTTGTAGGGGAAATTGGGTTAAATTGGATTAAAAACAATAGTTCAATGTCTGAAAACGTCATGTTTCATAGATAACGTCATATCTCACTAAATTGTTAAATGGTTCGTAAATGTTCAATCGTTGGCTGAAAAATAACGACATTCGGGTTTTCACGTCTGATGTATACTGTCCAGCGTAAAATAAACGTTTAAAGCTGTTTCAGAGTCAACCATCGTCGTTCTTGACGTCATAGAAGCAAACGCTGGAATAGGAACATCACTCGTTCATAAACTCGAACGTAATAATATTTATTTATTGTCAGTAAATTCTCTTTAAACCACGCTGTTTTTATTTTGACGAGCTTTGCTCGCAAAATTAAAGTTACGTCAGTTGCATGACCTTGAACTTCATAAATTAGGTGCACGTCTGATGACATTTATTTAATCTCAAAATGGGACAATATTGTTCCTGAGAGTATTTCTGCGGTCTTGTGTTAATTAAAACCAGATTATATTAGTTTTCAATCATGGCTAGATGGATAGTTTTGACGTTCTATTCTGAATGTCTAATCATCGCTATTTTAAGTAGCTTCTGTGCGCAGGCCATTGATTCGTTTGCTTTATGGAGAATGGGAATTTGTAAGTTCAATAGTCAAGCTACACAAACAATCATAATTTCAAAAGATTGTTCTTGAGCAGTACCCATGACGTCAAAAAATGTGTTTTCATATGTTTTACGTTTAACGTCAAATATCAACGTTTTTCGACATTTCCTGACTCAAGTTGTCAGGAAAAGTGCACACAATTATTTGAGACTTGTAACGTAAGAATTCCATTGCAATGTAATATAAGATAATACAGCTTTTTAAAATAGTTGCGTTTCTTTTTCAGTTCGGTATGATATTATATATCTTGACCCTTATAAGCGTAGCTTCCTTTTTGTTAGGGATAGGCAAACACTACAGACCCAGATCAGACACTACGGAACGCGGCATCTGATCAGGGTTGCCACCGTTTGCTTACATTATGTCCTATTAAATTTTGAATAAAAATGACAAATACCACCCAACAACTCTTAAAATGGGGTAAACAGAGCCGACATATATGAGGCTATGTATTGTTTTACTCTCCATTCCATTCTCCCAGATAAGGCTGCGTGACGATTTTTTTTCTTATTCCTCAAACAAAACATATGTTGTGGGTACTCAAAAGAACCGTCTCACTGAGACGGTTCTTTTGAGAATCCAAAAACACATGTTTAAACTGATGGATAAGAAAATAATCGCAACTTTACGCTGACAACTTTGCTTTACTGGCCCTATGCCATACGGTTCGTTTTTAATGAATCATGATCTCCCATCATTGATTTTGATCCTTCTTCCATCACAAGGGTCATAGGTGTATATAACTTAAGTTTTACTCGCATATTGTTATGCTTTATGCTTTCTATTATGAAACATTACGTACCTATTCACATGATGGCTTGCAAAGCAAAGTTTGTATTGTATGATGATAGACTGTATATGTAAGTAATAATAAATTTCTGTTCTGTTCAAGACTATTTGTGACCCCCAATCCAAGTTAAGGGACCATGGGTACGTGAAAGGGCAAATTGTATTTGGATGATGTCCTATTCTTTATTCCCTTTAATTTGATATGCAACATGACATGTTTCTAAAAGATGAGTTTTACCTGAAGCCCAGCCCCCTTATTTCACAACAGTCCAGTCAATTTGTAGGAGGACCCCAAACAAACTGCAACACAAACTTTTTTGTGGATATTACCTCTTAGACCTGTAGTTTCTGTTGTTTGTACAAACTTAAAGTAGGACAAAATCGGAGAATATAAATTTGATGTTTTTTTTATGTTGTTTCTTCATAATGCAATCTACGGTCACTATGCAATCTACGGTCACTCTGTATTATTTTTACACATTAAATGTAATATGACTTCTGACAAGGTTTCATCCAGATGTTATTGAATACATTGCTAGGAGGCCAGGTGTCATCTTAAGATCATCAAAACCTTTGCGAATACTTTAATATGACATTTGTAGTATATATATATTTTACCCCACCAACCAATACAACAATAACTTAGAATTGTTAGTATATAATTCGATTACAGGCTTTGAGAGAGACCTCATTGAATCCGCATATTCCTTTTTTCCTCAAAAATGGGTGTCTTTAAATTGGTCTTTTAAAACAGTTATATATGAAGATGAAAATCATAATATACGAGACCTGTTTCATGTTTATTTGAACAAATTTGAATTTCATTTTTCGAGGTTGCATGTAAATAAAATAAATGACTTTTGCTTTCTCTTAAATAACAGACGTTTCCCTTGTATGAACAAATAGACAAATAGGCAATTTAAAGCATAACCATTACACGGCGTCCCAAAATACACGCCCACCCCCTTTTACTGATTTAAGAGCTAAAACGGGTGTAGTTCTAATTATAATGCGTATAAAAGTGTTCAAACTTCTTTGAAGTTTAGAGGAGCAGTTATTATTCAAATGAAAAACAGCTTCTGTGCGCCTGTTTTTGCTTGACAACTGGACTTTATCAGTTATACCATTCGAGTGCCCAAATGGGCATTCCATGTATAAAATATGTCCTGGAAGAATTGTGAAAAACAAATTCTCAAAACTCACAGCCGACACAAGTTCTTAAATAGTTCAAAAATACATCACCGATAAAACTGATCACCAAATATTGCATTCCTGTATTTTGCTCAAAATTTAGTGTTGCTTTGAAAACTGTAAACCCCCAAATTTGATGTTTAAGTTGCTTCAAAAAAGTAAATATCCAACGGATATGCTTTATTTATTAGCAGAACAGACTTTAATCATGTATGTAAATTTACAATTGGTTCCAAGAGAAAAACTTACCCCCTTTAAGAAAAATCGTTCAAGAACAATTTTGAACATTTCGTTTCAAACAGCAATTTTAAACGCTTAAATTTTGACTACTCATCTACAGAGACTGTTTTAATCCAGCGAATAAAGTTAAGAGATATTTTCTTGGTGACTACGCATTTCTGAGGATCTGATTAACAGCGTAAATTTATTATTACTAAATATAATAAGAAATGAATGAGATATGGCAATTTCAAATTTGTTCAAATAAACATGAAACACCTCTTGTACATATAGGAACTTATTGTGTTTTATTAATGATTATATGGACAGTTTGAATTTGCATGGTATTTTTATGACATGGGAATGGTATGCGGGAGATAAATTTGCCAGTTATTGTTTTACTACTTCAAAACAGATTCATAAAGGTTTGAAATTTGTATATGACATTGCACAAAACCTATCCCCTAAAACCTATGATCATGACATTTATATGCAGTATTTAAATTTTCATATATAATTTCAAATATTTATTACGTGAACTGAATGCAAGGTTTTAATTTAAGCATTTAAAAATGCAATAGTCAATTGTATGTAATCGCAGTCACAGGCATTCACATCTTCTTAGAATGAATAGGATTCCATGCGAGGTCCTAGGTTACAGTAAACTGAAACACCTTCTGATCTGTATCTTATGTATCCCACACAATCCGGATTATAGCTCTAGAGATTCCACGTTTTATAGGCTAGACGTATTAAGGGAATGACATATGCCTGTAGACAGATTTTCCCAAGACGCAGACATTTGAGCCAGTGCGTGAGATTTCCAACAATGTGGTATGTGCGACCAGCAAAGCCTCAGATCAGCCTGCGCATACGCGCAGTCTGATCATGAGCCTTTGCTAGTAGCTTGAGAATTCTATGATTGTTAAGCTTCTGATTGAACACCATTTGGAGCCTCTAAGGTTAACAGAAGGCTGAAGAGGCTCGTCCGAGTCTACACATGTCAAAATATCAAATTGTTGGAAATCTCATGCACTGGCTCAAATTTTATCAACAGCAGCTCATTGATAAACTGGATAAAATTGATAATTGGCCGTTTGTTAGACAATATAAATAGCTGCGAACTAAATGATCAATACACAATGCTGTGTTTGTCTTAGCCCATTCATGCTTTACTTTCTCACACCGGGTCACATGAAATGCCACAATCACAGTCTGCAGACCAATCCACGGCACCTGTAGGAAGAGACACATAACACAGGTAGCCACAACACAATTTAAGAAACGCAATCAGCTCTTCCTACACCAAGAGGGTGATTTCTAAACTGGAAAGGGCAAGAAGAACCACACCACAAAAAAGTAAACAACAGATAAACCAGTCGCAATCTGTAGCTAAGTGTATGTTCCAAGATCAGATTGCTCCCTATTTGCATCGCAAGCCAAGGGTACTAACTCCACTTCGTTCCTTAAGCAAGGAACGAAGTGGAGTAAGTACCCTTGGCTTGCGAAGGTGTATTTGTATCGGACTGCATGCTACATGTATGCAAGTTATATGTCAAAAGCTATACAATGTAACATAACATCATAAATGTATTAACACAAGCAGCTATAATGACAATTATATACAATTCTATATTATAAAAATCGTTTATGTTGGGCCTGATCTCACGGAGGCGGAACACGTGATTTGTGACGTCATTGTATCAATATTGTGGCCACGGCTTCGATGATACAATAACATCATCTCTGAGGTAAGCCAGATATGATTAGTGCATGTGTCATACGTGTTTGCAGTTGTGTTGGTAACGAATGCGCTGTATGCTCTGTGATCTGGCCCTAAGGTTATAAAACTTTTTCCATGCTCAACTCAGCAGAGCACGAAATTTATCCTGATCATAAATGTTAAAATGCCAACAATTGTTGGCATTTTAACATTTATTAGCATGATAAATACATCATCTGAGAGATTTAAAGCAAGAAAACTCCTTTATTTGACGGTATTTCAGTTTTTATGAGCAGTTGAGATTTCGTGCTCAGTTGAGTTGAGCATGAAAAAAGTTTTATAACCTCGGGGCCGGGTTAAAGCAAGCACTATGACAAGAACATACCGCTTTGATAGTTGGCATAATGACCTAGTTAAAAAACTCGTGTCAAAATAAACAACGGTCAATTATCAGCTCGTCGTCACAAAAATAAAATATTTAAATTACATGTGTTGTGGGCCAGCTCTTAAAATTGTTGCTTGTTTTTGCAACGTTTGTGTAACAGAGAAAGAAGCAAACACTACGACAAGAAAATACCACTTTGATAGTTGACATAATGACCTAGTTAAAAAAACTCGTGTCAAAGTAATCAACGGTCATTTAGCAGCTCGTCGTCACAAATTTAAAATATTTAAATTACATGTGTTGTGGGCCAGCTCTTAAAATTGTTGCTTGTTTTTGCAACGTTTGTGTAACAGAGAAAGAAGCAAACACTACGACAAGAACATACCGTTTTGATAGTTGACATAATGACCTAGTTAAAAAAAAACTCGTGTTAAAGTAAGCAACGGTCATTTAGCAGCTCGTCGTCACAAATTTAAAATATTTAAATAACATGTGTTGTGGGCCAGCTCTTAAAATTGTTGCTTGTTTTTGCAACGTTTGTGTAACAGAGAAAGAAGCAAACACTACGACAAGAACATACCGCTTTGATAGTTGACATAATGACCTAGTTAAAAAAAACTTGTGTCAAAGTAAACTACGGTCATTTAGCAGCTCGTCGTCACAAATTTAAAATATTTAAATAACATGTGTTGTGGGCCAGCTCTTAAAATTGTTGCTTGTTTTTGCAACGTTTGTGTAACAGAGAAAGAAGCAAACACTACGACAAGAACATACCGCTTTGGTAGTTGACATAATGACCTAGTTAAAAAAACTCCTGTCAAAGTAAACAACGGTCATTTAGCAGCTCGTCGTCACAAATTTAAAATATTTAAATTACATGTGTTATGAGCCAGCTCTTCAAATTGTTGCTTGTTTTTGCAACGTTTGTGTAACAGAGAAAGAAGCAAACACTACGACAAGAACATACCGCTTTGATAGTTGACATAATGACCTAGTTAAAAACTCGTGTCAAATTAAACAACGGTCAATGAACAGCGTGTGGTCGCAAAGTTAAAATATTTAAATTACATGAGCTGTGGGCCAGCTCTTAAAAGTGTTGCTTGTTTTTGCAACGTTTATGTAACAGAGAAAGAAGCAAACAACTTATCACATATGAAGACAATTTCCACGATGGCTTCGCCCTATCTGAAAATAAATACCACGGCACAAACTAAGAAAGAGGACAAATATCAGGATCGATACAGTGAAGCACCACACCTGACCCAGGATACCAATGGGAAAGTGACAACTTCACAATTAGACATCACAAACGAGAGCCAAGAGGTCAGCCCTTTCCCAGCAGGTGACCACAAGGTATCAATAAACAGACGCACACGAAAGCATAACAAAAACATGACAACAATAAAATAAATGATCCACAAAAGAAGTACCACCTTGGAACAGTCAGTAAAATATTTTACTGGAGGGCTTAAACTGGTTTAACTGCGCGCCAACCTCACCCTTAGTTCAGATGTGGATCAAGACACATAGATGTTTGGTTTGCATGAAAGACCACTAACTTATAAATGCATCATCTCCTAGAACATATAAATCAAAATACAAAAAGGAGATAAAGCAAAGATAAGGAGTCAACAGTAAATTAAACTGAATAGTTAAACCAAAAGAAATCCAAAAGGTAAACTCCGGTGGGCCTGACAACAGCCAAAGCATCAGGCCCCTACCATCTCATCAATAGATAAGTCATTAAGCCAGAACCGTCATAGAGTCCGACCCACTGGCGTGCAATTAAAGAGGAAAGCAAAGTTGCCAAGCATGCAGTCTCTTGCAATACATTAATGTAATAGCCAATCTTTTTAAAATTGGAAATTATTTTAATGAACAGCGCTGAAAAATTATTAGAGCCAACAATCTTCTTCAATTTATACACCAAGTCACATAGAATTCAAGTTCCGAAAGTCCTTGGTGCAAGATTGATTTAAGTCCAATTTGTAATTTAGATATCAAATCATAGTATCGTCTATAAAATTTAGAAAAGGTTATGTAAACTTTATGATACCGATAGTCTTGTTTAAGATGTTTCTGAGTTAACAATTAATTGTGAGTGTTAAAGTCAGCAAAATGGCTAGATGCTCTAGCAAAACAAATGAGTTGAGAGATATAGACTCCATAAGATGTAGAGAGAGGAATATCACCATCTAAAAATGGGAAATCGACAATTTCAAAATCACAGTCGTCACGTTTATCATAAATTTTGGTAGAAACAATATCATTAGAAATTGACAAATGCAAGTCTTAAAACGCGGCATCGGTATCAGAGGTATTAGCTTAATTAAGTTGGAGCTCTGAAGGGTATATATGACTTACCATATTGTCAAAATAAACATTATTAATTTTTAAAATATCGTCCAAATATCTAGATGTAGTGTTAAAAGCATCAATAATATCAGCCTGCTTATCATCAGAAAGAGACATTATAAAGTCCCTCTCATAACAAAACTGGAATAAATCGACAACCAGGGGAGGAGCACAATAAGTGACCATAGGAATCCCAACTACTTGTCTATACAACTTGGTGCCAAATCGAATAAAAATGTTGTCCAACAAAAAGGTCAGCGCATCACATACCTTTTGACAAGATCATGCATGTTATCTTTTAGGTTTTTCCGATGTAAAATGCGTTTCTGTCGTTACATGCAAGGTAAGAAGAGTCTTCTCTATTGAAGGTTCTTTCAATAATATCAATAAGTTTATCTTTAATTACATTATGAGGTAAAGAAGTGTTAATAGTAGAAAAATCATAAGTAGACAAACTAGTCGCATTGAAATCTCTAGCTGTAAGTTTATCTAAAATTTCACCTGAATATCTAATAGACCAAAATAGATTTTTACCAGATCTTTCAGACACCTTTTCACAGTACCTGATAACATGTTTTAACAGCTGTAAGACATGAGGTTAACAATTTAGAAAGTTCTGTTGTCGCACATATACAAGAACTAGAATTAGCAATACATCTTGCTTTATATTGTGGGAGTCTGTAATTGTACTATGTTTTGCTGTACGTTTCTTTATGTCCATTCTAGTATTGCAATCATCTTGATGGGGAAGAGAGAGCTGGTTGCTTTGCTTAATTTGTCTTCCTGGTGTCTCGTGATGGTTGAGCGGCTCTTCCTCGCGGTGCCACGGGATTGTCTGCGGTATGTGATTGTGGTATTTCCTGATCATACTTACTTACTATTTTAATGGAGTTTAGGTAACCAGTACAACGTAGGAACTTTGTCTTGGTTTTCTATAGCTTGGACACCAAAATGCAGGGCTGTATGACAACCATGCCCATCGACAACCACCCTCTCACTCAAAGAATGCTGCAGTTTATAGGCATTGGTGTCAACAAGTCACGTGCTCCCGTAACCCTGGATCTAGGTCCAAACTGTTTTCAAAGGTGATCAGCAGACGTCACTAGTAGGTTAAGAGTTAAGCACCGTTGAATAGAACAGTATTTTGTTTACAATATTGAAGTCTCCTTTGAACAACAATTACAAAGCTCTTATCACATAACTAATCGCCATTAGATTATTTATATAGGGGATGTGGCAGTGGTAGAGTGCTCGACTTAATACTAAGAGGTTCCTAGTTCCAGCACACAAGCATCTCAATATATATATTCTTTAAATAATTATAGGTTTTATTGCATTATAAATGTTTGCCTTCAAAATAATTAGTTTTATTCCTCTAGTCACATTATGTGACATATACGTTTTGGTATAAAGAAAATATTTGCCTTAATATCGTTTAGTAAAATAAGGGTTTAGCTAAATGGATTGGATATATACACATTATTTTGCTGTTTTCTGATTCAGCATGTACATGTATGACTGCCTGCCCGCCCACCCGCCTGCCACAAACCTACGTAGCCCGTGCCTTAAACATGTCTGGTATGGAATATCCTAAGCCTAAACCAAGCTTTTTGTAAAAGCTTATACTTGTATGGGTTAAATGATAAGTTGAGTTTTCAGAACAACCCATAAGCGCCGCCATCTTGCCAGGAACCAAATACAATTACACGAAGTCTGGTATCCCACAGACTTAAATGTATTTTCATGTTCGCAAGAAATTTTACTGTCTTTCAGCTAGTCAACTTATTATTATGCTTGTGGTATCATTTGAAAAATATATGAATGGTATTATTCATTTTTATAAGATTCCATCCAATCGTTTTAAAGCTGTAGCGATTTAAACCATTTGCAAGATTTTCTTGACATTCTAGGACTATGATATCATTGACGTCATTGGGAAAGTGGCATTTCAAAATTGTGTAACAGTTGGGTTTAAAGTTTATTTCTTTGTATGATCAAACAGCAAAATTGCATGCACTTAAACAAATAGTTACTAATTCATACGAAAGGGATTCAGAAGGAAGTCTATAGACTTTTGTGAACTGCATCCCTTTAGACGCATATGTGGTTAGTGGTAACTGTGATATGTAATTGCAAGGAAATACACATTCGATGACATTAAACTTCAGAAAAATTAAAACAAAACAAAATAACAAAAACAAACGTGATAATACATAATACCAACCTCCACGGGGAACGGTGATACTACTGTCAGGACTTTGCTGAAGATAAAATAAGCTTAAGAACGTGTCTTAGTTAAAGCCTAAAGACAAACGACAGGGGTAGAATGAGATTAAAATGTAGACCAGATTAAAACGCTTAGATTTGGTAATAAAGGTATGAACAGCCTCAAATATATTGAGATTTTGTTCTTCAGAAAGATCTTCCTTGCCATGTAACAAATGTTTATAGCAGAGTTACTAATGGCAGATACGCAGGTCAGCATGTCCCTGCGAATGAGGTTGGTTTGGTTACACTCAAAACGGAAGTGGAAATGATCTTCAATTTCACCACAGTTACATAAGGGATTTTCAATAATTATTGTGTTTTCTGAGTAAAGATGAAGACGTAATGTGCTGCAACCTGTTCTCAGTATTGTATGCTATATTTGTGCAAGACGATTTCCTTGAAAGTATAGTTTTTGGGGTGGACTGATATCAGAATTTTTTGATTGGTAAGGGATGCCATGGAGTTCAACTCTCTTGCTGCTTCAGGAAGGGCATTCCATTCTCTGATAGTGGATAGAAGGAACAAACTGAAGTAAAGTTGTGCTGTCCATTCTAAGGCGGTGGTTCTGTTGTTGTTGATTCGTTGTTGATTGTTACTCCAATTGTGGGATTCTGTAATTGTTCTATGTTTTGTTGTGCGTTACTTTGTGTCCATTCTAATTTTGCAATCATCTCGATGGGGAAAAGAGAGTTGGTTGCTTTACTTTGTTTGTCTTCCTGATGTCTCGTAATTGTTGTATGGCTCTTCCTCGCGATGCCACAGGTTTGTCAGCAGTTTGTGATTCTGGTATTTCCTGATCATACTCATTACTATTTTTTGTTTGGAACTAAGCTAGCAAGGTAAGGAGGACAGAAATTATTTTTCATTTCAACAAAGAGTATCAGCTTTAAAGTACTTTTTTCGACGCGATAAGAGAGTTTTCCAACGGGTTTCAGTAAGTAGAGCATTAGTGACCACTAGGGTAGCACCCGTCACAATGCGAGCAGCTTCATTTTGAATTTTGTCAAGCTCAATGGATTCATACTGTGAGCAATTGCCCCCACCAACAAGCCACATATAGGCCCACATATCGATTCTGGAGAGTTCAATATTTAACTTAATGGCAAAATCAAGAGGATTGTCAACAACTATGTAATTTCTGTTATCATCAGCAAAGAGCCTGATAAATCGCTTTATTTCGTCTTCAAATAACATTAATGAATACTAAGAACAACAAAGGTCCAAGAATAGATAACAGTTTAAACTGTTGTAGTAGTTGAAAAGTGCAAAGTCGAAACTTCACCTAAATTGTACAGGGCATGCATCTATTATTTAGCTTAACAGGAATTGCAAAGTTATTGTTATTTAATCTTGAAATCACACAATAAAGAGATTCTTGTAAACATACAAATGCATTGCAGTCTATGGGAAATTAATTTTGTTGAATCACTTTTGGTCCTTTACTGTATAATGAGATGACGATGAGTATCATGAAACATTATTATGGCATAGGACCAGTTAAGAAAATTAGTGAGCGTAAAATAACCATTTATTCCTTGTTTATCAGTTTAAAAATATGCTTTGGGTGCTCAAAAGAACCGTCTCATCGAGACGGTTCTTTTGAGTGCCCAACATATGTTTTGCATGAGAAATAAGAAAAAAAAAACAATGTTCAGTTACGCATTCTTATCTGGAGGTCTATTATGGTACATATACTGTTTATTCTAATTTAAAATAATTCGCATTCTAGTTCGTGTGATTCTTTTTTAATATGATTAGTCAAATAATTAAAAATATAATAAAAATTACCTTTCAGACCTTTAATGAATTTTCATATTTCAATGGAAGGTTATAACGCCACAAACTCACGAATATGGCGGCATCCATGAGGGAATTATTGGCAAGTACAAATGAATATAACTTCTTTATTTATTCAGATCTTTTAATAAAATTTGCAGAATCACCATTTGTTAGACAAACCCTATCTTATAGTTGGTATGAGTTCCCTTTAAATAAATTTGATTTATAAGTTAGGGGTCTTTCATGTAAACCAAACATCTATTTGTCTTGATCCACATCTAAATTAAGGGTGAGGTTGGCGCCGTTAAACCAGTTTAAGCCCTCCAGTAAAATATTTACTGACCGTTCCAAGGCGGTACTTCTTTTGGTGATCTTTTATGTTTTTGTTCTGTCTTGTGTTTGCTATGTCTTTGTGCGCGTCTGTTTATATGTGCTTTGTGGTCACCTGCTGGGAAAGGGTTGACCTCTTGGCTCTCGTTTGTGGTGTCTACTTTTGAGTTTGTCACTTTCCCATTGGTATCCTTGGTCAGGTGTGGTACTTGATTGTATCGATTCCTGATCTTTGCACCCTTACTTACTTAGTGATATAAGTGTAACCGCCAAGTGATATACGTATACAATAAACTTATAAAAAATATCTTAAACAAATTGATCATAATTCCAAAAGCAATTTGACATTTTATTAAAGGAAATTAGATACTTTGATAAACATGGCTGACATGGGATCGGACTGGTTTCATATTATACATTTTGAAATTTTAAACTCTTATCTTATAAATCAGCATTCATATTTCAAAACAATTTAGCAGATAGGCCTCGAGGAATTAAACCTGTCCAGAAACATCAGCACTGGGTTATCTTGGTGCAGCGAGGTTATATGCTGGAAACATTTAAATTTATTATATAGTATGGCATATAAATCACGTTCTAACATTTCATTCTAAAATAGATTTAACGAACTTGGTCCGTAGGAAAAATGATTTCCATGTGTGTGTGGGGGGAGGGGGGCGGGGGTTAGGGATGTTTCCATTTTACTCTTTATGTGAAACTTTGCTTTGCCAATTTAAAATGTAGCCAGCAGCAAAATCAAAAGCAATGTGTTGCAATCGTTCCTATAATAATTATCCAGCTTGGTGAAAGAATGGTGAGAGAGTTCGGGCCATGATGAACCCGTGTTTTGTACACATATAAATACGCTCAGTCTTGGAATGGTCCATATTTGGCGCCAAACACGACTATACATGCAGTAGAGATTTAATCCTGAAGTGATATTCGATACTTAAATGAGAACTGGTATTAGCCATCTTATATGATTTCATTTCATATTTGATGAGCCGAATCATGACAAAACCTATTTAAAAAATGCACGAAAAACGAAAGGGGGCTTTTGAAACTATACATGCTTCGAATCAGGAGATTCACATGCTGTTTGAACATGGTTTAGAACTTGAAACTACTTAAAATGAGCCCTGCAATATTTGCATACCGTTACATGTATATACGGAAAGCGTTGCGGCCTTGACTGATCATTTTCCGTTGCTTTTGTTCGCGAAAACGTTGCGCACGTCTATGACGTTATGATGACGTTATGACGTTCGAAAGTTTGACGCCGATGTTTAGATAAAATCATGTGTAAGAAAGGGATATTTTAATGTTTAAGCGACGTTTTCAGTGCGGTTAAGGTTGGAATCGGGTAAAATATGCAAGAAAAACGTTCACGCACGTTTGTTTCATTGCATGAACATTTGCCGGGTTTCTCGGACGATTTTAAACACTCGGCCTAACGGCCTCGTCTTCAAACAGCTTCTTCGGGATCCGACAAATGTTAATGCATGAAAAACATATATGATCCCTATAATATACTCTGATAAAAATACAATAACGTCAAAAATGCGTTACATACAACTTCTGTAACTTTGAAGTGTGTCGCTTATGCAGAAGTGCATCAGAATGGGGATAAGTATATTCAATTTCTTCGGAAATCACGTTTTACGGCTCTGCTCGCGCGTCGCCGTAAAACTAAATTTCGACCGTATATCCGACGATATACCTCCCCAAATGAAAATTTTGAATACAGTTATCCCGTAATTTATTGCTGTCTTCATGTACGGCTGACAAACTCTCGTCGACAACACAACGCACTTCCGGATGACGTTAAACACCTCTTCGTTACTGTTGGGCACAATGTCTTTGCAGTTACCGGAATATGGCAAATATCAACACTATATCAATGCACGGGGAGACGTTTTAATAACTCCACACCAGTAACAACGACAGACCTTGGACCTCTAAATAATATGGTAAAACGGATCCTTAAGAAATGGAGAGAACCTACGATATTAGAAAACAGCAGACTAGGTTTTATTGAGTCTGTTCATGAGAACTAATGGAAAGTGCAACCATTCTGACGCTCCCTAGTTTACTGTTCAATAGGGTTAATATTAAATTATTTAAAGTCTCGGTATGATCTTACCTCTTAGGCCGGTCTTTACCAGTAAAATGCATTCAAGCCCCCCCCCCCCCCAGTGGCTTAGGCTGCTGTCCGTTCTAAGGCGGTGGTTCTGTTGTTGTTGACTTTTTGTTTATTGTTACTCCCATTGTGTGAGTCTGTAATTGTTCTATGTTTGGTTGTACGTTACTTTATGTCCATTCTAGTATTGCAATCATCTTGATGGGGAAGAGAGAGCTGGTTGCTTTGCTTAATTTGTCTTCCTGGTGTCTCGTGATGGTTGAGCGGCTCTTCCTCACGGTGCCACGGGGTTGTCTTCGGTTTGTGATTGTGGTATTTCCAGATCATACTCACTTACTATTTTTTATACTTCGAATTTTTCAGGTTCAAAGAAAACCACCATCAAAATACAAAAAAAAAATAAATACTAGCACGTGCATCTGTTCATTCTTTAGAATAATGTTGTTCTTGAATCAGCAATGATAAAAAGAAAAAAAAAACATGATGAAATTTTAATTTTACCTGATAATTTTCCAGAAAAAATTTGAGGGATTAAATTAACAATCCAAAGAGACACAATATCTCGTACTTTCATATTTCCACCAATAAATCACTGTTATAAACAGAGCCACGACACTGATTAAATAAGCTTCCATTCATGAAACTTTGCCGTTTTATTCCATTACTCGCAGAATCCGTGGTCGATGATGATATTGATGCCGACAGACAGTAAAACCAACCTATCATATTTGGGCTTTGTTTGTGTACCTGTTAGGGGTTTAAAACGTCTCTCTCATTATATTGGCCAAGCCCGCGTCACAGCATACAGTGTTGGGCCACAAGCGGCCCGCCAGCGAAACGCCATTCTTGCATAGAATTTGTTGCGCGAAGCTGTTGGAAGCCGCAAAAATCCATGTTCAAATCGTGAGATTCGCGTGCTGTTTGATCATGTCTTTTTAATTTGACAAAGCCCAAATTGGGCCCTGATTTGTTTGCATGATGTTACACGGGAAAGCGTTGCGGCCATGACTGACCATTTCGTCGATGCTTTTTAGAGATTCAAAAAATTTGAATGTTGGATTTAGTTTGATATTCGATATTAAAAAAATTGAGTGTTGGATTCTGTTTGATATACGATATTCGACATTAAAAATTTGAATGTTGATTTATATTAGTTTGATATTTGAATGCTGTATTCAGTTTGATATTCGAGTTTGATATTCGATACTCGAAATTCGAAATTTGAAGGTTGTATTTAGTTTGAAATTCGATATTCGACATTCAAATTTGAATATTAAATGTTGAATATCATACATCAAACCAATTTTTACAGTAAAAGTACCAGGCAGGGTGTTTTGTCAAAAATTACTTCTAATTCTTATGCATACATAATGAAGATCTGAAGTGAAAATGAGCCAGTATCAGTTGTCTAGTGCGTAAAACTAATAATTTAAATCACATGCGCGGATCCAGAAAGTTTTGTCAGAGAGGGTCAAACTTTTACAACGTTTTTTTGTTTTTAGTTTATGAGGGGATGGAGGATCAAAATATTACTATAAGTGGGCCATTATTGGCCCGCCAGCGAAATGCCATTGAAATGGCGTTTCGCTGGCGTGCCGTTGATGGCCCAACATTGAATGCTGGCTTGGTAGCTTTGTGATTTCATGGGATCCGGGCCAGTATTGCTACGAGTATTGCTAAGAAACCCTATATTTTGTTATTTTAGTGGGGGGGGGGTCCGGACCCCTTCCCTCCCCACTCTGGATCAGCGCATGATTCAGTCTGCATATCCGCACAGTCCGATCAGAGCACAGTCTGATAAGAGTTTTAGTTTTCCGCCTGAAGAAGCGTTGGACCCTTGGCTACCTATAGAGCGCCCATGCACAGGCTGATCTGATCCTTCGATGGGCGAACTTGTACCTTTTGCTGGACACCTTCTCTATTAATGGTTTAAGAAAAAAGTGCAGCTATACTAGATTTTTCGCGGCATTACTTTTCTATTCGAATTAGACTTATTATAATTATTATTATATAGAAAAGAAAAAATATATTTAGTGTAGTGGGCTTTGCAGTTGTTTATGATTGTTTCGGGCTTAAGATGACCTTTTTCTAAATTCTACCACAGACACTCAGAGTTAATTGTTAAATACAACATTGGGTTAAAAACTCTTCTGCAACAAGGCATATCAGAACCTATATTTTGTGGTGATTTAGTTTATAAATTCAAACGAATTGTTGGAAAACCTAATTTTAGTGATCAATTCAAAAAGATTGTAAAATGTTATATAAGGGTTAGATATAACTTGGATGTCATGCGACAGTCTGCATGCCTGGTTTTAAACCGAATCACGGTTTCCTCTTTAATCGCCCGACGGTGGGTCAGGCCTCAGACTCTATGACGGCTCTGACGTAAAGCTTTAATCGGTGGGTTGGTGCCTGATGCTTATCTGTAGCTGGACCCACCGTGGCTCAACTTGAGGTTTTCTTTAGCTCTGACTATCTTTGAGTCATGAGCCATTTTCTTTGTTTCTTCATGGCGTGTTAATTTGATAAGAGTGTTTCTCCATGATGATACATTGCATTAGCTAGGTGGCCTCCATGCGAGCTGAATATTTCTTGTACTTCAACAACAGCAGAATCTAGGGCGAAGATCTGGTACCAGTAAAATGCACGTGGCTTAGGCTGCTGTCCGTTCTAAGGCAGGGGTTCTGTTGTTGTTGTTGACTTTTTGTTTATTGTAACTCCCATTGTGGGAGTCTGTAAGTGTTCTATGTTTTGTTGTACGCTAATTTATGTCCATTCTAGTATTGCAATCATCTTGATGGGGAAGAGAGAGCTGGTTGCTTTGCTTAATTTGTCTTCTTGGTATCTCGTGATAGTTGAGTGGCTCTTCCTCGCGGTACCACGGGGTTGTCTGCGGTTTGTGATTGTGGTATTTTCTGATCATACTCACTTAATATTTTCAACAACCGCTCAGTCATATTAAGACGGTCAGTTATCCTATTAAACTGTTACAGGTCTAAGATGTGTTTTGTTTGTGTGTTTGGCTTTGATTTAACGGCGCTCTAAAACAATTTTTCATTCATACTTAGAAAGAATTTATGACGCATATATGAAGGTTTTGTAACGCTTAAAACCAAGAATCACATGTATGTAAGACGAAACCAAATCAACAAGACACTTATAAAAGCAAGAATACAAGAGGTGTTTCATGTTAACTTGACCAAAATTGAAAGTGCCATTTTACATGAGTGCTCATGTTTTATTGCATATATCGAACGAGTTGGGGATAAGCGATAAAATGTGAGGCTTGTCGAGCATTTTATCGCTTTTCCGCAACGTATTTGATAAATTCAATAATACAAGAGCGCGAGTGATAGATTTTATTTATCATTCGACGTTCAAATTATTTTTAATAGCATTTTTGGCGTGAAAACGTCCAACTTTTTTCATGTTTTACGCAAAGTTATAATGAACACCATAACGTAACGTTACAAATGTACGTAATTCACTAGTGGTTTATCGATTTTATTGCATGACGTTATATCACTCCCAGTCGTATGATAAATTTACTTTTTGGAATCGTTATCTAATGTTTTCTCTTGAAGAGATGAAGTTATTTTTTGGAACGTTTAATAAATTGCACAGACATATTTAAAAGCTGTTCTATTAGAAAACAAAGTATTTCATTTGGATATTTCCTTTCTGGAAGCAACTTAAACATCGAATGTTAGGGTTTACAGTTGCTAAGATAGCACTTTAGTATACAAAATACATGAATGCCAGATTTGGTGATCAGCTTTATCAACAATGCATACTTAAACTGTCTAAAAACTTGAGTCAGCTGTGAGTTTTTATGTAACTCTGTTTTTTGATATCCTCCAGGAGCGATACCCATTTTGACTCTTGTAGGGTAGAACTTAAAAAGCCCAGTTGTCAGGCAAAAACTGACACTTAGAATCTGTTTTTTTATTTGAATAATATACTGAATGTTCCTCTATACGGATTTTCATGAAAAAATACACCCGTTTAAGCTCTTTAAGATGGGCTATATTCGAGATATCGTGTCATGGTAATGCTTCAAATTGCCATCAATTATGAAATTTTCAAAAACTAACTGGGATGCTATCTCAGGCACTGATATTAACAGTTTTTGCTAAAAACTTAACAAATCACATAATAACACTATCAACAGAATGCATCCCAAACAAAACTGTTCGTATTCGACCTTCTGATCCCCCTTGGATTACCACTGCTATTCGGAGGCAAATAAGGAAGCATAAAAGAGCATACAGGAAGCCAAATCCCTGAACACATCAAATACATGGAATGAAGTTTAAAAAGACAGAAATAAAGGAATTGAATGTTTTAGGAAGTCAATACAGCAATATTTCAATCAGTTGTCTGACAAATCAAAATCATAAAACCTTTCATCCAAAGACTGGTGGCCAATCTTAAAGTATTTTAAATTTCCTTCAAATTCTTCTATACCAGCACTAGAAAATGATGGACTTATCTTCACTGATGAAACTGATAAAGCAAAGGATCATTGACACTTGCTTTGGGTAAATGCCTATGGTTTTCAGTAAAAATAAAAGTTTGTCAATCGTCCCTTTCTTCACCTTGAAGCTACCCTGACCTGAGTACTTTAAGGCTGTGAAATCCGTTTTCGATATCAAATGCTTCAAAGATATAAAATTTTGGGTAGAACAATCAGTTTTACATTAAGATATATAGGAATCCAAAAACATTTTTTAAAATATCTTTCCCCCCCGTGTGCCAGCAAAAGCTTTTGCATGTATATGTGTTACCATATTTTACACATTGTATGGAAGTGGCTTGCTGGCACAAGGGGGGGAAAGATGTTCAGCAGCCCAAAAACCCAGGGCCTAAGCCCATAAAATGCCTTTTCTACCAAATAAGAAATTAATGACAGTAATGAAGTTCTCGAGAACCAACTTCCTAAATTACTTTGTACTCTGTGCTAGTTTTAATATAAAGTTCTTAAATATTAAAAGTAGAATAAGTAAGGTTTTATGCATTTTTTCATAAGAAAAAATCTCACTGTTATTAAATGACACATTATTTTGCAAACGTCCTGTACTTATCTATTTGCATGCTAGGGAAATGTTCATGTTTTTTTTTCGTCTGCTGACTTTCTTCAAAATTAAGTTTTTAAAAATAAACCACCAAGGACCACCATCAGAGTGTCAAACAGTTTGGATCCAGATCAAGACCGACATTCTATTGGTCTTTATCTGGGTTCAAGCCGTTGGCAGCCGACAAAATTATCCACTGGCATGCAAAGAGTTATAACAGGTAAATACTTTAGTGTTCAATATATTGTCTCATATAGGGATATACATGCATCATGTATACCATAAATATTAGGACACTTTAGATACATTCAACATGCCATGCCCTTTAAACAAAGCAAAAGTAATATTCAAAGGATCTAGTTAGAATCAGTTTTACTTTCCAATGCTAAATGGGACACTTTCATTCCTTCAAAAATATTTATTTCTTTTGTTGAGCTTTCAGTTTTGTATTGTGTACGGTACATGTAGTCAAAATGTATAGGTAACTTCTAAATTATCTCCCCAAAATCATTTTATTACAAGACATATTTTGTTTTTAAAACAATTTCATCAATTATCGTGATCCGTTAACACTCTGCATATGGTATGTTCAATAGATATCACCATGCCTGCCAAATAAATCAAGAAAACGTGCAGAAATCACTTTATAAAGCCCTTTTTATTTTCATGAAATTTAAGACCCCCTCCCCTTTCTACCCGCCATAACTCTCGAGTGCGTAGGAATTTTGAAAATATTTTGCTAGCTGGCTCTTGCTATTAGATTCACCTATTGTACTGATACTACATGCGCCACACTAGAAGCTCAACAGCAGCGTTATGGGAATCAGAAAAATAGGCGTATAAGGCCCAAACCGTCAATGATCCTTTACTGAATGACTTCTTTCGTGACCAAACAATTTTGGATGATCAGCATGCAACAATCCTTAATATTGAACCGTACACTGATACCAATACAGCATGTCTTCACTTGTCATAACTCCTCTTGAAGTTGAATCTTTAATGAAGTGTCTTCGACTTGGAAAACCTGTTGGTCCAGATGGTATAAACAATTGAATCTTTTGGGAATGTTCACGTGGGCTCTCACACCCACTGTGTTTTCTAATAAATCAGTCTTGGGATCTTCCCTGAAATATAGAAAGATGCTATGGTGTGTGGTATATACAATAAAAGCAGATATGTCATCTATTTCTAATTATCGTCCAATTTCCGTCTTGTCCTGTTTGGAAAAGGTAGTAGAGCGCGTCGTATTTAAACATCTTTATAATCACTTTCATGAAAACAGTATTCTCACTCCTCTACAGTCTGGTTTATCTTCTCTAGGGTCACCTATTATCAGGAAGTATACTAAACTATTTAATGCATTCAAAATGTTTCTAAGTGCAATGCCAAGAGAATAGTCTGTTGCACACATGTATGTACTAAAACTACCATTACATCATCTGCACGAACAAACCAGTAATTCAATTCCTTTCTCCCTTCTACAATAAGAGATTAGAATAGTCTCAGCGAAGAGCAAAGAAATTCCACGTATGTCGCATCTTTCAAACTCACCTTAAACTATAAATATATCTGTGCCTAAGTACTTCTTGTCGGTGATAGACGTCCTCAAGTATTGCATACACGCCTCCGTACCAAATGTAGAGCCCTAAATCACGAAATATGCTGAGCACTTCAACTCAAACCAAATCCACTAATATTATATTAAGTAAGAAAGGGTGCAAAGGTCAGGAATCGATACAATCAAGTACCACACCTGGCCAAGGATATCAATGGGAAAGTGACAAAGTCACAGTTAGATACCACAAACGAGAGCCAAGAGGTCAGCCCTTTCCCAGCAGGTGACCACAAGGCACATATAAACAGACGCGACAGGACATAGCAAACACAAGACAGAAAACCCCCAAAAGATCCACGAAAGAAGTACCGCCTTGGAACGGCCAGTAAAATATTTTACTGGAGGGCGTAAGGGGATATATCTTTCAAAAGCTCTTACTTGCATGCAATTTTTCCTGTATTAACATAAATGCTTTTTTATCAAGGAGACAGATACCTTTGGCCACATTGTTGTATGAACAATTTATACATCTCATATAGCTCACTTTACGCCCCAACATACACCTTTTGAGCAATCCACAGCATGCTTATCAGTCTTTCTAGAGTCAATTCCTGGTTTGATACCGTTTACAATATTGTGACCCGCTGGGTGAACTTTAGAAAAAAAAACAATTGCATGAACATGAACTACAATTATTCGACTGCAATATTTTGAGGTATTTTCTCCCAAAATGTACAAATTTCTGGTAGAAAATATATATTCACAATTTTTGCTTGTGAAATTTTCAAGGTCAAAATGAAAAAAATGTAAATAATACCAGGAATACATTATATTTGGGTCAAAATACTTCTAAATATCGTAGTCAGGTCATTGTAGTTTATGTTCATGCAAATGGTTTTCTCTAAAGTTCACTCAGCATGTCACAATATTGTAAACGGTATCAAACCAAGAAGTAACTCTAAATAGACTGATAAGCATGCTGTCGATTGCTCAAAAGCTGTATGTTGCGGCGTAAAGTGATCTATGTGAGATGTTTAAAATGTTCATACAACAATGTGCCAATTGATAAAAAAGCATTTTTGTTTATACAGAAAAAAATCATGCAAGTAAGAGCTTTTGAAAGATATATCTCCTTAAACCGGTTTCACGGCGCCAACCTCACCCTTAATTCAGATGTGGATCAAGACACATAGATATTTGGTTTGTATGCAAGACCCCTTACTTATCAATGTATCATCTCCTAGAACATATAAATCAAGATATAACAAGGAGATAAATCAAAGATAAGGACTCATCAGTATATAAAACTGAATACAGGATCAAAAGAAATCCAAAAGGTATGCCTTCTAATAAAAAGCAAATGTTATCTTCCTTTAGTGGAATAGTTACTTGCGAAATGCATATTTGTTCAACTTAACCACAATTTGCCATTATCGTTGGTAATCAGGAAAGGAATTCTAACGCATGTAGACTTCGAGCTAAAAAAGGTCCTGCCCCCCCCCCTCTAGGGAATTTTGCAGACATATCCTATCTTAAAGAAAATTTCAAGCCGCATCTTTTAAGAGATGTTTGTACTCTGTGGTCCGGGGCGTTAGTGTCTGACAGCCTGTTACATATGTTACTGTAACAAACTAAGAAAAAAAATCAAAATGTAAGTTTGAGCTACAGAAAGAAGGCATTAGACCACTAATTATTCCAATTTCTTGAGTAGTTTGCAAGCTGGCTGCCTAAGCTACATTAAGCAGCATTTTAAACAAAATTACAGTCTTCAATGATGTTATATGCGTTACATAGATTAAATTTCCCTTTGAACGTTGAAATCGTGACTAACTTATTTAATTTTACAGGCGATTTGTGCATTTTTACAAGTATTTTTAATCTTAGTTAACTAAATTACTCTTTGGACTAATAGAAAAAAAGTTTGCTTTTCTATCTCAAATATATTGTTTTATATGAGCTATCAAACAACCCTACCCCCAATTTTAAGTATCCAATTTTGATATCTATTATTGAAGAAAAATATATGAAAATATTTGACGCTTGTTGATATCTTACATTTTTGGCACTGTCTTGCTAATGCAATAAAGAATCATACATTTGCAAGTTTGACAACAGGATCAGAGCACTTATTTAAGTATGTAACGTATTTTATATGGCATAATAAATGAGCAAGAAAATTGTCTTTGAAGTAAGAGATGATATTCAGAAAAAATACTATTTTTCACTTATTTTCCTATTAATCTCTAGCCTCTGGTGCCTTAGTCCTAGTATTACAGTCATTGCTGATAACAAGCTCATCGAATTGTGATACAGATGTTATATATAATCTTTTTTTATCACATATATCCTAATGCCTATAATATTAAAATATATAGACATTTTTTTAGAAAATAATAGTTCTCATTTAAATGACACAATTCAATAAATGTTTCTATTAAACATAATTATTCAAAAACAATCTTTATTCAAGTCACCCTCCCAATGTATATCATTGTGTCTGCTTCTATGGCAAAATAATCACCCATTTCATCACAACCAGTAGAATCATGGCATAGTATTAGGACTGCAAACTGAGTACAATCCTGTTCCTCCCCACCCCTTTGGGAATTGTGCAGACATATCCTACCTTAAAGAACAATTCAAGCTGCATCAAATAAGAGATGTTTGCACTCTATTAACTAGGTGGTAAGCCTGTAATGGTATGATACGTATGTTACCATATCAATTAAGAATTAAAGGATTGAAGATCTGAGAAACAGAAAGAAGACAAAAAAATATCTATTTATTTCAATTATTCATGTAGTTTGCATGCTGAGTACCTTAGATACATAAGAAAGTGTTTTAACACACATATAGCCTCCTATGGTGTTATATGTGTTACATTAATTAAGATTATATTTTACAATTGGTAATTGTGAAACACAACACTTATAAGCATTTCGTGTGATCCTCCTCTTTTGCCATCAAAAGACTTAATTTTCTTTGTATGTGTGGCCAGTGCCAGCGTCAAACAAATTGACTCAGCTATAAATTGAATCCATAGCATTCTTCAAAAGCAGAAACAGCATGTCAGTGTCATGGGATCAAACACCTGATTGAATATGGGTTTAATGCCATTTCACATATATGCATACAATGGAGTATGACTCTGGTATATGTCTCTTCCTGTGAAGTGGAAAGAGCAATCTTACTGCAGCTGCCTCTGCATCTGTGCTAGTTAAATGATAACTTTGCTCTGATTTTGCAAAAGCTATGTCTCTGCCGTGTACCTCTATGGATACTTTCAGATTTCTGACATTGGTCAAACAGAAATTTGATAGGCTGCTTTTTTGCATCATTTGCCAAGGAACCTATCCAGTCCTTTGGTGCTTAAGTCCTCAGGTCTTAGATCATTAGTATTTGCTGCGCCCAAAGAACTTTATAAGTTTTCTTTAGTTACAATGTTGACTCTTGATGGTTTTGGCAGACCTTCTGAAACAATTTCTGTTACACTTTGACAGTTATCTGGTATAAGAGAAAGAATATAAAGTTGGACATTGCCATCAATTATGTTTGCAGCTGTTTGTTTTTGATGTCAGTACATTGACGCAAGCCTTAAAATAATGTAAAACCTATGATTTCTCAGTTTTGAAGCCATATCATTAGCTGTTGCATTCAAAAGAAGGAAAGTGGACTATGGGTAGAATAGGATAACCAGTAGTTCTATATTATGCGCTATGGAAGATTTATACAGAGTAAACAAGTTGATAAGGTGCCTCATTTCATGATCCATTGAAAACACTGAAATTGAAAACAGTTGCCTCTGCCTGTGAAATCAAAAAGGATGTCACGACAATGCCCTTGCTCATTTATTATGACGAGTTATATATGTAACATCCTTTAATAAGTGCCCCTATCTTAGAAACTTAGTGAAATATTGAATTGAAATGGTCTAATTTGATTTGTGCTCTGTTCATCCTGCGTTTCATTGCTTTACCTGCTGTGATACATCTAGTTCATTTATCTAAAGGGAAAGGGTTACCTCGGTTTCAGCACTTCCGAAGTACTAAGACTTCAAATAAGTTTTTGAATGCTAGGGGAAAGATAATAAGTGCAGAGACATTATTAGATGAAAATATTTTTGTTGCATGTCTGGAAAGGCTACATTCATAAATGTTAACCAGCTAGGATATTGTTCTTTATCACAGAAATATCAAGGTACATCAGTCCAGGTACTCATTGCTTTTAATGGCATAGTTTTCCTCCTTGTAAAGCTTTAGTCTTTCTCCTACTTGCAGAGTATCACTTAAAACACATACTCAAAGAGCCAACTATTAGGAATTCATATCAGTTTCCGAATAATCCAATCCATTGAAGGCAAAATTGGAAAGTTGATAGTGGCTCATCAATTTTGAGTGGACTGGTGGTCAAAATTATATAACAGTAAATGGTTGAAATATTGTGTGATGATTCTACTAGTTGCAAGGAGGAGTGTGATAATGATGATTACCACAGAAGCAGACAACGACCAATGTTTAACATGAGTGTTAAATCGATGAGAATTAGTTTGGACCATTTCATTTATTGTATTGTCTTGTACAAATGTAAAACTATCTTTTCTATTTGTTGCTCTATATTTAGCATTATATGCACAGTATTAAGAAACGTGTCCAAAAGGTCATTGATAACATCTGTAACACCAGTCCATGGGCTTGATAATCAGAAATGAATATAATTTCTAGTGTTTTGGCACCAAAGACATATATTATTAGTACAGATTAAGTGCCCTGATCTTAAACTTAATGACATCTTGCAGATATATGAGCAAGACAGACTAAGAAAATGTAAAATATCCACACGCTGCAATCACTTTCATGTGTTTTACTTAAACGGTAATAACAAAATTTGCTTCTCTGGGAGTAGGGCTGTGTATTAGCTCCTATAGGACAATATATTTAAGATAGAAAAGCAAACTTGGTTTTTCCTATTCATCAATGGAGTATATGTTTGTACAATCTACTAATCTACTAATAAAACAGTTTGAAACCAAGTTATAGTAGTTGTTTAACTAAATGACGATAGCCACAATTATAGCTTTTAAATTATAATTAGGCTCATGTAACGCACATAACACCACAGTTAGCCGTATTAATGTTAAACAGCTTCCATATGTAGTAGAGACATCCAGTATGCAGACTATAAGAATGTCAATTTATTATATAATTTTAATGTCTTCTTTTTTTAGCTCAAACATTCAATTTTCTTAAACTCAAATTGATATAGTAACATATGAAGCAAGCTGTTACAGGCTAACGCCCCGACTTACAGAGTGCAAACATTTCTTATTAAATGCACCTTGAATGGTTACATAAGTTGTAATATGTCTGCAGAATTCCAAAGGAGATAAGGATGGAGCAGGCCCTTACTCAGCTTGATGTCAAAGTACTGTTTGGTGATTTTACTTATCACGCTAACATATGTAACGCTCTCTGATCTTTAAAACTTGGTGACAACTAGCAGGTCTGTAAGTCTTTATCATACGAGCCAGCTTAAAATCCCTATACAATGTAAGATATCCAGCAGCTGCGAGTTTTTTTCACAATTTTAGCTCAAGCTTTCGAACTACGTTTCCTTTATTTGATATAGTAACGCATGTAGCATGCTGTTTCAGACTAACGCCCCAACATAGAGAATGCAAACATACCTTATTCGATGCAGCTTGAGTTGTACTATAAGAAGGAATATGTCTGCAAAATTCCCTCGAAGATATTAAAACATTTTTAGGCATATATTACGTAAAGACAATGAGCTTGCCCATTTATTACATCAGGTAACATATGTTACAGCCTCTGATATTAAAACATTTTGCAGCAAACTTGCAGATTTATGAGTCTTTTCATATAAGCAAATAAATCACAAACAATGAAACATATTCATCAACTGCAAATATTTTTTAACAATTTTTACTTTAGTTTTAATACCAAACATTTCACCTTAAAACTGGGTAGGGGTAGGGTTGTTTAATTGCTTATTCTAGAAAAAATATTTAAGCGAGAAACAGACTTCGCTTTTTCTGTTAGCCAATTGCATAGGCTTGTCAGACATTGTTAAAAACATTTTGCAAAACACACAGAGAGATTGTGAATGTAAATGATACTAGCCACACATGCAAATTTGAATGGGGTATCTGATTTATGTAACGCATATGACACCTTAGGAAGCTGCAATTTCGTTTAAATGGCTGTCATACGTAGTTTAGATATCCAGTATGCAGATTATATGAATGATTCTTAAAAATAAATATTTTAATGTCTTTAATTTGTAGCCCAAACTTTCATTTAACTTTTTCTTAATTTGATAAAGTAACGTATGTTACAGGCTCTTACAGACTAACGCCCCAACGCACAGAGTGCAAACGTTTGTTAAAAGACTCGGCTTTCAATTCTCTACAAGATAGGATATGTCTGCAAAATTACCTAGGGGGGGGGGGGGGGGGTAGCAAACCCATTCTCAGCCATCCGTCTAATATTGCTTCCACTCCAATCCCTTGTTACTTTACGAGGGCTGTTCAAATATGAATGCAAGTAGCTTCATAACTTTCTTCACATATATGCTACGACAAAATACCATACCTTTCTGGAAAGAGCTATTTGTCGCCATTAAAATGGCACCAAACATAGAGAAACACTTACTATATTTCTCGAGTTACAGAAGCTTATATAAAGGCCAATCATCTATACTGAAGTTTTTCTGAAGCAAATTGCAATGCTCGTTTTGGTCATGTGCGGATATAGTGTCATATCTTTGTAAGTTTTTGACAAAATGGCACCAAATTTTAGATGCAAATTTAAGTAACAATCCAAAAGTTTCTTGCACGAAAACATTTATATAATCTTGTTTCAATCTTGAGTAAACAGGAACGTTTGTGACGTCATTAATTTTATGATAAACATCATTTTTAGTTATCTACCGGTGATGTAATAATGATCATTGCTGTGTCGTTTTCTTTGCATTTTGCTGAAAACATGCTAAGTATGTCATTAGGGAGTTTTCAAATCGCGCCGTCCTTTGTTTACAGAGTAATCACACTTTATATCATTTTTCAAGCATTTTTCTGTTTCTTAATGACTTGTTTACATTAATCAAAATACGTTCAATATGACTAGTCCTCAAGACCAGGTGAGTAATTTTAATGTAAATAATGCCTACAGTGGTCAAACTTCAAGTTTACGTTCAAATTTAGAATAAAGCCGCAATGTTATGACGAAAAAAAATTAGTATAACTTCTTTGACCCCTTCACTTAAGGCATTTTTGACTTAGTAAAATACTTTTCAGCGTTAAAAAAATTACCCATTATCCATCAATAATTTGTAGCAACAACTCAGTATTAGCGATAAACATATTGTCTTTGAGTTAAAACTAATTTAAATGTTGTTTCATGCATTTTGTTAAAGATAATTTTAACTAAAAACTGAAAGGTGATGTTTTGTTTACCATTTATTTTCAAACATAAGGAGACTTTAGTGAAAACTATTCGTTGTAATTCAACAAAAGCATGTCGGATTAACGCAACTTCCACAGAACCATTATATAAGATTATGCGGATACTTCCTTAAAAATTTCAATTTTTTTTATCCGTTTATCGAAGAATTATACGCTCGTTTATATCACTGGTATATGTTCTAAGCATTGAGTTTGTTAGTATACTAACGTGGCCCGCATTCAAAGGGCTATAACCCGATAAGTATACTGTATTTTTCTTTAGGTCTGGTGTCAGTTTAAAGCTGACATATAGTCCTTTATAGAAACGTTTACCATTTTGTTCTAGCATATATGTGAAGAAAGCTATGAAGCTACTTGCGTTCATATTTGAACAGCCCTCGTAATAATGTTAACATATGTTTGATAATGTCAACTGTTCTTGCTAATAAAATATGTTTAAACCAAATTGCCATTTCGCCTATTCGGTCATAGTAAGTCCATTACTTATGAGAAAGCAAATCTGTTTAGTTAAATCTGCATAGTCTGTAGCTTTTGATCTTTTAATTTTAGAACTAATGTTTCTATTTTTCTATTTTTCAAGAACACAGTAAAAAACCAAAATTCAGGTATACATTTTACCAATTTCGTAAATCTTAACAAATTATCAGTCTCAAAACAACAGCAGTTATGTTAAAATTACCTGTCTATAATTATTGGAAGGACGCAAATAATTACCAACAAGAGAAAAACACACCTGTTTTATAAGATAATTCACTTTTCCGTGCATTTTTCAGCTATAGTGAACAGATTTATTGTATTCTACTTTTACAAATAATTTAAAAAGAAAATGAAAATTTCGAAAAATGTTCATAGTTGCAGACTTAGTCTCTTTAAGTAAACTGGGTTGAGTCTTACTTGGTCGGAAAACCCAAGGCAGGATTTCTTGTGTCGAGGCCCATATGTAAGTGCTTATATTGCTTGCATGTAGATAATCTCAAAAAAAATCTCTGGATAATGTTTGGTCCCTGTGCCTTTTCCAGGGGATCAGGCCTCGAGGTTATAAAACTTGAGTACATTCTCAGACTCAAAATAAAGCGCAATGATTGGTTGCTTGCGGACACGTGTCCGCAAGCAGCCAATCATTGCGCTTTATTTTGAGTCTAAGAATAAAATTTAGTATATAACCTCGAGCCCAGGTATGAATGTTACGACCTCCGATTAGCCTGCAGGTTGATGCACTTTGTATCTCTTACATAAATCGGATATAAATACGTGATGAGACAATACCATTTTTAAAAACATAAGTATATCTTTTGCCGCCTCCCTCCACTGGACGAGGGGCCAGGATTGAGCGAAAGGGCTCACTCATGTCTGAGCGTTGATGCACGCCCTATTCCGCTTACATGGTAGTCGCATTGTCTTAAGTTGTCGTGAGCATTGGCCTGAACTTGTCAGAAGAATCAAAAAACATTAATCAATCGTGGGAGTGTTGCTGAAAGTATCCATACTGCAATATATAGTCCCTTAAGTCGAAATATCAAGGTGTTGAACTGTCATTTAATATTGACTGACAAATCGGACGATGTACACTTTACTGACAGACATTGAAAGTCAGCGCATGCTGATCTGTTTATATCATTGGCATATTCTTAGTACATGTATGAAGGGGTGTTTCTAACATTGTAGCTTTCATAGTCTTCAGGTTTGTAAACGAATACAGATGACATATCGCACAGTGTACGTGTGATTTATTAAATTAACTTTAAACCGTGCCACATATATGCATATATAGAGAATACTAGGTGAGTGTCTTTCGATATAGAGTTAACCGGGCAAGGCTTTGAGAACCCTTGTTGACATCGCGAGCCTTGTCGAGCGATTCAACATGCGTTCTCAAAGCCGAGCCTGGTAAACTTGATATCAAAAGACGCGAACCTGGTATTCTATATATCAGTTTACCCATTCTTGCACTCTTCAAACTAGTGATTATGACGTTTTTTGTCGATTCAGTGTCTTTGGCGACGTCATTCAAAAAGTGCTACGTCATCTCGACCTGATAAAGGCACATGCCGTGAGATAGCAACGTTTATCAGGCAAAGTGCACAATGCAGTTAATGTGAGAGGTAACTGATAAAATTATGTTTTATAATTACTAGTTCAGCTATGCAACAATTGAATTCTTAGAAAACGTAATCAAATGCCAAAATATTATTTTAATCAATGTAAAAGGACCTCTGTCACTTTGATAGAGTATCTGCCTATTTTTCAGATGCCTCCCAAAACGTCCCTATGCATAAGGTTTCACTGGTATCCTTTTGAATAGGACGCTTGATGTATTAGGAACGAATTAAGGTTTTAATTAGACAGGCAGATATCTGTAACAAAACAGAAGACGCTACCAAAGGGGGAAGGAGTTGCAAAATTTGACTTCACCAAAACATATAGAAATCAATTATTTTCACGTGTAAGGGTATTGTATCATCAATACTCGATTATAAATCAGAGTGAAAGTATCTTAAAGTCCAAAATCATGAGCATTTTAATGATTATTTTTGTTGTTGTTTTTTTCTATCTGACTTGTTAAGTATTTTTGAAGTGCAACTGTAGTTCACATTCAACCTTGATGACAATGTATTTACCTGGTGCAATATTATGCAGCAATGTACTATAACAATTCATCCATGCGTAAAGTACACCTAGTCAATGAACATGCAGTTATGTGTATTGGATTGATACAGTATATGTGCGAAATAATCTACCAACTGAATTTAGTTTGAATTACAATTTTCATAATCTTAAAGGGACAAATATTTGAGCAATAATACTGGTACCACTCATTATGACTCTCTCCAGGGGTCATACTGGGCAGATCAAAAGGACAGCCATAATGAGGTGATTATGACTTCCTTACTGGGGCAATAAAGTGGTCCCATAAAGGGACTAGGTATTTTATGATAAAATATTGATCTTTATCTTAGTGAATGAAATTGTGTTCCATACAGGTAAGTCCCCTCTTGAGGCCCCATCAATTTTGTGAGACACTGAAACTGTCCCTTATCAGTTAATCCTTTAATGATCTCTATTGGACAGTAATCTTTGTCTTTAAGAAAAATATGCTAAAACGTTGTATTATTTCATGACTAATGAGTTATTAAAAGAAAGCTTACTTGTACTAACTATTTCATTATACTGGAAAAAAAAAGATTTTCAAGAGAGCACACCAAAATTCCAAATGGTAATATTTGCGAGCTCGCCCAGACGTCTCTTTTTGGGATGTGGGATATCATATATATTATGTAAAATATGAGAACATGCTTACGTGCAAAAGGATTAGTTGGGACTCGGAGTGGGGATGATGTTTTGAAAATATTTTTCTACACCCATATGTTTAATACAAAAAGTGACCATTTTAGCCCCAAAATAAAGCCGTACATTTATGGAAATAGGAAATCAAATTCAAAATCATAAAATAAGAGACCAACAGCGAGCTTATATATGAAGATGAAAGGATTTAATAGACTTTCTTTTTATCAAAATTATAGGCAGCGATATACTGTGATTCCCATTACTGCCGTCAGAGGTCCTTTGATTAAACAGACCTGAATCTATCCTCCTAAAATCAACTCCGAACCGTCCGCCTGGAAAACACATTAACTTTGATTTAATTGTGGGTAAGGGAGTCTGCAATCAAACTTATAAGACAGTTCATAATTAAGTTATTTTTCATGCTTAGGTTAGATAGTTTATCTGTCAGTTAGCTGTGTATAAACAGCACACTGAAATGCAAGACTTTTTATGAGTTTGTTCAGAGCTGTAGGTCAGTGGAAGATTTGGGATAGATTTTAGTCTGTAAACGCAATTTTATGCAAAACATGTAATTTTTGGGAACAAATAGAATTTGAGATTCCTCGTTTTACGAAATGTTTTTACACCAAACGCCAAAAAGCAAAGCCCTGGCTGAAAACATCGGACCTCCAAGCCGTGTCGGCAATATTACCGCCCCCCCCCCCCGCTGGTGCTTACTGATAACCTTTGCAAACAGTTTGGAACCAGATCAGGTCCGACATAATGTCGGGCCTGATCTGGATACAAGCTATTCGGCACACTGATGGAATTCGTGAAAGAATTTATTGAAAAAATGTAAATTTTGAAAACAAATCCGCAGGTTACAATAAAGAATGCAAAATTACCAGGAATGCAGAGTTAAGGTAGGGGTAGGGATACCAAAAATAGCTACTCCTTCGAATACCAATATCTAAATAGTTGAAAGAAATAGAGTAACATCTCGAAAATTCGAAGTCTTAAGTAAAGAGGTTTTATTTCTATTTATCAGTAGTCCGAATTATAGGTAGGTAGACATAAAGGTATATAACTCCGCGCCCCCAAAATGATTTTTATTTTTTTCCCAATCAAACATGTTTTAGGTTCGTACAAGAAACATCTCAGGGAGACATAATATTTGCATAGACAGATACTAAAATAGTTCATAAAGGTCCTAATCTCTGTATTCAATGTGCCTGAAATTTAATTCGAATAAGCGAGTAGTTCGAACAAAGGGAGTTCTAATTCTCGAGTTTTTTTTCTGAAATTGGCTCTGGGTGAAAAAACACAAAAAAAGATCCGTTGTTGTTTCAGCTTGCTATCATGTTTGTACGCATTGCCCTCTCTCTGTCAACTGCAGCTGGCTGCGTGGTAAAGACAGCAAAACTCATTAGACTTTTATTTTTGGAAAGAAAATAATACAATGATTTTTGCACACGCACATAAAAATATATCTAATTAACATGATTAACGCTTTAAAGACACATGCGCACACTTTCTACTTCGGGAAACAAGGAAAGTTGTCTGGGGTCCTGTTTTTCGACCAATTTCGATTTCTGATCAATACAGTTTTTAGAAACTCTTATGTCAGATGGATATTTCCACATTTTCTAGACAAAATAAAGTAACCAAAACGTTTCCGAAATATCTATTGATCCTCTATCAGAACTGATTGTCTTAGTACCAAATACAGATAAATAGATCAGGCTTATACACAATTTCCCTTTTTACCTTGTTTGCGAATACGAATATGGCCGATATTACTTGACTTTTCGCCTACTGTAAAGGCGGCACCTCATGAATGCGAAATTAGGACTAGTCAACCTTAGGCATAGGTAAAAGCTGAAAAGGAGGCGTGGTGCTAATCAAAACTAACTGTATCATCTAAACGCTTAAAAGAAGAACAGCAGTCATTATTGAGTCCTTAAAACGCCAGCAAAATAACTACATCTGAAAATGTGTATTTAACATAAGCAATGAGGTAAACATTGTGGATCCAGATCAGACTGCTCCAACAGGAGCAGTCTGATCTGGGTTCACACTGTTTATCTAGAGGCTTCAAATAGCTTTGTGGACGACAAAAAACATACATTTTTGATTATGCAATTTAAGGGTTAATAAATGTGAGTTCAGTGTGTATACGGTTAGGATTTCATGAAATGCACGCACGTTTGCGCGGCTCAAAAAGCTTATTAAATCTTTACCAAATTATAAATAAAACCTGATTTCCCTTCCTTAGCAGATTTAATAGCCGAACCACACCCAGATATGAATATTAAAGTTGCCGCCTTTACAGTAAGCGAAAAGTCAAGTAATACACAATTTCTCTTTTTTACCTTGTTTGCGAACACGGATATGGCCGATACTCGGATTACCTGTCCAATATGTACGGTTATTTCGAGCCGCAGACGCCTAGCGGTTAGTGTGTTGGGCGTTGGGACCAGATGACCATGGTCGATTCCTGGTTTGGCACCTATTATATCTTGTTTTCTTTTTCTTCTTTTAAGCGTTTAGGTAATTAAATTCAGTCCGTAACGTTTTATATTTATCATCTTCGAAATCTGTGGGGTGGGGTTAAATTTGGCCTTCTGAAAAATTATTTGTGCGGTGATCCTCGATTTTTTTTTCTTTTTGATAAACGGTAACATGATAGTTCATGAAATAAAATCTAAATATTAAGATTATCAATGTCAGATTTTAACATATATAATTTACTCTAAAAATCGAGATCCTTTTTTGGAGGGTTTAGCAAAATATATCATTGCATTATCTTGTTATGGCTTCGGTAAACAAATAATTTTTCACGTTTTCGAAACAGCTTGAGGTCATGGGCAATACTTAAAGTTAAAATAAAGAAGCTAGATGACAAATACAACTATTTTAGAGCAACATTAAAGATTTGGGTTATGTCCAGATAATTGGCCAAATGCCGAAAACTTTCAAATGAGCACGGTGACATATCCTTTTTATTTCATAAATTGACAGTCCATGGCTGAAAAAAAACTGTATGCAAATTATTGAACAAATTTCAAAGTTGGAAGTACTTAGTAGCATATTTCCTTAAGACAGAATTTGTGTGCCTAGCGTCCTTTTTATGGGACAGGCAAGATCAGACGCCGCTATGGCCTCTGTTCAAGGTCTTATCATCTTGCTTACTTTGAATGATATATCATAATCACACTGGTAAATGTATACGTCGATTTGGTGGTATTTACGCGTATTGCCGGTACTTCATAGACCGGAAGTGGTAGATATTGGTATTAATACTATATAGAAAAACATGCCCTATGCCTAAAGGACTATAGACTTCGATCATTTATAAGTACTCACTATGTGCATGGCGATTTATGTAAGCATTTAGGAATAGATTCGACTGGATGATCGGTACTCGAATCTATTCCTTAATGCTTACATAAATCGCCGTGTGCATGCCGAATACTTAAAAAAATCTAATTCTATAGTCCTTTAGGCATAGGGCATGTTTTTCTATATAGTATTAACACCAACATCTACTACTTCCGGTCTATGAAGTACCGGCAATACGCGTAAATACCACCAAATCGACGTATACATTTACCAGTGTGATAATACTCTATATGATATAGCATCGAAGTGTGCTTATCCTGTAAACATGTCCCATGACTTTGTTATGAAAGCATTGCATAAAATCTATAGCGCCGACGTGTGCTTATTCTCGGATTAATGTCTTGCCAGCGTTTCCCTTTTTATCTGTTGTTTCCCATTGATATTATACCTACTGACAATTATTGCTCACCGCCTTTTCGAAGAAAAGTGAGGGGACATAGTATTCGGCATTCCATCCTTCCGTCCTCCCTTCAAGTAGTAGGTATCTTGTGTATGCAACTCCTCCTTCAATTTTATGCAGATTATTTTGAAACTTTACAGGTGTTTAGGCCATGGTGTGAAGATGTAGGTATGTTGTGTATGCAGATTCCTTTGAAACTTTACAGGTGTTTAGGCCATGGTCTGAAGATGTAGGTTTGTTGTGTATGCAGATTCCTTTGAAACTTTACAGGTGTTTAGGCCATGGTCTGAAGATGTATGTATGTTGTGTATGCAGATTCCTTTGAAACTTTACAGGTGTTTGTCATGGTCTGAAGATGTGCATATTGTTTGGATATAATATATAAGTATTAAGATCAAGGTCATTTCGTAAAAACACGTTAAAACGGGGCACGCAACGACTGGGTTGCATAAAGGAAATTGTTTATGTTTTGGTCATTGTTTTATTATACCACAGGGGTTTGAAGTTCGATCCTTATATCACTTCTATAGCCTCAAATCGAAAGTTCATAATTTCATTACGTACGTTATTTTTTTCGTGCTCAGCTCAGTTGAGCATGAAATTTCGACTGCTCATAGAAAGTTAAATACTGAAAAATACTGAAAAAATAACGATTTTTTCCTGCTTGAAACAATCAGATGTTGTATTTATCCTGCTAATGAATGTTAAAATGCTTGCATTTGTTGACATGTTAACATTAATGAGCATGATAAATTTCATGCTCAGTTGAGTTGAGCATGAAATCTGTTTATGCCCTCAGGGCCAGAGGGATTCTTATAGGAGAAAACCTATGTAATGTGGCATAATACATATGCTAGGATTTTCTTTGACGTAAGAGTTGATTTAAAAAATGAATAGGTTTCACATGTTTACCTATTAACCTCTGGTATTTAATGATTTAATCTTAGATATTATATTTACTGTCAATTATCAAGTCTGTGGACTTTTGCTAGAGATGTTATTGATAATCCGTTTCACATATTTCCTTATAAGTATATATAATGCCAAAATATATAGAAGCACACATAGAAAAAAATAGTTCAACATTTTAACCGGACAATTTAACAAATGCTCCTGTTAAATGTAAATAATCCAAAATAATCCTTATCCTTGAAGCAATCCTCATA